>CM036601.1:8746654-9369154 GCA_020745705.1 Hemiprocne comata | reverse complement strand
AAAGCAGAAGGTGGTACACAACTGTGCAGATGCCACTGGATGCCCAGCAGACATGTTTCTAAAATTACCATGACCACTCACATTAACAGGATGACTGTGCATGCTGGCAGCACCACAGTGTCCCACTGCAGCACGTTCTCCCCACGTGTTCATGCAGATTGAGATAACCACGTGCACAGATACAGCTAATCAACAGTGGGATTTTTTTCTCCCCTCAGCATGGACTTCAGGCCTCTGCTTTGGCAAGACTGCTAACTTGTGTCTTATGACATGTTTTACCTAACTGGCAGAGAGAGAAGTCATAAAATTAACAGAAACCGAGGCTTACAAATGAAGATACAATTTTTGAAGCCACAATTTCTATTATTTTTTATTACCTTTACCTATGTTTTATATGGCAAAGGGTCACAGAACAGATGCAGCTGCTAAACTGGGTGGCTTAGTAAATGAAGTCTGCTTCTACGGAGAAAAGCAGAAGGAAGTTACAAAACGAGAGTGAATTCACTTAGAAGTTTTGAGTCACTGCTGACTCAGGTAAAACTCCAATTTAATGTAGCATCTCTAAAATATAACCTCTTCTAGATAAGGAAATAATAATCAACTGGCTAAATACACTCAGAAGAGAAAGGGGAAATTCTGAGTAACAGTACAAAAATGAATCATTATTCTGATAATGTTTTTGTTATTATCTTTGCAGATGAATGTGAAAGCTCTTAGGACTCAATTAAGTTACCACAGCCAATAAAGACAAAAAGCAAAATCAGGGCAGATACTTTCTGCCTAGACACCATGGTGATGGGCACATTAGAAATGAGGTAGATTAGATAGATGAAGTAGACAGACACATCTAACTGTCCTCTTTGCACTCATTTGTTTGACAGCCTGGAAAATGCCAACATTCCTGGGATTAAATGAAAATAGAAAATTGCATTTTTGCTGTAAAGTATACACAGAAGTTTGCTATGTCAGTTTTTCTTTGTTAAAATAAACCAGGGCCCAACCACGTCCTCCCAGAGCGACCCAAAGCACAACAAGATAAATGAAACAGTAACCAAGACACAACCAACTGAAAGCCCTTACATTGCTACCTTTTTACTCCCAGATATTAATAGAGTGATATGACCTGCACACACTTTGATACATTAATTTTTCCTGAGCTCAACATCACAAAAAATGCTAAACTGCTCATCTTGCATTTCTGTCTTGATATTATATTTCTTTTTTTCATGACTTCCAGTGACTTTACCTTTATGGGTTGGACAAACAATTTTTGTTCTGTGGTGTCTTTCCCCACAACCCTTTGTTCTTCAAGAAAGTAAAAGTAAACAAATATCCTGGATATAAAAAATAAAGAACAACAATAACTGGAGTGATTCTCCCCAGAGCTTTCTGGTTACAGATGTATTGGTGTGGCTTTTGCTTCAGCTCACAGAAAAACGCAAGCATAGACAAGGACACACGGTTAGCACTTGTGCTCACATTCAACAGCTCCATATTTTTTCCTAGCGCCAGGATGCGTGTGCAAGCACAGAGCTAGATTTGGCAGCCTGCAGTCTGGCAGCCTCGGAGCCGGATCCTGCTCTTGCCCACTGCAGCTTTGATGGAATTGCAGCTGCAGCCCAGGGAGCTGTGCGACATCCCAGTGGTGTCGGGGAGAACAGAATCCAGCTCCTTGTGACAGTTTTCCCCACACAACATCACAATCAGCCAAACACATTTGTAATCTACTGCAGCTGGTGTTTCTATAATTGATAGAGATATAAAAGCCCTTTTTGCTAAAGTTGTACTTTTGTAATTTTTTTTTTTCTTGGGGGAGTTGTGAGAAAGCAACTACAAAAAGAAAGCTTTAAATCTCAGATAATGTAGCTCCCTTTAGAATCCCAAGCTTAAAGTGAGTAGTTACGAGTTTTAGCGATGCAAAAAAACGGAGCTAAAAACAAACATTTATTTTACTTGACATAGCAAAACAGTGGATTAAAAAGTTAAATCAATGCGCAGTCTGAACGGTTCCTGCTGTAGCTGCAATCTCAAATGAAATAAGAATGTTATAAAAACTCGAGCATATTAGGCACATTTGGAAATGTCTCCTTGTAACTGTTCTTTAAGTGTTCTGTCTATGAGCACTAACAGGTCACTGCACAGGAAATGCAAAAATATGTTACATTTTAATCGGGACATATAAAACACTGTCTAGAATGTTACATTGCCCTTGGGAATCTGTAGTAAGTAGGGGAACTTTTACAAAGTCCAGGTCACTCTCCCCATTACATCACTGTGAAAAAAAAATATTATTAGGTTAAATTATATAGATGTCATGTATTAGACATGTATTAGAACTTTCCAGTTGCAGGATGATGGCTAAGAGATCCTGATTTCCTTGGAGAAACTCATAATGACTCTCTTGTTCCTCTGTACATACTTTGTATATTGAAAATAGCGCATTTTAACTGTATCAAACTGTTTCCAAACAATCATAGTGAAAGACGACAAACATAAAAACGGGCTGTTTGTATGTACTTACTCTAACAACAAATTTCTGCATTTTACTCTAATGCACACACATGCACAAATTGAAAACCTGCCTGGCTATACCCCAGATAAAAATGAAAGAAAGGATTTTACCAGAGACGTTTGGGAATTATTAAGGTAAAATGTCCCTAATCCAAACAAATGGAAACCCAAATACTGATGGAATCATAACATCCCTCTGCCTCCCTGCAAATATTTCTCCAAATCATTTACCTTTGTTTAACTCAAATCACAAGGTTATAAAATCTCTAATAAGTTCACAGAAACAGCAAAAGAGTAATGCAAGGGAGACTGTTTTCTAGGTTAACATTCTCATAATTTTAGTTATTCAATGTACGAATCTGGGAGGTGACACAAAACTGTACAACATCCTGAAAGTGACCTGCTCTGCTCTTGTTGATCCTGGTTCAAGTTTTGTCACTGGCTTCCAGATAGAAAGATTTTGTTTCTATGAAAAATCTCCCATGGAGCAGCAAATGAAATAAAATAAAACTCTTGCCCCAAGCAAAACAAAAGTCAGAGTCGCAAGGGCCCAGTGCCTGCTGCAGTAAATGGCAGTTACTCACACAGCGACACAGGGACCAGCCCTTTGCAATTTGCATGTTGTAGCTTGAGAGCTTGTGAAGAGATCTCAGACTAACAGGCCCTTTTTATCTAAACAGATATCTGTGGTTGAAACTCCTGGCATTACTCTCTGAGCTGCTCACTTTTGTACCGCAGCTTCTTAACTGCCAGTAATTTCCATGCTTTGCTCTGGCCTACCTGTGACACCGCACTGTGCCAGGCCCAGCGCCACCCCAGCCTGTGGCCCAGGCAGCTGATACCTCCTAGTGCCTGATATATATTATTATTATTATTATTATACATTCTATATGGTTTCCACAAACCTCTCAGTGTGCTACCTGAACTCTTCAATATGTCTGTTTAACTTGGGCAACTCAAGGTGCGGCCTTGAGCGCTGCTGCCCACTTCTCCTCCAGAATACTAGCAAGGACTCACGATTCTCCTCCTTTTGATGGTGTTCCCACCAGCCTTGTGACCACTCCTGAGGTGCCTGCACAACAATTCAGGGATGGGACCTCGCCACTGCCATTTCACAGCCAGGGAGGGGGGGGCTGGTGGGGGCACAGCTCTGGCAAAATTAAAGCAAATTTTTCTACTTTTTCCGCACATTTTCCTGGGGCTGTGTGCCCACCTCAGGGCCCAGCCAGTCTCTTGAAAAAGCAAGCTGAGAAAAGCTAGGAACTGCACATGTGGAACCACACTTACTTTCATCCAGGTCTTAATCTAGACAAACTGTCAGATACATTCACTGCAAGAGCTAATGATGAATATCATGCTCTACATTGACCCGGCAATAGAGTCAAGTATACAGTTTTAACACCTTTTCTACAGACATTTGATAATTTAATGCTCTCTGCTCTTGTCCTTACCCTTCTTTGCCCAGGTTCTGCTTCCTAAATTTCCCTGCTTTCCATCTCAGGGCCTGAGCTCCAGCTAAACACACAACACAGACCATTTCCTCATTCTCCTTTGACTGCTCAGACCCACTGCTGTCCCTGCAGCAGGAAAAGCAATTGTCCTACTTATCCCCAGCTAAAACGTATTTTAAGGAAATGTAATTGAAAAAGAGAAACCAAGAACAGAGCATGCGTGGTGGAGATGGCACATCGGAGAATGCTGTGTCACCTTCTAAAAATTCTTTGGCAACAGCAACTTTTAGATTTTATAAGTCAGACAAATTTGGATGGATTTTCTCAGGGAAAGCAGAAGATATCTCTGAAAAATGTTCACGTCACTGCCAGAAAACACAGCGGTCCCACAGCTTTGAAATAAACCCTGATGTATGTCTTTCAATTTTTTGCCAAATAACATCCTACCCTAAATTTCAGCTAGAACATTTTAAGAAAGGAAACACAGATTTTGACAATGGAAATGGTTGGTCTGAACAGCTCATAACTGGAAGCATTAGAACCAGTGGAAATCAAGCCTCTCAAAAGAAAACCCCAAACAATCTGGACTACAGGAACTGTTGCACCCATAATATAGACATTATTGTTGTCATGCCCAGGGCTATGCAGTACTCCAGCATCCATACAACAGTGCTTTCAAGGCCTCCATTGGTTTTCTGATATTTTAAAGATTTTCCCCATTTTTTTGTTCACCTTTTGGTTACCACATAGCTGAACTTCTACTGCATTAAAGGGCTGCCAGGCAGGTGAAGGTGCTGAGCCCTGTGCACCAATGTTGGCTACTTTTTCTGTCCCATCCACAGCACATTGCCTCTCTGGTTCCAATAATCCATCCTGGCTAGGTGTCATCAGATAAAAACAACAACAAAAATCTGTAATTCTGGGCAGATAAAAGGTTGATGCCTTGGTCTGTGTAACTTGAGCTTTTTTTTTCTCCTGCACAAGTAAAACAAGTGGCCGAGGCTACAAAACCCAGGTCTGAATCCCTGATTCAGTCAGAGGGTCCCTTGGCCTTAAATTTCAGTGCAGACTTAAAAATTGATAGGTACTCCTTTTTAATCATTGAGAATTCAGCTGCTCATTACTGAAATACATTTTTCAATGATGTGCCCTTAAATTTTGGTCTTGTCTTTAAAACACAATTTCTTCAAATTCAATACAAAATCCATTTGTGGATCCAAACTGTGAAATGAGACCCTGTATATTGTTCGAGTGCTTTTTCAGTTATAAGCTACGCTTGAAATACAAAATTGAAGGAGTTTGCTATGTCAGGTGATGTTTTGTTAGCTTTTGACAAGAGAAAATATTTAATACCCTCATTTTTTTTTCCTGCTCTGAATATTAGTTTAATTGTCACAAATAATTAAACGCTTATGAGTAAAAGACATCTTCAGACATTTTGACAATACATATTAAGAGATGCTTTAAGGGAAATCTGCACAGATCGGCTTTTATTTGTTATGCTAAACGATGATGCATCCTGATTGCATTTGTTCCTTATTTGTGTGTGCAACAGGAGATGTACTGTGAATGATCTGTAAGGAGTAAAATGACAGTATTTGACAGGCTAGGAAATGTCTGGGCAAGGATACAGGATAAGGAACCCTAAAAGGGCATTGTTTGGGAAGGGGTGATGGGATAGAGACACTCCCTTCAATCTAAGGCAATTAAAGACATCAACAACTAAATTACAGTTAATAATAGTAAGAAATAAACATAAATTACGTATACAAGGCTTAAGCTCAAGGACTTTGGACCACTAAAAATATATATTATTATATCAATTATCAAAGAGAGACAAATTCCCATCCTGGGAATTTGCATACGAACTCTAATAACCTACTATTCAGAAATAGAGGCAAGCATTAATTTCCACATGAAAAAGAGCCATGGGAGAGCTTCCCAAGTCCCCAGCTCCAGAGAAGAAAGCCCTACCTGGTGATTCAGCACCAAATGATCTGGCCTCTGTTTGAGAGGGTAGCAGGTGGTCTCCCAGGTATGGCCGATTAGCCCTGTATTACCTAAGATTTATTCTGAGCTCCTGTCAATATAATGGCTGAAACGACCATTCCTGAAAGGTAATATGGTGTGAAAATAAACATAAACAATGCTTAATGAATCCATAGGCTATTACTTGCATCATATTTCTTCCATAGGCAATACATACATCTCCACTTTAGAAAAACAACACTGCCCTCGATCGAGCCTTAACAAATACATTTTACACCAGAGAGGGAACTGAGGCAGGTCCATGGGAACTGCTTGGTGCCAAAAGCTTTTGAAAATTCAGGTGTCTCTTTAGATGCCCACATAAGGATTTAGTCGCTTAACATTAGAAGCTGCCTCACTTTAAAAAATCAGAGACTCAAACTTTATTACCAGAGATTTCCAACCACCTCCGGCAGCCTGGGTAGAGGAAAATGTGTTTGTCCTGTCCATGTAAAACTAGACCAGGTTTTTCATATGTCTCAGGGCAATACATTATATACTGTCAGACATACAAAGATCCTAGGTCTGACAAAGAAATGCAGAACAGTATATGGGGGAAAAGTAACCATAACCAAATCCTCTGGTAATGAAACTTATCACTGACCAAAAATGCATCTGAGGATAATTTAGGGAAGTTAAAATACTTAAACTGCTTAAAACTATTGCTTAGTAAAGTGCCCTTGGCTTGTTAACACAGTTAACAGAGCTCTGCTTTCTTTGACTGTGAGTTCTCCCACTTTTGGGAGCTCTTGGACATGAGCAAAGTGCCACTTCCTCTGCCACATGGAGTTGCACAGAAGGGATGAAACTGCCTTTCCAGCTCCCCTCCATAGTGGATCCCCCAGTGCCCCAGCTGGCCTGCTCCCTCTTCTGACCCCAGCAGCAGGCAGGTGGATGCCTTCAGCCTCCAGCCTGGCTTTCTCCCCTGGAAGCACGCTGACCATAGAATTGGGATCTAGTACCTTAGAGCAGGGAATTAGCAGCAAGTGCTGTTTGACCTTGAGGAAATCAACTAATACCTCCCAGCTTACATTCCCCTTTCTGTAAAATGGGAAAAAAAAAAATACTCTATTTCACTGAGGTTATTCAAAGGAATGCCTAGTATTAGTAAGAAAACCTGGGAAGAAAGATCTTAAGTGTGAAGAAATATTACCCCACTTCCTAACAAAGCACAAATACATGAGCAGGAACCATGCAGCTAATCAAAAGCACTAGAAAGCTTTTAATTTTTTTAGCATTTAGTGCTACAGATGATCAATATAAATACTTAGCTTCTTTCACCTTTAACATGTTAACTGAATGCTACTTGTAATGTGCTTATAAATGTTACGACACGGCTGAAAGACATATAAAAAAAAATTTTGGTAGACCAATGTACCAGCAGGCATAAGGTTATGTTTCTTAGATACAAAACTGTACATCATGCAAAGATCCAGGTATTTTCTGTGAAGCCCACTCACGCTGCTGGAAGTAAATGAGTTCTTCCTATATGTACAAAGAAAATTGCAGGCCTTATGAAATGTCGTGGTGATAGCCAGTGTAATTCACACAAAAAATATTTATATGGAAAATTCAGAGTAAAATCTTTCTACAAAATAAAAATTACTTCTGTCCTAGTGGAGCTTGTTGTCTGCCCATACCTGCACCAATGTGCAGATTTTCATTCCAATCTCCTCTAAGCAGAGTTTCACTAGAAAAAAATATTTGTTATTAAGGTATTCCAGAGAATTTAATTATTTTCATTAAAAACAAGAACTGTGTGCTGCTCCTTTTTCAATAGAAATTCTGCACTGGTTCCACATAAACAGACCAAATATCACTTCAGCAAAGTTGCTCTGGGAATATTTAACAGAATTTTTTAAGTTATGAAAGCAATATTGAATGAGATTTACTACAACTTAAGATAAGTGGGTCTTAATTTTACATGAACAGAGAGACTTAAAAAACAACAAGAAAGAGTTCTGATTATATTGTGCTGGAATATTAGGTCTTGTTCAAAATTGCCCCTTTTACTCTTTTACATGCATAAAAACAAGCACAACAGGCTTTTCAATTAAATGAGTCTTTTGAGAGAGATCCAGGAAAAGCCAGAAAGCTCCTTAAAACTTTATTGCTTTTCATCTTTGTCAGGTAGGGATGTGTATTAAAAATTACCTATTCTTTCCAGTACACAGTCCTTCCTGCAAGTTTTTTCTTCCTGTTAGACTTATCAATCATAAGCATTTCCCAAAAAGGGAAGGGTTGATCTGGATGACTTTTCCCCATATACTCAGTAGTTTTGCTTTTCTATGGGTATCAAGAGTTAGGGCTGCTTTCCATAGTCTCTAGCATTGTGAGTAACTTTAATGAGCCCCAGTATCATTAGATGATAGCAGTTTACAGAACGCAGGGAGAAGAGAGACAGAAAGCAATAAGATCCAGCTATAACAGATACAAGCCCTAGAGATGAAAGAAAGAAGTCAGCATCTCATTTGCATTAATACAATAAAAATACAGCATTAATGTTGCTAGTTGTAATTTTTTTTTCAATAAAGTTGAGACTGATTAGATCTGAAAAAAGGCAGGCTGTGCATTCCTCATAGGTCTTGAAAGTGTTTAGGCTTTAAAGAACAGTTACTGGCTATTAACTTTCTAGATTTAATTGCCATTAAAAACAATCTCCACGAAACTTCAATAGAAAGCCACTCCTCAAGAACTGATGGTCTGATTTCTCAAAACTGCTTTGTTTATAGCAATACAAATTCAGAGCTCCTATTCCTAAAACTCCATCATTATGTTATGTATTTTGTTTACTGGTAGAATGTGTGTGTATATGTATAATTATATACGCAGACACATACACCAGTTCATCATCAGAATAAGTCAAAAGCAATATTGTCAACCTTGTTTATTCAGAAATCATGAAGCACACCCTCAAAAATCATGAGACTAGCTGAAAATTATGAGATGCTAAAAACATTCACTTTTAGAATTATGGCTTTTTTTTTTTGGCATAAGAATGCTAAGGCTGCATGTTTTCAAGCTCCTTAGCTCCCCATAGCAAGGAGTTTAAAATAATTTTCCCTTTTAAAATGCATACTGGGCACTTGCATAATCACCAGACTCCAAAAGCTGACGGTTTAAAGAAAATAAACACTAACAAAGGACTTTCAGTGGACATAACTCCTAACATCACAGAAATTTAAACATTTGGGCAAATATTGGTGGAAAAATCAAAAACTGCTCTAAACAACTGAGCTTTTCAGCTTCTATCAGTAAGAATAGTGCATCCCTCTCCCAGGCAGGCACTTGTCTATCCTTTTTGTAGGTATTTATGTCTGCATACCTGAAGAGAATCTATTTCCAATACATTTAGGACTGTTTGTTCTGTTTAACTGTGGAATTAACAATACACGGGACCATCGGGTACTGCATGTTGTAAACTATGTATTTTTCACAATCTAATCTTGTCATTTTGAAGCTATTGTTGTGACTTTCTTTGTCCTAGGGCAAAGGGGGAAAACATTTCTTTTAGTGAAACAAAGATTCTCTTCATTTTTCTAAATGAAACACTTAATGCAACACTTAGATCATAAGACCAGTTTTTCCACTTCTTTTTGCCTGAAAAACCTCACAAGGTAACAGATGAAAAGCCAGCAACAGTTAAAGAGGGATGTGTAAATCTAATGGGAAACAGTGTGCTTCTGTGATGCGTTTCTCCTTGAAACCTTAAAAAATACACCATTTGCTGTCAAGGTATTACTGACTTGAAGAAGCCGTTATTATATCACGGGGAAAACGACTCGGTGCCAAGATCCAACAGCCTCAAGTGAGAGGTCACCTTAATGAGAAAGAACCAATTTTAGTCCCAAAAACTACCCGGAACTTTTAGGCTTCTGATTTGTAAAAGCGTCTTCATGCATTTACTTGAGAGCTGCCGCCCATGTGCACAACATAACGCTGCACGGTAAAGAAGGATTTTTTAAAAGACTGTATCATCTCCTGGTATTAAGAAATAGTGTTTGATAATTAACACAGAGAATGGAAATGTGTTTGAGAAGTGAAGTTAGCCGAGCAAGCAAAATATCTCACACATATAGACTTCAGAAAAGAATAGCATGCAACTATTAGTAACACAATTTACAAGCAGAACCCTCCCTAGATTTAAACCTCAATAGCAGAATCTGGTCCCTCTTCAGAGGCAAAACATCAGTAAAGAAACGTGCATTTAACTTTGTAGCTAAACAGCCCGGTCTTACATAGGCAGTCTTTACACAGGCCAGTTACCCATTGAAGCAAAGTGCTGAGTAAGAGCTGCAGAACTGGACCCACTCTCATGTAAATTATAGTAATTAAATAGGTAATGAAAAATCACTGCTCTTGCACGAATGAAATGTAAGACTTCAGCTGAGAGTGTAATGTGTTTCCAATTGACTCCTGTATCAGATTCAGAGACAGATGAAAATCTCTTTCTGCTTGCATGAGCACGCTTTAGAGGTAAAACTTCACAAATATTTTCATTTTGCAGAGAAGAGGGAAAAACAAAGGCTTATTTTAGCAGTAAAGTTAGTAGAATCCTCCTTTTTTAATGCATAATATGGTACACACATGTCTGAACCCGAGAGGCATAAATAGAATTTGAATCATTTTACTTTGCATTTGCTAATAATACGTCATCCAGAAGAAGAACCAGGCCTTATTCTCCCCTTCACTAGCTGACATGGTATTTTTTTTACATTTGAGCTCTTAAGATCTGCACAATAGCTTAACACAATAAGTGTTTAGCCTCTGGTTCCAACTGTAATTGATAGAGTACAGTTCCATTCCCTCTGCTGCTGCTAAGTTGGGAATTGCAGCCACAGCAACTGACAGCTTTTTTTTTTCCGTGAGTCTGGAGTTGCTCTCTGGGAGTGATGTCCTCATCGGGATGGGAAGTAAAATGACAAGAGAAAGGCTCACCCTAGCCCTGTGCTACAGAGGAACTCCAGGGACCTCTTCTAGGGGAAACAGTTACTTGAGGTGGGTGCTATTAATGAAATAAAAGATCAGGAGGAGAAGGTGCTGGGAGGAAATACCAAAATCCTGCCGTTTTGAAGAAAACGGGCTTTTCAGTCAGAGAGCACAGAAGAGGGGGAACATTTATGCAAAAGAATTTCTGCAATGAACATGTTTTTAAGAGTGCTATAAAATTGTGTCATTTACTGATAGAAACATCTTTTATATCACAGTCACAGCGGCTGAACTCTTAGTGAGTCCCACTCTTTATATAGTGGTAAGATAATGTGCTTTGATATGTAAGAGTAAGATCAAAATAGGGAAACAGTAACTAAAATTAATGTGATTTCAAATTGTCCCATTCAGGCCTGAGTTTTGACATGGGGAAAAATTACAGAGCATCTTCGGGCTCAGTAGCCGATTCCAGAATTTAGTGCAGATGGCAAGTAATTTTGGTGCCTCTTTAGTTGCAAAAGTACCTATTTTGGAATATCTTTAATTAACCAGGATGTAAAGGCACCTCTTGTTTGTGAACACCTTGGCGTTTTTGTCATATGTCAGCATCGTGATGTGCACAGTAACTGAAAGGTTCTGAGGCATGAGCTATTTAGGTGGTTTTGATGTGCACTTGCTTTTCTGGAGGATGTTTAAACAAAGCAGTGCTGCCATTTCTACAGTTTCATTCAGTACTGCTTGCTTGGAACCTGCTTCTATTGCCTTTATAATAAAGGATGCAAACAATACTCGAAAAGCCACAACGCTCTTGGTTATTAATGCATCTATGTATCGCTTCCTTTCATCACAGAAATATACATAGCGAACCTAGCTGGTCATTTACTCTGCTCCCTTAAGAAGCAGAATTTCACTTTCTAAATATGTTTCTGTTTTAAATAACCTCTTGCTACTAAAGTGCAAACTGCAGCTTTAAAGTACTGACTGCTAACCATCTTCTGTTTGCTGCTGTTTGTACGAGGACTCTTCCGAAAACAAAACGATGTTATCCTACAGCTCCAATAAACAAAATAAATGTGACTGATATCTGTTTCTGCTGTACTTTTCCAGAGCTTTGGTTCTTAAGACTATTGGAGCTGGGAGAGAAAGAAAAGGAGAAATAGAAAATTGCAGCCGGAAAAGGTGTTAAGTTCTGATTCCTTTTTTGCAGGCTTTAAAAAAGCAAACTAGCAATTCATGATCACAAAATAAAATATGCACATTTAAACAAGCTGCAGGGGAAAGGAGAGTTTAATCCAGTGAAATTGTGTTTGAAAGCTATTTCATACCCCTAGGAATAAAATCTGAATAGTAATTCTGCTTTGCTCCCACCCTTTTTCCACCCTTCTGTTAATATATTACCATTTGTTATGGAATCGTTACAAGACTTCTACCCCAGAGGTGGCTGCATTTCATTGAAGGATGAAGTACTTTCTGGGCCCGAGTTTCTTCTTGCTCACAGGAGCAGACAGTACTCATTGTAACTGCACTGATGCTGCTAGTAAAGCTATTTTTTATTTGCACCTGAGCAAGAGAAGAATTAGGCCCACAGTTTGTAAAGCCCTTTGTGATACATTTGGGTGAAAGCTACAACACAAATGAGTTGTTTATTGTAAACAGAAGTATGATATTAAATCAGGCACTGATACAAAGAGCTGCAACTATCTGCTCCAAGAATTATCAAAATGGAAATGATAATCTCAAAAAGGAATGATGATTCGGCCTTGGGAAGATCAAAATGCATTTGACATGGTTTTGGTGTTGACGTGAAAGAAAAGTGTCTTTAAAAGTGTAATTTGAGATCAAAAATCCCCATCATCCAACATAAATAGTGCCCCATTTATCCAGTTATACTACCTTTTCTCATTACAATGGTCTGTAAGATATTTCTTAGGAATACAAGGTTTAAAATTAATAATAGAAAAGGACAAAATTGCCATGTGTATTTCTCTAGATAGATTTTCATCTAGCAGCAGGACTTCACTTCTGATTCACTCGCTGGTTCTCCCTAACCTTTACATTATTCATTAATCAAACTAGAAACCTGCTTTCAAAGTCAGTGGATGGTAGTAATTATTTACAGTTGTGCATAGTATTTAATTTTAAGCAATGACAAAAGCAGGCATGTCCAGAATCATAAGGCTTATCATTTTTCTTCCGTTGGAGGTGAACTATCTGAAGAAGCTAAAAGTTGCAAACTTCTCTTCAATATCTCTGCTGCCATCAAGACAAAATGCAGTGCAACTGATACCTTTGAACTTGTACAACTAAAAATAAATAAAAGTGAAAATTAAGTAATATATAATGTATTAACTCCTTTGAATAAAAGGAATAAGGAGCTTTGCTATCAGCCTTGGTGAGCAATTAATTTCTTACTGCACAGTCTGTCTACTGTCACTTTGAGGTATTTTTCACCATACAAAGCAGAACCTCAGAACTATCCCTGAAAATGAAAGTCAATTTTAAGAACTCTATACAACAGGCATGCCTGCTCTTTGAAACACCCCTACCCCCAACAAATACAGAAGTGTAACTTCAGAGCAGGAGAACTATTGCAAATGTATAAACCTACTTCAAGTCAGTTACGCTGGATGAAACTGAACTGCATTTGCAGTATTTTGCTCACCTGAAACAACACTGATCTGAGAACAAATACAATCAAAGCAGTGCTCTGCTAAAGAGCAACGCACATTTTATAATGAGAATAAGAAAGGAGAGATGTTCTTGTGGTCATTCAGATGTCTGTTTCACCATTAAGATTCTCAAAAATACTGTAGTGTTCTGGACAAAAACATATCTTACTGTATTCTCAGCAGGGAAATCCCGGGAAACAACAGCATTGGCTTTGCTCGCAAAAATTTACTTACTCTCTAGCCTATGTTTCTAAAAAAGAACAGGGTTCTCCTTCTACAAAAAGATACTACACACATTCCAAGTCAAAATTCTACTTTGAAAACAAAATAAAATGAAGCCTCATACTCCTGACAGGGAGAAAAAAGGAGCAATGCTAGCACTGTCACTGTGATGATCAGCATCCATGAAAATATAGCTATTTATTCTGCAAGTTGAAAACGTTAATGCCTTATTCAGATATAACCTCTTTGTGAATAAAACAATAATAGCAACTCATCAGAGAGTTCTTGTGAATGCATACATAGTTCTACACATTTCTAGCTTAACTATTATTCATGGTTAAAGGGGATCTTTGCTTGCCAGGAATGATACTTGCAACCTGCATAGGTACAGTCATTGGTCACGTCCCAAAAGACTCTGCCTGCACACCATTGTTCTACACCTACATGAACACGGCAAAACAGGCAAGTTTATGGAAGTTATGCATGTCCCAGTTTCTCTGAAATTACGTTTACCTCTGAATGAATCCCAAGCACTACTTTTCAAAGTTTATTCAAGTATGCCACTAAACTTGCACATACATTTTGTCCCACATATAATATGCTACACCTAGAAAATATTCATAAGGGGAGGGACAAATTAGTAAACTATTTTTAAACTAAAAACACAAGATACTAGTTTTCTTTAAAGAACTAATCTGATGAAGGACACAGAGAAAAAAAAAAAGAAGGGAAAAAAACGCCTACATGAAAAGCCAAACAAGATAATAATTGTGCATGTCTGGCTAAGAGAATCTAGAGGGCAAGCCTTACGTCATTGGCACTTGGGTTACCATGGTGAGTGATTTATTGATATATATCAAGAATGAATAGATCAAAGGCAGCAAGATGACAGGTGATCAATCAAATGTCAAATCAAAGCTGGCAATCAACTGGAAAGCTGATTTTTCAGTGGGTGGGTCTGGCAGAAGAAAAATGAACTTCCATATTGCACTTCCCAGAAACAAAACCCCACCACACTATTAAAAAAAAATAAAAAGCAATTAAGCAGTCTGAAAGAAAACTCTTTGAAAAGATTTACTATACAGGCCCACTCATCTGTTTCTTTATCTTGGCCCCAAAAGAAAAAGAACACCCTACAAATGACAAAACAAAACACTTCCAAAGTTGCAAACTATTTTCTTTAAAAAAAAAATAAAAAAAAATTGCAAAACCACTTGGCATGTGCAAATATACAAACTCGGCTACAAAACAAAAGAGGGATTTGGTTTGAAAATGTGGATTGTCTTCTAACAGTCAGAACGTTTCATTTTATTTCCTGTTCCAATTTTCACCACTGATGATCAAAGGCTGAACTTCCCCACCGGGTTCATCAGCAGAGACAGTCCCTGTACTATTTCAGGCACACACAACACACACACACACCCGGCCAGCAATGCCACCAGGAACACGGCGAAATCAAAGATTAAACACACCGACCCACTTCGCGAAACACACGTTTTAAAAACAAAAAGCACCAGGAGGGGGGAAAAATCCGAAGAGAGAGAGGGAAAAAAAAAAAAAAAATACTCAAACGGGAAGCAAACGGGAGGCTACTTTCGGTTCGATAAGGGACAGGGGCCGGGGGAGAAGGGGAGCCGAGTGGAAGAAAGTTGGGGGGAAAAGTTTATCCGGGGCAGGATGGGAGCTCGGAGCAGGCGGCAGCGGGGACCGAGCGCGGTGGGAGCGGCGGGAGGGTGGAAGGGGACAGCCCATGTCAGAGTAAAGATCTTGGCAATAAGAAATGAAACTGGCTCCACAGAGTTACGGAGGGAAAGGGAGGGGGAGGGGGGGATAAATAAATAAAGATCCAGCCCGGAAAAGCAAGGGTGACCCTAAATAATAATAAAGATGGGGGGTAGGATTGGAAGGAGCGGAGAGACAGAGGCTGTGTAAGTGGATGGCTTCTCCTTACCTGCAGCCCGTTTGGGTGCTTGCTGTTTCCTCCTTGGCATCGCTCTACTTTCTCCAATCTCACTTCTGTCCCCAGATCCGAGAGCCCTGAGACGCTCCTGAGTCGTGTTTCTCTGCCTCTGCCTCTCAGCTGCTTTCCCCAACACCCCCCTCAAGCCTCCCCTGCCCCCCTCCTTTTCACTTCTCTGATAGGAACCTGTTTGGTTTTTATTTTATTTTAGAGATCTAGGTTTCTTTCTCTCTCTCTCTTTTTGGTTGGCTTTTTTTTTTTTTTTAACTGTTGCAACACTTGCTTTGCTTTGATTCAAACATCCAAGCTCAGGAGCAAATGAAAGGCGCCCACAGTGCCAGAGAACGGTAATAAATAAATAACAAAATAGATATGTATATCTTAAAAAGGCAGCTCTGGAAAGACTGTGGGGCTGGCTGCTTCCTCCCTTTCCTCTCCTCTCCTCCTCCTCCTCGCAGAGCTGTATGGCGGAGCAGTGCCCGGGTTTGCGTGGTGTGTGTGTGCGTGCGTGTGTGTGCGCGGAGCGCTGCAGGTTCCGTGCTGTCAGATGCCAGGCAGTGAGTGATATGGGAGAGGACAGGGAGGCTTTGGATGGAAGGAAATCTGGTATTCGCGCACACACACACACACACACACACACACACACGCGCGCTCGCACAGGCACACACGCACACACACGCGCGCACACACACACACAGACACACACACAGGCAGGGCGAGGCGATGCCAGCAAACATCGATCCACTGAGCAAACTGAACATTAACAAACTCCTCCTCCGCGACCCGCTGACAGGCGGGAGCGCACCCGCGCCGACGGGCTTCATTAAAGATACAGGGCGCGCGCCGCCGCCGCCGCCGCCGCCGCCCGGCCCGCCGCCACCTGGGGCGCGCGCCGCCCTTCCGCGTGCCGCTCCCGCCCGCCCCCCGTGCCCCCCCTTCCCCGCGCCGCCACCAACCGCCGCCTCACGCGACCCCCCAACACCACCCACACCCCCCCCCGCGAGACCACCCCGCGCGCCCCGTTGAGTCCGTCTCCCGGAGGGGGGGGGGGGGGTGGGGGGCGCTGCGGGGAGCGAGCGCGGCGGGGCGGGCGCGACCGGGGCGGCGGCGGCGCCACCCGCCCCCTGTCACTGTGGGGGGGCGGGAGGGGGTAGGGCCGGGGCCTCTCCAGCGGGGCCGCGGGGCGGTCACCTGGCGTCAGGGCTGCACGGAGCCGCGGCGGCCGCTCCCGTCGTTCTGCTTCTCCGCCGGCTGGCGGCTGAGGTGTGATCCGTGCTCCCGCAGGTGTAAATGGCCGCGGAGAAATTGGGGCTGGGGACACCGCGCCCGTTCTCCTCTGCCGCCTTCTTCACCCCATCGGTTACCCCTGTGTTGGGAGCAGCTGGGGGAACCAGCGCGGTCCGACGTGAAGGCAAAGTTTGGCGGAGTTCGGGTAGAGCCCAAGGCATCATTTGAGGCCTTGCTGTCATAAGCAAGCACGGCAGCACCAGAGTCCGGGAGAGCAGGGTCAGTATGTCCTGCCCAAGCACTCTCTGATCTCCTAATAGCCTATGTCCATGAGGTGCTGCTTCATCCACATGGCAAGCCCAGTCTATGTCCATCTGACCATACAGAGTTTCTCACCCTTTCAGAGAGCACAAGAAACTGGCAGGACAAGGAGGGGCAGGTGATGATGGAGTTCGAACAGTTTTGGTCACTCAGACACATGGAGATAACTTCCCCTGGCTGGTTTATTAATTTCAAATTATTTTTTTTCCCCACAGCTGCTGTTAACACCTTAAGGTTTTAAAAGTTATTTGGGACTAAAGGACAAATTCATTTCTATGTGTACAATTACAATTTGTGTGAGAATCCCTAAAAAGGGAATTTTGCAGTACTCTAGGCTCATCCAGGAGTCTGCTGTGGAACTGAGTTCTTAGTTCTGTTGCTGTTCTGGCATTTGTTTCTTCCTAATGAATCTTCTGGGTTTAATAGGAATAATTTGCATCCCTGTAAAATCAATCTTAGACCAGGCTCTGTCATAAAGCACCAGCAAGAGCCGCTGTGTTAAAGCCAGTGTCACTGTGATCTGCAAACCACAGTCCTGCAGCTCAGGCAGGGAATGATTTTTTGCAGGAAGACCCCTAAGTGACCTTTGTATTTAGCAGCCCAATATGAGATTGTGTTTATGAAAGTGTCCACCTAACTGATTTCACTTAAATTATTTGATAGCCTTCCCTGTGCAAAATGTAGCAATTTTTATAAGCAATTTAAAAGTATTTATTGGTGCAAGAAAACGCATCATTTGAGAGATAAAATAGGATATCACTACTATAAAATACTCATTTTTCCAGCTCTGCCTAGCATAACTCACTCAGAAGTGAACAGCTCTGCTTGAATCAGTTGGAATTGCACAGACCTCTTATACCTGTGGGCAGCACGTGTAAAATCCTGCTAGTGCACACCTGGGGATTTCTGCTTCGCCTCCAGTTCCAGCAGGTGTAAACACAAGGCCAAGAGGGGCCACAGCAACTGCAGCACTGGGGCAATTATCCCAGCACTGTGATGAGAAGAAGTGACACACTGATTTTTAAGTGTGGTACTGGTCCTGGATCAGGTAGTTCAGGGCAGGGTGGCAAGCTAAAATTTCTTTTCACATTTCATCTTGCCATGATTTGTGATTTTGAACACTTCAGCTTCAGTGTCTTGGTTCCCAAATCAGAAAAACAGAACTACCTCTATTTGGTCCTACATTTCCTCTCCTCCCTGGCTGCACAGAAAGATACTGCACCTCTGATAAAGAGAGTTTGTTTATTACAAAGAATTGTGTATTAAAAGCTTGTTTAACACAGCAATGTTTTTATTACCAATTCTCCCAAGTTATGGGATATGGTGTAAAGTATTGGGACACTAGCAGGCACTGAGGGGCAAGGAGGGGAGCAAATGATAAGAGTCCCTTCAGATTTTAACCTCTCAATCTGGGATCTGCTACTTTTGTGCAAGTTTAAAAGATACAAGCTCTAGATGTAAGCAAGGCAGCAATTCAGTGTAGTCTGGGATCAGCAAGTAGCAGCTATTGTTCTCCAGAGTCATGGCTTAAATCCAAATGCTGCACACTGGGTATGGTATTTGTATCAGTGGCGTTTTCAGTCTCAACATGCAAGATGAGAAAGTCACTGTTTTAAATGGTTACTCCTTTGGGAAGGGGAAATCGAGAAGATGGACTTCTGAGTAAAGCACTAGTGAGATGGCACCCTATCCTCAGTGATAAATGGGAGCATTAACAAGGCTTGGTCGAGAGGAACCCTACAGATTTATGGCTTCCTGTCTCCACCAGCAGATGCCATTATGGCTGACAGAACAGAATGCCTTTCAAGAGGGAACTGGGGTGGGATTATGAAGAAGGGGAAAAAAAGCAAGCAGAGTCTGGTGTCCATTTTTATCCACTGGTCAGAATTCCCTGGTAGGTTTGAATAGAGCTGAAACTACACAGCATTTGTGTGCTCCCTGCTTCTGTTATTTATAACTGGGTTGGTGAAGGTCATTTAGCATCTCTTTTAGCACAGGAAGAACTCATAATATTTACTGAATGCATTTTTGCACACTTGAAAATTAGAGATAATAAAATGAACAGATAGCATTGAAGGCTTCCTTGGCTTATCCAATGGAATAGTCTTGATAGGTGTTTAATGTTTACTTTGGAAATGTAGCAAATGATTCTGAAGCTATATTGAATTTTATCTATTTTTATTACATTGCAGAATAATATTTCTCTTTCCTGACAAAATGTTATGACCAGTAATAGCAATGGCAGTTATGCATGTTCAAAAAAGGGTAATCAAATCTCATGCTTCAGGGCATGAGCTAAATTCCCCACAGGGATCCAGAGGGAATTTTCTTCCCCCAAATATAGCAACATACAATCAACTAGGTGTGTTCTTACAGGTTTTCCACTTTCTTGGTTAGGTGTAGATTACATGGAACAATAGTGTGAGCTGAGATAGAGAAAATCCTCTGTTGCTATAGCTTTGGGGTGGTTTTGGTCTGATTTTTCAAAATAATGTGTGTGATTTGTTGTGCATTACAGTAAAGTTTACAGATGTTTTTGTGCACAATGAAGGGCCAAATGCTCATCATGTATTTTCCATCATGAGTAGTCACAACAAACTCAGCTGTCTTACTTGAAGTGTCTTATCTTACGTATTTTTGTTGTCTGTCTGTCTTTCAGTGGCTGCTATGCTGATAATTAAATTAAATGTGGGGGGCTTTTTCTTTCCTTCTTTTTTTTTCCCCTAGAAGTTATATATATGTAGGTACATAAGTCATCTTGAATGAAATTAATCTTGGAGTTGATTATCTCCTTCACACTTTGTGTAGCATTGTAGAGAAAGAAAAAGTGGAAATTCTGACAAGTTCTGCAATTAGAAATTATTTGTGTTTGATAACTGAAAATTTTTCAACATGGTAATATTATTACCAGGTAAAGACACTGTCAGCTTCAATTTTTTATTCCTTCTTATTCAAAATTACTGGATTTTTTTTTTTTTTTTTTAATGAGAGTACAATGATTTTGAAAGAATCAACCTGACAGACTGGGGATTCCTTACAGAAGAGAGTACCTTGGTGAGTTGGGTGGTGCAGTCCTCTCCTCTCTGCCCGTGACAGGATTAACTATACTTGCTTCATTCTTGAGGAACATTTGACCAATACGATGCAGATTCAACAATTCCTCCGGGCAATCTATTCTAGTGGCCTTACCATTAGAAAATTTTCCTACTATTGAATACTTTCTGGAAACCTGTCTTTTTATGGTATTCTCAAATGAAATGGAGGGCAATTTATTTCCTTCCTCTCTGCAGCAATTTTTAATATTTGAAGACTTAGAATGTCTACTCACCAAACAACCCCAATTTCTTCAGTCATTCCTCAGAGGTCACGTTTTCTGGACCTGGCACTATTTTCATTCTTCTGTGGCTGGACAGCATATGTTTCAAAGTGCAGTGCCAAAAACTGGATGCTGTATTGTGTTTGTCCCACCAAGTGGGATTACTTCACATGTCTAACATGTGACACTCCTGTTTATATGTCCCAGTTCGACACATGCCCTTTTTGCAACAGCTTGACACTGTTGACTCATGTACAGCTTCTGATTCACTGTAACCCCAGATGCTTTCTTGCAGAACTGCTTTGTAATCAGTTGTCCCCATCCTATATTTGAACAGCTGATTATGCATCAGTGACAACTTTGCACTGATTCATCTTGAATTGCATCTTTTTTTTTCAGACTGTTTCTGCAATTTGTCAAGATCATTCTGTATTACAATGCTGTCTTCAAAGGCTGTTGCCATTCTCCCTAGCTTGGTACCATCTGCAGCTATTGTGCAAAACATTTTCTGATCCACCTTCTAAGACATTAATACAATATTGGATATTGCTGGGCTCAGGACCCACTTCCATCCTGAGAAAGGGCCATGAAGGTATAATGATTTTCTAAGGTATAATGATTTTCTGACCTCTTCCAGCCCCCTACAGTAATTGTCATCTGGAGGATATCCTGTAGCTCACTGAGGTGAGATTGTTTTGTGAGGCAGTGGTAGGAGCTTACAGAAGTCGAGATACATGACTTCCCTGTCCACAAGGTCTGCCACACTGTCATGACATGAGATTAGGTAGGTTCGACACACTTCATCCTGAATATATCCATGGTGTTGTTCATCTCCAAAAACCTTATTCTAGGTTCTTATGGATAGTTTGATTATTTTGTTCCAGTACTTTTGTATGAGCAGAAGGTAAGGTGACCCAAGAGTCTCTTTGCACCCTTTTCTCTTAAAGATAGGTGCTGTGTCTGCACTGGTCTGAGTCTTCTGGAAACCACTGGTCCTCCACAGGTCTTCAGGGATGATCACTGGTAGTTCTGAAATTCTTCTAAGATGAGTTTAATGGCCTGATCTTATCAATGTGCTTTCTAAGCACTAGTGAAACTTGCTTCTGTAGCGAGAGCTCCCACTATTCTGACACTGGTCTTGATTATTTTTGCAATCTGATCACAGCTGATTCCAGTAGCAAAGATGAAAGAAAGTAAAGAGGGCTTTCTTGGGGTGATCTGTCTAAAGCTTTCTCTCTTTACTGAGTGACAGTTGTAATCTTTCTTAGGTCTTTTCCTGCATAGAGAAGGCACTTACCAAATACTTTTTTTTTATTATATTCCTTTCTAGTTGTATCTCATTTTGTGACTTTCTCTTTAAAAATTTTCCCTGTGCATTCGTGGTCACTATAAGGAGCTCTTTTCTGCACAGTTTTCACATTTAGACAAATACTGATTAGTTTACAGAATATATATTTGGAAATTTTTTTAGTAGAAATATTCCTTGCCATGCTATACAACAGATTTTTCCCCTACAAAGGGGTAGAACAGCAGCACTGGGGCAAAATTTATTTTCCCCCTTTCTAACATTTCTCTGCACCCTGTTCAGTTAGTCCAGTTTGGTGGGGGGGGTAAGGAAGGTTAAATTTCACCCCCTGGGATGAAATTCTGGTATTGCTAATAATTCATACTTTGAGTAACAGCAGGCAGCATTTCCAGGGCCTCTTGCTTTCTAATATTCAGCTAAAGGATTCACCCTTTGGCCAAAAAAAAACCCAGTGCATTTGAGTTTGAACTCCCATCTAACTGCAAAAAATAATATTTTGTGGCCAAGTAATGAGAATTTAAAACAGTGCAATGGTTTGCACAGCTCTGGCTGCAGCTACCTTCTCCAGCCACATCTGTGGTTCATCTTCCATCACAATGTCATCAGCTAAAATATCACATAAGATCTCATTTAGAACTATACATGCTCACCATGCATTTTTTAACTATGACATCCTATTTCCAGAATTTATAATTCAGTCTTGCAAACCTCTTGCAGACTGAAACAGCCTGGAAGCCTACACTTTAGGAACTGAGTTTTCCTTCTTTAAATCACAACAAATCTCCAGTTAAAAAAACCCAAACAATGAACACACCACTTTTTCTGAAATAAGCACAGCAATACTGTAAGATCATTCCCAATCAAACCAGCAAAAGCAGCTCATTAAATGAGTTTGGTCTGAAAGTTGTTCATACTGAAATTCACAAATCTCCTATTATCTTCAGTGGATTTTGAGTTAAGTCCCTAATCAGCAGGCACTTTGGACTGGTGGATTTATTTTCTTTGCTAAAAAATGATAACATCGTCAGAATTTTTAAAAATAATAACAATCAGCTGGAACTGGACAGGAAATGGATTGTAGTCTCTGAAGTGTCCTTGGAAAAAGACATAATTGAAAAAAAAGAAAAACTGAGAACTGCCTTTTTTAGGGTCAAAAAGCAACATCAAGAACTCAGTATTCTTCTAAAACATTTTCCCAAAACAGCATCTTTCATTGAAAAATAGGTTCTAACAGATTTTTAAAATATGCAACAAATTTTAAAATTCTAGAATGGACGTGTTATAAATACTGCTGAATACCTTACTGCAAAATTGAAGTTTAAATATAATATCAGGTTTTTTTCCTAGTGAATAAAGAAAAAAATTACAGTGCACTACTATAGCTGAGAAGGAGGAACAATAAAATTACAAGGTCTTCATTTTGTTCTTTCCTTTAGAAAACAATGTTTCTAAGGAATCCAATGACACTCTGTGATTAAAATAATACTTTAAAAGGTCTTATCTGTTAGTTAGCAGTTTTCTTTTGGAAAGTAGAACATCTTTTGAAAGCACTAAGGGGATGGGGAGGCCAGGCCACTTATGAAGACAGGTAAGTAAATATTGGGAGCTCTTTGATGCTGTGTTTCTCTCTTGCTTTTAAAGATTGAGTAGCCATCTGAGTAAAGAGGGCAGATAAACTGTGGAAAATGTATTACTCAGTTGACTAAAACAGATAAACATCTACAGGAAACTTTGTGTTAGAAGCTGCTTGCCTTGAGTAGAAGGCAGGATGAAGACATAGATGTTTGAGACTAAGGTTGCTTTTAAAAGTGGCTACAGCAGTGTTGATTTGACAAAGCATGCACATACCCCTACCTATCTGGATAATTGCATTATAAAGCACCCAGTCACCATGATATTGGGATGTATGCTATCCATTATGCCATAAATCAATTGTTTGTGCAGTTTAAACCTATTCTTTTATTAGTATGATTACTTATAATTTACAGTTAAAGAATAAAATTATGCCAGCAATTGGAATTATTGATGTATCTAATAATTTTGGGGGGCTAAATGATACTGGTACTTCCTAAATCCTCTAGTATTCTGTCTCTGATAATAGTTGGAGAAAAGGTGAGGTGCTAAATACTTTAAGAATCTGTAATTCTCTGTGTTGCCACTTGTGGTAAACCATGTCATCCAATGAGCCATACTGGAATTTTTTTTAATGTCAAGAAAAGATAAATGGACAAACAGAGTTTACACATACCAAGCACATTTCTTTAATAAACAACTCGAAGTTAAACTGAAATGGTAAAGCCACTAAAAGGGACAAAATGCTTACTATTATTATAATTGAAATGTAATTGTAATAAAGCAGACCTCTTCTTGATATAAGGGACAAAGTCTTCATATAGTAAAAAGGAATAATTCCACATGAAAACTACAGGAAAGAAAAAAAAAATATTTTTTTTTCTTTCTTTCTAGAGAAGAACTTTCAACAAATTCTGAGTGTTGGTAAAAACCTTGGTGTACCAGGCCCTGAAGGCAGCTTGCATTTCTTATTGGGACCGGCTGGCTCTCCAGGTGTTTCCAGTAGACAGTGGAAACCACCCTCACAAGCAGCAGCTGCTGAGGAGCAGGGGACTACTTAGGTAAGCTTCTACAGCTGCTCTATAGCTGCAGTGGTTAAACTCAGGGTGCTTGCTGTGGTGGCTGTGTCTTACCTTTGGATCCAGATTCTGTGATGGCTCTTACTGTACACATCTCTATCAGGTGAGTGGTTACCAGTAATATTTTTCCTTCTATTTCCTGTGGAGTTTGGTAATATGTGCTGTTAAGTGGAGAGCCTAGCCTGCAAGCTGAAGTACCTAATGTATGTTGCTTACAACTAAAGTAACTACTTGTCCTTAGTGTTTTGTCTGCTACCAATGTGTAGACTTCTTTGGGTTTGTCAGTGAATCACCCACAGTTAAGAAGCTGAAGATGGAAAGCAGAGAGCATTCTGTATAAATGACTGTGAGTTACAAAAGAAGCAGATCAGAAACAGTAAAGTCTTGTGGAAGTCTAAAACATTAAGAATACAAACTGAGATAAAGTAGGCAACATCCTTCCTAATTGGAAGTTTAGGAACAAAGAGGACAATATTTAGAAACAAGAAGGACTGATTGTTGAACAACAGTAACTGGTTTTGTATTAAAAGTATCAAAAAAACCAGTACTTATAAACCTAGAAAACTAGAGGGTTTTGGAGAGTCTAGAGGCTCACAGTAGAGAGGAAGAATGTTATGTTTATTCTGGAGAAATGCTTTGTGGTAGTGTTTCTTTGGTTAAAAAAAAAAAAAGTCCTAGGAGTTTTTTAATGGCTATCAGTGGTCAGAATACTTTTTTCTTTGTTCCTAAATCATCAGGCCTTTCTGAAGCACCTGTGTCTCTAGTGGCAATGTTCCTAGCATCCATATGTGCTGCTGCATACCTCTTAGAGAGGAGATTGAATTTGGTTTTAGGGTCAAAGGTCTCAAATTCAGGTGCTGATTCACCTCATTCTTGGCTTATGGGAAGTGGCAAGGCCAACTTAGGGTGATACCTCATTGCCCTTGAATGGAGCCTTGTTACCTGCTGTTGGTTAGGAAATGTTTTTGGTGATGTTACTTTTTCCTGTCTTGTGAGAGTGTATATGTGCAGATGGGCAAAGGCTTTCATGTGCAGGATATGTCTGCATTTCTGAAAAAGAAGTTTGGGTCTCTTCAATTTGGCTTTAAGAATCTTCTGTAAAAAGCAGGGTACTTCTTGGGGGCATGGAATTCTAGTTTTGTGGAACAATATTACAGAAGGAGACATCGAGCCATTTTCCATGGAAGTTGAATGATGCTTTTATAGGCCTTTGTCTATTTCAGCTTTTAATATAAACTGTATTGTAAATACAGGTGAAATAAAAAAAAAGCCCACCTGTCAAAATATAGCTCTGTTTGGTTACCTCTGTCCATGGGACAATTTTAGTAACCTGTCAATCAATGGGCTGCTAAATAGCCTCTCCAAAGCACAATCTGCTATTTCAGACGACATGAGTGTGTCAATCATTTATTGAATCAAAGCCAAATCTGAAGCAAAGCAAGCCCAGTTTGTCAATCACTTCTCGGTATTCTCTCCACTAACCACCTGACAGCTTTTAACTTTTCACTTTTATATTCCATGCAGCTAGTTAAGATTCTTTCATTTTTAATTGGGCTTCTTTTATGATTGGTAGCTAAGCAACTAATATGTTGTTTTATATGGTAATAATAGGCCCAAACTTGAGAGCTTTCTTGACCATTCCTATTTGTTGTTGGGAAATTATTTTTCTTCAAGTTGCTAAATAGCAGATGTAGCAGAAACAGTTATTTAATTATGGGTTGTCCTGTTGTTTCTATCTATAAACACTTTTGGCACTGTTTAAAAATAAACACTGCATGCGCTGGCAAATATATACTGAGTGGTTTTAACTCCTGATAGAGTCCCTTGGAATTTTGCTGCTCATTTACAGGGAAAACTGGGTGCAAAAATGGAAGAATTGCCAAAAAGCAGTTTGGAAAAATATTAGCGAAGGACAGAGCAAGAAATCTCTGTTCCAGATTCCCACTAGGCTTTAATCCAACCTGATCAGTTTTCAGTCTTAATTTAGGTACAATTAAATTTCTGAGGCCAAGTACAAGGCTCTGAACCACCATCTCTCAAAACAAGCCAGAAACTCTTCCTGAACAAGCTCAGCTGGCTCTTCAGTCCAAAGCAGTGCTTTAATTGAGATTTTCTGTACTTGAGATAGAAAACTTTTGGGTTCCTCAAAGGTGCCTGCAAATTCTGGTGTGGTTTCAATCCCATCTCCCCATCTCTTGTTCCCAAGACTGGCACTGCTTTCACACGTGTAAAGTGATCTTACATGACCTTACAGCTAGTAGTAAACATTCTTGTCTTTCTATTTCTAACGACTGTCATCAGTAAAGCCAATGTTTTGTTTTCAGACAGAAATAATTAACTTTCTGTCCTTTCCATGAAAGGAAGTTTGGAAAAAACTATTTCTGTGTTACAGAAAATTCTATTTTGGGTTCAGAAGAGTTTTCTTCATCTAATTCTTTTGCATATCTTTTTTGATGGGCTTCTGGCTGTCTTTTGACAGACTGCTGTCATCTGGTTTGCTCCAAAACTGTGAAATTCCAGATGTGCCCAAGAACTTGGGTACAGTTTTTGAAAAAACAGCAGTAGATTTCAAGGCAATCTGATACCAAATGTACTTCCCAGTCCTATTTGAATCTTTCACTGGGTTTTATATTTCTTTTTACCAAAGACTCAGTGAAAGAGACTGACAGCCCATGAGGATTGACAGTGGGGAGACAAAGGAAGGGTTTGGTGGAATCCTAGAGTGTTTCAGAAATCCAATTGCTAACTGTAGATGCATTCCCTCTGTTACAAAGCTGAGAGAGGTTCTGGAGAGCACTGGGAAATAAAATATGCTGGTACTATGACTTAGAGCCCCTATCTTCAGAGGAAGATCCTAGAAGACTGAGATTGGATAATTAAACTTAAAACAAGATATAAAGTGGATTGTTCTTTGAAATTTGAAAATAGCAACTACTCCTAGCTTGCAAGTGAGTTCTTAAGGAAGTACCAGAAAATATAGGGTTTTTTTCTTCCTTGATGGTATTTCTAATATCTTCAATTGAAATCAATGGAGTTAAGTACTAACGAATTACTATGAAATCAAGGATGGGTATCTGCTGTTCAATGACATTCTGACAAATGAGGTGTAAGTTTGCATAACTGCACAAGTAATTAAGAGATTTTTATGGACAGATTTCTACTATTTATATAACCAGATATTAAAAAAAGTTTAAAAGTGTTTTGATCCCATGCTGCCGCCATAATTTGGCACAGATTGTTAATCTTGGCTCAAAGGGTGTTCAGCCAGGCCTGAACACGATTAGCTCTTGTAGTTCAGGCATCTGAACAGAGGGGAAACCCACACAGCACCCACCTACACAGCACCTGGTCTGTGAATTGGCATAAGGCTCTCAATGGAAGAATTTAGATACAAAAGATCATAAATATTATTCAAATAAGAGAAAATGAGGGTCAGGAAAGCCAGAATACTTGTAGAGGATTTTTTCAAATAGTTCAACTTTTGTCAGTCACAAAAATAATCCTAAGAAATGTCCTTCTCTGTGTAGAAATGCCAGTCTGCCTGCATACATGGTGTTACTTATGTCCAATAGCTCTTCTTAAGGAGCCTTTGGACCAGAAGAGATGGTACTTTAAAATGCATTCAAACATATACATTATACAGTGGTATTCTTGTTAGGTGAAAACTGTTGGTCAAGAGCAATTCCAAAATGCCTACTTGTTTGAAATTGCTGTCTGGGCAGAAATGGTGGAGCAGAGTCTGTCTCTGTGTATTGATGTGGTAGTTCTGTCTTCAATGCATTCACTGGAAGTCAGTGACTCACCTTACAGTGTCATTCATTACACAAGGATGTGCAAGGACTTAAAACGTTTCTGAAGCTATTCATCCCAGGTAAACTTATAAATATGGGGTCTGAGTCTTTTGGTTAGTGACAGATCTTCTCTGAGCACTTACTGTGGTAAAATATACACGTTACCTGGAACTAGAGAGAGAACAAGAACTTTCCTTGATCATTCATGCTGCCTAGTGCAATGCCCAGGTTGTTTATCACACATTACCACCAGAGCTTTGTAGTGGTGCAGCCCCAGTACTTGGGCTGAGTCTCTGGTGCTCTTTGCCATATACTGAGAGTAGTTCATGGCAGAGTACCACTTGTCCCTAAGTGAACTGTCCAGGGGCCTCCATCTAAAATGTTAATGTTAACCATTCCCTACTTGGCAAGCCCACTCTTCCACCTCTGTATCAAAAATTGATCAGTGTCAACTGCTGTATTTGTTCATCCCAGTCATGGGATCAGAGCAAAGACAAAAATGATGAATACTTTTCCTAATTGGAAATGAAGGGAGAACTTGCTTAAACATAATGCAGTTATCTATGCTGGGATTTTTCCAGGATACTCATGTTGACACAGCTACCTTTCCAACAAGTTAAATAGGATCTTTAGCTATGGCGAGTACTTGGATTCTTTGAATTTACAGCTCAAATGCCTACAAACCAGGAATGCTGTGCAGCTCACTAAATCATCAGTAACCCTATCCATGTCACCTTGGTGTTACTTGGAGTCTGTTCAGTTGCACTCTTACCAATCTGCTGTGCAGCTTACAGCAGTCAGAACATTTCCAGGAGCAAAGAAAAGAGGCTATGGTTACAAACCATTTTTATAATCTAGAATTTATACATTGAACACTGTAACTGGTGTCATTTACAAGTACTAACTGCTAAAACTGCTAGCTATCAAAACAGAAAAGCAAGGCTTAACACTTGCTCAGTTATACAGGTACTTCAAATGGCAAAGTGGGGTTTTTCTTGTTTGCATGTAGCATTCAAGATGGGATTTGTTCAGAGCAATATTTGTTTTTCGAACTATAGCCAAGAACAAAATGGGTTAATATACACATAAAAATATGTATACACATGTCATGTCTCATGCCGTGTAAGGAATTTAAAAAATCACCCTAAGAGATTTCAAAATACCAAAAAAAGGACTGCTTAATTTTGAAACCTGGCTATTATTTGTCTTAAATAGCAAACTCAGCTGTGGGTTTTTTAAATCATAAAAGATATGCACGATTTCATACACCTACAAACCCCATCTTTCGTTAGTTATGGCTTTTTGATTAATTGCATATGTTCTATAGTGAAAAAGTTGAAGAGTATTTGAGTGCCTGAAATTATGAGCACTTCAGCAAACCAGTGAAGATATCTACAATGCAAACTTTATACATACATGGTCTGCCCTGCCAATGACCTTAATCTTGCTCTAGCAGGGGAACACAGCATGTAATGCAGTCAGTGTTAGCTTTTTTCTGATCCCTTTTTAAGTACATACAAATAACATTCATGTAAATGTAGATGCTGTTACAGGCTCAGATCACTAGAGGATATAATGAATTTCCATCACTTGACTTCAGAAGAAGGTGGTGCTTTGAACAGGTAACATTCAAGCAACCCACATTTTCTATACTGTCCTGTATCCCAAGGTTTTTATAACACTTAGAAGAATTCAAGGGCTATGGTACCATGAGAACTCTCATCTAGATGAGCTAATTTGATGGCTCTGAGGCAAGAACATCAGCTTGAAAATAATTCTGTATTACTTCGTGCCTCAGTTTCTTGGGAAATTAATATTCATGTGATGTTTTCCAAGACTTACTTCTCAAGGATGACATGAAACTTAATTTTCACCATCTTTTGAAGACTTTAGATTTTCTGGGAAAAGATATATTCATTTGAAAGTGATTTAACTATGCTCTAAAACATTGTCTAACCTTTAGTTCCTCTGTAAAGAAGGAATGACAAAGCCTTTGGTACCATTAAGTATTAGAACCCATTCTAAAATTATTGGGAGAATACATAGCAAAAATCTTGTACTGTTCTTTACTATTAAAAATTTTGTTCTAAGTTTTCATTCTCATGAGAAAGGCTGGGTGTTTTATTGACAGTATGGATGCTATAACAGGGAAGTTGGTTTCCTTCCCCTAGGAGGGCATAAGTTACTCCTTTTTTGATTTTTTGCTTGCTTAATATTGATGCTGTGTTTTATATCTTGGTATTTTGGTAGCTGTAGAACTGTTTCATAGTACTCAAAGTAGTTTAATAAAATATCTGCAACATTGTCTTTATTTGATGGAAAAGTGTGATTTCTTAAGTTATGGAGAGAAACTGGACTCAAGTTTTTGCCTATGCCTTTCCACACATTGCAGGTTGACATGGTATCATGATAAATGAAGTATCACATACGTTACTGTAGCCAGTCCTGGAGACCTTGAGGTTCTTTGTTACAGTTTTACTTAGTCTCAGTTTGGGGTGTTTGTTTAGTTATGTTTTGGGAAAGTCATTCACTATTTTGCTTCCAAATGCCCAGAGCCTTTTTATTCCATTTGCTGGTAGTTGTCTCTTCAAAGTGTTGGGGAGTTTTTTAACTATACAACTGTTCCAATATCAATGAAAGTAGCATTATGTATAATGAAACAAGTTTAACACTTCGATTTAACTACATACTGAACAGATCCTGCAGTGCACAAAATCAGGTGTATGTTGCTCTTTTTGGGTAACTCTGATACGATGCTGATTTCAAGGAGAGAAATTCTTCTGTGGCCCCTGGTGTGATCTATTGGCTTACAGCTCACTGCTGGAAGATGCAGAGCTGCTCCAGTAACATTTCTTTGCAGGTGTTTCTCAGGGTCATGCAGGCTTCTAGTGCTGTTGTACTGTAGATCCTAGCAAGATAACTGCCCAAGGGTCTACTTGTGTTTATACTGACAGTGTCCACTATATGCTGCTTTGTCCTTAGTCCAGTGCTACCTAACTGAATTGTAAAGGTTATGATTTGTAGTGTCATTTGTGGCAGAGAGAGCCTGTGCATGGAGACAGCTTTTCTATACTTGGCTGTGGGAAAACGGGAAACAGTTCTTGGGTATTGAGCTGATTATGGAGGTTGCATTGTGATAGGTACATGTTGAAGATGTTTTGAGATTGCTCTAGTATGTACAGTTAACATGTGAGCCCTGGGCTGGCTGGGATTGGTGGTGGGATAGTTTTCTTACTCCAGAAGCAGCTCTGCAATTTGTGTAGGGATGTTACCCTGCAAGCAATGGGGGACTCTGGGTGTTACGTCAGGAATCTGTGCTGATATATGCACACTGCTGTCTGCTCCATTGAGTGGTGTCTCCACTCATGTCTCGGTGCATCCCCACACCAGAAACCACAACCCTGCTTCATTTTTTCATGCTATGGCTGATGTTCCCTTTTTGGGAAAGGGAGTGAGGGAAAGGGAACTTTTATGGAGAAAAATGGTCCTTGATTTGAGGCAGGTGCTCCTAGTGTATTGTGTAGAACTAATGTCTGTTTTCATATCTGTTACAGTTCTTATAATTGTGAAGTACAGGATTTCATGGTGTTTGGCATATAAATTATAACCAAATACTGCTCTTTATGCAACCACATAGACTGTCTACTTGATCAGATGCTGATTTTCTTCTTTTCCCTGACTCACTTCACAAGTCTCTTGAAAAATTAACTTTTGAAAATATTACTGAATACTTCATAGAAACTCCCTTTATCACTCCTATCGGCAAATTCCATTGACTTGGAATTTAAGAGCTTATTCTGCTTCTGAAGTTATATTCTCTTCAATTCACATTGGCAGCTAATGAAATAAGAGAACACTAAGGAAATAATTAAATGCTGTGCAATTAGGGCTACAGCGCATCAGGATACAAATAAATACAAGCCAATATATCCTTTCATGGATTAAACTTGTCTTTATTTTGTAGCCTTTGATCTGTGTCTGCTACAAACTAAAATCTTTCAGAGCATGATAGCCTGCTCCTAGGATCTGTGTACCTTACTTGCACTGAGGTACAGGATGTCAGGTCAAAAGCTGCAGGGATCTACTGATGTGAAACATGATCAGGGGAGAGAGGCAAGGGTCCAGCTCTGTACTTGCATTATACTTATTGCAGGTGCATTTGCATATGGGTTACAAATTTATCCTGAATTCCTGCAACAGATCAGGGTTTTTTAAAAGCATAACAGTAAATAAAAGTTCAGATCAAATATTCAATATATTTTCACTTCTCTGAAAGCACTTTGTGGTTCCTGGGTTGTTTTTTGTCTCCTTCATTTTACAGAGTGCTCTGTGGCCTGCTGGACCATTTTTTGGAAAGACCTTTTCAAAACAGGGAACAGTGATGCTTACCAAAATATTATTAGGTTAATTCCAGCCAGGCTAGCTTTCATGAGAGGTCCCTGACGTTGAACAAACCTGTTTCTTTCACTAGGATGTGTCAGTTAGAAACGCCAACTGCAAGGATTTCTTATGTTCTCACGAAAAAGGAAGGAAACAGCTGGTAAATGTTTCACAGATGGTAAAGCTCTTGGCATCTCTCAGGAGAGGGCCACCCATACAGATGGCTCATTATTTTAACATTTGGATTTTCATCTTATTAAAACATCTTTTTTTTTCTGGTTTTATTTAGCATCATAAATTCTCTTACACTTTAGTTAACAGCTCCGTGATTTGGGGGAAGTGTGTGTGCTATAAGGAACATCATTTGGCTAAAACATGAATCTGCATCATTATTCTCAGCTCTGATGTGTAGTGAGTGGACTTGAACCTGATTAAAAATACCAAATGCAAGCAAATGCTTAGAAGTATGACTTTTGCAAGCAAAGGTCAGCTAAGCCTGTATAGAAGCTGAATTATTCAGCAAATGAAGAAATGTATGGAGTGAAACAAGCAAACATTTCTATATTGGGCATTACATCAATTCATGTTATGATGCTTTCTGCATATAGCATAATAGAGAGGCACTGCGTGTGCTGAGTGTTAGTAAATGTTGTGTGTTTAATATCACTAAATAAAAAAAATACTACTTTTAAAAAGATCTGGTCAATAAGCCAGATGATACTCAGGTTTTCAGAAATGTTTGTAAAATGATGAATTTGCAAAGGCAGTTTCACCTTGCGTTTATGATGGCACATGCAATCATAAACATGCAAATAGATGGTATGTTTAGCATATGTCATACATAAATCCCAGCTCCACACACAGTTTAGTAAATATCATTAGTCCCATTTGGCTTTATGGCAGGGGGAGGGGATGGAAACAGTGCCAAAAGGTGACAGAACTTGCCCTCTGTGGCAGAGGAAATTGGGGCAGACTGAAATTGAGTTTGAATGTTCTGGCTTTTGGCTTTAGTGCCTTATCTTACTTGCTCCCTTGACATTAGCTGGTCTCTTCAGTAGCTGACACTTTGCACATGCAGGGTTTCAAGGAGCTAAAGCAGAGACATTTAGCCCTTTCTGCAACATGAAGCAAGCAATAGGTAGGAGATGGTGTGGGGGAGAGGAGAAGGAAGGAAGGGAGAGTCCCAAATGTAATGCCAAATCTTTGGTCTCTGTGTTTTTCAGAGGGTTTTTAAGTTTCAGCGTGGCCTTGCTATAAAACTACTAAAATAGAATCATAGAGTGGTTAAGGTTGAAAGCCACCTCAAAGATCATCAGGTTCCAACCTCTCTGCTATGAGCAGGGACACCTCCCACTAGACCAGACTGCACAAAGCTTCATCCAGCCTGGCTGTGAACACCTCCAGGGAGGTGGCATCAACAGCATCCCTGGGCAATGTATTCTGCAACCTATTCTAGCACCTTATCACCCAAGTGATGAAGAATTTCTTCCTGGTGTCTAACCTAGATCTCCCCTCTTTCAGTTTAAAACCATTACCCCTTGTCCTATCACTGCCCTCTCTGGTGAAAAGCCCCTCCCCAGTTTTCCTGTAGTCTGTTCAGGTACTGGAAGGCTGCTATGCCATTATAAGGTCTCCCCAGTGCCTTCTCTTCTCCAGGCTGAATAGCCCCAACTCTCTCATCCTGTCTCCATAGCAGAGGTGCTCCAGCCTTTTGATCATCTTCATGGCCCTTGTCTGGACCCTCTCCAGCAGCTCCATGTTTTTCCAGTGCTGAGGGCTTCAGAGCTGTATGCAGTACTCCAGGTGGGCTCTCATTGGGGCAGAATCCCCTCCCACGCTCTGCTGGCCACACTTCTTTTGATGCAGCCCAGAATGCAGTTGGCCCTCAAATATATGGCTCCCAAATACAGGCTTGGAGTGTAAATATGGATCAACAATAGCAGAGATTGCCTTATGGATCAATCTATAAAGATTTAAAAGTAGCAATTGATGCATGTGCTATAGCTGCCTTGTAAATCTCATTATGGTTCCAACCAAGATATGTGGTGCCTCAAATACTCCGGGTTTTCTATGATTAGGCTTGTTCCCTGTAATTTTGTTTTAATTAAAAATTGAATAATCAGGAATGGGAAGAAAGAAATGTCTTTTTCTGCATGTGTGTGTGCAACTCCCCATTGATTCCAGTGGGTTACATCAACAGCAAAGATTTAACCTGAAGGCTAACTAAAACTATTCCATTAATAAATACAGGGACAGATTTGTAGCATGTAAATCACTGAAGCTCCACTGATGCCAGTGTAGCTTTGCTGATTTACATCAACTGAAGAGTTGGCCTGTGGAATTCACATTCTTTCTGAGATCAAAGATGTGTCAGCAAATGGTAAACTTCATTTGTATTTTTTAGCCTTCTAATTTAAAAATAGCCAGATTGATTTATCATTAAAAGGCTGGGCTCTTATGGCGGGACTTTGTATGCCACGTTTCAGCCAGACGCCACTCTTGCAGCCAAGCTGTAAATCCTTCAAAAATGGGGTTTTTAGCTGAAATGCTGAAAACACTGTAATGCATGTGGGTACTGCTGTGTCATATTTATAATGGATGGGCTAATCTAACCATATCCTAAAGAATGAAAGGCATGAGGGGCTGGATGGCTCAATGGATTGGCAGAATTGCCAACTTAAATTAAGTCATAGCCAGAAGTGACAAAGTTGTTACCATTTTTGGAAACCTATGAGACGAGTTGTTGAGGCTCAGTCAATTTGTTGTCTCTTTCCTTTGAGAGGTCAAAGAAAGAGTGAGCGTGGAAGAAACTGGTGCTCTAGCTACTTCTGACTTGTGGTTTACATTGCACAGCAATGGTGCCTTTCAGAAGGACAGCAAAGGTACCCTAATGGGCTGTGCTCATGCTCTGCAGGGGAGGTTGTTGAATGTGTAGCTTCAGGTAGATCTTGCAGCCTCTTGGGTTTCAATTGACTACACGATACAAATTCATAAAAAGTAGGCTTTGTTAGTTCTTGTCATGTAAATTGCTAGTGTCTTTTTTTACAGTCTTTAATTGCAGTGTTTATTGTTGATAACTAAAGAGGCACAATCTCTAGCTGAGACTGAAAGCTGTTTTTTACCACTAATGTTTTTATTTGTGATTCTGAGGTTTGAGTGTGCTGTACTCTCTGAAAAAGGGCATAGTGGAAATAAAGTGATACAGACAGTGAAATAAGGAAGAGATTTATTTTTGTCTCATGAGAGCTTGTATTTGCAACAAATGAATGCCACCATTGCTTTCAAGTTCTTCCAAAATAAGAATTGCTAATCATGCACAGTAGCAGATATTCTAGTGGACTCCTACTTGACCATAACACAAAAACAAGTAGTGAAATGGAAAAATAGCTAATGAACTACACAATATAAAATGCACACTTCTCTCTTGGGATATACTGCTACAAAGCATTGCTGAAATAGCGTGGTAGGAGTCACATTAGATATTTGCATGCAGGCTGAGTGTATCTAAACAACATTAGCCTTAAAAACAGTTTGAGCTATATGGCCCTTTCTGCTCTATACGAGAGGTTAATCACTAACTAGCAGAACTGAGAAGAGGCTTGCACTGTACATATGCATGATGCAATGTCTTGTGGAGGTGGATTGTCATTGCTGCAAACAGGCTACAGGAGAGGATGGACCAGTGACCTTTATATAATACAGTATTTTGTTTCCCATTTGTTTTACCCTTCAGAAATGTGTATCCTAATTTTGTGTAGGCTTAGATGTTATTAGCTTGCAAGGGAGTTTGGATTGCATGTCTGAAATCAAATGTGGGCATGGGGGCTCTCTTTTTGATCATTATAGGGTATGAGTGTTTTGTAATTCTTCTAGTGCAAAAGAAGCTGTTTGGTGACAGGCGTCAAGTCAAATTCCTGCAAGAGGCTGGCAGCAGAATACATTTGTCTGTTTAACTGCATGCAAAACACTTGTCAAGACAGATTCTGGTCCCCTCTTCTAAGCAGGGACTCTTGCTACCTTGTGTTCCAGATAACCTGGCAGAGAAAGACTAGTGCAGAAGCACATGGTGAGCTGTTACCAGGACTCTTACCATGTCTCTGGCTCTGGCATCTGCCAGATAAAAGCCTTGTTAGCACATTGCAATGGGAGAAAAATGAATGGCAGAAACATTCACATCTGGAGGTAGAATAAAATAGACCAGTCTGTCTTAAGACCCTTTAAAGAGATGACAGGTTGTCTCATTCTTTAATGCATTTGCCACATTTGGTAGGAAAACACTGGGTGTAAACAACTCCCTTTGGGAGGGAGCAGAGGGTGAAAGACTTGTAGGAAGCGTGGTGGTGAGATTGTGGAGCCTGTGTGGGTGGTGGGCAAAAGAGAACAAAAGTCTGGAAAGGAAGCTTCAGCTCCCTTTCTGGAGGAAATTAGTTCTGCTTTGTCCCCCTCCCACTGTACTCGGATGCAATATAAGAGTTGTTCTTATTTGGTGGCTTTGGAATATTCTGTAACTGTTTAAAAAGTGAAGATGTAGAAGTACGGGCTGAGGTTGCTACTCATTATACTACTGTACTAATTACAGCTTTGCTTTCTTTTGGACCCTCTCATCTATTAAAATTCATGCTGTGCCTCTCTTTATAGTTGGTATCTCCCTTTCCCTGTACATGTTACCCTTCTTCCTATCCCCCTCACTTTTGTCTCCTGTTGTCTTGACTCCTTTGCTTCCTCCTGTGTGTATTTCTCTCTACCCCTTTGCCAATTCAAAAGTGTTATTCTATCATTTCAAGTGTTTCAAGCTACCTTTGGGGCCATCTCCTCCTTTAGCACTAGCTGACCTTTTCTGAAAGCCAGCCTCACCTCTTCAGCATTCAACTTCAGAGGCTAAAGAGACAGGCAGGCTTTGGCACATGATGGTCAGCTCTGGCAGATGTGTGTTTGTGTTTTGGAAAGGGAGGAGAGGAAGACTGGATGGGGCTGAGGGAGCTGAAAACCTGTAAAAAACTTATAAACCTGTCAAAAACTTCATCTCTGAAAACTGCAGAAATATTAAAATATCCTGAAAAAGGAATAAACATCCAACCAATCTGTGGTTTTACAGGATTCCTTCTTGCTATGTTGTCATGGACATAGATGTGTTGTACTGCCTTTTTGTTCTTGTTTCAGGGTTGAGAAATCTGTGTTATCTTAATAATTAACCTGTTATGCTTAGGTTTCATTACCTATATATTTTTTTTAATGTCTTCTATTGAGGTGACAAACTAAAGTGGTAGTTCTGCCACTGCTGCAGTGCTTTAACTTCAGACTCTGCACTCACTGTATGTCTGTAGTAATGACTCCCATAAAAGTCCTTTGATTGTTCTCTGATGCAAATTAAGATCAGCAATAATGTACCATTCTCTTTATAACAATTGTATACTGCTCAACTTCTTTGGACACCTTATTGAAGCATAAGTCAACATTAGGATAGGTTAATAAATACTATGGTAATAATTTAAACACTTGCAAAAAACATAGGATCATCCCACTGTGCTGCTTCTTACGGAAGAAGCAGAACAAAAATTTTTGCTTTCACTACAATAGGTTGGTTTGAGCCTAACCCCTTTTTGTGAGGAGAAAAAAGCCTAGGATGTGGTGGTAGGGTAAAAAGGACTCAAAACACAACAGCTAGCTACTATTGTAGTATGTAAGTCATCTTCAGTTGAGTCAAGGCAGAATCTCTGCCAGCATGTCTGCTGGACACTTGGAGTTTGCAGTTCAGCTATTCCAACCTTTTTGTGTGTCTACCAGCTACAACAATGAAACTTCAGTGAAGATAAGGATGTGAAAAAGGGGATGCAACTTCTTAAGTTCTTACATATCTGGTGAGAGGAGAATGTTAGCAGAGATAATGTGAGTAAGGAAATGTATAAGGTGGTATTCTTTGACTCTTTCAGACATGCTTTGGATTTATCACTGAACTCTGTGCCTGTTTCCTGACTGAATTTCACCACTTCCCTATTACAGCAGAGTGTTGGGAGGATTAATTCAGTAATGTTTGTAAAGTGCAAATGCAAAATAATAATTATCCTCTTATAGCCCCTTGTTTGTATATCCACTTCCATGTGGAAATGCCCTCAAACTGAGTAAACATACACAGAGCAGCATTAAAATAAACCTGTCAGGAACAGAGACTCAACAGCCCACCTCGTGCAATCACCCTTTGTCATGCTTGCTCTTACATGCTCAATATCCACCCAAGGCCGTTTGCTGCTATGGCTGGGGCAGGAGTTCCTAGCTTCTGTCCAGCTTTTTTCTTTGTTTGCTCAGTTCTTTGTTTGCAAAGCTCTTGTGTGCTTAGTAGAACTTACCTATAGCTACAGAATCTTGGGAAAAAACGCCACTATTTTGTCCTTTTTGTTAATGTTCTAAATATAGCTGTTGAAGCAAAACAATACAGTCAGATAAAGAAATGCTGGCAGTGTAAGCAAAAGCCTCTTCAGCAGGTCTCAGCCAGTCTTCCTTTCTTTTGTATGTTTTAGCTAACCCGTTGAACTAACAATGAGAAAAAAGGCAACAAAGATTTAATGCTACTTGTCACAGTTCTCTTAAAGATATTAATACTAATACAAAAGGTATGATTTAAAGGAACTAAACCAAGGATTTTCAGTTAGGACTGCTGATTGGCTTGAATGTTCCCTGAAGAGTAGCTATGGAGTAGGATGCTCGGGGCAGTTGGGTCATGTATGATCCTAGGCTGAGTGACACTCCTCAGCAGTGCTGCTTTAAAGGGATTAATCTGGTTTAAACAGTTCCTATACTTTTGTTACAATCTTTGCTTGTATCCTAACATTATATCTGTCCCTACTGTTGCACCCCACTGTTATATTCATAGCTGCATGGTGGAGCAGACATAGGAAGTGATCTGGCTGAAAAACAACCTTGCCAGAAGGGAGGCTGGGGGGAAGAAAAAAGAAAGAGGTTGTTTTAAGTTTCCTTAACTTTCTTGCCTTGCAGCCACATCAGTAGCCATGCTACAATGGAGGTGAAGGTGATCTGGAAGCAAAATAAGTTGTTAATGCAGAAGTTTTTAAGCCTCAACTGCCACCAGAAAATTTCCCCTTGAACTATAACCTCCACAGAGCAGTTTCAGGGCACAATCTCACTCCCAGTAGCAAAACAATAGTTTTACAATGGAATGAGGGACAAAAGCCTTATTTCTCTTTCCTGCTTTGACCACTAGCCTCTGTCTCATGGCTTGCCAGAAGACAAGGTAAAACTAGGGTTAGAAGGAAAAACAGGTATTATTTTTCGAATCCAAGTAATGTTGTTGCATGTTAGCAATATATTTTAAAGTATGTAGTTGAATAAGTAATGAATGATGTAATTCTGCAAAGCATTGCTCTGTGATGACAGTTTCTGGATTGTCAATAAAGGAGTGGAAGATTGAACCCAGGGACTGAACACAAGACTTTTGGAAGCACTATTGTTCTTATAGTTCATAAAAGTTAATGGGAACAGATTCAGGCCTTTCCTGAGCACTTTTGAAAATTCCAGTGTCAGAGCAGACAGCATTTCTGATACAGATTGGAAAGCAAGCATGAGTCTGTAACTGTGTTTCCCCATGGAAATAACGATGGAAGTGGATCTGATGCATAATACATTGTAAATAGCAGGTTGCTGTGGCTACACAACAAACGCATTCAATAATTGATATTTTAAAAATATATCTGTTGTCATATTTGGCCCCGTGGAAGCTCTGGCCCACGTGGTTCAGCATTTACACTGGATGGTACCCGGTTCCCTTAGAGTATAAACTTGTACCAAGAGGATAAATCCATAGTGCATGCTGGTGCCATACAGACAATGTGCTGCACAGTCATACTAAATCATAAAAAACTGGGGAAAATATGCCTTTAAATTTCTTTGCTACTTATTAACCTACCTCAAAAATTTTTGAAGTGATAAGTAGGTGATAAAATAAGTAGGGTTGGCTATGGATGCTGTCTGGCACATGCAGAACAGTATTTTATTAGCAAGCACCTGTGCAGGGGTTGTATTTGAGGGAGAACTTGTGAAAGGGTGCTGCAGGGCAGGCACATACCTGCTTCTGTGGGCTATGTGGCTGTAGATGCTGACAGCACACATACAGGGCCTGTGCCTCTGAGGAATAAGTGTAATGCACAGTGAGGCTTAAGCTTCATTTGAGACAGGACCCTGTGTAATAGAGACAGGGAAAGAAGGAAGATTGCATTAGTTTCTTCCACCTGCCACACCTGCATTCTTGGTGAAAACCAGAATGTGCTGAATCATGCTAGCAGTGTGTTAGCAGTGTCTTACACAGAGACTGGCAAAGGGGGATATTGCTCCCTACAACAGCATGTCTTGACATTATACACTGCAAAGGGCAACTCTCTATTACTGCTCAACAAGTGCATTTGAATAACTGATTAGCATTTCTAGAATTTTAAACTGCTGTTCTGTATTATATGAGAAACTAGTGATTTAGGGAACTTGATCCTTTAGGGTAGCTCTAAATATCCTTTTTCTTTTACCTCTTTATTAAATAAATTGAAGCTTTACTAAAAGTAATTTTCTTTTCACTGAACAACAGAAATGGTGTGGAAGGTCTGAGGCTGGAGAATTGGGCTCCTTTGGAGCTGGTAGCTTTGCGACAGGTCAGGGGCAGAAGAAAAACCCCTGGCAAATTGCTGACATGGGAGAACTCCTAGGGGCTGCCCATCTGGCTATGGAGCCCATGTTTCTGCACCTGCCAGAACAAGGAATGTGCTGGAGTTGAGACAGGAGAAAGAGAAGTAAATACAGTTGACAAAACATCCAACAGATCAGGAAGAGCATCTCCTGTGCTGTGCAAAGGTTGGCACTGGTCTGGAAATCGGAGAAGCATAACTGCTTCCCTGGAGGACTCTGATGCTTTGCTTCACCCTAAATTTGGCCTGTTATTAATATCCACTATATCCCCTGCAGAAATGATCCATTGCTTTTTATGTCATTTCTTATTTAGGATAATGCCATCTGATGTGTCTGGGATGGGCCTGTAATAAGTATTGCTTCCTTGCTAAATCCTTGACCAACTACATGAGAATGATTTAACTTCCTGTCCTTCCACCTGATTTATCCCTTTCTCTGAATAGAGGGAAGTGTTCTAATCAGAGCACTACTTTTGAATGAACATTTACCCCAAGTAGAGCCTGGTAAGTGTGCAGGCGTTTTCTACTGATGTGAAACCTGTTGGTGCCAGAATTCAATCTAAAGTATTCTTGTCTAATCATTAATTCATCTACTTGTAATTCATTCATCTCTATTTCACCATTTACTTAATGAAGATAATAAGGAGCATCAAAATCTGAAGACTGATCATTTTTTAAGTGCAAGCATCTGATTATAATTAATAAAGTGGCAACAATAACCTTAATTTTCCAGGTATTCCCCAAAGAGAGCTGTATTTTAATTATAGTTGCTACAAGGACAAATTAAATCTCATGGATTCAAGCTTGGTTTATGGCATTCACTTGACAAGAGTAAGGAGAAAGCTATCTTCATGTAAAAATAATCTGAATTTTTTGGAAGCTCCTACAAATGGTAGAGATGAAGAGAAGATAAATACTGCTGATGATATTTGGTATGACATTGGTAATTCTCAGAGGGACTCCACAGTGTAGTGTGCCAGTGTAGATGTTCTTTGCTTTTATGAAGGTGACAGACTTGACCTGTCATGTACTAGTTACACCCTGGACAGACTAGAAATGTCACAAACTGCTAACAGCTACTACATAAGATATAAAAGCTTCTCTTTGGAAAGCTTTGGCACTTAAGAAGGTGGGGGGCAAGCTACTTTCCTACTCCAAGGTGTTTTGTTTTGGTTTTTTACTCTATTCTCCCATATGACAGTATATGTACCAGGAATTACTAGAGGCAGAAAAAGCAATTTTAGCAAGCTTAAAAATGCTAGATTAAATAAACCAGTGGTAGTGAAAGTTAATAGATATAGCATTTTGTTACTATTTCAAAGGCTTCTAGGTGTATGAGGCTGAGTGGGGCTAAAACTGTAGAAGAATTTCTTATACATAAAGAAGATGCAGAAATTGGGAAGGTGTGTGGCTAATTTTGCTGTTTTATCCTGGTGGGTAAGAGCACTTCAGTTGCCACAACTCATCTGTGTGCTGGGCTTCTCCAGCTTGAACTCAAGCTTGTGTATAACTGGAAGGAGTTGGTTACTAGAAATATATTCATGCATGTGTCTCACCCTAGATAAAGCTGCATGCTAGACATAAATGCACCACATGTATGCAGGAGATACTGATCCAAGATCTGAATTGATGCATGTAGCTGAATGCTGACCTTCAGAGATTCATGTCCCAGCCTGGTGAGCCCAGCCACATGTTGAGCTCCCAGTTCTGCTTTATTCTCACTTATGTATTAGATCTTCATGTGTGTTGTGTTTCTACAGCAGCCAGAGGTAAATTTTGTTCTTTGAGTCGGTGGCATTCCATTAGGCTGTCTTTTTGGCTCTACAGTGTTTTGCATTGGGATGGGGAATAGCCACCATTTACAACGTTAGAATTGCAGTATTTCCTTTCAAGATGTAAGTACTTTGTCTGTAAAATGTATTCTCAATCTCTATGATGAATGAGAAGCTTTTATTTGTCCTTTTCTAGCTGTTTTTTATATGATGAACTAAAGTTAGTGGTGAAAATGAGAGAAAATTTTGGCTGCATGTAGGTGAATCTTTCATTAAAACTTTGTTTCAGTAAACTGAAGTAAAACTAATTACTATCTGGTTGGTTTAAACTTGCACTTCAGCTTCAAAAAGATCTTAGAAAAGTTTTTAGGTGGTTAATGTTAGGATTTGCTGTTACATTGTGTGGCTGTACTTAAAGGAAATTCAGCTCTGGCTTGTCCACCCCAATACACAATTGTATACTCCATATCTGAAGTGTTTCTGTGATGCAGATGATTAATGCATGAATTGAATGTGCTTTGTAGGTTGGTGTCTGGTGTAAAACGCTGCTGTGTTCAGACACAACTGTGAAGGAGTGAGTGAGTCAACTGTCAGAGCCCTGAGCAGTGTCCCCTACCCTGCAGCCACTGGCTGCTTGGGAGCTCTGTAGGTGATAGCTGCCTTGTTCTCTCTGTGTATATTTGAGTATGATAACATTGTCTAGTAAAGAAAAGTAGTCATATTCACTCTCAGAAAATTTTAGTCAGATTGTTTTGATCTTAAAGTCAAATATGCCTGGATCAGACAATTCCAGGGCTGAATCTTATGCAGTTTGATTTATTGCAATGGAGCTGCGTTATTTAAAAATATCATCTCCAGTCTTCAAAGTCCACAAAATAGAGCTCAAGTTTGTCCTTGCTTGTTTGTACTTCCAGGGAGCTTTTTACTTGCTTATCACTTGATCCCACTTTTTACTGAACTGCTCAGCAAATCCCAGCAATATTCCAAATCTTGAACTATAATTAATCTAGTTTATCTCTTGAAGTAAAAGCTGCTACTTCAGACTAGTGCCAATCTGAAGTCTGTTGCTGCTGGACAGTCCCACTGTCATTTCATGGTTACAGGACCTCAGCCTCCATTAAATTATGTCCTTTTTACCTCCACAGATTAAGTAGTTCTTGGGCAAGTCTTAGGTTTTCTTTTTTCTTCTTTTTTTTTTTTTTACACAAGTCCCAGATGAAGAAAGCTGTTTCTGTTTGGCATTTCTAGGAAGAAAGAATGCAACTGCCTCTGTGGGGACAGACCTGCTTTACACAAGTTATAATGGATATATTAGCAACTCTCAGCTTGACAGGGTGAGGAGCCATTATTAAGATTAAGGAGAGCTTCATAGAGCCCTCAACAGAATGGTTTTGATGGGAACCTGCTTACCCTGTCTCTTGTAATGCTGGGAGACCCTAGAGTAGAAAGGAGATCTTCAAAGATAAGAGGTGCCAGATTGCCTTGGTCAGGACACTGAAATTGCCAGGAAGCAAGTTAGGGATTTTGCAAGAATTGGTTAAAACTTAGGGATGCTTCTGTCTTTCTGTAGTTTGTGGAAGATACTGGAAATACCTGAAGGTTGGGCATTATCAAGTGTTCGCTGACAACTCTGCTATTTGAGGAATATCCTTCTAGTGGAAGAAGACACCAACTGCAATTGTTTAAAGTAATTTTTATTAATATACAAACAAACCTCTGCCTTCTCCAAGTATACTGACTTGAATGTGAAATATGCTGGGCTCTGATTGCTCTGTCTTTACCTTGGTCTGATACTACTCTTACTGAAGTTGCTGGAAGCCTCTTAGTGACTGCTTTAAATAAAGCACCAAGGAAAAACGTGCTGGGAAAATAAGTGTATAATGGCTATTAAAACTGCCTTTGGGGGTCTGCAAGACCTTTATCACTTTTTGTGTCTAAAATTAGCTTTTTAGAAGCAGAATAGCCATAAAGTATACATGGGTAATGCCAGTCTCTGCTGCTTTGTAATACAAAGCACATTAGAACTGCAGGGAAGATATGCATAATCTTGACTTTCCCTTCTTTTTTCTTGTGTTTTAAAATAGACACTCGAGGAGAAGAGTCCAGCATCCACTTAGAGGAAATGTAGAGCTAGTCATTAGCACTGGCTCAGCTTTTAGCACTTTGTTGTTGAAGGTACCTACTGGTCTCAAGAGGCGTGACAAGCTGTTTTTCTTCTCTAATTTACAGGAGAGTGCAACCAATTTCACATTAGGTAGTGGTGAATCTGCCATTTAAGCCTTCAGTCTTTGCTCTGTAAAAAAATCTTTCTTGGGAAAGAAAGTGCCCATGTGAAGACTTTGGGATTGTAGTACAACTTCAATCATTGTTTCAAGAAGGTAGCTTGCTTTCTTACTAACTACTACATTTCTGTAGTGAATGCCCAAGTAATTTGGAGATAGCGAGGAAAGGAAAAATCATTGGTGATTACAAACACACCAAGGTTGCTTATTCTTTCTTCCTGAATTCCACATGTGACAAGCAGCATCATGACATGTCAGGTCAGGCTGCATCAATCATGTCATCTTACATTACATCACGTGTGTGGGATGGTGGAAACCACTTATGGGTCAGACAGGAGACTGAAGAAACAATTTTTTGTAGCTTGAATGAGGGGAAACAAGGTTGGGGAAAGGGAGGAAGCTTTGGTAAAGCACAGGATTTTTTTCCCTGAACAGATGGCCAGCCCACCCACCATCAGGTGAAGTCAGGTCTGGGGGTACAAACCTCATCAGATGGATTGTTATTTCGTAATGCTGTAAGAACCTAAGATGCAAAAATGTGCTAGCTTCAGGAGGGACAGACTTTTGAATTGAGCATTGGAAAACCCTTTGAGGGGATTCTTCAGTTTGAGTGGAGAATCCAATGTGGATATTTGCAGAATTTGCTGAATTTAAGGGGGATAGAAAGAAAGTTTAAACCCTATAGAAAAAAACACAGCTGAAGGGGGGAGAATTCTTTTGAAAAGTACTCTTCATTTTGTCCAAAGCCTTTTCAATATATAGAATAATTTAAGAAGTTCAAATATCATTAAAGTTGAAACTAACATTTTATTTTGGTTAAATTTTAATTTTTGGATCTTTTAATGCTATTTCTTTAGATGTCCTTTTTAATAGACACAAAATTATGGAAGTTGCACATTTGTAAACAAGAGTTGCCACTCTCAAAGGGGGGTCCATCAGTAGGAACATATTGACTCTTGATGCTTTCTGAGAAAGTTTATAATCCAGAAAATGGATGCTCCAGGGTCATTTGAATCTCAGCTCTGCAATAGAGAGCCAGGTGTAACATACAGCAAATGTTTATTTCCCTGTTGGTATATGGGTCATAGAATCAAAACAGATTTCAGCAGATTTTGGCTTTCTTTTTTCTAAGATTTGCTTCCTTTCTTGTCAATAGCAGATTTAAATGTCTGAGGTCTGACTCATATGGCTGTTTGGAACCATGGAAAACAGAGCTTCATCTCAACTGTTAGGCTAAAATTAAAGCTGATTAAGCTTTTTAGGTTTTCCAAACCATTTTCACAACAATTAAAGTAAGAGGGCTATCTCCACATTTTCAGAGAATGAAGCCAAATTCACTTTTAAATCAAATATACTTTACCTTTTTCCTTTTCATTTTAAACTTAAGTTTTGAGCAAGGTATTTGAAATAGAGCTAAAAAACTTTTTTACTGACAAGTTGTGGTAATTCATGCTTTTTCCTCTGGAATATATTTTAATGGGACCAGTTGTGATCTATTCTAAGACCTTCCTAGCAATGCCAACAGTTGCTACAGTCTGCAAGACCAGTGATTTGCTTTTATATTCTCATGCATCCTTCGAGCTTTGGAGATTATTGGACTTTTTGTAGACTTCTAGGCTCTCTTGATTGAAAAATATGGTGGAAAATAAATGTGTGGTATCAGAATTATTTCAGAAGTTGTTACTGCTCTATCCAAAGAGGCGAAACACCAACCAGAAAAAAAACCCACCCCTTGTTTCTTTCTAAAGCTACTGCTTGCTTGGATGTATTGGGCAGAGTAAGAACCAAAGAAAAGCTGTTGGCTTGCAGGTTATAGTTGGCACCAAGTGGAATTTCTTTTAAAAAGGTGTATTGAATTCAGTTATTGGAGGTGCTGAAATTAAATACAGTAAGTACTTAGTACATCAACGTAACTACTTAAATGAAGAATAGATTTGATATCTGGGAAATCAGTGTTGCCCAATGGCCTCAAGAATGGACAGCTGGGAAAGAGGAGTTGTTAACCCTGTGGCTGTCAAGATAGTGATAAGTACTTCATACAAACAAGTTTTCAGGCAGAAAGCCTAGAAGATATAGCAGTGCTCAATATTGAAATTCTTGCTTCATGTCTCGTCTTACAGTATCTAGTATAAATGTGTAACCTTAAGCTATATAGTGCAGCTGAATCTGACATATTTTTTTCTAGACTCAGTTTGTCATCATAAACGCCCTTTCCTTGAGCTTGAATGAGTTAGCTCTTGAACAAAAGAAACAAAGGAATAACTGAGCATTTCTTTCTTTCTTTCCTTCCCATTATTTGCTCTCCCTTCTCGTGTAATTATGGCAAGAGTTCTTGGAGCACACCTGACAGCTTGCCTCAGCTCTTCATGTTTGTTTTGGAAAGTAATAATTGTGTGGGACCTTTCTTGATGGATTGAGCTACTTAAATCTCCAATCTGCCTTATATTCCTATTCTTTTGACCTTTTTTCACTCAAGGTTTTCCTATTTCTCTCCTTCCCTTGTGATCTTACTCCATTAGAAGATAAAGGGTGAGCTCTTCCTCAGTTGTAAATTGGGCTTCACTTGTGCAATGTTAGCAGTCACAGATCTGACTCCTGAATCTTCCCTGGAACAAGATCTGTCCAACCAGAGTTCTGCAAAGATGAGATCATCCCTGAGTTTCCCCAGCAGAAATGAGAACTGACTTTCAACTATGATTAGAGGAACTACAGGAGAAAAAAAATGGAGAACAAGCTAGTTGTGGTTGGCAAGTGCCTGGTTCATACTTCTAGCCTTATTTTCACTGTCCATATACAATCTCTTGGAATGTCATGTAATTCAGAACAGTATCTTATTCACTGAAGATATAAGTAATTCCTGATATTAAAAGCAGCATCTAGTCATCTCTATATGGGAAGTTTTCCTCTGTTTGTTCCCTCTAGACTAAAATGTGTCTGCTGAAGTAGGTAAACATTGCAACATACTGGTATAACATAGCAAACTGAGAGAACTGCTGTGATTGTGACTTGGTGAAGAGCAACCAATGTGTGTATTACAATGTGCTTAATGTGAATCCACAATAGTATTGTAAATATATTTTAATGAGATGCTCTCCAGGTATTGTCCATAGCCTCATTGGTCATGTTATGAAAATGATTATCTGAGATCTGAGACATGGCAGATTAAGTGTGGTAACTATAAAGTGGTTTTGAATGAACCATCCCCATATGTGGAGATGTGCCTGCACAAGCATGTTGAGAGTATCTTGAGGTTCTCGAAGTAACTGTAGGATTCATTTATTCTCACTTATTCCCATCCTCTTTCATGAAACCTTAGCTCTTAAGTGAATAAAAATGCTATCTGTCTAGCTTTTTTGTTTTGTTTTTTCCCCTTTCCAGAAAGTATTTGCATTGCAGACAAGTTTAGAGGATGTTAAATCTTGGCTTGCTAACAGGAGGCTCAAAGATACTGCAATCTGGTCTCAGTATAATGAGCCCCTTTGTTATATTTAAATACTATCATACTATCCTATATACAGCAAAGCATTGGGATGTTTTATATTAACAATGCGCCAGTACTAAATCCTCAGACAACTCTAAAAAGGCACTAATTATTATTATTAGTGTTTTACACTAACAATAAATGTCAAATGGAACCCTGCAAACAAATAACTACCTGTCACTAAGTGAATGAAAAGCAATCTTAGTAAAGTGAATTAAAACCCAAACAACAGAAAACTCAACAGGCAGGCACTACTGGGGTGGCTTAGCTGGGTGGTTGATGCAGCTCCTGTTACAAGAAGAGCAGCAGTGTGTTCTTGATTGTGACAGCCCTGATAGTCATGTCTTTCCATTGACACACAGGGCACCTGGTTAGTGGGAGGTATATGAGCTCATATCAGCTGTAGGAGACACTTAGTCATGGTAAATGGAAACTGGATACTAGTGAGGATTTAACTGCTTTAGTTACTGTTTTGGTTACTGTACTTGGGAGTTTTAGCAGTGAAAAGTTAAAGTTGGACACTAGAGTATGTATTTGTTTTCGTGACACCTTTCTCTTAAATTTTTCAAGGTACTTTGAGTGTGTCTCCCAAAGACTTTTTTTATGAATTGTACACTTTATTTTTCAATCTTCATGTATCTTTGATATCTGATTGACGTTTTCAGGACACTCTAATCCCTTCTACTGAAGGAAGCTCTCACAGTGGCAGTTCTTGCAATCAGCTTTACAGAGCTCTCCTCAGCCTGTTTTTATGAAGGGAATGAGGTCTATGACTGAAGAGCTGAAAGGAATTGAGATCTGGTGAGTGGCAGGACAGGCTTTCATAGTGACAGAGCTTATTCTCACATAGACTTGTTCATAAAACTCAGATTTGTGGATCCTGAGTCTACCCTCACAGCAGTTTGAGTCTAACAGTCCACTAGGCCCAGCTGAGTCACAAGAATATAAAGAAGGAACAAACAAGATGAGAACTGGCCCCAAAGCCTCAGTTCAGGTAGTTTGGAATCCCAGACAGCAATGACAGTTTGCATGTGTTTAATGCAGGTTATCTGAACAGCTTTTCTGGAAAGGGTGAGAAAATGAGTGGGGATTCAAAAGGCAATGGCTTTCAGAACCAGGCCTCTTAGAAAATTTAATGCCTCTGCTGAGGCAGACCAGCTAGTTGAAGTGGGTGAAAATGAATGAGCTTGACAGAAAAACCAGTAGTTAGTGCTCACTAGATTGTACTTTATCGTGGATGACAGGCTAAATCCATGCCATTTATATTTTGATTATGTACCTCAACCTTTCCTCTGTTTTAAAAAGCAAAGCTAAAATACCTGAGTCTCACAGATGTCCTAAGATGGTGCACAGTGTTAACAGAAGCTGATTATTTGTCTACTCGCCTACCTGTATGAAAAGCAAGATCCAACACAAGCTTATCTCCTTGTATGTCCACTTTCCAAATTCATCCTCTTTCTCTCAAACTCTGCATACTAGAAACAAAAATATTATTCAAAAAATCCATTCACAATGGGCTCATGACTGCAGTGATCTGTGTTGTGATTTATCTTTAGTACTTGCCAAGTCATTCTTGGTAGGCTTGCCTCCTCTGGGTATGAGTAATGAGGAGACATCTACAATTAATCTAGGAAAGAAAGTGTGGATTGCTGTATTCAGATTTAAAAGGGGAAAATTACACAAGTTCTCTTATTGGTGAAAGCAAAAATATGGATTGCATGGTGACTCTTGTACAGTTTTGAGCTTCAAATAGGGACACATTCTGTCATGCACAAAAGTGCAGGCTGTCCTTTAATGAGACTGACAATTCTAGTTTATTTTCCCCTGACTTTACCAGGATGTTGCATGTCTTAGAGTCATCACGTAGGACCCATTTTGGACACTATTCAGATCCTTCCACTGCAATATGACTTGCTGAAGTTTGGGGTGGTTGTTTTCTGTAAAAAGAGGTAATGAAAATGAAGAAATGTGGCTTATACTGATGAGCTAACTAGAAAAGATAGGTTAGCCTGAGTTTAACTGATCTACAGATTTTCTGAAATTGAAAATATCTCTACTGCAGAACCCAAGCTGCTGTAATCTGAGTTTCCTCATGATTTCTTTAACTTCAGTCAGAAAAACTACATGCAGTAATTTTTTTTAGTAGTTTTCAATAAGCTGTAGATGCTAGTTTAGATGTTTGCTCAAAGACGAAACTAGTAACTTTAAATCAGAAAATGCAATTCCAGAACTGAATTATTTTAAGATTAACAAAGCTCAGGTACTTGCTATTTCTTATAGAGGACAGATAAGAGAATACTGTGGGCATGTCTCCATTGATACAGGCTGAAATCTGTGGAGGGCTGTTGTGTAGGACTTCACCTTCACCTGTAGGCAAAGATGAAGGAAGAGGCATTTCATTTGCCAATACGCATACAGGTAATGAGAAATGTATTTAATCTGAGTCCAGAGCAGGTACTTTATGTGGGGTTTTGCCCAGAAATGCTGAGAGTAGGACAACTAAAATTGTCAGCATAGCATCTGCAGCTTGCAGGGTCACACGATCAAGACTACAAAGATATTGCATCCTTGTATCTCTGTACTGAAACAGAAGTTTGTGCAGTGATAGGTAGCAAGATGAATGTAAACATGTGCAAAGTTAGTGGGTCACTTTGCACTGGAAGTGGTTTATTTAGCATTAAAAAGCTAAATCGACTTCTCGGAGGTCTCTTGCTCTGCAGACTGAGAGTGAAGCAAAACTTGGAGATAGACTCATGCAGAGGATTCCTTTTCAACAGAGAACTCTCAAAATTTCCCACCAGGCGTCAGCAGCTCTTTAAGCCATGCTGTCTATTTTGAGTTTTATTTAGATTAACAAATTCCACACCCTCGCATACAAAAGCAGAATAGAGTGAAAACACAAGCTGCCCTAACAGAGCAATATCCAACAAACATTATGCTACTCAGAAATATTTGCTGTACAATCCTCCCCACAAAAGGGACTTGTTCAGCCAAAAGATGTCAGATAGCATCTTGCTAAAAGCAATGGTGCCAGTGGAGCTTGCTTCCAAGTTCATGCAGCTGATTATTTTTTTTTTCCCTCAGTTTGCTTTATACTAAGAATATCAGCCATTTATTTCTCTGAATCTCCGAATTTAAAGAAATGAGAGATGGACTTCACACAGGACTGTATCTGCTAAGGCATTTGACTCCTATGAAAACAGAAGACAATATAGTGTGCAGTAGAATCTGCTGCTATCTGTTTAACAGATTCTCTTCAGGTTGGTTGATAAATACATGTTGCTGCACTTGCTCATTTTTAATGTATTAGGCCTCCAGGAGCTAATAGAGTAGAATTTTTTAAAACATGCTGTGTGGCAGCAGTCAATTTGTGACATTTGGGCAATTTATGTACTGCATGATTTTTGAGTGGCCCATAAGGGCCTTGAACTATGAGCACACGCTTGATATGTTAAAACAAAGACTTTTTTTATTGTAGCTCTCTTGCAGATGTTTTGTCTTGTATAGACGTCAGGAATTACGTGATTAGGGTGGGCTGATTTTATTTTTATATTAAAACCTGGAGAAGAGGGGAGAGAAAAGGAAGGACTTGTATGCTTTTTGACTACTTCTAGATCAATTTTGCTTTTAGTACCAGAACTAAACTTTTCGCTAATGGGGAGGGCAAGTAATCCCTCTAATGAACCAACTGTATGAGAAGTCCAGTGCTATTTCTTTGATTTACAGAAAAATATCTGTGTAAGAAGCTCCCATGCAACGTTTTCTATGAGGAGAACACAGAGGTGCTTATGCAGAAGGTATTATAAAGCTAAGCATTTTGATCCATACATCAAAATACTCATTGTTCCCATTTGGAGACAGGTGAAATAATAAATATTGAGCAAAGAAACCTCAACTAAATCCAGACCATCTTGTTGAAGGAAAGACTTTTTTTAAGTGGTGATCTTTCAGCTCTTACTAATGTGCTTAATAATTGAAGCACATACTCATCTATCTGCTGATCATGGCAGTCTTCTGTAGAGCTGTTTATTGATGAGAAATGTGATTTTTTTGATTATATGCTTTTGTCTTACTGCTTAGATTGTCAAACAATATTTAGTGGAAATTACATTAAATTACATCTTAAACAATATCCTTGAAAAAAAATTTTAAAGACCAATATCCTTCAAGGGCCAAAAACTCTCTGGTATTTGTAGAACTGCAGTAATACTAATTTAATTAGAGCAATAGTTGATATGGTAAAAAGCCCAAATTAATTCTTGGTATGGTCTCTGTTATGGGAGGAGGAATCTCAGTTTAACCTTGGACACATCTGTAGTGTAATGACCTGGTGTAGCCACAAGAATCACTTCTAAAACTCTAAACTCTATGATCATATCTGATATATTAATTTGGAAGGGTAGGGGAAAACAAAGATGTGAATGAAGTTAGTTTTGCAGTTTGCCCTACCACCCAAAAAAAATAAAAAAGCGTTAGAGGCCTTTACATCCAAGCTGTGTGCTGGTGCTTCCTCAACAAATACAATCCAGTCTCACAAGGAATGCTGTCCCACAGATGGCCACCAGCTTGTCTGGTAGAAACAGACTGAGGCATGGACAATATGTGGATGTCAGTCCAGTGAGTTCTCGTGGAGGAAATGCAGTAGTTAGGGCTTATATTGGTGTTTCTTGGTTTCTGCTGTCATTTAGCTAAGTTGGAATGTATTTATCTTAGAGCTAGCAGTAGGGTATTCATCTAGTGTAAGATTATCTCAGAAGTTTAGAAATAACCACTGTTCCCAAGATGATTATGCACCAACCCAGCAACAATTACCTCTTTACCTGGGGCTTCAGGAGAAATGGATTAGCTTTATTCCTGCAAAAATACCAATGATTCTGTGATTTGTTTTATTGAAAGTGCTGGAACCCATTTTAGCTGGAATCTACATTGGAAGGTAAGAGCTGGGTCTCTCCTGAGTGCATTTTTTATAGGATTTTTGAGCTTTTTCCAGTACAGGTTTCTAGTGAGCTTAATATAGTGGATCCTCTCTCACTTTTTCCTCCCTCTCTCACTTTTTCCTGTTTCTAGCTTCTATCAATACCATTTCATCTTGAAGTAAGCTGGTTTTGTTTTTTGCAAAGGTGACTTTTTCCTAGTTTAAATCTCAGTGTTTCAGGGGAATCTGTTACCAGAGCCACCAATTTTGATCTGTGTATCAATAGTGTTGTGTCAGTAGCCAGGGGGTATGGCACTGGCATTTCCATAAGCTCGTGGTGGTGTTGCTGGATGATTGTTTCAAATTGGCTTCAATCTCATTAAAGTACAGTATAATGTTATTTCCCACTTGTAAACAAAATGGTTACTAATAATTATTTTAGTAAGCAAGAATGGATAGTTCGCTTTTTCTAGAGTTTCAGAGGAGCTCTGACTCCACAAATGTCTGAATGCTGTAAGTCACCTTTATTTCACTGTTCTAAGGCCAAATACACTACAGGCAGCTTGGAGAGGAGCATGCTTAGAGCAGAAATGAGTTTGGCTGTCTCTGTATGCCTCTCTTGTCCTTGAAAACAAAGCTATTTAATGCTGCCTCATTTTAAAAAAAAGTCATCTATGGGACAGTTAGTGGAGACTGGCTAATGCCATGAGACTCGGATTCTTAGCAAGAGACAAGCAACTCCAAAGTTAATTAGTGCTTCAATCTAAAGATTTCAGCTCATTATAGATACCCAAGCTGTTTGCGAGATGCACTGAGCAGATTTGGTTGGAATATGGCATTACTTTCCTTGGCATTTTTGAAGCCATGAGGGTTTGGGGTTTTTTAAATATCAATGAGTATTTCTAGAAGGTTACGAAATACTTGTGATTCAAGAATTTTAATATAACTTTTTATGGGATACATTATCAAAAGTTTTTTTTAAATAAGTAAAGATTTTTTTTAAGGGGGAGAAGAACCCTCTCTATCAAGAGAGGGGTTAGAAGGGCTTTTTGGCTTTCCATTTTTATGCACTAGGATGTACAGCATGTCACGCATGAGGATTAACAGTAGCACAACACAAGTGTGCCAATTTTATTGGAACAGTAGCACTTTGTATCTAAACCACTGTAGAAGTCAGAGGGCAAATGGAGAAAAAGATCTGACATAAAGGCTCCAGAGAGCAGAAGGAAGCTGACTAATCTGCTGTCTTACAATTTCATATTAGTAGTTTTTGTTATAACACACATTTATAATCCAAACCCCATGTATTTCAATTGCAGCTAACTTGTACTTTCTAAATGCCAAATCAATGAAAGCTACATTGCTGATGTCCCTTTAAAATCAACTTAAATCTGACATTGTAATTTACACCACTGTTTGTCACTATTTAATTCTGACACTTCCATTAGTTATACTTGTTCACATCTGTTCTGAATTTATCCCTTTCAATTTAATTTATTATTACTTTCAATGCATAAAAATCTGAACTGGTAACAAACTGTCCAGGTAATAATTCCCATGCTCTGGCATGCCTATAGACAAGAATTTGTTGATATTTCCATCATGTATCCTGGAGTGCAGGTTTAAGTAGGAAGGAATCAGTTTAATACATTGACAATCAGAAGATTCAAAGTTCAAGGAAGGTTAAGGCCAGGATAAGAACTAGATAGGTTTCTGAAGAGGCTGGATTATTTTCTTAAGGGACTGGTAATAATTAATACATCACCGTCATGCAAACTGAAAAGACCTTCAGGAAAAAAAAAGATTTACAATGTTCTAGATAATAAGTCAGTGTCTGCTTAATAAGTTCATGTGAGGAGGCTGGGATGCAGCTGTTGAATCGATAAGAGTTGGGAAACAATTCTGGAAGGCACTGTTGTTGAGTGCAAGGAAGGAAAAGCAATAGGAGAACAATTGAGATGTGCTCCAGGAAGAAAATTAATATCGCATTTCCCACAAGACAACAGAAATCTGAACTCAAATTCTGGAGAAATGGGAGGGCAAAAAGCTGAAGTAACAGAAACCCTTGTGACAGTTAAACTCCCACTAGTGGGAGAGGGGCACTGAGTTGCTTTGGAGTTTCCCTCTTGATCATTCATAATCCCATTCATTTTAAGGGGTCTGCTATGCTCTATAGGACAAGAATTTGGAGACATTAATGTGTTAGTTTCATAAAATAGCTGTACCTACATCATGATAATTAATGTATGTTACTGCTTATGTCTCTAAGCTCCCTTCAGTTACTTAAGTATAGGGCCATGTCCCAGGGTCGTGTTGGGCAGAGAAACCTGGGCTCAGCACATCAAAGACCACCAGGTTGCTCAGGAATTTCTGAAGCAGCAGGTTTCACCTCAGTTTCTGGATCTGGAATGTGAAAGTAAAACTTGAGGCTCCTTTGGAGGAAGGGTCTCATTGCAGTAGTTTGCAGGTCTGCACATTCTAATTAAGAAGAGAGCAGATCTCAGTGCAGGATGGGCATGCTTGGGTGGGTGGAAGAATTTGATGATGATTTGATGATGATGATGGCTAGTAGGATATGAAGATGCAAAAGCACTATTGGAAAACCACCTGGTGACTCTGCTTCAGCAGAGTACACTGGATTATTCATGCTGTGGGAAGGTGAAAGTCTTTGCTTTTGAAATTGTGCCTTAGTGAATAATCTGGAACGTTATGAAAACAGTGAATTCATCTGTTCATGAATAGTGTGGATATTTTTGCTTTTGTGCCATACCCATCCACAGCAATATTTTTTGTATTAAATACTATGAATCCACTTCACCTGTCAGCACTATTCAAAACATAAAATGCTGCATGAATAGGAAGGATGTTCTGGGATCTCTCAGATGATTACTGTTGCTAGGAAAACCACTTCCTGATATCTTTGTGCTCAGTGTCTGTGTCTCTCTTTGTGTACAGCCTTCAGTGACAGGCAAATTCATACCAAGGCACAGGGAAGAAATAGGAAAAGTTTAGAAATGTTTAAAGAACACTGCTTAAAGTTAAAAGGTGGATGTCATTGCAAATAGTAGTTAAGAATTATGATTTCTTTCCTATGTGGGTTTATTGGTATTAAACTGAAGAGAATTGCAGTGCTGGTTATGCTGTTACTGAATCTGATGGAGGCTTGGGCTGCATCAAAGCTGAAAATTGTTAGGACCACCAAAATGCAGTTAATGTGTTTTGTTTTGTATTGTAACAGGGAACAGGCTTATATCAAAAGGGTCACAAATTCTGACTTCTCATCCCTAATTATCTGGTTGGGGGTTTTACTTATTTTGGTTCTTTTTTCAAAGAAACTTTCTGAGAGCTAAATATTTACATTACTCAGGGGGCTTTATAGGTTTGTATTTTTTTGATATGCACTTACAAGCACAGGAATGATAGTATTTAATCTACTGTGATATAATGTGTCAAATGCTAACAAGTGTCAGATAATGTGAAGAATTAATATTCTGCATGTCACGGCATGACCAGAAACTCAAACTTAAATCACAGAAGGCATTGAGACTAGAATGCCATCTTCTCATGATGCTTTGGCTATTTGAGTCCCACCCTTCAAGCTTTGATCTCATATAATGGATCCTAAATTAGGGACTTGGCATTAAACTCATTAAAGATTGGAACTATAGCACAAAAAGCTTGTGTTAGCAAGAGAAAAAGAATTAAAAATCTGTTTTCCAAGCTTCTGCTGTCACCAGTTTCCTTACTACTGCTGTTGCTGCCTGACCAGATTCCCATCCTGGTGAGGTGGGTGTGTGTAATGTTCCCTTCTGCTGTATTTTGGGCCTTATTGGTGTAAAACTGGAGTGTCTGAGTTAAAATATAATGCTGTAGTTAGTAAGAACACTTATAAGTGGCTGAAAAAAATGCTTAAACCCTCTGCATTCTTATCCTTTTAATTTGCTTGATATTTGGTACCCCCATCTGAAGTTTTTTTTTCCTGATGGAAAAAAAAATCTCTCAGAAAGGGTTTTATATCTGAACGGAATAGCTAAGCTGTGTAGGTGCAAGTCAGCAGATGAGCAGAAGCACTTGGGGCTGACCTTTTAAAATCATCCACCTGAATAACATCTACAGGTTGGCCACTGCTAAAGATGTGTGAGGCTCCCCTCTCAGGCCAGTCTATGGAGTTTATCCTTCTCAGCTGTAGAGCTGGATTGTTTTATCTGAAACACCTACAATTTTTTTAGAAGCCCCCTGTGCACGATGCTGTTGTGCTGAACAAAACAGCATCCATCACATGGTTTTGCCCAGATGTTAGCACTGATTCTTTTCTATTGATGGCAAATTTGCTGCTAAGCTGTGCTGAATTTGTCAGTTCTGTCAGCTGAATAAGAAGATGCAGCTGTACAGGGTAGATTTGGCTAGTTGATGGATAGATTAGTTTTTATCTCCTGCACTTGGCTGGAACTAGTCTGTACCATTCCCTCCCAAACTGGATGTGTAGTTCTGCTGCCTGCCCTAAGGAGAACAATGGCTCCCACTGGATGCTTTGTCCTATTTTTTTCCCCCTCTCTAGCTGCAACATCCTTTTAATAAACCAGCTCCCAGCCAAGTACAGTCTTTTCCCAACACACTCTAATTCTTTAAAATAGCAGAAAATTTATTCTGTTCTCCTGGGTCTTTGAGTCCACATCTTAAAATTCAAAGGGAGTAAGCAGAGTATCCTCTACTGTGATACCACCAAAAAAGGGGATATATTATATTTTCCAAAAGGAACTAACTTCACAGTTTTAATTATTAAAAAAGCAAAACCACAAAACCAAACAAACCCTAGTAGTTATTAACGGTATAAAGGTAAAAATTTGTGAGCAGTAACTATAGATGAAACAAAGATTTTGACTTTCCACATAAGTGTTTCACTTTCCATTTCCTTTTCTTTTCTCATTGTTTATGTTTAATTCTTTTACGATCTGGTGGACTCAGAATAAATTCCTTTGTGCTTGGTGCTATAGAAAGAAACATGTTAAAACATAACTCTCTTGATTTATTTGTAGTCCACTGAAGACAAACAAGCAGAAACGGACAAGTTGGCATTACAGATGGTTAAATGAGGACCAGTGGCAGTAAGCAACAAGCCTGGGGTTGTAGGAGGAGATGGTGTCAGAGGCTGAAATTAGACCTTGATTTTTTTTTATGCCACAGCTCAATAGGTCTATGCAGTTTGTTTTTCCTAAGACTTCTCCCCCCCGCCTTCCTTTCCCTGCCACTTCCTTTGTTCATCTTTTGTTCAATTTGTCCATTCTTCTTTGTCGTCTTCAGAGTGCCAGAGAAGAACTAAAACCCCATCAAATAATATAACTAGCTTCCCTGGGATGGCCTAATGAATATGTGATGAAATAATTTAAGTAGACATTTAGTCTCCTAGAATTTCACAGTCTGAATGACTAAATTCCTTCCCATTTTTTCCCCAGTGTGCAGGAGTCCAAAACTTTTAAATCATTATGTGGTAAATTTACCCCCACCCACCTATTGCTTTTGCTCCCACTTTTCCTTTTTTTCTGCTAATGAGTCATGATATGTAATTACCTTCTGTCTTTTCTCCATTTAGTGAGCATGCCAGTGCAGAATGATTTAAGAAAATAAAGGCTTTTAAAAAATGAGGAAACAAGCAAGCATCTAGGACTGCTTTGGCTCCCACTCACTATTCTTGCTCTTGCCAAGTGTAATGAATATTGCTTTTTCTCCATGGCACTCTGAAGCAGGATTAAGTAAACTTATATCTATATTATTACATTTTAATGAATGTTTGTGTATGAATGTGATTTTTTTTTTCTATTGGGTCATCAAGCTGTATTGGACACTATGAAGGTGGTGAAATTCAAATGCTCTCTTCCTGAAACACTTTGTCTTTAAATGTATTATTAAGCCTCCCAGCATATGCTAGAATGAGCTGTGGAAAGTATACTCTGTGAAATAAGCAGAGGCTGATTTGTAATGTGGGGAGGGCTGACTGTGGGTTGTGACATGCTTTTATCATGGCCCCCTCTACAAGTGCTGATTTCACTTCTGGATAAACTAGACTGTCTTAGACACCCTAAACCTCAGCTTGAACTGGTGAAGTGCACATCAAAGTAACAGCACCTCAGAAGTGCCCTACTTGCCAGTTCCCTCTGTTTTTAGAGTGCCTGTGCTGTGTTTAGCTGTGACAGTGTGTCCTGAAGAGGGAGATGTTTAGGGCTGCTTATTAAATAGTGGGAACCAGAAGTTCATTGTCACTTTAAGAACTTGTTTTTAAAGATTGTTTCTTCTTACTGACGTGGGGAAGAATGTAAAAGCCAGCTCTCTCAGCCACTGAATAATAAATGATTGAATAGCAGAAATTCAATAGGGCTTTTTCTGTGAATAAAATGGAAAAAAAAACCCAAAAACAAAAAACCAAAAACATTTATTTAGGATAACTCATCCATTCATGGATAGCTTCTTTTGGTAAATAAATATCTTGCCACCTGCAACTGTGCTCCTAAAGCTGTTGTGTAATTTCCAGTATTTTCTGATGGTTTCTGAAATGAGTTTTAAGAAGATGGTTGCTTAAAGTAAACAGAAAGAAAGAAAAGAAAAAGACTGTACATCAAAGATACTAGCATTTCTCCTCTCTCTGCATGTTTCCGCTGAATATGGAGTTGGCAAACTCTCAAATCACTTTATCATGTTTGAACTTGGAAAAATGTATGATAATACCAGCTGAGCTAATATTTAAAGAGCTCTTCATTTCAGAATTTTATTGTCTCTCTCAGTTCTTCTAAAGTCTTCTGACAGGCATGGTGGTGAGGCTGTGTGTGGCTCAGGCAACCAAAAAGGGAAAGGCAAAAAGATGTTTGCACCTGAACTTGGATCAACTGGGTCTGAAACAACTCCTTCAGGATTTCTTGGAGATAAATTTATTGCAGTAGTGTTAGACTGGTTAGTAGCCAAGTCTCAAGCAGAGTACCATGTAGTCTGGCTTTCCCTGCCAGCTCTCCACCTCTGCAGGTTCCACTGGTGTCTACAGGGATCTGGTTGTGCCTCTGGAGATCTGGTTGCTCTGCTCAGACACTCATGGTCACAACCATGCTCCAGAGTTTGCTTTGTCTGGTTAGGATGAAAAGATCCCCCTTGCACAGATAAAATTATAAATTCAGAGAGCTTTATTTGTGTTTTTTCCCCAATGTTCTCCCCCACACCAGTGGTTTGGGGTTTCTTTGGGCGTGTCATGTTGGTAACTTCATCTAGTTGCAGATGTCTGACAGGTTCAAGGAAAGGTGGGAAGTGGCACTTTGCTGTTAAGTGGATGTGCAGCAAGAGAGGGGTTATCAGCACATTAGTGACATTTTATTTTAGACTTATTTATGGCTTACTTACTGGCCTCTTATGTGAGTTGAATTGATAGTAGGATGAAAGAGTGAGAATAATTCTGAAGATCTTGGATCTGAGGTCCTTGGGGACCTTAAACATTTAGGGCTTGCTTTCACCATGCTCCAAGGCTTGCAGTGTGTGGGTAGCAAGTGTTGCCTTGTGGCTTTGTTGGACTCTTACCTGCTTTCGCCTTGTTTGCCACCACAGCAGACAATCAAATCAAGCTTTGGCAGAAGATCTCTAGAGGCAGTTCTCCAAAATGCTTAAAGGTTAATATATCCTCAAAATCAAGTGGGCCAGAGAGATAAGAAGGTTTTGGCTTCCCTTCATTTGTGGTGTGACCCTGGGAAGTGCTGGGTATTATGTCCCTCAGTGGCACAAGTAATGAGCACTTTGGTGTGGCTTTAGGATCCCTAGGGTTGGTATTTCTGGGTCTGAAGTCAATGTCTGCCTAAGGGTTAACTCGGGCATCTGTAGGTGAGGTCCTCCTTGCAACTAGTCTGCACTTTAATCCCAACTTGTGGGATTGAAACTGTGGCAACCTTAATTGTATAATTTCCTTCCTATTACATTATTTCTCCCAGTACAGGAGGTACCCAGTGTTTGTCATTGAGGAGTGTCATATCATTACATTGCATATTGCAGTGTAATGATGTGAAATGATTAAATGACAAAATGCCAGTTCAGTGCCAAAAATCTTAAGTAGCATACTTCTATTTGCAGATGGGAAAGCTGTTATTAATTTTTGTATGGGCTTTGCCAGATGAAATAACATAAGCAGAGTGAAGAAGGAGGTAGGTTTAATCCTTTTTCTAATCTGAACGTTAGTAGGAGTGATGTCCACCTCTAGTCCTCACTCCAGGGCATATGTCCAGTGTCAGCAGTAGGTATATTGTCATACAATGGCCTAGTCTAATGTCAAATAATGATAGTAGAAAACAAAAGAACAAGCTGGCATTTTTTTGAAGGGGAAATCTCTGCTCCAAAGAATGCTGTGTGAAGCAGGGCAAGTTTTGTTCAGTTTTGTTTCTTAGTATTAAAAGTTTCTTGCTCAATTAAAGAAAATCTTAGTATGGCAGCAAAATGAAATGTGTGCTTCTGTTTTTGAAAAAGGATGATGGGACCAAAGACAGCATGGGTAAGTGGAGCAGATGTCTAGAATTTAAAATGACTATATCCAAGGTGAAAACAAAATTTGGAGGGCTTGAAGTGTTCAACCCAGGAGGAACTGGAAATCTCCACCCTAGTGTGCTGAAATAACCCATGCAGGAAACTAGCCTAGCAACAAGAATTTTTATCCAACCATTTGGGGCTGCCAGGCTATGTGTAGAGGTTGACAAACATAGTCCCTACTTCACAACATGGGAAAAACTGTTCCAGGCACCATCTACCTGTTAGTCTGACCTCAGTAGAACGTGGGACCTCAGAACACATTAGAAAAGAGAGTGAAGAGTCAGAGCTTAAACTTAAAACTGGAGAAAATGCAGTGGAGTTTACCAAAGGCAGACTAGGAGGCTGTTCAATGCTGTTAAAGATTTATCCAGAGATAATGCATGTTAAATGCATGCTAAATGCATGTTAGCACTGTTCTTAAAGACACATTCAAACATCAAGATGTGAAGAGCAGGCCAGCTACTAGGATGACTGAGGAAATAGCCTATTTTGTTAGAAGACCTTTGTAGTAAAACTAGGGCTGAGAGGGAATTTGACTGCTTTTTCAAAACAGCCAGGGAGCATAAGGGAGGTGGAAAGCAAAAAAAAAAGATAGTGTTGGCACAAGAACAAGTAAGTCCTCAACAAGAGAAGGGTCCAGAAGAGCAATTGACTATTAGTGGAGACCAGAACATCTAATGACTATTCAGGTGGAGAACAGGTACATAAGAGTGTATGCAACATGGCTGCCCTTGTCAGTCCCTTCCTCCTCTTGAACCTGTATTCCTATTTAATTGCAGACTAAGCTTCTTACTTTTTAATTCCTTTCACAAAGGTATTGTAGTCAAGGCACTAGGATAGACAGATCAGCCAAAGGTTCAAAGTGAAATGGGTTTTTTCAAAAAATAAAAAAGCATCAAAAAGGAGCATTCCTATCTTGTAACGCCATGTTCTTCCAGTATTACTTATGTAAATCTGTGTGGAGAAAATTAGATACCATTGGGTGTAATAAAATACTTGAAATAAAATGAGCACTACAGACTTAAAAATTCTGGTGGATCTCAAGAAGTCACCTAGCTTGCTTTCTAGTGCAAAGATAGGTAAACCTGAAATATTTGTGTGTCTGGCACTCATGTTTCTGGGAAACTCTTTAGTTGTTATGTCTGAATATTCCTCGAGGTTTAGTTCAAGCTAATACACTTCTTTCTGGGTCACACAAACCCATCTTGGTTGCCAAGGCACATCTTAGCCCAGTTTCTGTTCTGACTTTTTCCTGATGGGAAGATGACTGGGAGATAGAGAGGTTAAAGCTGGCACAAGGACACTCTGCATGCCTACAGCTATGCATGTGTTTGCACTTTGCTGGACTGAGGCCTAAGCCAATAAGTCCTGTAGTGTGCTCTTCATGATATAGATAAGGTGATGCGGGCTCTTATAAATTAAAACTTATAAACACAAACTCTTTCTGGCTGGTTCTAGGTTAGAACCTTGATTGTTTTAATGATTTTTGCAGTCTTATTTTGCTTTTGCTTTGTTAATGTAATCTGTGCTCAAAGTAAAAGGGAAGAAAAAAAAAACAGGCAAATGGTTTGCATCTATATTTTATTACATTTTCTTGACACATTAGAAGTCACTTTTCTGTTATAAAAAGTAAGGTAAGAAACAATGTTAAAACAATAATAACTTTCTGGATTTATAAACAATGGTAGCATGTTTGCCAAGATGGCTAGTAACCATTTCAACCTGTTTTTTTTAGCATGACTTTTTATTTTTCTAAGAAGAGAAAACACAAGAGACAAGTTTCTACTTCTAGCACGTTGGCAGAAATACAGAAACCCCATTCTTAATGTGATGGGACTCATAAATGGACAACTATTCAACTAATAAAACTGTCTAAAGCACTCATTGTACATGTGGCTGAAAGGTTAGCAGTTTGAAAGGCATTGCCATGCTAAATGTACTGCTTTATGTATGGACTGACTTCCTGTTAATTTATTTACCTAATAGATAAAAAGCAGCGTATGTGATGGACTTGATTTTTTAATTGATCTTTTCTAGGTTTAAGCATAAGAACACAAGAAAAACTTAACGCTGTGGATTTTCTTAAAACAATCACTTTAATTACCTTATGTAGTACAATAGCAAGGTACAAATTTTGAGTCTCTTCTGTGATTCCCCAGTGCAGACAACATTACCTGAAGCCCATATTCAGTCTTAAATCCTGATCCTACCAATGTGATTGCAAACCACTAGAGCTCTAAAACTCAATGATTCATATTAATGCATTTATATTATATGTATAAATGGTGCATGAGGATAACTGATGTGGCAATTCAGGGATGCAGGGGCAGGTTTCTAGGATGCTGGAGTGCAGTACCACCAGCAGCAGAGCTGAGATCCACACACTGACCCTGTCCCAGGTACCCAGGAGCTGCAGCCTGTGCTTCTGCAGCTAGTGTCTCATTCAGCCCAGACTGTCACACTGTATAGAAATGCTTTGATCTTTGATAGGAAAAAGCTGCTGCTAATTTCAATGAAGAGATCTAGTACTGAGCTGAGAATATGTTCCTTTGTCTGTTCTGGGATTTGCTTCTGGTAAGTGCCTGCCTCTATCCGTTCACTTTCAATCACACAAGAATAGAAAGTGTTCAATAACTTAAAGAATCAAAGTATGAAGGATGAGAGAGACCTGTTAATTTCTGTTGCCTCTTCTTGGTAGAAATGAATGATGCTGACTTAAAGAAAATGGACCATATCTATCCCTGCCATAACTCTGCTGGTTCTAGTGGCTGTACAGCAGAAGCAAAGCAGTTTCCCTGCCATTAAGGACTAAGAAGTAATAAATGGCTTAACCATAGTTAGCCTTGATTTCCTTCCCAATACAGAAAGACAACGTTCCACATTTTACAGCCTATTTCACTGTAAAACTCAAAAGAGCAAGAAACAAGCCTGTCCATACCACCTCCTGTATGTTACAAACAGTAGACTGTTAAAGCAAGAAGAAAAAAAGCAAAGTTAAAGAGCACAAATCTCTCTCCCAAACAACCTAGAAAAATGGTATTTTATTCTGTGCAACCCTTATCCAGCAAGACACTTGCAATCATTTGCACCTATAGTTTAATGAAAACATTGCGCCATACAGCTGATTCCTCCAGCAATCAAAACAAAAAGATACATTGAAATAGTCTTAATTCTTGTCTTCATACTTTTCTACATTTCATTCCAGATTTTTTGTGACAAACTTGAGAGAAAAAAGTGGTTGAAGAGAGGATTTGGTAACAACCTAGTTAAACTGGATCATCTATGGCTTGGAAAAGGGCGATGTACGTAATGATTTTTTGGGTACTCATTGGCTGTAAAATGAGTGTGAAACAAATTTGACCTGGAGCTTATGTCACCTGAGCAATCACTTGCTTATGGTGGTCTGAAAGTATCAGGCAGGTTGGGTTATAGATGACTTTAAACAGCAGATTTGTATGTTTTGCTGCTACTTAATGGCCTTAATATAGAAGAATTGGATTTCAGTGAATTGTTTGGTACTGATGTCTCTGGGCATATAAGGAAACAATATCTTGGAAAGATACTTTACAGAAGGATGATGTTCTTCCTTCTCTTCAACAGAGTGTGTAGGTCTTGAGTTACGATTCAATTATTTTCCCCTAAGATATACAATTTCATTACAGCTTAAGAGTAACTTTGAGCTGAACTTTTCTGTTAGCTGGCTGGTAGGAGTCCCTCTGTCCTAGTTCTTCCTCTCATTACTGATCTTGCAGCAGAAGAGAGACATCAGGGTTGTCTCACAGAACCCACAGCGAGTCACCTTACTGCTTGCTTGGATTTTAGTGTGAGATGGGTCAGAAGTCTACACAAACAGTGAGCTATGGAGCACAAAAATGCTTCATGTCAATGCACTTAATATTTCTTCCACCATGTTTTGTTAGTCTATGGACAATACTACTCTTTTCTAGTATTTTTTAATTATTAGTTCATCTTAGGAAAAAGTAACAAATGGGAGGTTTTTTTACACATCAAAAGCTTTTTTGTAGCAATACCTTTGTGTGTGTGTATATATAGTTACTAGGGTGTTGATCCATTTTTTTAAAATTATACTTATTTATGGGGGTCTGAGATCTAGCATCCCTAAAAGCAATGCTCAACTTAAAATAATGCATTTTATGTGAACACTATGTTTGACAATACATTTCATGCCTCATTTCCTGCCAGTTGTGAGCTCTAGTAAACACAAAGAACAAATTCACATTTTTCATGTCAAAAAGCCCTATAGTTTGTTCCCTCTAGGATATCACTAGTTAAATAGATTTCTGTAAGGGCATATTCTGTTCACACTATAATCTGTTGTGACACTAAATCTTAATCCGTCTTCAAATTTCCATTGTTTTTGTACGAAAAGATTATTTCTAAAATATTTTATCTCACATTCATTTTCTTTGCTAAGAATTAATTGCATAAGCAGTGGGTATGTGACCACTATTAAGTCTTCTATCGTAACCCAAAATTAAGAATTTAATGTGGATTATTCATAACATCTATCCAGTTAATTCAAAGTAATTTTTCTTTGCACTAGGCAGAATTTACACTTTCTTGAAATGAGCTTACCTCCTCATGAGATCTTGAAAAGAAGTCAACCTGGGCTGTCCTAAAGGCTTTGGAACACCTGTGTCACTACTCTGCTGCAGAGGTGAAGGTTTTTACCATCCTCTGTCATCCATAGGTTTGATCCTGCTGTTTCACAGGCACATGTGGCTTACGTGGCTGCGTAAAGGAGGACAATGAATTACAGAGCTGTTTGGCCCTGTGAATGGCAAATGGATGTGTGCCTCTGCTCCTAAGATAAGTAGGTAGAGAATTCTGTTCTTGTAGCATTTTATACAAAGTTGTCATACAAGCGAGTTACTATGAAACTCTGGAAGAGTGGAGAATAAGACCTCATATTTCAGGGCTCTGTCTTGTTAGTTTAAATTAGCTCAGCAAGGAGCTGCCTGAATTTTTCTGGCAGTCGTAATAAGCTTCTGTGAGAAAGACCTATGATGCTGGAATAGCTGAGTTTTTCATGATTGCTTCTTATTGTCATAGAATCACTTGGGTTGGAGGGGACTTTGGGAGGTCTCTCATCCAGCCCCCTGCTCAAAGCAGGGGGTGTTCTGAGTTCAGACCAGGATGCTCAGGGGTCCTTTCTCTTGAGTCTTGAAAAACTCCAGGAATGGAGTTGCCATGACCTCTCTGGACAGCCTCTTTTAGTGTTTAATTATCCTCAGAGAGAAAAACAAGTTTTCCTTGTATACATACAAAAAATTCTCCATTTCAGTCTGCTTTTTCTTCTCATATTATGCACCTCTCTGAAGAACCTGGTTGCATCATCTTTGGGTGCTGGAGGGCTGTTATTGCATTTAGATATATCAATACAAGCACTAGATAAGATGACAAATTCACCTGACAGCTTCAAACAACAGAGCAGCAGACATGTTTGAAAGATGGGTTGATGGATTCTGAATATCATCAGGACTGGCTGTATGCATAGACCAGAACTCATGTCTGTCTTAACAGTAGTGGACTACTGAAGAATTCTGCCTGTCTCCTGATGCCCTGAGGTAGCACTTGACAAAAAGTAAATTTAGTTAGCTTAAGAAGGTATAACAAACTCTCATTCAAACTATTTCATGTGTATGCATTTCAAAACTGATTAAGTTTCTTGGCAAAACAGTAATATTGGTTTAAATGCTGGATTCCTGATAATTTGAATGTCTTTAGACTGTCATTTCATGGGGCTTGAAAAGCCTCTAACAAATCAGTTTGAAGTAGGCTGCAAAGAATAGCAAAATTCTCTTGCAGAAAAGAAAACTAGCTGTGTGCAGGACACAGAAATCTTTGCTTAAAGCACATGGCTTTTTTTTTTTTTTAAAACATAAATGCAAGCTAGGATAAAGCACATAGCTAAGCAGAAAAGGACCTCTTGGAGTCACATATTTGTGAATAAAGTGTTGGCTCTAGAAAGGTAATACAAATGATATACAGTTGCTTTGTAGTCGTTGGCTCTTTAATTGAGCAGACTGATGTGTTGCTAGCATAATGGATCTTTGGAGCAGACTGAGAATGAGGTGCTGTTATTTTGTTTCTCAAAGCCACACATTTGAAGTGCAGGTGAATACAAACCATTTAAGAAATAATTGGTCTGACCTAGCATTTGAGTAGCCATTTTGGCAGCAGTAAAAGAGGTGTTACTCAGGTGACAGAAAACAATGAGACAGAGATATATAACACAATATTTGCTCAGACTAAAAAAGTCAGCCTAATGAAAAGAGGAAGAAAATCTACAGAAGAAGTCTTGTCCTTTTTGGTTTTACTCCACAGCCTCTGCAGATTTTTCTGCTTCATTAGCCAAATTTCAATACCTTTCCATCTTTCCTGATTGTTCTTTTAAAAACAAGCCCCCAGTTTCATTTATCATACCTATCCCTGCTAGTAAAATCCTTGTCCAGGACCTATGCAGCTCAAGCCTGAATCACTGCAGCTTCCCAGTTTGCCTTGTTTTAGTTCTGTTCTCTTCAAGTCCCTCTGTAAGAATACAACTGATTTCATTCCATCTTTTGGATATCCAGTAACACTCTTTTCTTCAACAAAACTGCCAGTGTTTACATTAAGTGGGAAAATAATTTTTTAACATTTAAAAAATAAATATTGCAGACTTCCTGGGAAAAAGGAATTTCTGAAGAGCAGACAGTTGCTTTTAACACTTTAAAATCAAAAGGCCAAATCCAGGGGAATAAAGCTGATGGAACAAAATTGATCTGTAGAAGTTGAGAACCCAGCTCCGTGTACTTCTATATGGAATTTAAAAGATACTGTAGTGCTATTTTTTTACTGTGTCCTTCTGTACTGCTGAACATGTAAGCAGCTTCAGATAGGCTAAAGGCTTTTATCCCTGGTCAGTGGCATGCTATGGTGATTTGAGGACAGGATGGAAAGACTTCTCAGTCTCTTAAAATCTAGTGAGAATGTTACTTATCAGAAAAGAATGCAGATCTTGGAGACTTAAGTCAGGTGCATTTATGAAGAAGGAGATTGGTCCAATGTGTCAGTGTGTGAGTAATATACATATTTGTCACAGCAGGGGTCACTGGCTCAACAACAGAAACAGTCGTGTAAAGCAATGTAAATGTTCTTGGTTGCTCCTCATCAGACAATATCATTTTAGAAATCTGACACTGATGCAGGCAGTGCAGTGACTGGGGGAAGGGAGTTCACTTTCAGACAAGATGTAATCAAAGCAGGTGCAGTTACAAAGTGATTCTTAGTGATAATTTTATCTGTGGCATCTTCTGCCTGTGGACATGGAAATCTTTAAAAAGAGGCAATGGATTGTTTTAGAAACAGTTCAGAAGGACTGTGTAATAACTCTATGTAGAGAAATTAGAGTGTCAGGTTCAGGTTGATACGCCTAGAACCTCAGGGTCACAGATGCTCAGACTCATGTATGGTGATTGTTTCAGCCAGTCATTAATGCTCTGTTGAACTCGTTTGGTTAGGTACCAAATCAGTTTATCAACCCCACTTGTTTGTTGTGGATTTTTTCCTGGGTGACATTTTAAAACACAACAGCCTTCAATACGTTTACCTTTTGAATTACATACTTACATGGTATTTTCTGAGAAGCTTAATGGCTAAAGCTACTTCAGTGTAGGTGGTCAAATTCATCCCTCCTACAAGTTCTCAGTGAATGATAGGGTCCTTAATATGTGAGCTCTGAGAGAAATGCTCTAATAGGATGTTACAACACTTTTTACTTGTTTACCTGTTTTGCTGTTTGACTGTAAGTATGCTTATGAGTGACATGAAAGTGGAGCGTGACCTTTAAGAATATGACAGTGAAACTTTATAGAGTCAAGTCTGTAAAGAATCTTCAGGAGTAGATGTAATTGTGCTTTGATACAAGCCAGTGTTTGTACAGGCTAGTGGATTCTTGACCATAGCAAGCAGATTGTCAGGAGAATGTCCACAGATGTCAATGCATTTGGGATCAGACTTTCATCTGGGGCTTCTGCACACATGTAAATGGGTGCATTGGAATATTTTTGACCAGGTGGCTACTAGACTTGGTTGTGCAGCTGCTTCTGAATTGCCTGGTCATGAGAGAGATGTGAAGAACACAGAAGGTTCCTCTAAATGGCCAACTCAACTGTGGCATGACAAAAGATTTGTTGCTACAAGGTGTGTGTATAAAGAAAACCCCCACCCTTTTTTCTTAACCCTGAAGAATTGTACTTGTGACACAAGAATGTTACTTAGTCCCATTTCCCCTTGATCCTGTTAAAGGGTGCTTTGAATAGCAAGCTGTCAATATTTGGATTCTTACAATGTTTTGTATTAATCTCAAAGCAGCACTATGATGTGGGCTTTAAAATACTTTCACTCACATATTTAGGATGCTAAAATAAAGAGTTGCTTTATAACGTGTTCAAGGTCTATTAAATAAATGCACCAAAGAATTCCTGTTCCTCCTGAAATGGGCTTGTCAAGCTAATCTAATTTCAGTTTCTGCACATGGAAGGTATGCTATTTTCTCCTTTCAGTGATTTCAAAAATTAATAATTAAAGTTTTCTATTTTTGCTTAATAATCAGTGCAAATTACTGCACTTTTCCTCCTTTGGGTTTTATAATACTATGGTAATTATTGCTATGTGTACCTCTATGCATGATGTACTGGAAATATTTTTATCAAATCATTTAAGAAATTGCTGAGCCAATAAAACTTCAGGTTAGAGAACTTTGTAGACCCAATTTACTGATAAATCGTAGCATGATGCTTGTTGCAAGGATACCAGCCTGTCAATGGCTTAATCATGGAGAATAATCCTGATACCTCTTTATCATACTGTGGAAAATGTTGTTCGTTTTTTTTATGTGAGCTTGCTTGTTTCTGAAATACACTTTCTTTCTGTGTTTGTAAAAAGAAATGGCACTTGTTTATAGCCTGCTCCTGTAAGGGGCTGAGCTGCTGTACATGAAGTCACTCAGCATCCATTAGGAAGGCTCAGCAATGTCCAAGATTGATCCTCCTACATAGACATGATTGTTAAAGGTGGATATTTCTCCGAAGTAGGAAGCTTGTTTTATGTATTTTGCTTTGTAACCCACTTACCTCTACAGAAATACAGCATTGAAGATAATTTTTCTATATATATATATATATTATTCCCTACTCTATGAGAGAAGGCTTATGGATGGATGCTTTGCCTTCCCTCTTCTCCAAATTCTGGATTTGTTATACATATAGCTTTTCAAAACAATCTGCCTCTTTGGAAAATGTGGTTCATTTCTTTGATTACTGTGGAGGTAGGCCAGTTACATAAGACAGTCAGGTATTCCTTGCTGAGGGTTTTCGCTCCTGTTCGTATTTTGAGGAGTGGTCAATAAGAAGGGATTAACCAATGAACTTCATCCTTCTGAATCTGAGTTCTTGCCTGAGGGATAAGGCAGCCAGTCAAGACTAAAATAATACACACTTTGGAAAGGGGACTCTCACTCACTGCACTTGACCAATGCCTAATATTCAAGATTGTTTAAAAATACCATAATGCACTAATAGCAATTGCTAGTTAGACATGTTAAGTTCACTTTGGCAGTCTTTTCCCCCCAAAGCTTGTGAGTCTTCAGAAATTTGCTCTTTCTGATTATAGTCAGGCTATAAAATCCTAAAGCTGGCTGCTGAGGTTAAACATTATATCCTCTCTCTCTTTTCAAATTGATCTGTGCATTTCAGTGAACTATACAGTCAGGGAAGCCTGGGCAGAGAAAATGAAGCAACTTGGGTTGGTCAGTTTGCCATGACTGAGTGACTGTGTAATCACTGTTTAATAATAAAACCCACAGGAGAACTGAGTGTAATGGCAGCTCAGGGAAGAAAAGGCAGGAGGAGAATGAGTCTGAGTATGCAAACTTTCATCTAAGGTAACTGATATTTACTAAATCAGTACCCGTGATAGAATCAGGATACAATACTCCTGACCTTTTCAATAACTTCCTATGAAAATTGGGCCTGATTTGAATTGCTAGAGATAAGTGGTGAGCATTTATAGAGAATTTAGCTCATGCTGACTGTGTTTCACAGTTTGAAATAATTTTTTTGTTTATTTTAAGCCTCCTGATGTCTTGACCCAATTGCTACTCTAGTATAGAGTTTTTTGAAAGAAAAATATAATTAACTGAAAAGGTGGGTGGTGGCCAAAACAAATCGGTTCCTGCCTCTGAAATTTGATCTGCGTGGATCTTTGAGATCCTGCCATGCAAGATCCTCTAGTTTATTCATAAAAATATTCATTCGAAGTACATTCATTTGCAGTGTATTGCCCTACAAAGCTGATAAAAATATTTACAGTTTAGTGGAGTGAAACTTAGCCTGGATATTTAGAGAAATTTGCAGAGGAAAAACTCTAACAATTATGGCTTCTTTGGTAAACTTAGTTTCTTTTCCTATTAAAAATCCAGTTTTGGTTTAGAAGATAATGTTCTCTTTAGAGTGTCTCTAAGCCTTTATTTTTACTTGGAGTCTGAAGAAATGTTAAGGTAACTGGTGAGTGTTCATAGCAACAGTGTACTTGGCATGAGCAGGATCTGCTACTGGATATCAGATTAGAATATCTTTAGAAAGGGCAGAAATTTCAAAAGTGTTTTTGTAGTAAATGTTGAGACAAATATTTCTGCTTCAATGCTTTAATCTGGTAGGAATAGTCTTTAGTACAGCTGCTCTACAAATATTCTGTTTCTATAGAGTTTCATGGAGTATCCTGTTTCCCACTTCTGATGGTTAGAGACAGATAAGGATAGGCTGGTTGGGAGTGGACGAGGGGACTTTGTTTTTCTAAAAACCTTAGTTCTCAGAGCCAGGGTGCTGGCTTGCTTCATCACAACAAGTGGTTGTCTACTAGATTTTCACCCCCTCCCAGGGCCTGGTGATGCAACAGGTATGACACACTCTTTTGGTCTTGACATCTATTTATGTGCATGTACAACTTGTTAAAACTCTTCAGCAGAATTAAGTATTTGTATTGTTATGATGTCTCAGATAGCACAGATGGTCTTGCTATTAAAGCTCAAGAGTGAGAGCCAGGTGATCTCAGTACTGCTTCCAAGCTCTGCCACAAACCTGACATGTGGCTCTGGGCAGATCAGTTGAATGTTCTGTGCTTCTGTTTTTCCACTGCTACAGTAGGTACAGTGATTAACTGCCTGATGTACAGTATTTTGTGACTCAGTGCCTTTGTGAAGTATCTGGTGATCTTAGTTCCAACCTGATGCAGAACTACTGGGCATTGTTGATTTAGAATAAAGATGAGGAAAAGAAATTTCCTTATCCTCTTTTCTCAAGTATGACACTTCACTTATGGCAGACTCTCCAAACTAGCAGCTGTCTTGAATTAGAGAAAAAGCAGCAAGTAGGAAAATGAATAGGTAAAACTTACAAGGTAGTCAGTGTTTAACTCTGTTCCCATAAAATCAGGAAGAAACTTCCCTTGAAAGCAGCCCCATTTTTTTTAAATAACCATAAAATAATATACTTTTAAAATAAAATGCTGCATCTAGTGTATGGGTTCAACATACCACATGATTTTGGTTAATTTTTTTTTACTATTCTTAAGGAATACCTGTACATGTAGCAGTAGGCTGGGACTGCTTTGACAGAGGCATGTTCCAGTGCTGTGTTCTGCTGCAAAGGTGTTTATAATCACTAGGTGATAAATTTGGGAGACCTGTTTGTAAGGTGTTTAGGAAGTCTGAGGCTCCAGTTTATACATATGCACCTCTACCTGTTTTGTTTGTCCAGCCATTAGTTATCTGGCAGTTGTGTTCAAACACTCACACATAAAGAGGTGAAACAAATATATTCACCAAAAAAAGCCAAATTCATATATGCATGCACCAAAAATGAGCACTCGAAATAGACACAGGAAACCCATACCAGCATTAAACCTCCTCTGTCTGAAAAATCCAGCCTTTAACACAAACATCTGATTTGCAAATCACATGCAAGATAGGTTCTTATTAAATAGTTAAATATCAAGGTTTGAATTTTCATAAAAGGGCAATTTCAAACCTCATTTGTGTGGGTAATTATTGTGCTTGTGAGAGCAACCCTGGTGAACGTGCACATAAATGTCATGTCAGGTTTCTAATGGGTCATTGACACGCTCCCTTCCCACAATTGGGTATGTGGTCTCTGTGCAGACACATTGCTGAGGGAATATGTAAAACGGGTGCAAAAATCTGGCAGAAACAGTTTTCTTGATGAAAAGAGCAGCAAAGCTTTGTGTTCACATCCGGCATATTCTCAAGATGGAGTTGCAGATCTGGAGTCTAAACAAACTGAATCCGTTTATAAAATAACAGTACATACTAAACCTTGGAAATTCAAATACATCATTTTCCAAAGCTAAAGATTTGGCAAATGCACTCTTGTAAGGCTGTTGTCACTTCCACTTTCAAGAAGCTTCTACTTCCCATTCCTTTTTTTCATGCTGGGATTTTTTATCATCCAAAAGCTGTGAAATGCTTGAAATCTGAGGCCGCTGCTATCAGATAACACACTTCAAGTCTCTGCACTAAAGAATCTCCTACATACTCATTCTCAAGCTTCAGAGATGAACATCACTAAAAGTCTTTGGTCACACTGGATTGGGCCTTGCAGAATAATCTGAAAATATTTATCCTGTGCTATGAAAAATTAGAGAAAATACAGCCCAGAATTCAATGGTGGAATATTTTGCTAATGTGCAACTGAGGTCAGGAGCAGCAAGATTTAAAAGGGTTTTTTGCAATTGTGTGTAAATCATTAATACTTAAGAGTTAATGTGGTTGATTCTAATGAAGGGAACATGGGAAGGAGGAGGGGGATGAGTTAATATTTAAGGGTAAGTCTACCTTTAAAATTCAGGGTGACAGCTTGTGGGCAGGGAGGCATAAATTATTTGTAAATTTTGGTGTTTCTTCCACCTTTCTTCAATTGCTGGCAGGGAAGGAGCTAGGAACTGTACAGCCCATGAGTCAGAGCTGGTGCAGTGATTCTCATGCCTCTAAATATAATATTACTCAGTGATTAGGATTAATCCTTCCTTGTACTTGAACAACCTTTACCCAGCGGTAGAGGGTTTTGGCGATTGTGCTTTTGTGGCAAAGGAATAAATAGCTTCATGAGATGGCAGTGTGGGTGGAGGGACAGCAGGTATCAGCCTCCTGCAAAAAGCAAGGTAAAATATCAGGCTGAACACAAGTAGCAGCAGAAGGCAGGATCCAGGACATGCTGACAGATATCGGTCAAGAGTCAGAACCCAAGGCTAGGACTTGAATAGAGTCAGGAGAAGCAGGCAGGAGGCCAGGCAATGAATAAAAATTAGCATGCCCCATACTGCTCTCCATATTGTTGCTTGCCTGACTACTCCCCCTTCCACCCCCTCTCCTGTATTTTCTTTAACGTACCAGTGGTCAAAGCAAATAATGATATTATGTTTTTAAGGGAGGCCCTTGAAAGCTATTCTGAGACTGGAGTCCAGAAAAATGTAATCTCTGTTTGATTCTTTGTTTAGTGGGGATTCAAATCCCAACTTAATTTAATCTTTTTGATTTATCCTGCAGGTACTGCCTGGTTATATTCCAGTGCCACCAGTAATAAAAATGCAGGGATTTCCTTATTTTTATTTATTTTTGCTTTTAGCATTTTGAGAACAAAAAAAGGCTTAGCAAAAGTCATTATTACTGATATACTCTATATCATCATGACTGAATAACTGGATCCCTGAGCATGTACCCTATTGTTTCTTGTTAATATCTTACCAGGGTCACACTTTTTTGTTCTGCACTTCAGCTAAAGCTGCACAGCATGTGTAGCTGAATAGGACTGAACTTGCTCTGGTTGCTGCAGGCAGTCAAACTGCCACCATTGTTGCACGATGGCCAGGGTTTCACTTGGAAGGATCAGGGCTGGCCAGATGCAATGAGGAGGGTGGCATAGTGCACAGGACTTAGACCAGTTCCTTCACAGGGTCCCATGAGATTGTGGGCAAATGACTTAAGGATGCATTTGTAGGGCTTTTAAAAATTGTACTTAAAATGACCTAGTATCACTAAGATACGTGAGGACACGAAGGAAAAACAACAATCAAAAGGTGGAGATTAGAAAGGCAAAATAGCAGCACATGTGCTGTGATTTCAGTGCCACTCCCCCTCCACATACCTTCCATAGCCTGGCAGCCAGTTCCTCTGTGCCTGAGCTCCCTACTCATAAGATAGGGACACAGCATTTCTCTCCTGGAGTGCTTGCAGAATGAGTACAGCCAAGTCAGAATAGAATCAGACTCTAGTTATTGTTGCTGTAAAAATAACTAGTGGCATACCAAATACTATGTGTGCTGGCTTGTCTTCCTGTTCCAAGGCTGCTAGTTTCCATGTGTATTTTCTATTTCCCCTTGTCTTCCCTATCTGGACCCTTAAGTATTAAACATTTTTTAGTTTTTCCTTTTGCTTTCCCAAACAAGGTACAGTTCACTTATATCCTTCAAAAAGTTGCTAAAATTAAATTTTTAAAAATCACGGGATATCTTTAATATCCTCCTATGGATGGTAATATGCCCAAGCAGACAAGGACAGCATGCAAATCTAGTGGCATGCCTGACAAATATAATGCATTTATATTAAATCTATTGTACAGTAAGAATTTCAAGACTGCAGTGATCAGAGGAAACCATGCAATTGGATTAATAGATAATTTAGTCTGTAATCCAACAAAGTAGTTAAGCATATGCTTAATTTTAAGTGTGCATAGTAATACTTGATGGCAGTTGAGGCAAAACAGGCTTAAAACTACGCACATGCTTAAATGTGCTTTTGCTGGCTTGCTGACCTAGTCAATGATCTGAACAAATAAGGTTTTTACAGCTGGAAATACATGGAGGAGCAAAGAGTGTCCATTTTTCCTGTAATCATTAAAATAGCAATCCAGCTCCAGTTTCAAAGCATAATATTTTTATAGGGGTTAAAAACTGTGCACACCATCTGCAGAGGTAAATAACTTACAAATTATTTATTTTACCTGCATTCCTGGTTAAACTGAGTTCAAAATAATTAGATAACCCTGTAAAACCTGTGACTGGTGCTGTTAATTCCACATAAAGATTTTCTCATGCAATACCTAATAAATGGAGTTATCTTTTAACAAAGGCTTTAAGGGGATTAATATGCTGTACAGAAGATGCACTCTGTAATTCAGTTAAGATGTTTGCTCCAGATCTGAGCTAGATCTAAGAGAAGAAAGAAAACTTAACTTCCTGAGTGACCTTAGATTGTCACCCAGACTTCTCTGTACCAGCTCTACCAGTTAACTTGCTTCTGACACTTTACAGTCTTCGTGGTCTTAATTGAGGGACATAACCAAACAAATTTATCATTGTAGCCCATAAAAATGACAGAATTCATATGGTAGCATTCTTCATTCTCTCCAATTTGTTTCCCTGAAATCCCTGCAGCAATTTATTTGCTGAATATGCGAGTTTTCCTCCTTATGAAAATTACAAATTGTTGTCAAGGTTAACGAGTTAATATTCTCATTCAATATTTATTTTATATGGGGGGAGGGGGAAAGGAAGAAGCGCGACTGTTCTTACACTTTCTTCCACGGCAAAGTCTGGTTTCTTAATCAATATGACAAGGACACTGTCCTTTGGATAATACCCTGAATCATCGGGACTAAAAAATGAGCTTTATTAATCAACAGCCCCTGATTAATTATTATAAAGTGATGCTCATACATTTCTGTACATTTTAATAATTCCTGCAGAAGGCTAACAATGTCCCCAGTGATTTGAAGGCTTTGGGGTTTGAATTTTTCTAAGCAATGTCACAATAAATAGTCCAAGGGTACTACTGCTCGCTCACTAATCCAGTCTGTTTCAATCCAGCAAATGACTAAAACCTTCTTTTTCCTATTTCCCATCTATAATTCATCATTTGCATACAAAGTAAGAGCAAGAATCAGCAGTCTCATCAGTTTTCAAAATATCAAGGGACAACCAGGGTGATTTATAGCAGGCTACATTATCTAGATCATATAACTAGAATATTTCTGTAAAAACAGACCGATGTAATTTCTTGATAAGCCTCTGTCTAGCAGATGAATGTGATGAAGGTCATTGGTCTGGAGAACTTAGTGTAGACCTGAGTAGCCATTAGTTCCATCTTTGCAAAGAAATAACCCATCCCAAAACATCTAACAAGCATCATCTTCAAATAACAATTTCAAATACTGAAGATACCTATATATAAGGCTCTCTTAGCCATCAAAGGATATAGCCTGTGTGTTTCCTTGCTACCAGTGAGATGAAAAATATGCCACCTGTTTCTTGTGCTTTCAATGCACTTTTGAAAACATAACCTTGCTGAAAGGAACAGATGCATTCTCTTAGTTATGAAATGATCCAGCCCCACACAATATGTAAGAAGGTGACCACAGCTGGTAAGCATTTGTATTTTAGTTCTAAAGGGCAACACACTTCTGAACGAAAGTGCAAGTGTTCAGATCCATGTATTGCAGATTTGAACACATATTAGTGTTAATTTATTGAAATAATAGAAGTATTAGAAGGACCAGGCATAAAGCATTCTCCAGCACCAGTTCTGATCCATTCTTTCTTCATTCTGGGCATCTTAGTCTGGCTTTCCGTTCCTGTAAAACATTTGCCCAGCTCTCAGTTCATGAGGATGCTCTTAAAGCACTGAGGCTGTGACAAATTATATCAGACTTACAAAAGCACTAGCCTCTTGTGTTTTAAAATAACATGTTTGTTTTGTAAAACTCAGTGGCCTTCTCACAACCTTTCTGCAAAGAATGTTTTAACTACTCAGAGTCCTCATCTATCCGAAGTCAAGTCCCACGTATTTTCACAGTGAGATGTTATTACAATCTGTGTGCAGGTAACCCACAGGTTATTTGGTTTTAGCTTCTTAATTTCTGTTTCAATTCCAGATTGTCAATAATTATTTCACTCTTCCTTTTATTAATGTGAACCACTGAAAAAAATTTCATAGCTTTAGGATGCTGTGCAACAAGCAGTATGCCTGCATTGTGCCCTCTAGAAATATGGGTTCTGATCACAGATAGCTAAAATGAGATTAGGATGTTAGCTTTCTCAAGAGATAACAGCAGTCTAGGTCATAAAACTACCATATGGCAGATTTGGCAGTCTTTACAGAGGTCCATGGTTTAATTATCACAAAGACAGATTCAGTTCCCCACTTGCAAATGCCTGGGTCCTCCTGTGGCAAGGACTGGCAATGCAATTAAGGGGAAAGCTGTATTGTACTTGGCTGGAACAAGAAATGACCTTACTGTGGCCAGCACTGTCACTTCCTAACATTTCACTCATGATTAAGTTTATCATTTCAAACAAACAACATAAAATGTCAGGTCTCGGGTCTGTTTAACATGCAGGAGGAGGGGTAAGGGGTAGGGAGTGTAGAGAAGCATAAACCATGACTCTTTATTGTATCAAGCCAAACCAGAAAGCTTTTCTTTTGAAAAGAATTTTAGAAAGAGTAGACACTGCCACCAGAAAAGAGCAGCATCTCTACAGACAGAGTTTGGCTTTCTCGTAAAATCTTTGTTTGTATCAAATGGTTTGGTGTTCCCTTTGTTTCCAGTCCCTTGACCTGTCTTCATCCCCAGAGCCATGTATGCTTACACCACCACCACCAATTTTGTATGCTGCCCCTGTTGGGTTCTGCTTTTCTTTTACAGTGCCCAGGCTGTCACTTGCACTTCCTGTGAGCGCTGCCTATGCACAGTCATTGTGCACAGGAATACTCAATTCTTAGAAAAACAGCACTTTGTCATATTTACATAGCTTTGGGTTGGTAGAGATCTGTTTGATCTATAGTGTTCTGGTCAGCACAGATAAGCAGCAGAAGGTTGATGCAGATGGCTTCCTTCAAGAACAAAAACAGATCACAGGCTCAATGTGGAACAGAACTATTGCTTTAAATTGCATTTTCCCAGAAAAGTCCTTTCCCTTGCCTAGAACGTGCAGTGGCATAGTAGTAAGAGGTATGGCAATTGTCTTCATTAAATAGAGAACAATTTTTAAACAGTGTGCCCTTGTATGTATCAACACTTTAGTAAAAGCAAATCCATTACTGTTGCTTCTGTTAAGGTAACCACAAAGGCTAGAATTGCAAGCCTGAAGTCACAAGTTAACTTGCACTAGCAGCTAACAAAATCAAAGGGTGACATCCCTGAGAGTGAATGAGCCACATATACCTAAATGATGTGTATGGTCATTGTTATTTTTAACTACTTGCAATAACTGATAGCTTTCAGTTGTAGTGACAACTCCAATTTCCCCATGGCTTGGCTAATTTTATGCAAACCCTCGGAGACTAAGTTCAGTTCATAGGCATGTTCATGTCCAATTAAAAAGTAATGGATCTGAAGCATATATGACAAATCAAAAGAATGCAGTACTATCAAACCCAAGAATTAAAAACCCAGCCATACAGGCCACCAAGCTTTGTGAGAGTGTAGAAAATTATTTTTAATGTGTATATGTAATTCCTGGATCTTTACAATAAAATAAGTGTACCTAAATCCACCCTACCTCTAGCCAAGGCTATATAAAAATACCGTTTTTCGTATTAGTTTTTAAATACTATGGGGCTGCTTAAAGCTGGGATTTTAACAAGCACAAAAAATTGTATGAGGCACATGATGAGATTGAGAGCTAGCATCAAACAATATGTAATGCTAGGAAATTGTTTCTCACCTATCTTCTCCATTGGTACTAGAGAAGCAGGCTCCTGATTGTTCTTGGCTGTACATTTTCAGGGAATAAAACATGTAACATCAGATGACTAGAAACTGGAATTTTAATTATGAACTCTGCCTTCATTTGTATTTTAGTGTACAAGGTTTTAAGACTTGTTAAGGCTAAGATGTATTAGGTGGGACATGAGGATAGAATAGAAAGGTGGTTCTAAGTGCCTTCTATTTCTTCTTTTTGCTTTTTCTTTCACCAGAACACCTGTATGACCAAAGTACCAGTGTGGATGGAGTTTCTGCATCTGGAAAGTTTCTTACCTTTATAAGTAATGACCCAAATTCCCTATTTATTTATGAAGTCAATAGAGGCCAAAAAAAAATCATTAACAATTTAGTGCATAGAGAGAAAGCATGGCTGCTTTTCAGTAAAATCTATGAAAAGTAAGAGCATGATATCAACATAAAAATAAATCAAGCTAAATGTAAATCTATGGATACGAAAAAATACAAAACTATTGGAAAGTGCAGATATGGTTTATTGTAGACACGACATGAAGAACTGCATGGAGATATGCAAACAGCATGCACCCAGCTCCTGAATGAGAGAAGTACAGATGCAGTAGGGAAAAAAAATCTTGTCAGGGATGGAGTAGAAACCCCACTGAATTCTTCTGTTGATAGTTGATGACTTTCTGGTAAACACAAGTGTCCTTTTTTTCAGTCTCATGACTTGTGAATTGTTGAGTGTGGCTCCTGAGATTATTTCAGTGGGGAGATAAAGTGCCTTTTTGCATAAGATCAAGGAAATAAAGAAAACTATTATTCCTGTGTAATAGCTGTATTAGACTTGCCAGGTATGGTCACTGTAAAGTACTTTTTTTTAAAACTTCACCCATAGAATTTCTGGTGAACATAATTTTTGATTACTTGCTTATTAAATACATGCTTAAACCACAGCCCTGGTCCCAGCAACTTGGTTTGCCTCTGGAAGCCTGAAAAGTTCACATTTTAGTCATGCTGCCCTCTGTGCATTCTTGAACGGACACTATTACCCCTCGTTAGAGTTGCTAATTGGCTACAGCCTCTGTCTCTCACCTTTTAACAATCCAGTTGTTTCATATGTTGGTGTAAGTGGTACTGTACTACTAACAGATTGGTCAAAAGAATGGAAACTTTCTAGAAGAGCTATTAATTGGGGTAGAAGGGGGGGAGAAGAATCACACTTAGCTTGGAAAGGTTTTCAATTCTTATGTGTCAGAATATCCTAATTCAAATCCAAATGGGAATCCACCATTCTAGGGGATTCACACAGCTCCAGGTAAACAACTAATGAGCAGCCTGCCAGTTTCATTTTTATCAAGAGCCCTCAGAGATTCAACTGTGCCATTTCATAAAATATGCAGATGATAGTGGAGGGAGAATAGCAAAGGCTTTGAAAATGATTCACACAACCTAAAAATGATGTTGAAAAGGGAGGAATTAAATATTCACAAAGTGAGAGAAATTAAGGCATATTAACTGTTAGAATGTGGAAATGAAGTGACTAACATGCATAGAGCTGATGAGAACTAGATGATTACAGATCTGTCAAAAGTTTCTAATTCTGACACAGTGTGATGTCGAGGTGCTAGTTGGCTGGTAAGGGCAAAAAATTAGGTATGGGACAAGTAATGCAAACCAGACAGATCAGAGTCAAAGGCAGTAAGACACTGCAGTGATTAACATTAGGCTCAGTCCTGTATCAAGGGTGAACTTTAAGCTTGCAAAATGAATACTAATTATGGTTACAAACAGAACACAGGGGGTTCAATTCATCAGCTATTGAAGGGACAGAGTAATGAGTGAGTTGGGGGAAAAAAGTCACCTAGGGCCAATTTTGTCTCACTACTGAATTCTGGCTTACACCAGGGATAGATCTGACCCTTGGGATATGAGGGTTGGAAGTTTCACTCTGCTGTAATTAATCAGGGCTGTATCTTGTGTTGCGATTTTGATAGAGTAGAGGAAATGTTGTTGGCAGATGCATTGATTCAGAGCTGGTGAAAAAGAATAAAGACTAAAAAGATGAAACTGAGTGTCCACACTGGATGAAGCTATTAATGTTGTTCTAGCATGGCAGAGACACAGTTCAACCTTTCTCGAGGGCAAGCCAGATTACCTCCTCCCAAAGCAGTACCGGAGTAACAGGTTCCCAGTGGGCACACAGAATTGTCGTTTTTCTGAAAATCTTGAATCAACGCTGTGTGGAAAGTGTTTGGATCCATCTTTGGCTTAATGAGTAATGCTGAATTGTCATGTTATGTGGAAATGGATAGGCTCCCCGTGAGGAATTGTGCGTTGATGGTCTTTGCTAAGGTGGCCTAACAGAAGCAATTGGTACCTTGTTCATTCATTGCCATATAGTTTTTATTCCCTCCCTAGGCCTTGCATGCATGAGTGCTTTGTAATAGTATATAGTGAAATCTATGCTCATATCTGGGCAGAGATCTCTTATGGCTAATTAATATTTTCTCTTTGTTCAATGGAAAAAATCCATGCAAATTCTGAGTCTGAGCTGCAGACAAAAACGCACATGCAGTTCGTATGTTTATATTTTTCTGCTTGCATGCACAATGTTTAAGCAGCTCTTTCAGGGTAAGGGATTTGGAAAATTGGTGCAAGTTACACCCTGTAGTCTCCTGTGAATAACCCCATCTTATGCTGTAAGCTCAGCTTGATACAGTGTGAATTAGTGTCATGTACAGCACTGAGTATACTGAGAATACTTAACAAATAAATATTATTTTGATTACAGCAGTATCAATAGCATGCTCGAGATCTTCCTGTGACAAAAAGAACTTGATATATTAAAAAAAAAGTGGTAGTTGTGCACGCCAAATAGATGTGGTACTGTGTATGTGTTTTGCATACCTAATTTCTTGGAGAGCCTGTCCTATGTTCATAATCAGGAGACAAGCATAAACTCAAAGGTCACAAAAAGACTGAGCTTGGTAAGGTAGGTGTTCTGAATATATTAGGTATGTAAAGCAATATTGTGGCCCATCCAAACTAGAATTAGTGGTAATTATTATATAATATGTAATGATGGGATTTAAATGGCTAACACATTTTCTCTGCTGAGATCATTTAGACATGATTCATATAAATGATTAAATTAATAGATCTTCCTCTTTTAAGACTGCTAGGCAGCTTAAACTAAATTTCTCAACAGAGACTGATCCCAGTGAAATAATATTAATAGAAAATGGAAGAAGAATTTCTGAGAAGTGGGTAAATCCATACTGGAGTTTGGGGAAATTTCTATAGACATCTTGGCCTACAAAAATACTTCACAGATTAAAATATTTGCTAGAAATAACCCATCAAGGACCTTGGAAGGTGAAAGAATAACAAACCTAACTTTCCCTGAAAGAACAGAATGGTGAAATGTACTGGAAGACAGGGACTTAAAGGATCACTGTCTACTTAGTTTAGGCTTAAACATTAGGCTTTTCATAACACTAAATGGTTTTACAAAACCTAATGTGAAGGGAAATGTTTTTCTTTTTTCCTCCTTTGAATCAAATTTCAATAAGATAACTTTCCTCACCCTCCACACATTCAAGAGAACCCTCTGCAGTGTTGTAAAGTCACACACAGGATCATCGTGCTAATTAGTGAGAACAAGGACAGGAAAATGACTATGGATGGGATTTTTTAAAAACCCTGAGGGACTTAGTTGCCCAAAACCTAGCAAATTCAATAGGAGTTAAGCACTAGAATCTAATAGACATCTGAAAACTTTAGCTTGAAAGTCCAAGTGAAAGCATTCAATGTGCAAGTCACTCCAGTGTGTTTGTGAGGAGTTTTGCCACCTTGGTGCCTCTTCATCCCCTTTCAGCTCAAGCCTGATTTGCAGTTCAAGGTTGTGAGGCAGAGCCTTTGCTCTCTAGGCTTTTTTGGGGGTTCCACATGCTTCAGCTCAGCCCCTGGTCTCACCAGATCTCCCAGTGTAGAGGGGATACACAGGGATGAGAATTAAATAGACGGACTGGTTCTATCAACACAGAAAAATAAGTGTGTGGTGAAGACCATCTCTAGCCATCAAATCACCCTCTTGCAGGTATTTATCTTATCCAGCACATGTACTAGAAGGAGGGTAAGATGAGACCTCCCAGTTTCCAAGCTAGCCTCAGGCATTCTCAGCATCTGCTTACTTTATATTAGTCACAACTAATAATCAGGGACAGAGCTGTAGCTGTTTGCTGTATATCAACCACTCTGCTGGGAAAGGCCTGTCATCTTTTAGCTCTCTTTTGCTCAGATTGAGAAATTGATAGGTCACCAGTGCCTTAGAGTACCACAAGGAAGGTATCATATTTATTTTAGCTACAGCTTCGCATCCATGCTATCACACTGTAAAGAATTTCATAAAGCATATTTTTGTCTTCAGTTTTTTTATATTGCTTGGAAAAGAACATATGGTAATCTGTATAGTTCTGTCCCAGAGGGTTACCCAAGCGCTGTATACCAAGCGGTCTTTCTATTTTTATTGTTAAATTCATGTTCATTTCTTATCCTAAATATTCCCTTTTTCTGCTTAGGAGGTTAAAAATACCTGGAGCTGCAAGTCTGGCCTATTTACTACAGAATTCATGAGTCATGAGTCTTGAAATATCACAGAGGTATTATTCACAGAAAGCTCAACAAAAGAACGGCAATATCTCCCCTACAAGACTTAAGATTCAAAAGCCAAATGCTTTAGGGTAACTGGTCATCAAGCTTTCTCTTTCAGAAAGGACATACAAGAAAATTGCCATGAGCCTCTTATTAGTAAAACAACCCTTATCTTGCTCACAGTTGGAGAGTGAGTCCTTCCTAAGGAAATGGTATGTGAATGTTGTTAGTATCAGAAAGTCCAGCTCACTTTCCAATTTTGGTGCTATATTTTTAGAGAGAAGTGATTGTTTCTCCAGATCCCAATTTCTCTTGCATCTTTTCTCCAGCCTTGGGTGACATAAAATACTGATGGAATGTCTCAAATATCCTTAACGTCTCTAGTCTTTCAGATGAAATCTCAGTGTGGAAGGCAGCAATGGGATATGCAGACTTTGACTTAATGACATAGCTGTTGTTGATGGTTCAGCCCATGAATCTGCACTGGAATATGATCAAATACAGCTTGCCACTGCAGGAGTAACACAAGTTCTCTGTAAACTGGCCTCTCAACTGTGGGTTTGCAGATGAATCAATTTAGATTCACTTTATCCTGCAGCTGAGACTCTCAGTATGATAGATTAAGCTCTGTTTCATATCATATTATCCTTTATCTTTGTAGCTAAAACAGCCTATCGAGAGTCTTGAAAATCATTGGTTGTCAGTGTGTGTCACTATAAAGCAGAGCATAGAGAAACTTTGTAAAGTATTTCAACTGAACCTCAAATAGTCCAGAAGTACTCCAATATATTCTGTGAAAAACAACGAATAAGGGGTAACTCTTGAATCAGGATAGTTCAGCAGCTCCTATAAACATCAACCAGACATGTGGATTTAGCAACTCTGAAGATTTAGCAGTTCCATTGATTATGACCCCATGTTTCAGAAGGCTTTCTAGCCTTTCTCTCTACTTGGTCACCTCCTCATATTTTTGCCACAATAGAAAATAAGTTAAAACTGATAGTATCTGCTTTCAGCTAGATAAAATCAGATTTCTCTGAATAGTTACACCCTGGGCGTAGCTAGTTGAGCTGCCTGTAGAATAATTCTTTGTGCATGTAGTAGACCATAACTTTCTGGAGGGGAGAAGTTGTGAAATACAGGGGTTTTTCATAATATTAGCTGGTTAAGATGTTTTTTCATTTTTTTTAAAAAAGTACAAATGTTAGCATTTCATACAGCTCTTTTTACTAAGCTTAAGACTGAAGAGCTCTTCAGATGGGATGCTTATACCTCTCTATATAAAAGGGACATCTCTAAGTTTTGTAGAGGACTTTCTATAGCTCTTTGTTAAATGACCTGGAATTCACATTTCCCGATGGATGGGGGGGCACAGCAGACAGAGTAAGCAGACTGGTTTCTATTCCTGGTTTTGCCACCTACTTGCTGACCTGGGGTGATTCATATAAGTTCCCTGTGCCCTTTTATCCTCATCTGTAAAATGAGGATATTGACATTTACATTTCTTTACAAAGTGCTTTTAGATCTATGGATGGAAAGTGCTAAGTAAACCAAAACTCTCAATTAAATTAATTGGAGAGAAGGAGCTAGGTCAGTGTTATAGCAAGGTTCATTTATACACCTCTAATTTCTTTCATCTCATGTCTCAAACCCTATTTATAGTTGGAGTTGCTACTACATCCTTTTACCTGTAGAAGTAGTCTCTCTGGGGCAGATATGAAGCCCACTTAAACGATAGAAAGGAAGAAGCTTATATTGTGTCCTGCACAGAAACAGGAGGTGGACTAAGGGCACCCAGTGCCATGTGTTCATGGTACAAAGCTCTCATACAAGTCCATCACCCTTCTCTACTAAAATTATTAAAAAAAAAAAACCAATTGGGGAAATACCTCTGACATTGTAGCAGATTGCACACTCAGAAATTAAATTATAAAGCTCATACATTGATAAGTGAATGAGCCTTGCTGGTGGGGAAGAAAATTGTGGATGTTAGTCTCTTAATGATCTTTCAAGGTCATAATTAAACAGGTGCATGCAAATCCTTCTCCTACCTCAGTGTAACTACAGAACAAACAGTGTTGCATCTGCTAAGAAAGTCCATATTTTAAGCTTGTCCCTTGTCCCTGTATCATTTCTCTTGAAATTCTCAACTGAAGGCCACAATTTCTGTGCATGTGTTCTTCCAGGGGAATATATATTGAAAAAATCCTGGGATTTTCATCTTGTCAGTGGTTGTTTTAATCACCTGAAGGTTGTTGTGTTCTTCTAGGAGATTTTTTTTTAAATAATTTTTGAATGTTTTGCTGCATAATAGTAAGAAAATAGATTATGCATAGAAGCTGCTTCTGTTTTGAAAATTTTGGGAACAGATGCAATCCAGGAGCTGTGATCCCTGCACAGCTCAGAGATCAGAAGTAATAAGAAGCCTCTGAATTATCTCTCTTCTGTTCACAAAGCTTGAATTTAATCTGCCAGACTGCCTATAGCTGGAACTCAGCAGAACACACCACCAAATATCAGATATGTGCTTGGCTCACACTGTGTGCAAAGGGTAGCTAGCATTCAGAGAACAAAGAAAGTAGGGCAGACACCCTTAAACTGTAGTTGGGCAGGTGCTCTTGGAAGTTTCTCAATACCACAAAACTTAGGCTATAAATTTCACGGTATAGGGAGGAGGAAAAAAAAGATCTTTGCAGTTTGGCCAGTATTCTCCTTGTCATCTAAAGCTTTCTATGTGAATGGGGTAAGTGTAGAGGGGAACACCTATTTTGGATGTTTGGCATTTTGGTTAAGAAATTCCAAAATGTAGGGTAATACCCTAAAAAAGATTACTAGTGCTGACTATTTTTGACTGATGCGAGTCCTCCAGAAATTTTAAAGCAAAACAGAAACAGCCTGGGATGTAGCTATTTTACTTGTGTGTAAGTTTTGATTGACAGAAAGTAATTATGTTTAATGTTCACACAATTTCAAATAATGTGTTTATATATAATCTGAGGTGTTTTAGCAACACTGACTTCCAGCTGTGCAGCAGGGGTGGAAGTGGGATGTCAGACAAACAGTGATCAAATACAGGGGTAGCAGCATCAAGTATGGGTCAAAGACTATAGACCTAGTGAGACACCAGTCTTTGTCTTTCTAAAGAGAGTTACACTTGGAGGAAGAAAAAGTTAAGTGTAGAAAAAGGTTTGTAGCAATTAACTTAGAATTATGATTAATTATTTTAATAAGTAATTGAAAACTGACCCATTTGTCACACAAGTCACTATAAGTTCCCTCTAAATGTCCTCTGTGTTGTCCATTTGCTTTACAAGAGGGTCAGCTGCACAATGGGAAAGCTAAATTAGGGAATACTGTCCCAAGAGAAGAGTCTTTTAGGTTAATAAGCTAAGATGGACCAGTTAAAAAAAAAATGAGGAAAAGGAAATCTGAGAGGAAAATGAGTATGAAAAATACAACTCCCACATGGTATGTCAGGAAGTCTTATGTTACAGTTTTGCATAAATCTTCCACCTGGGTGCTGAGCTACAGTATAAGTCCCTCACAGCATAAATCTAGTGCAATTCCTCTCACTATATAGGAGCCAATCTGAATTTAGGCTGAGGGAAGCTGGCTTCATATTATTTGTATGATTTCAGATAATCCAGAGACTGGGGATATCTCCAGAAAGGCCCTCAGAAGGTCATTATCCAAGGAGGGGAGGTCCTAATTAGAGGTGACAATCCCGCTTGAAAGGTGAGACAAGCTCAGTAAAAGCCAAAACAATTCAGCATCTGTCCAATGCTCCATACAGCAGCATTCAACAACTTCATCTGCTGAATTAAGCTCCAGACAATCCCCTTCTGACTCATGGGAAATGAGTCCTTGCACCTGGAGCTAGCTTTGTAGCTCTTGAACTCTTCTCCATGTCTGCAGCACTGCTGCAGCATCACCTGGTTCAGGGGGTGCTCATTGCAGGTATCTATTGCCTTTGGAAACACCTGCAACTCTCACCATGTCATCTCAGTTGATGTCCAGTTATGTACAAACTTGTAGCAAATTTGATGCAAGTTAGTTTGAAGAAATAAGTGCTAGAGTGTTTTTCAGTTCTATAGCTTAAACTAGTGGTAGAGCCAGGTGGTGATTTCACATTAAACCTCTAGAAGGACAATGAATTTGATTTCCCCAATGAGGTAAGAATATGGCATTTAATTTATTTTCCCTTGTCAAGGGGGCTTAGGACTGACACTGCTTGTTGCTGCTTTTTTTTTAAGCAAAAAAGCCCAACACAAACCTTTGTCACCTCCATGTCTGCTATACTGCTAAATACTGCTGTAATTATTATTTTTTTTCATCAAGAAAAAGTTTTGCAGTAAGGCTTTATTTTGCTATATAAAATCTTCCAAAAAATATCCTGTGAGGGTTTTTTCTGAAGTGGATTGCTGTGCTAGTAGCCAATGAAATGTGCTTGGTTTCTGTATTAATAGCTAATGTCATGTAAGTATTCTAAAAATCAGGGTTGCTCCTTTTCCTAGATATATTAATAACGAACTTATATTCTAAGAAACTGGAGGATGATGTTAGACTAAAAATGCTTTTTGAATTTTAAGTTGAAGGATCAGTGCCTTTCACCTTCCATAAAATAAATATTTGAGATCTCAGTTAGTTCCTTCTTTAAAAGATGCTAGTTTTAATCAATTTTTCAACTGAATTTTCAGAATTGCTAGCTCTTTGGAACCATTGTGCAGATAAAACTAATTGATGAACTATCTGTTAAATACTCTGTCCTACATCTTATAATATTGTGTTGATTACAAGTTAGTTTTAGAGGAGAAGAAAGTATCCAGGGGAAGTAGGACAACTGATTTACAGCTCATGAAATAAAAACAATTACTTGGATTGTAAGGAAAACTTTTGGGTAGAGAGAAGGTGGCACTGAGGCAGCAAAAGCTGTACTTACTTAAAACATTAAAAGAAGAACTTGTGGGCTGGTGCCTGGAAGTCTGGTCAGATGCAGGGTGAGGCAGAGGGAAATGTGAAAGCTATTGCCAAATTGTAACACATCCCTCATCTCCATAGGGAATGCTGCTATAACAACAGTAGTTCAGGTCTTGTGCTCTAGCCAGCTTTTCAAAATGTTGAACGTTTCTTGACGACCAGTCTGGCATTCAGAAGTCAATGGCTTTTGCTCCAGTTCAGATTTAGTGATTGCAGCTAAATTATTACTGAATTTTAGTACCTTTTTTCAGGTACCTATTGTAACCAGCTGCACAGCTCTAGTTAGACAAACTGAAGGAAAAATCATCTAGAGGGTGTATCACGTTGAGATACTGCTCTAGAGTCAGAAATAAGAGGTACTGGCAGAGGATGAGTCTGTGCCACTGTCTAGAGTGCACTGCACTGTCATCAGTGTTGTGGATCCTTCACTGTCTTATGTATGAAATTCATGTATCTTATTTGGTGGCAGTGATTCCTGATGATGTCAGGCTCTTGTTTTAATAGAGGCTTCCCAGCTCTGAGCTTGTACTTTCCAGTATGTCAGATCAGAAGCTTTACTGCTCCTTTTGTTGTACAAGTCACTCTGGAACTGTTGGTGCTATCATCACTGAGCATTTATTGTATCCATCCTAACTGGGAGACATAATCCATCTCAAAAACTTAAAATGTTTAATTTTGTCTAGAAAAATTCTCATGTTGTTCTGTCAGTGTAACATATGCTGAGATTTTCTTTAAAAAGAGGCATGCTACTCAGATTTTTGTTAGTTTTCTGTCATAAAACACATACTAGAATTTCCTTTTAAAATTGTTACAAGGATTTCTGCTTGGAAAATAGAATGTGAATTACCTCGACTCTCAAAAGGGGCATGAATCTTTTAAATACCCTGTATAGAAATTCAGGTGCCTTCTAATGCCCTCAGTAGGATTCTCACTTGATGTGGTTTCCTGCACCATCAGGAGAATAGTTTTACCTTTCAGTGCAGTGTGCTGAGCTTTAACTGGGTGTCAGACCTGTCATGTGTTCATTGGAGGGGATGCAACAATTTCTAACCAAAAGTATTAGCAATAGTGTAGTAACTAATAAGGCAGAAGTATTTCACAGCTAATATAAGCTTTGAGAATGGGAGTAGGTGAAGTGATGGGAAACATGGGGGCTGAGCAAGGAAGACAGAAGTGCATGAAACGTTCCTCACTAGAGTTAGACTCCTAAGGGCCTTCAACCTATTTAAAAAGGATCATCATTCATCAGCACCATCATCATTATCTGCTCGATCGGGAGGAGGAGGGGAGGGATAATCAGCAAGAGATGATCAGCGTCTTATCACCGAGCTCCTTCATTTCAGTGCTTAAACTGCAGGATTCTTTCTGGAGAGGTAATTCATATTTTATCATTAAAACTGCTGATCATAACCTCGTTAATATATGGATATTGCTAACACACGCAAAAAAGCTAACATGATAAAATGTAATGCTTCTATTAAATTACTTAAACTAGTTTACCTCGCCTTGACATTATTCCCCTCCCTGCCGCTCCTCTGCCATCACAGACACTGCTTGTACATGGCACACAAAATCTATAAACTCTTTCCAGGAATACAAAAGCATTCTCTATGATGTTGATAAGAAACAGGACAGTCACTCTCCCCTGACATATTTGTTCTTTAAAAACAAATCAATGGTGCAGGGATTTGGCACCTGAATGCAGAACAACGGGTTGATGAGGCAAAGATTGTCTTCATTAAGGACATTAATATTCATAGAGAGTAGAAAATCTGACACAAGAGAGGACTCACTAACCTTTTCTCATATTAGATTTTTACTTCTTAACACAATTACAGTCCGGCAATGACTTAATTAATGCTGCTTTTTGTCAGACTGCTTTAAAGAGCTGTCAATTTGGTCCTGCAGAGGCTGTCAGTGAAAGAGAAAGACAGTCATCTAGGCTAAAGAGACACAGGAAGAAATTCAAACACTTAATAACATTCAAAGTGCTATGCAAAGTCACATATCAACCTGTATTAAGGAGAGTTTTTGTCTTTCCTCTCTTCCTACTTCTGCTAATATTTTTAAGGTAAAACTGGGGCTGCCGCCACCACTAATTCTGAAGTACACAGCAGAAAATTAAGAAAAGGACATCAAATCTAATGTATTTTAGTTTCAGAGTATTAGGGATATCTCAAACTCTCTATAGAGAACAGGGGGACTGAGAACCACTCCAGGAATCCTTACTAAATGTCTGCCAATAATGGTCAGCCTCTAGTACAAAAAGACTTGCCCAGTTGCCCCTCCTATTTCTTCAACCTCTAGAAGCCAGGAAAGTTTTTGGTATTTTTCATTTAAACAAAACATGATGAAAATCATCCAGTAAGGCTGAAGGATTCTCAAAAGACCTATGAATGTTTAAGGTTATGAAGTTGGTTCAAGCCAGCTTCTCAACTCTGGTGTGAGGCAACTAGTTACTGTGGCTCAGCAGGTGAGTGGTAACTAGCTTGCAGTCATGTAGCCTTAAGTTATAGGGAAATACTTCATACTAGTTTTGACCTTGGTAGAAAATTACCATGTGGTGCTGGAACCAGTACTGTGTCCAACCAGATACTGGTGAGCTTGGCTTAACCCAGCAGCAGTTCGTGATCTGCTCTTTGCACCTGTTAAAAGTATTTTAAAATAGCATTTATTTGGTTATGTTGCACATCTGGACTGCATTGTGGTGCCCAAATAGGATGTGAAATCCAACTTTGCATCACATGTGCCATATAATTCTGTGAGTTTTGTTAACTTCTTTGCCTTCATGTTAATAAGTGCTTTAAGTCCATGATGTAGATAGAATAAAAATGTTCTTTAAACCAGCACAATAAAAAAATGGCAAAGCACACAACAATGTTACATTCTAGAAGACTAATAATGTATTTCTAATAGAAACACCTGATTTAATCAGCACAGTTTGATCACTGCATGAAGAACTCTAGTACTGAGAACCATAGAAGTGACATATTAAAAGGCAATGCAGAAAGTTTGGAGATGTTTTTGATCTTGAATTTTAAATGCTAAGATTTTACTTTCCGTGGTGGGTAATGCTTTTTAAAATGTCCTAGATGAGCACTGTTATCTAAGCCTCCGTAGTGACAGGCATGTTTTCTTGATTGTTTCCAGCATTCCCTTAAGAGGTGAAAATGAAAGTAGTCAAGTAAATTGCTGCTAAAACTTTTATTGCTTATTATCTTATTTAAAAGACATGTCTATTATTCTTGATACACATGTTGTAAATTGCATTATAATTCAAGTGGGAACTGAAACACAGGTCCAAAGTAATGCTGTATTGAAGGAACTTGTTGGGTTATGGACCTTGTTCAGGACTTGCTATGTCATAGGCTCCTGAAAATACAGCTAATGGGGTTCAGGCTGGCAGGTTGTCATTAGCATTCAAACAGAGCACAGTTATGAAACTTCTTTAAAATGTCCATTTTTTAACTTGAATCTCATTTGTGCAAAACTTTTCTGATTAGTTCAGCTTTTAATTTAATAATGTAATGTGGGAAAGGAGAGACAAGCTTTTGTAAAGATATAAACATAATTAAACTTTTAAACCATTTACTAAGCTACTTACAATAAGGTGAAGACTTTCCTCTGAATACCTTGTATAAAAAGTCTGTTACTATCTTGGAGAACACAGACAACTGTCCTAATATTATGCTATTTTGAACATCTTACTGTGTATGTGTATGGAGGGGACTAGGTTTTATGTAAACAGAGCCACATCTACAAGAGATCTGTCTCTATTCCAAAACAATATATAATAAAACATTGAGAGAACCTGAGAATTAGGTATCATGAGTACACATTTTTTTTCCCCCTGGGGAAATGCTATTTGCTTTGCAGAATGGAGTCCTAGCAGATCTGGACTGAATGAAGTTAGGCATTTGTAATATGATTGAAGAATTATCTTGTTGACAAGTGCAGAATTATAGATTTGAGTCCATTAGCTAAAAGGGTCTACAAACATTTGAATAATGCCCTTCACATTTTTCCATTGGTCTATCAAACAACGAATTTAAAAAAAAAAAAATCTTAAATTCTGTAGTTACAGTGTAGAGAGACTGAATTAAATTTCCTGATGTTGAAGTAAGGGGTTTTTTATTTCATATTGGAATCAGAAGTTTTGGTCTGTGGTTCTGCACTTAAAGCTGTATATTTTTGGTGGCTGGAAAAGTACAATTATTGTGTAATAAAGATAAGTCTTTTACTTAAATCCAAAAGGAAAGCCATAAAATTAATTTTATATCAATGCAAGACTTGAAATCAACAGGCTTTTTAGTCAATGTTACTGATGGAGTGACAATATGTAGCAAAAGTAGAGAATAGCTCCCATATAAAGAGCCAGGTGCTCATCTGGTGTAATTCAGAGTAATCTCTCTGTGGCATCTCAATTAATATTCAGACTTGGAAGGTTTTGCCTACATGCATCGTGCATGTACCACATTCCAAAACTGGCTATTCCAAAAATATCCTATACATGATAAATTTGGTAAGGATGTTTTTGTTGTGGTTAGTCTCATGCCATAACAAGTACCAAGCATACGTTAGCCTGGGGAAGCATGGCTTCAGTCACAAATTTCAAGAAAAAGTTAATTATGTATTTGTGAGCTATCCCCCGAAGTAGAGGATTTGTTGCTTCATTGACAGATTATAATCTTGTCCTTTAGATGCAATACCAACACTCCAAAAATATAAAATAACAAAAGTTTCAGCATTTGAGGTTGGTTTAGCAAATTAAATTCCTTATTGTTTCAGGTAGCATAAGAGATTGCTGTTACAGTGAGACATAGCTGAAGGCAGGGGGAGGAAATCTTGTTGATTTTTGGTTCATTCCTATTTATTCTTCTCCCCATCTTGCAGATCTTTTGTGGGTGAGCCAAATGTAATCAGGTTTGGCTCACTTGGAGGAATTAGGATGACTGAAAAGTATGCCAGATTTCAAAACAATTTCTAACAGTTTCTGTGATACTGTGTAAGCAACTGAAAATTGACATGTTGTGTTGTGCCCAAGTCAGCCAACTGCTGTCACTGAATAATTAGATTCTCTAGAAGAAGGGAAAGGTTTTTTCTGAACAAAATTATTAGAAAATAATGTAGTAGCTATTTTGTTTAGGGTTAAGCTCAAATTCTTCTGCTCTTAAAAGAAAATTTTTAAAAATAGTTTGAATCTGGGCCCAAAAAGTATCTTTCATGTGTTTTTATATATAAAAGTATAAATAAGTTGTTTGGGCATCTTTATGCCAATGTGTATATCACTTGTGCATGGAGAAGTCATTGTTGCCAACAGTTAATATTGATTTTCTATTATTATTAACTTTATTTCATATGGCATCTCAATTCTACAAATTTAGTTTTGTTATCAGACATAGGTCATGATCTGCTTAGAGCTCGATTTGCCATAGAGTTACAACACTTGTGAGGATAAACATAATGCCTGATTCCCCAGGAACTGCCTCTGCAAACTGACCATGGACTGGGGGGAGACCTATTCTGCTGTGTTAGCCTTTATGTCCCTTTCCACTCTTCTAGGATAAATATAAGTGATAGCTCATTCCATGGTGAAAAATGATGCCTAGTGAAATCATGTAGAGCCATAGTTAGGAGAGACAGGTAAGGAATCCTGATCTGGTAGAACCAAATATGGTCAATGCACTTGCTTGTGCTGCTGTGAATTACGTGCAAATGCTGATCTTGTCTGGAGGGGGAGATCTGGAAGGCTGTATGGGTCAGAGCCTCAAGGCACAGCTACAGCTTGTGTCAGCTGAAGATTTGAATGGAGACTAGAGTGGCTTAGCTAAATGATGGTATCACAACAACTGGAATGGAGCTGGAATAACTGGGGGGGAAAAAAACCACAACGTTCCTTGCTTTGATAACTCCATCAAAAAGCAGAACATCTTAAAAATGGCTATTTTTATCTTATTGCAAGCCTCAACCCATAACACCACCTCATCTGTCCTTTCTAATTGAATACTCTCCTTCCAGTTTTTTGTTCAAGTTATCTTAAGGATTCAGAGTATTTTCTAAATCCATAGAAGCTCTAGTTGCACTAATATTCTTACCAACAACAAAGTCCAGTGTGAAAACTTATATAACAGCAATTAATGTAAAATTTTTTACTCTGAAAGTGTTTTCTCTATTGGCCTAACTCTTGCCAGGGACTCTATAAACGTTTTAGTAAGGTGATGTTAGGGATAAACACCATGTATTTTTGAAATTTCTACTCCTTTTTCTCCCATTAAATTCAGCTGCAAAATTCAGTTAATGATATTGGAAGGGGTGGAGGTAGGACTCTTCTTTCTCACTTGAAAATCCCATCCCTTTGTTTCTTTAGACCCAGCTGTAAAATTCCTCATACTTTTCTGGCACTTTACAAATGAGAGATAAATAATAAACAGTTTTTTTAAAAAACCTGTTTTTTGGGGGGTCACCTAAAGCTACATTTATAAATCTATATTAAATGCAAGGTTAATGATTGATTTTTTGTTTTATTGGCTGTGGGGAGCGCTTTCAGAAGGAAAGCTGTTGAAGTGGTAAAGTAGCTTTCTTCAGAGGTTCTTAAGCAAGTTAAGACATTAAATTTTGACCATCCTGTTCTATAACATGTGACCAATACATTGTAAAAGAAAGTAAATAACATATTTTTTTATTTCCCCCAAATTATTTTATATCTGACTCCCTTAAATTGACTAGGTCTTGCAGAGAAAAGTGCTATACTTCTCATTAGTACTTCACAGTTATCCTTTCCCTGGCTGAGCTGGAAGAAGCTTTAAATCATGTGGGAGAATAGGGAAGGGAAAAGAGAGAAAACAAGCTTTTTGAACCCTGTAATGTAAATTTGCAGACAATTATTCATTATTAACTGCCTGAAGCATCACACCTCTCTCACCTTTGCTGGAATGTCTGAACATTAGGGTAAACAACACACTGCTGTCTTATCATAATGCGGTCTGCTTCACTGCAGCAAGAACTTGTCAGAAACAGATTGTGATGTTGACTTCTCAATAGGGGAAAAAAAGGGCCTAAATTAGACTTCTATAAAAAGAATATTGCATATTTATTTCCACAATAACACCAAGGAAAAACGTTAGTCAAGAAGCAAGCAATTGGGTGAATAAATAAGCTTGTCTTTGTTCTCATCAATTAAGTTATTACATCAGTTGGAAAACCAGTGAATTATAATACAGATGTTTAATGAAACACTGCTGTGCCTATAAGTCAAACTCCTATTTTGTGGTGTGATTTTGGCTGCATAGTTTTGTGTGTGTTAAACCGTATTTATTAGCTGATACCCATTATTATTTTGAGCAAGGTATAATTCAGTTGTCAGGCTCCAGCTCTGGGAAGGAGATTTAATCAGTGAGAGCCCGCTTTGCTGCTGAGCATAAAACAATGCGGGTTTCATGAAGCAATCACACCAGTGTGAAAAAATGGGATTAATTAGTATTGTACAAGAACAGGCAGCATGCTCATTAAAACCTTGTGAGCTGCCTCTTGATAAACTGCCACTTGATAGGGCCGCATTAATGTGACAAGGCAAAGACTTTATTTCCAAATCCTTTCTGATTATATCTCACTTTTAAGTTACCTGAATTGACTCTCTAAGGCTTTTGGAACACAGAGATCAAAATTGCAGCAAGAGATCCCCAAGACACCTGGACAAAGGAGCTGTGCTTAGATAGTGAGGCTTCAAAAGACAACTTTTTTTTGAACTCCCATTCAAACATAAATCAATAGCTGTACAATGAGGCAGCTCCAAAGGTGGTATATTTGCATTTACGCTCAGCAGGTTGGGCTGGAACCTACTTGATGATTAGCAGCTATCTAATGAATCCCAGATAATTCTGTGCCTATCTGCCTAGTGAGTGCTTCATGTTTGTCAGTATATAAAGTCTTATGAATATTCTTACAGCTTTGAGTATGCTCTGAGGAAAGGGGAGGAAAAGGTAGGCACTCCCAGCTGCACATCTGTTTCTTATAGTTTGGGTTGGTCACTGAAGAAACTTGTGGGCATAAGTTTTTTTTATCCTTGCTTTTAGAAACATTCTTAAACTAAAAATGTAGACTCCCACTAGTGGATTCATTTCTACATGAAAAAACATAATAGGAGACATGCCTGAATAACAACAGTAAATGTTGGATAGGCTGTATTTTTGATCTCATGTGTTGTTTTCCTTTAGGCATAATGTTTTATTCCTTCCTGAATTTGTAGTGGTTCTGATAATTTACTTGCACATAATCTTGGCTTCCCCCCCTTTCTTATTTGTGAATTAGTGGCTATAATGAAATTATATCTGCATTTCTAATAGTTTACCAAATCTATCAGCTGTTTCATGATGCATAGGTGCTCTAAGATGCTGACTTTCCATGTAGCTTTAGCTGACATTGTATGTAAGGCAATTGTAATGCAATATAGTTACCTGTCAGCATATATTTGTAGGTGTGGAAAATGCCACTCAGAGAACAGAGATCTCATATTCCCTGAAGCTTTTCCCAACTATTTTATTTTTAAGCAAAAACATCTTGTTAAGTCTCAACACCCTATTAAAGTAATGCTATCCACCATGAAGTCTGAGTATTCAGTTACCAATTAGAGATTGTTTGCAACTGTACAGGTGTAATCCCACCCATAGCTACCAGTGCAAAGGCATCAGACTGGAGGCAAAGTACCTGAGCTGGCTAGATATGGATGAGTACAACACTTTACAAAGTGATGTGTTGCAATATTATTAATTTAAACCCTTAGATTTCATTGTTGTGATCTGGGCTACATGATGCAATGCAAGATGACAGCCATTGAATTAATAGAAAATGGGATTCATCTCTTGAAATTTCACACAAAATAGAAGCAGGAGACAGACAAAATAAAGGGAGATGGATAGACAGACTGATAATACCACTAATACTTTTAAATTTCTACTGAATGGGTGAGATAATTTAAAAACACTAATGGTATTTATCAACAGTGTGATAGCAGACCAAAAAAACCTACCTCCCTCTTTTTCTTACTCCTTTTAGTTGATTGCTTTGAGCAAGTCAGTGAATATTTTACACTTTGTTTCTTTTATTTTAGCAAATGAACTGCCTCAAGCTAATGTAGTGTAAGTGGAAATCTCAAGCACCAATGTCTATTGCATGATCCAATAATAGGAACTTTCTTTCTCTCCTAGCTCTAGCACAGTGTAGCAGCAAACTCCCTGATGCCTCCAGGTAGTCACAGGCCTGATTTATGATTATAAACTGTAGCTCTGGAAGAGGTTAGCTAGGTAGTTTAAATCATTGCTTTTTCTCTAATGAACTGAGGTCAGAGACTGTACTATATGGAACAGCCTGATCTGCTTGTTACGTATGCCTTACATACTGCTCCACCATGGTTTTGCTTGTGATAGTGTTTTTATATAATGTTGAATTGTTAATGCCATTTTAGTAAATTGTGTGATTGAAAATTATGTGAAGTTAGCTTTCCTGCTGTTATTTATCATTCATCTGGGTGCAATTTGGAGCCAGGTACCTATTTCAAATGTGGCACGGACAGCATCAAAATGGATAAAAAAGAGAAGATAAAGCTGGATGACACCCACAGATGGTATAAGAAGTGCTTTCTTTTCTCAGCAACGATATACTGTAATGTTGAATGACATTCTTGTCTGATGTCTGTATCAGACCATTGTATCAGTATCTAAAAATAATGAGATATGTTAAAGATGCTTGAGATATGCAGATGCAGTATCATTCAAGATATTGTCACAGATGAGCATGAAAACTGATTTCAGAGTAATGTTATTAATCTGTCTAAGAATTCATGGAAGGATGGGATTATTGTGTAAACTCAAGGCATGCCTTATGCAGATCAGTCTTGCACAAATTGGACTTACTCAGTAGATCACCATAAGTCTTATTGACCTTGACAACAATGCTACAGTCATATTTTCATATAAATAAACTCTTTTCAGGCAATTTTCCCCCGTGGATTCAGTATGGATTGACTTTTTCTGGCACAAGGCCTGTTAACCAATTTTTACTCTTAAGTCCATTATTTATGACCATCTAAAAGACACTACTGTTTGACTTTCTGTGCTTCTCACTAGCTTAATGGAGTATCAGATGCTTAATGCATGCTCACATATCTCTTGTCATTCAAGTGTATCAAAGCAACTGATCATGTCACCCTCTTCTTAAAGTAGCCCATATTTTGGAATTAGTGAGGTAAAATTCTTACTGTCAGCAAGTCTTTATATCAGCAATTCAAAACCAATACTTTGGTAGTGGAGATCTCCCCAGTGGCTTTGCACCTCTGCAGTAACATTAAGCTTTGGATGTCTACATCTAGAAGGATTTTTAAGCAGAATATGAAAGATAATTTTCATAATCTAGTATTATTTGCATATTACTTTCTTCTGTCAGCTAAAGCTTCAGACAACAGAAGTACCTGGGTCTGGGTCTTCCCTGTTCTTCCACAACTGAGGTGAAACTTGAATAGAAGCTTCATGTGGCCCACTATAGTCCTGGAATTATTTTATAAAGAATTGTTACTTACTTATTTCCTCATTATGGACTATTGCATGTTGCTGCCTACATGAAACGTGACACACCTGTCCCTTTTGAACCACATCCCATTTTTCACACTACTTCTCTGATTTGTCATGATCTTTTTGAATTCTGATCTTGTCTTCCAGCATACTCACAATTTCAGGCTGTCTGCAGATACAATAAGTATAATACCTTCCAGCAATGAAGTCACTAATGAAAATATTGAATAGTAACAACCCCAGTCCCTTGTGGAACCTCACTTCATACAGCCTCCCATTCTGGCTGTGAACATTTATAATACTGTGAGTACAGTTTTGAAACTGATTTTGAATCCACCCTAGCATTGCTTTATCCAAACCAGGTTTCCTTAGTTTAAGTACAAGGTATCTCAAAGCTATCAGAAATTTCTCTAAAAGTTAATGACATCTATTGTTTTCTGTCCACAAAACCTCCTTCCCTGTAGAAGAAAATTAGATTGACATTTTGTTCTTGAAGACTGGCTGTTGAACCAAATTCTTCTGCTTTTTACCTTCACAGAATACAGATAATTTGTTCCAGAGTTTTCCTACTTTAAAAAGAAATTTAAAAGGGACTTCTCTATAATCTCCTAGTTAGTTCTTTTTCCCATTTGCACATCTTCTGTTTTACCACTTCACCCATTCTTCAATATTTCTCAAGAATAGCTATTAATACCTGTGAGCTTTAGTCCTTTAAATAACAGGGGATGTGGTAGAAAGGGCTACAAAGCAGGGAATTTATTCAAGAATATCTAAATTGTCCCAATATTTTCTAACCTTTCATATCAGAGACTACAGTCTTATGGTAACACTTTCTTAGTAGTGCAATCCACCCCCCAAAAAAGTAATAGATACATAGGCTATCCTGACATCATTGGCCAATGGCATCCTCCAGCTTTGTCAGTTAAGCAAGTGAAAAGGTTAGTGCAACCCAACTTCACTGGGAATTTGTTTCACTAAATTAGTTGTAGGGTGATTACTTTTTATGGCTTATGTAATTTGTATCTCAGTTTGTACCTTGGATTTTCTTATTATGTACCTTGGGCCTTCTCTGGGGAGTTAAAATCTCTCATCAGCTTTGGAGTGACTCTTCCACTTTTTCATGAAAAGTTTTGTACAGCTGACCTTCCTGTTTTGGTAAATCAGAGAGGTTCATCCCACCAGTGACAGATAAACACTGATCCATCTTATAGCTACTGCCTTTAGAAGACCCCAGAACAATTGCTCCTGGATGTTGAGTATCCTTGTTCACTATGCTGTTTCTTTCATTTCCCCTGACTTTCTGGTATGTGTTGGAGACAGGTAATGGGGTTGGATGGACCTGAATTTGATTCAGTAGCACTTGTGCTAATCTGCAAGAAAAGGGTAAATTCTGAAGAGATGTTCCTTCCTCCACCTTAACTCTTGTCAGGCTGTGGGCTGACACGTTGCACTCCTTCAGAATTACAGCTGTTCCATCAAAGATTCCATTTGGGCCCTCTGTGTAGCAGTGAGAAATATTTCTCTACTGTAAATCACTTAGTACAGAGCGAATCCTCAAGTTGTTTTCATGCACAACCATACAGGGACCTAATTTTCTGTGATGGTTGCTTCAGTCACTGCATCACAAAAATTTCTCACTACAGAGCAGCAGGTTTCATTCATTCTATCACCACCTATAAATAAGGGGGTTGACTGGAATGGGTCATGAGAGTTACTCCTGGGAAGACCATATATTGTATTATTTGTGAAGAAAATGTGTTTTAAATTGCATTCTTCTGACTGTATCTTGGTTGCTGCATAGTTCATTTCTGAGCATGCTAAATGGCATTCTTAACATCAGTGATACAGCACAGAAAATGATGATTCAAAATGCTTATAGAATCATGGAATAATTTAGGTTGGAAAGGACTTCTGGAGGTCATCTAGTTCACCTGGTGAAGGTATTGGTTGACACTGGAGAACTGTAACATGCTCCAGAGATTATATAAGTGGGAATCTTTTAGAGTCTGCTGAGCTGCCAGAACTCTTTTTGTACGGAATCGAAATCAATAAGTTATGTAGTTTATAGTAAGAAACTTACAGATGTTTCAGTTCATTCTGTTCCATGTACACTTCTCAGAAAACCCAAATCTACTTATATAGACACACTAAACTGAAATTCCCAAACCCTGAATTATTTATTATTTTTCACAATCTTGGAGATGTTTGTTTACAGGCACTAACAATCTCATACAGAAATTTTTCAATGTAGTCTTGATATCAGCTCTTATCCTAATGACTGTGAAGGAAGACAATGGAAGATTGCTGGCCACAGTGTGTGTGGACAAAGCAAAATAATACATAAACTAGATGTGCTTTCTGTCTCTGATTTGTCCTGTGGGTTTGGAGCTTTCACTTTTCAGATTTTACTTCTGAAGCTGCCCAGTAGTCTTTCCTTGTGCATTGCAATCCGCTTGATCACAGAATGTGATTAATGCTTCAAGGGACCTTTTTCCAACTTTTCTGTAGCTATATTTCACAAGGCTGTTCTGTGTGAGCAGAACTGGCAGAGGCATTAACGTGAGCTCTGAGCAGCACGAGTCCTTGCTTCTGCAAGCTCTCCATGCAAGCCAAGCAGAGAAGAGCCAATGCTTCAGGGACATGGAACGGGGAGGAGCACCTCTGCATGCATCCATGGTGCCACCTGTCTGCGTGCACAGTTGCTGATTTTTCTGACCCAGCCCTCAAGTAGGACATCTTGTGATAAAATATTTAGGAAATAAGTAAAAGTTGGGAAAACACCAAAAGGCATACACAGGTAAAATGCAAGTATGTGCATTTGTACATTTCCTTGTCGCTAGTTGCCGCAGTGCCTCGCCATCATTCCTTAAATATGTTTGTATGCACAAACTTTGTCCTATTGTATGGTCACTACCCTTGACTTCCAGCTGCATTGCAATTCTGGTTACTACCATGTTAAGTTATATGTCTCTATATTATGGTCTTCCCAGAAGGAAAAAATAACACATTCTCTTATATTAAGCAATCAAGATCCACAGACCTTCAGCATCTTAGTTATCCTTTATAGTTTTTTATATATATATATTTGAGGGCCTGTCTTGTTTTCTTTCTGCTAGTCTGAGAAAAGCTTCAACAGTTCTCATTAAATAATCTTGTGTGTTAATCTAGTGTTTCCATCTGAAAAGCACAAAATAATTCCCCTAAGAATTCCATACAATACTTTTTTGAAAGGAGCTAAAAGAAAACATCTGGAATTTTAACCAGTGTTGAGTTTGCAAGGTAGAGAATGAAGTTGGGTCTCACTGTCATATTTTGCAGCTGATGCTACATCATTAAGTTTAATCAAATTGAAAAATCAAAACCATGATATGTATTTTAATATAAAAATATAGTCCTGCCATTTTGACTTTGCCAATCAGCCACAGTATTTCGACAGCTATGAGAAGGTTAATTCTCACATGGTTTGGTTACAGAACAAAGCATATTAGAGGGTTGTTCACTCATTTCTGGAATATCAGGAATAGGCTGTGTCAGTAAAGTATGTTGTCTTAAACCAGCATCACTCATCTGATGCAATATAGTCAATGCTTCTAGATTTTTTTAATTATTTATAATAATTAAAAAAAAATCATTCTGCAGCAGTGTTACCTAGCTAGGGGTGCTGAGAGAACTCAGATTCAGATACAAACATTCAAGTGTCAGGCTAAGCCTGGGATAACGTTTGTGCTAGCAGTCAAAATAATCACTAGGTGATTAAGGTCTTCTCTAACAACAAAATTGCATTGCAGGTCTCCTAGACTCTGGAGGGGATTCGCTCTGCCTATGTTTTGAATAATAAGAGGGCTGGTGATGTAATATATATTCTGGAACACTTTGTCCACATGTTATCGGAATGCCCGCAATGCAAGAGTTATGGGAAATACATCATCATCCCTAGACTGGAGTTTATACAGAATATTACTCTGCCATAGGATCCCTTTATCTACATTCTAGATGGCCTGACAATGACTCCCCAAATGCCTGAAGCCAATTTAAAAAGGATACTAAGAGCACTCTAATAGCTGAAGTTATTACTACTAAAGTGTAAATCAATGCTGTGTACGTTCCAAAGAGGAAGAGTGGGTCCGAATGAGCTTTGTCTTAATGGAAAGAGTATTTTAGATAAAGTCTACATATGTGGAGACAGATTCTACATGTATGGCACCATATTAAGCTATCAGGTGTACTGGCCTCCCTTTTCTGTAGTGAAAAGTGAATTTCTATTTCTTAGAGCAAACCTGCTCTGTGCTATTCTTTCTTGATGATTGCATTAACCTTGCTAGTATTGCTAGATAAGCACTGAATGTGAGCTTAAGCTGGGCTGTGTACAGAAGGCAAATACATGAGGCTCAAGAGAAGGGACAGAAGAATGTAATGCTGCACCCCTCACCCATCCTCTGGGTGCTGCACCCAGGCTGGTGCAGCGTGGCAGTTCCCAGCCCCTTTTCTCACTTGCTAGCCCTTACCTCCTACCCCTTGGGCTCTGGTGCAGCACTATAACATTTCTACTAGGAAATATTTCTTCATCATTTTAGTAGTGATTAATAGGTCTGTCAGGCATTTTTGGTGGATTGTATGCTAACATGAACCAAAAATATGAGTTGAGGTCATGGGCTGTGCCTAGTTACAGGGCGTAGGTTTTCTCACCCCTGATTTATATACAGCAATCTTATGACAGCCACTTTAGTCAAACGGGGATGTAAATCTTTTAATTTCTGCTCATCTTGAGAAGATTCTGTACTCTGAATACCATGGATATTTTAGGGATTACTAGTGGGGGCCCAGTTTTGGATGTGATCCTCTGTCTTTACCCGTCTCCTGTTATCCAGAGATAATCAGATATTAGAGAAGGTTGGAAATTGGTCTCTTTTAATAATTTAAAAAAAAAGTGATAAAAGACTCTGATCTTGCCAGTGTCATAAGTAATGTCACTTAGTAAAGTGACTGGCACTAGCTGTAGGCTCAGATATGCCAATTATAATTAAAGCCATTATTTTCAAATACAGTTCAGTTTATTTCTGGTGAAAAGTAAAGAGAATTTTAGAGTGACAAATCTCCCTGGAAAATGCAAACTTTACAAAAAGGCTGTGGTTTTAGACTACCTTTAACAGTTTGGTTTCAGGTATGAAATAAATATTACTTTAAAGCATGTTCTTTAAAAGGAGTGTTGACCAACCTAATACACTGTACAACATTAGAATATGTATGTGCCTGTTAGCATCACCTTGAAAAAGCAAAAGCTGACCTATAAAGCAGAAGTGACACTTAGTTTCTAGATCAACAGCCTTCAAACATCTGTACTATGGTTTTCAGAAAGGTACTGAACCATTATCCTTTGCAAATCTGTTCCCCTTTTGCAGTTTTCTAGAAAGATAACCAAATTCTCACCTGTTTTTGAGAATTAAAACCCAAGATACTGCTCTAAAAAAATAGACACAGTGAAGCTGTATTTTTTTTCAGGCAATTGTGGTCTCCTAACAGGTAGAGAATTGTTGATAAAACTGAGGGTTTGGTTGTTTACCTACAGCAATGTACAGATAGTGATTGTATTTTGTAAAGCTATATAACACCCTGAGACACTAGTCACCCTTGGTAGGTTTCATCCCTAAATGAATGGGATTCTCCAAGATGACTGTAGGAGAATATAAAACACAACCACAAAGTAGCACCCTGAGTAGCAGCTCATTCCTGTGAAGGCAGCTTTAAGCTCAGGACAAAAGCCACAAGAAGTAGAAAGTGAGCACTGCATCAGGCAAGCTCCCCAGTGCTCCAAACCCTCTACCACAGGGTTTGTCCTGGAGGAATAAGGGGTGTCTGGGACTGCAGCTGCTCTGAAGGTGCAGCTCCTGTCATTGGCACCTAGAACCAAAGGTTAACTGGCAGATGATGAAACAGAAATTTTGTCACTGACCTTTGCCTGCTAATGAGTATGCCAGTCCTGCTCAGATCCCGTGGTAGTTAGGTTTCCCTTAGTCTGGCTGCATTTAGATCCATTTGCACAAGGTGATGGTGTGTTTGTGCTCTCAGGCATTTGTTCAACTGCCTGCCCTACTGCTGGCCACCAGAGATTACCCCGAAAACTGACTGCAGTGCAATGCTCTGAGGTCTGATGTTAACTCAAGGTATAGATAAAATTCCTGCTTGCACTGCAGGTGACTGGGAACTAGGCAAGAAAAGTTGCTGTAGCTGAATTTTTTTCATCTTGTCTACTGCATTGGGCAGCTGTTTTGTCATTATTGGCAGTCTTAGAATCTTGGCTTTGTTTTCTGCCCTGTAATCTTGGGTTGATGTCCTTTATGTTCCCAAACCTCTGTTTAAAAGCATTTCCATTTGATATGATTGATAGCTCTTGTGGGTGATCTCTATTAAGGACTCAAAGCTCAATTTCAAATATTTTTGTGGCACTTCTGGTGGGCCTTGCTGGGATAAATTAAGCCTATTTTTTCCCTGATTGCTTCGTTGGATCTCTTTGTAACTTCACCTTGTATTCCTTTCTGTTCAATACTTTTCAAAGTACTGAGAGTTTAAAGAGGTACAATAAATCCCAGATCAGTTTTTAATGACCATGGTAAGCCTGCTTGTAATATGTCAGTAAGCTGAGCCTAAAAGCCAATGGGGAATAGGCCATTTCTGCCTTAGTAATTGCCTCCACAGAAAGATTTATAATGTCATTATCTGAATCTACAAGAAATAACTCATAGAGCTGAAATACCCTAAAAAAATATTACAATTCTCTTAAAATCTAGTCATTCATAAATGCTAAATCATAAAACTTTTTTCAAGATGTTTTATGTTAAAAATAAAACACACTCAAAATATAAATGTACTTTTCTTCATCAGATTCTTTGTTCTTTATGTATCTGTTTTCCTGCTGTACCTCGGGCAGAGGAATGGTGCAGAGCACAGCCCAGAGCTCGCGCTGCGCTGCTGAAAACAAACGGGTACTGAAAAACCACAGAGAGGAAGAGCATTCCCAGTCATTTTTCTTTATTTGTGTGTGATTCCAGGGGGGGGAGAGGGTTAGTTAGCACGGCAATAAAATTAATTTTAGCAATAAAAATCACTCCCCCCTTTTCCTTCCACCGTTTTCCCATGAAAAGCCACACTAAATGTCCTGATAAATGTACTGCGATACTGTTTTAAGCCGTTTTCAGGCAGCTTCCTTTGCCCTTAGCATTCCCCAATCAGAAGATATCATTCATTTCTTTCAAAAAGCAGGAAATGTACTCTTCAATTTGTCTGGTGTTTAATAAAGTGCTAGAATTACCATAGCTACCCTCATCTTCTGATGCTTTAATACACTGTGAGATTTATACTAACTTCAACCAGACTATACTCTTCAGTGTAGGAAGTTTGTACACTTAAAAGGGCACTGGCAGTGTGCTTTTTTCTTTTTTTTTTTTTAATCATGAGCTCCAATAAGCAAGGACTTGATTTGTATTTCCCTGAAGATTTTGAATTGTTGCTTTTTTTTTCAGGTTGTTGGTTGTCCTGTGTCCATGTGAGCTTGATTATTGCTTCTGAGGGGTTTTGCCATGGCTTTTTTTAAATTATTTTTCATCCATTGTTTAAATAAGTATTACTCACTGACATCTCTGGAGATGTGGTATAATGCAGTTGCTTCAACTCAGTCAAGTGATTCCTATTATCAGTGAAAGGTTTCTAGTCTGATACAGTCTTATTCTTCTCTGAAGTTCAAATTAAACTTTTCCAATGTCCAATATCTGCTCTTAGACTGTAAATTATAGAGGCTAACACCCTTTTAAAATGTGGCAGTTCTGTTATTAACTTGAACAGGTCTAGGATTTCATCCCATGTCCCATACACTTCAGAGCACAGACATATCTATAGGTAATAAATTTCTACTCATTTCTAGTGAGCATTAAAAACTTCCAAATTCTTTGCCTCAAAGAAATGAGCTCCCTGAAAGAGAAATTATTTCCTAGTCAGGGCACTCTGGTCTTCATAATGTCACCTGGATCTAAAAGGTTGATGAAAACAATACTGACACATTTATTTCCTGAGCTTAAAAATTATTTATAAGCAAACAAAATGTGTTTCTGCCTCAGGATGTGTAGATCCAATTCTTATCAATATTAGTGGAAATATTCCTTTACACAGAGATTAAAATACCTTGTAACACACCTATGATCTGAGAGCTTCTACTGTATGCCTTGTAGTTCTACTTTTAAATCTTCCCTTGGTTTTTGAGGCAATGTGGTGTGTGCATTTCAGCACTGAGTACTGTGAAGAAGCCAGTGATAACTAACTTAAGACAGACTAGTCCAAAATTCCAGTTTAATGTGTTTAGGAAAGAAAAAAATTCAGGTCTTCTATGAAAGCCTGTTCTCCTGAAGAGCTGCCATACACTGTCTACAGTCAGATTTACAGTTTGAAGTAAACCTGACTCATTGTTGATCATTAGTTTTTAAACCTAATCTGGATTGAGATTAGAGCATAGCAACTAAAATAAAAATCCTTGCAGTGAATTTAAAAGCCTGTGAAGAAATTGCAGTCGATGCAAGGTGACAGTTCAGACTGAGCTGTCTTGGACCACATCCTTAAACTGGAGAATTACAAATTTGCTTTAATTAGGATTGTTGATAATAGGATTGTAGCAGAGAGAACCTAACCACAATGATGGATGAAAGAATATCAAAATATCCTTTTGCTTCTTCTGTTAGGAACTCATTCTGTAAGAACCAAGGTGAAATAATGAATTGAGGTTGGTTAGGATTAGTCTCAGGTTATTCACTTGGTGCCATGCTGCTTCACTATCGTATGTAGCAAATGTTTCCTGACAGGCTAACTAGGAATAATAAAAGGATAAAGGATTCTGGTGACATACTGAATGTTACAATTGTTATTCCTGTCCTCTAAATGTGGTTTGCCTTTGGCAGTGTCAGAGGTAACTATTCTCAGGGCCCAGACCAATAGAAAGATGAGCTGCTCAGGGTAAGTGTGCTCAGTGTTGCTGTGCCTCGGCACTGCTCTCTGGCAGCATCTGCTCATGTCAAGTCCCATTAAAGTTTGTAAGACTGTGTAAGAGTCAAGTGTAGGGGCTTGTCCCTTTGCAGGACTTATTGTGGGGGAAGAGAAGGAATAATTTTTATGCTTATACTTTCTCCTGTCATTAAAGTAATTAGCCAGTTAGCTGTTTTGTCCTTGCTTTATGTAAGGCACACTTTTCCATGCAGTCTTTCCAAAATTATTAGCCGCTGTCAAAGTGATGATATTTCTAACTGTATATATGAACTTTCCTGGGATCTGATCAATTTGCAAGTCTGGATCCAAAACACCTCCTGAAGTTGGATTGCTGACTCAAAAGAGTGGCAAAGGTGCAGGCATGAGTACTCAGCCCTCTCTTGTGAGGTAGATGCATGTACTGGCTTATGTGTGAGTTTATTTCTTCCACAGCCAACATGAGAAATTGAACATATGCATGATTCCATTGTTAGCTTAAATTAAAATAGTTTTCCTTCTCATAACATGCACTGTGCAATTCCTAACCAGCAATCGGGATAGGATCTGCCTTATATTACAGGTTTTTGTGCTACTGATACTTCTCTTTACTGTTATCCCCCTTTTTTATCCAAGGAACTGAGTTGCAAGCACAACTCCTAGATGAGAAGTGTCTGATGGTAAAGACTGTATCTTGCCTTAGCAGCACATTCTTCAAGTAAGAATAATGCTGTGGCTCCTCTAGGAAGTGCCCTGTTATTCCACAGTGCTTCAAAGAGATTGACAAGTTCCCAGGGCCTCAGCACTTATGCCTGTGGAAGAGGACAGTGCACATTTTAGAATAGGTGATTAATCCTTTCATAGCATTTAAGTAAAAACTTATTTTAAAAAAAAAAAAAGTTATTGAATTTAATAAACTGTGACACTGCTACTGTTGTAAGGAAATGCCTTGGTTGGTACAACTGGAGTAATGAGTTATGGGTGAGAAATCTCATCATGAGACATCCCTGAGAAATGGAAAAAGGACCCAAATAACTAATAAACATACGGTTAGTTCACTTCAGCTTCCCCTGAAGAGGATAGTTCTAGAAAGGAGGCAACTCAGTGAAACTAGATTGCTTGTTGGAAACAGTTGAACCAGGAAGGAAAGCCAAAGAGACAGACCACTACAGGGAAGGGCAGACTATGTGCATGTACTTAAATTCCACTGCTGTAATGGGTCCTAGCCAGTAAACAAATAGTTTGCTGTTCTGTTTTCTTTCTCATTGCATCATACAAATATAAACATATGCAAAGATTTAAGGCAAATACTTTAAGGTTTAGTAACCTTTGAATTATTTAGGAACCACAACTGTGTTCTGAGTAGTTTAAGGACCTTATTTCTATCTGGCTTCTAATTTTGCATGCAACTTTACACTTGCAAAATCGACTGCACCAACAGAACTTGAATTTGGATAAATTACTCTGATATGGGCCCATGTGTAATAGATGCTAATGAAATATAAGTGTACAGGTCAAAAGAGAAATATTTAATGGGAGTGTTTACAAGTTGGTGATGGGTACGGAGAGCTCAGAATATACCAAGACAGAGTAGTTAGTGAATCTGTCATACACATAAATCAGCCACACTGGCTCTGCATTTCTAATTGTCTCCCTAAAAAGGTTTTAGTCAAACCCTTAAAACGATGATCACACAAACACATTTTTATATCGCCTGTTTGCTTTTAGTTATGCAAATTTGTTCAAGAGAAATGATGTACTCAAAATGCTCTAAAATTTTTAAAACCTACAGATGTCTGTGGTGTGAGAGAATATATATAAAAAAGTTAATGCTTTCCAGCCAGATACTGGAATGTACTGATGTGTGGGGTTCCAGGTATAAGTAAATAGGGCATTAGTCAGAGCAGTAACAGGGGTTGGGGAGAATGACAGTGTTGTGGTCTGTCTTTGTGGTATTCTTCAGGCATCCCATTTCAAGAGTAGCTTACTATAGAATTGAATTAAGTTAGATTGACTGAAGACTGCTTTCAACCCTGCAATAGTTTTCTTATTATTATTCAATTAATTTCTTAAAAATGGTAATTGAATTGAACTTCCCAGTGTGTCTGGGTCACTTTTTAAAAGGCAAATTAACCCTCTGAATAACTTAGGTTTAGCAGTGGTGGCCAGAGCAGTGATTAAACAGCTTTGGAAAATCCAGAGCTTACTTCTGTGGGTAAACATTGTCTTTCACTGCTTGGGTATTCCACAAGCAGCCACCACCCTGGGGTGGTGATCCTCGTTTTGGCCTCAGACACAATATGAACAATACTATACTTAAAAAAGAAAAGATTGTTGTTCTGTCATTGTTCAGGACGTATATCTTGGAAGAAATCTTGTTAGGCTTGGAGGCTTTGAGATTAGGCATAAAGCTTTCAGTCAGGATCTTCTGTATTTGACCTTCACACTTGTCTTTCACAGCTGTCACTACGGTAGACTCAGAAGAAATAAACTGTGAGCAGCTCCTGCTGTATCTAGAGATGGAGGTGGGGCAGACTTCAGGAGACATCTCTGCCCGCTTTCTCAAATTCACATCCACCAACCCAAGAACATAGAGAGAGACTTTTCCATCAGTCAGAGTTTGCCAATGTAGACATACCTTCCTAGTTGATTGTAATTTTTAGCATTGAAAGCCAAATTTAGCAGCATGTTTGGAGGCTTACATTACTTTTACTGTGCTGAGCCTATGCTTTGGTTTGAAAAGGGCCTCAGTAAGCCTGACATCTTCCACAAGCACTAAATTAACACAAATACTGAAGAAGGATGTAAAAATCAAAACTCTGAATATGAAACAGTGATTTTATGGAGTTCTGCATTGCCTTAAATTCACTACGAGCTCCTGATCATGTCAGTGGGCACTATATAGCCCATCGTTTGTCAGACCATTTAAATTCAGTGGCTTAGCACTTAGTCTTTTGGAACACATCCTGCTTCGTTTGATTTACAGCACTGTAGAACTGATTAAAAAGTCACTCATTAAAAAGGTATCTTTTATTATAATTACTAAATATTTTTTGGTGTGGTTAGTACGTTTCACCTTTAAAATGATGTATGCATGCTGGCTCTTCTCCCAAGATGTCAAGTCAGAGCCACTGGCTCTTAGATTTGTACTGAAGTGGCAAAGGCTTTGCAGTGCTTTGTGCTTTCATGTTTTCTCACGTAGAGGAATGTCAGCATATTCTTTTGGATGGGGTAGAAATTGGAAAACTGGCTTTCAGTCCTGGGTACCACTTTCCTCTCTGAACCATGAGAAGCTATTTAACTTCTTCTCTTCTCTTTCACAATAGCTGCAATCAGACCTATCGATCATAAAATATTCCAAACGTCCCATATAAAAAGCATGACCCAACTTCCAGCTGGTTGGTGATTGTAGGATTTAATTTACCAAACACTGAACTGGTCTTTCAAATAACAAAAGAGAAACAGTGGTGTAATGGTGCACATGCTCCTCCTTTTTGTGGCCACCTTCTGCAGTGATCTTGGAACCTTTATTCTTCCTCCTCATCTTTACTCCTCAAAATGATGGTTGTTCTGTCTGTGTATTTCTCTTTACAGCTGGATTCATGGAAGGAAGGTAACTCTTGGTCCAGAATTTTTTTCTTGACTCTATAAATGTCCCATGAACTATCAAAGCTCTTAGATCCAAAAATCTTTGCCCAGAGGATCTGCTTAGATGTAGATGGCACCTTGCTCAGCAAGATACTGCGACATCACTTTTATGCCAGTACATCCTAAATATAAAAACCATCACTTTCTAGTTTTCATCATCAAGTGTTCTCTGTGGCAGGGCAGCAACCTGCATCAGGGAAAAGGTCAGATTTTAAAAATCTGGCTGAGGGGGGGAGGGAAAAATTGTTACTAGTGTCATCACTGCAGTGACTTGCTGCATGGATGGAGACAGGATAGGATAGGCAGGAGGACCATGAGAGAGCTAAGCTCATTAGAAACAACAAATCCAGCCAGGACTATGACTGCCTGGAAATCTTGGAGAGCAGTGGCCTGATCTGTTCCAGATGTACTAGAGGGAGCCATACAGTGATCTGCTTTGCAAAGTGTGGTTGAGGTCTGAGGATAATCACAAGCAGGAAATCACTCCATTTGATAGGACTGAACCTCGGTTTCCAAGCAGGTTTCATGTCAGGACACATCCCTGAAGAAGTGATTTCATAGCTGAGCTGGCAGTTTTAACTCATCTCAACTCTTGACTTGAAGTCTGCAGTCAGCCCTACAATATCATCTTCAGAGTAAGATACTGCTTTTCTAGCAGAACAAAAGAACCATTAATGACACCAATTAACGAGTGTAATTCTCATTTACACCTCTTTATTACCTTCCACACATACTATGTGATACATTATACATCCCATTAATTGTTAACATACACGCAAGTCAAGATCTTTTATTATACTGGGTCATCTATCACTGATACAGGGATGCAGATATTTTATAGCTGAGCCAACTAACACTACTGTAGAGCAGAATCTATAACCATTTTCACATCAAATCTGATTGTGTTATTAAGCCCTTTAGAAGTGCTTCGCATATAATCTGGCCTCCTCCCAGAAGTTATAGAGGAGAACAAAAAAAGTGGGATCTGGGGTAAGCTATATTCATTTTGTGGTGTTTTGGTTTTGTGCTTTGGTTTTTTTAATGAAATTATTTTTACCATTTTAAAGCTAGAGGTGGAGCGTTGTTCTGTTGTACTGTAAATTCCACTTACTAACAAGCATAATTTTCTTTTAATTAACTGAAAACAGGAATTAGTGAAGGGGCAGCATCGAAGGCAAATCAAGGTGGGAATTTTTTAAACTGCCAATGGTTTTGCATTTTTAAAGGATAGAAAAATCAAAACTATAATGCAATAGGTACAACATGTTTTGCTTATTCCCAGCAGGTCTTCATTTATCAATGGGTTACATATTGCCCACATCTACTGGCATTATTTAAAATTTTGAAGCTTGGTTTAGATACCCATGTTATATGACTAGTTTTATACACTCATCTTATTTTCCAAATTTATTTTTCTCTCTTCTTGCTTTGTAAGAGACCTCCACTGCCAAAACAAAAACCATTTGCTCTCTAGAGGAAACAAGAAGTTACGTACACAGGCCATGCTTCTATTTTCTAGCTCTGACCTCAGATTTGATTCCCGGTTTCCTTTGGTATGTGCAGTTAAACCTGCAAGCTTCTCATGCAGAACTCCTTGTCTCGGGTCTGGAAGCCCTTGTAGCCCCTGCAGCAGCCTGGGCAGGGGGGCCTGTCAGTGCCGAGAAGGGGCTCTGCGTGCTGCTCCCTGCTGCTTCCACTGCGGCCGTCGTGTCCCCACCAGGGCAGGAGCCAGGCTGCCCGCACGCTGCTGCTCCGCTGCCATTCGGGAGCACTGACTGGCAGCACCGACTCCCAGCCAGGACCGATGCGCTGCTGCCGGTCTCCCAAGGAGCTGCAGCAGAGGGGCACTCATGCAGAATGATTTTTGGAAACAGCTACTAACAGTATCACTCCTCAGTTGAGCCTGGAGACTAACTGGGTGAGTGCTTTTCTTCTGCTTTGTTCCCGAGGAGCATCTCTTAACAGCACCCTTCCCACACAGAAATGGGACCTACATCTTAGAAACAAACAAATACAATTTTATATTTGATCTGGTATCTGTAATGTGTGATGGTTCTTCTGTGCCTTGTATCTGATTAACAAAGACACTGATCAAGTTCACCCATAGCCATAGACTGATGCAGTGACAGACAAGAAAGCAGACCACCATCGTCTCCTCTCTGCAGCTCCAGCCACTGGGCAAAGCTCATCTGCACCCAATCAGCTACCAAACAGAGCTGCAGAAGCTCTCTGCCTGGTACATGCATTACTTGTCCACTTATATACAAGTTTGCTGCAGAATACTATGTAAAGAAAAGCAACTGTGCATCTGCTATGCTGACTTGTAGTACTCTATTTCTGCTTTAGGCATAATTCACAGAATCTGGTGCTTGGGAATTGTAGGACCTGAGAAATACTGCAGTCCATGTCTGCTGTTGGAAATGTCTCAGTAGTTCTTTGCAAAGTGCTTGGTCCCTGGGTCCCATCCTGCCAAGCAGGGCAGGCAGGCAGCACCCCAGGCTTTGGCTGGATCTGGCCTGGCCTGAGCATGACTGGCCCCAGAAAACTGCCTCACACTATTCTAAATCTAGCTTCCATTATCTATATTCCTTAATTAGAGCAAATGAATACTAATTATTCATGGCTAGTATTTTATCAAAATGAATGGCAGCAGCAGTTGGAGACTTTGCTTGTTAGACTTTTATCTGATATATACAAAATGTTGATATATTCACTTCATGTGTGCTATTCTGGTGCACATCTAGAATGGAAGAGATGTGAGGCTAATGCCATGTCTGTAAACAATTAAATACCACTGACTGAGCAGCTGATGACCCTAAATAATTCTAATAAGGAGCATAACGTTAGAGGGAGAAGGAGGTTTGCATTAGCACAGCCCCTACAATAAATAGGTGCTAAACACCATTTAAGTTAACAAAAACTTACTATTTTAATAAGTCCCTAAAACACGACTAGTTTTGTATTCATTTTTCTATTACTGGATTTAATCGTTACTCAGCATTTAAAATGTAATTAATTGACATCATCAGCTGAAAAAATGGGTGTAGTCCCTAATTCTGCAGGAAATAGGAATTAGAAAATACTGCTATCATACACAGAGAATAAGACAACTATACCTGTTTGTCCATGTCTGGTATATCAGTATCTATTGATCCATTTCACCTTTGATTACTAATGTTTTCATACTTAACCTATCATAAAAATACATTCTGAGGTAAAAATTCTATATGAAATAAATTTTCTGTAATGATATGAGTTGTAAGAGATTTTCTTTAAAAAAACCCGTGTTTTCTGATCATACCTTGTACCACATCTAGTCTTTTTAGGTGACTCTTCAGACTAGTGCTGGTAAATTCCTGGTAATTTTGTCATTACCAGTTAAAGAAAGAGGAAACAAAGCTGTAAGTAAGTTTCTCTAGTTACCCTGGTTCTATGCTAAAGTATGTAAGAGCCTCAGAGTGGCTTGTGGGAGTTAGTACTGAAAAGCAGAGCTCTCACATTGAAATTACAGTTCAAAATTCTGTAACCACAAGGCAGCCTGCTCTGCTGAAGAAAACATTAAAATCTTTTTAAGACTCTTTTAAGGAAGTGTTTAGCTTTTTAAGAAAATCTGTTTTCTTTTGCTGTGGTGTTGGTTGTGCAGTGTCATTGTTTAGAAGGGATATTAAGTTTCTAAGACAGAATATTCCTAGGGAGACCTTTATAAATGCCTGAACTGGGAAGATGATTAGCTATCAGATTTTTAGCAGGCTATTGATTCCACAAAAAAAGAAACCCAAAAATTGGTTGCACATAACATTAGATCTTATTCAAGTTGGCTTAAGGCTTGTTCAGGCTCCCATAGACTGATTTTTCTGTACTACAGACTGTGGAGTCTAACATTTGCAATATGAAAATTGTATGGGGATATGAGACAACCTGTAGAATATTAAAAGGGAGAAAGAATATAATTATATGATAGATATGCATGTTCTTCAAGTGTATGTGCTTTCCCTTTAAAAATAATGTGCATAAAGAAAATCTTGGATTTCATTGAAAACAATAATTATGTCAGTTATGCTGAAAGCAGGAATACAATACTAAAAGAATGAGTATTTTATATTAATAATATGTATTTGATGGTGTTGAGAGTTAACGGGTATAGCAGAATAAGAAGGGGATTTTTATTTTTAGTTTAGTTTATTTTAGTTTGCCTTTATTTTCCTGCTCCTTTATCACAAGGAGCACAATTCTCTAGGCTAGAGCAAGAAAGTAGTAAAGATAATCTTAATTGTGATGCAATTTTTTGGGCCAATAGAATTCATAGCAATACTAATTTTAAATCCCAATATTAATCCTGAAGTTTCATTATACCCAGTAAAACCTTTAAGGCTGCTCATAAGTTTTCCTTTTCTTTACAACTTCCTATAGGAAATAGTTGCAGGAGATACCTAACCCTTCCTCTCTTATCTGTTCCTTGCTGCACTTGCCACGTGCTCAAAAATCTTTCTCTGCACGTTGATTTTGTCCTCCTCACCTGTGAAGCATGCTGATGTCTGCTCTGTCAGCGTCGGGCTGATGCTGAGGTCCTTGAAGTGCTCTCTGCCCTGGATTGCACAGCTGAGCTGTCAGGGTCTGCTTTTTGTCTCTGTTTATATAATCCATCCTTGGTGTCTTCTGCCCTTTTTACTGAATTAGCCTTTGTTTAACTTGCTTAACTTTAGCTTCCTTCTATTGTTAACCATGTCCTATCTTTTAATTATGTTATATCTTCTTTTACTCTTTTTTTCCTAATTTACAATTCAGAGCATTTATTGCAAAGAATTAAAAGACAATGAAGTCAAACCATAATTTGCAGATAAATGTTATGTAAGTAAAAAAGCTTAAACTTCCAGATTAAATTATACATTCTGGTTTCTTGCTCGGCTTTTAGTCTCTGGAAAGCACAGACATACCAGAAGCTCTGAAATGATGTTCCCAGAAGGACTGACTGCAGAAGTAACAGTTCCCAGAAGAACTGGGCACAGAAGTAGCATCCTTTTATTCCCTCTTACTTGCTTTTAATAATTTCTGTATTTTAGGGATGGGGGTTATAAAGATCAAGCAGTAAATTCTTGCTGAGCTGAAAATACTAGGTCTTGCAGCCTCCTTGTTCTCTGTCTTGCTGTTTCCTTGTCCTCTATCTTGCCCAAAAAGCACATGCTGCAGTTCTGGGAGGAACCTGGACTGACCAGTTGTTCCTCTTAGAACATCCTCAGTCTCCCCTGTGGTAGAGATTTCAGGCTGCTCCAGTGGAAGCTGAAAGAGACTGAACTGTTATGGTGTTTGCTAATAGTTCACTAATAAGGCATTTTAATACCAAAATGTGGGATAGGGAAAGCTGCCCTCAGCCAGGCAGGGTCTGTGGCCAGGTAGGCTGGTGGTTTGCTGAAATAAAGTGGACTGGGCAACTCAGAAACCCAGCTTCCTCAAGCCTTTGGGCCATATCCATCATACTAGCTTTTGTGTTGTTTTTTTTTTTTGTTCTTTGAGCAATCTACTACAGATTTCTGATCATTAAGTGTTGCACCCCTTTAAAGCAAGCAGTAAAGCTTGCATTACTATTATATTAGTATATATCAAGTCTATTAGCAGCCTTTTTTTTATTTCCACATATCTGTAATATCAACCCAAGCCAGATTCAATAGCATTTTTTTTTAAACTTCCTATGCTCATTGATAGTTATATAGGAGACAGGATTAGCTCCTTTTAAAACATGTAGTAGCTTTGCAAAGAGGGGAATGGGTTGAGAATGTGTCATTTGAGATTTTGATAAAAACCTAATGGGAAATTGGTCGGTGAGCCAACTTGAAACATAATATGAACAAAGATCAGCAAAGCTCCTCAAGTTGCCCAGAAGTATTAAGTGTTTCATTTGTGAAATCCCCAAAGTCTGCCAATACTTGAAAACTTGGCATGATGCAGAAGGTGCACTTGCTAAGACAGGGTTAGCACAGATGGGAGCTGAAGAACTGAGAACATTTTTTGTCCCCATCTGATGAATCTTAAGGCTCCATTTTTGCAGGTGGATTCCAAAATAAGATAGCAGGTGGCATATTTAAAGATTTCAAAGCAAACCTGTGGTTTCACTGAAGACAGGTGATAAAATTCCAGAAGGGCCTACATTTGCAGCAAGATCTTTAGGCCATGTTGTATATCCTGTTCGCTCTATAGAAGATAATTTAACCAGAGATAGAATATTTCTGGTCCCCATGGATGTTGTGGTTCACAGTACCTAGTCAGTGTAAAGAAGCTTTTGTTGTGTGTGCTTCTAGAAACACATCCAACCCCCCACAAACTATGCATTAGAAAGGAAACACGAGAGCTGTGAGCAGCCTGGGCTGAGCTGGCTCTCAATTAGTTAAACTGGAAATATCAGGAAGAAACGTAGGTTGAAAATGAACATGCTGAGTTTAAAAAAAAAAAGATGTCATTATTATTTAGCAAACAAAGCAAATGCACAGATTCAACGTGAGCATTGCTACTGTATTGGAAAGGAAAAGTTTTTTCCATTTTACCAATCAATGGATTGTGGTTTTGATAACTGGAACCCTAGCTTTGCAGACATTCTGTGTAGGTGAGTTTTTCATATGTGAGAGAACCCCTGAAGTCTAATAGAAACCTTTTAAGTAAATCTTACAAAGCTCTAATCTCTCAAAAGCTCCCATGTTCTTCTCCTCTGTTCTTATTTAATTTTTAATAAGAACAATTCCATGCAGCTCTAAAGCATGGCTCAATTAAGAAATATTCCTACCAGGCATCTTTGAAATCTTGGGAGGCTTTTCCTTTTTTCTTTTTTGCTTTTTTTTTTCTTTTTGTTTACGCCTACAAATCTCAACTTTGGTTGGCTAAAGTTTAGAGAAGGAGTTTCTCTTTAATTGCAAGCTCCACTTCACACTGTTATTTACAAGCAGACCAAATAACTTTCAAAGTCTCATGTTTTATGCTTGAAGGGGACCACCGAACACATTAGTGCTGTATTCTGAAGTTACAAAAAGCATCTTTGATCTAACTCCCTAGACATTACCTGTCCAAAAAGCATCTCTAGGTCATGAGAAGTTATTTTTTTTGTCTGAATCAAAATTTCAAGCCCAGGTATTTTATAGTAATCAAACCTTAACTGCTTTATGATTCACTTTTATTTTTATAGTGTATGGCTCTCTTCTTGCTGCTCTGGTTAAGCTTGTATCAGCATTTCCATTATAAAATGCTGCTTTCAGGGGTTTATAACTTAGCTGCAAAAATTTACTCTGAGTTTAAGATGGCATTATGACCTGACTGGAAAATCATGTTTGTATAAAATACGTGTCTGCCAATATGCATAAAATTTTTGGAATCTTATTTTGGGCTTTTAGAGCAGATTGCAATGGTAGTGTCTCATCAGAATATGCATTGTTAATGATGAGAGACACAAACTGTGCCTGAAGCTGTCTCACACAATGGTTGTGGCAGGTTTCATTTTCTGGTCCAGTGTTTACTGAAGTCACCCTAACTTCTTACAGCTGGAATGGAAAGAGTTCTAAGACAGAGAGACTCATATATTTGTGGACTTCCTTACTTTTCTTTTCCCCAGCTTCCACACAGAATGGACAATATGATGTTACAACAGATCTCATTTTGGATGGTTATCAAATCCTTCGGTCATTTCTAGTTGATTCATCGTAATTGGATTGGGGGTATTCAGCATAAATAATTGTGTAATCTGCCTATTGGAAGGGCTGGTGAACTTTGAGTGTGATGTAGAGTCTGTCTTCACTTCCTATGTTTGGATAGAGTTGAAATGGGTTGTTACTTTCTGTGCAGCTGATGGTTTCGATGGTTTTGTGTCAGCGTTGACCTGATGTCTAGAAAATGCCTTGATGTGTTATCCAGAGCATGAAAAATATAAAAGAACATATGTATTTACCTGTTGCAGAGCAGTTCTGCTCTATAAAAAGGAGGCAATATACTCTTCACAGTGTTCTAGAAATATTTTATTTTAAAAGTGGCTACCAGGCCTTTTTTTAGGGAAAGGGAAGTCTGGATGGCGTCTTCTAACCGAAGCTCCACAAAATTCAAAGAGATGAATGACTTGTCAGCCTCTGGTTCGTGGTGTGGGGTGTCTTCCTGTTCAGGAGGTTGTGTGAGAAGGGCTGTGGACATTGCTCAGTGCTCTGAAATGGTTGACTTTGTTACCTGCTGCTGCACTATTTCACTCAGTCTTTTGGTTATGCTTCTCTTCATCGTTTTCTTGTGGGGTTTTTTGCCTTTTTTTTTCCTCTAAACTTGAAGGTAAATGGCAAAATGCCATAAACCATGGAGATTTAATTTTCTGCATTCTGTTTTATTGCGCACTTGTATCTTAACGAGAAGCCGCTACAGGAGTTATCTTCCCAGCCCCATGAGTTTTTAAATACAGACTGCTAAGCTGCACTTTTGGGATCAGATCTTCCCATTTGTGCAAATCTTTTGAAGACAATGGCCAGCTGTTATCAGGTGTGGGTCTCTTTTATTGATTGCAAATAACAAGACTCTCAGACTCATTAGCAGGAAATGCCATCTTTAAGGACAAATGACAAACACTAACAAGGCACATGAATAGTGCTTCGAGTAGGAGGGATTCATGTGTCATTGATGCTGATAATCTGGGTACCCCAGCATCACCCAACAGCACCCAGCATCACACCTCAATTACATCTCATAGGTTGAAAAGAGAGCTTGCCAAGGGCTCTGGGAGGCAAAGAGATGGAGTGGGGTAAAATGGGAAAAAGAGAGGAATTAGGAGCAATATTAATTCAGAGTGAGCAAAAAGTTGTGATTCAAAGAAGCAAGCTCTGTTAACGTCAGATACCTGCAGCCTGCTGTTCCAGGAAGATTTTTAGAGGAATGTTTTTTGCAGTTTGGAGATTTTGAGTGATTCTTGCTCTTGTGCTGTCCTGCTTTCCCAGCCCTCTTGGCTACTCACCTGCAGCAAACAACACTGAACTGGGCTGGGAATCTCTTGGAGACATCCATTGTTTTTACTTTGTGAATCAACCCACTGGAAAGATCAGATCCCTGGTGACACTGATGGATTTGAAACTGTTCTGCAATAACTACATGCTGGCTTGGTTATTTTTAGGGGGGGTTGGATTTTTTTTTTGTCTTTGGGGTTTGTTTTACAATCAAATTGATTTAACACAACAGAGGATTGACTGGGGATGAAGAAAAAAGTTCATGCAAGAGAGGTTTGTGACAGGCCATTTTATTGCAAACCATTTAGTTGTTAAGAACCAATGCCAAAGCATTAGCCTAGTTGAGAATGAGGAAAAATCATCAAACTGACAAAACTGCTTTTAACTAGGACAGGAAAAAAGAACACGGGCAATCAAATCTACTCTGGCAAGTTACAAAAAGGCCAAGTATCTCAAAAAAAGGGGAGAGAAATGAGAAGATGGCACTTCTGGAAGGTTTGAAGAAAGCAGACAGACTTTCTTTTTTCTTACAGGGGGATTTCTGTACTATAGGTGTATGTACAGCTTACTGGTTTAAAAATGTTTTTTTTCTCCTAAATGCTTAGTTTCTGCTGTTTAACCAATGTTATTCTTCTAAGAATGGTGCTTAAGATTTGCACTCTGCCAAAATCTCCTCAAAGGATGAAACGTAGGGTTGCCAAGAACAGTTGATTCATCGTGTGTTACAGCCCAAGATGAGTCCAGTCATGGAATAGTTGTGAAATCTCATCCTAGCAGAAGAAGCAGTCGCTTAAATCCAAACTGTACTTGCAGTCTGCAGTGATGATTTCTATCTTAAGGGTACCCCATCCTTTTAGCCTGAGTTTGCCAAACTTGTGTAGGGCATCGATCAGTAATAGGTCCCTCATCATGATTAAGCCTGAGCTGAGTTTCCAGTAGTGATCTGGAAGTTGTATTTTATTTATTGTTGGTTTTAAAAGTTTGATAAAATCTAATTTCTGTCACACTAGTGGTAATAAATGTCACAAGGAGCACTGAAAACAGTACTCATGACTTTGCAATTAAAACCAAAACAAAACACCAAAAAACTTTCAGTACCACAGTACACCCCCTCTAGTTTGCTTGCTCTAGAGAGGTATTTATTACATCAGGAGAAGGAGCCAGAAGCCTTTCTGTCATTAGTGAATAATGCCATATGATTCCCTTGTGGTACAAATGCCAGATTATGCAATGCAGGATAGTTATTGTCTCTAAATATAGCATTGTTTCGTATAGAAGTGTCTTTGGAATAACAAATTTTCTCTTACAGACGTTAATATTATACTTTAATAAGGCCAAAATAACTGCAACAAATCTCTGATTTAGCTAAAGGGCATGCATTGTAAATTCAAGTTTGTTACTCTCACTTTCATAACTCACTGGAACAGTCCACTTGGTGACCCTGATTTACTTATCCTTGTCTTATTAGAAGTAGTACAAATACATGGTAGTATTTTTCTCTGAAGTGGCAAAACCCCATACTTAGCATTGTGTAAAACCTTCCCATTGTTTAATACTTTCTGTCAGACTACCACATTCCTTCTGCATAATGGAAACAGCACCCACAGCTAGTGGGCTGCAAATTACAGAACAGTTCATCACTTAAGACTCTCCAGCATATGATAGTATTGCAAATATTTATATTAGCAGCTTTTGAGCTTGGCTGTAAAGATTAGAGATCTTACAGGGAGTACTGAAGGAATTACAGCTCTGAGGCATGGGGAGGGACACACAAGATGGATTTTTCCTGTAAAAATCCAAGTTACGTTTTTTTCAGGGAAAGAAAAAAGCCTCCAAGTCTTTCCAGTTATGAAAGTCTCCATGCCTTGTTGTGAAATCAGTAGTTCTGCTCTGCAGTTCTCAGTTCAGTTGCAGTTTGATGGCTTTTGCTTGCTAGTTGCAGTGGTGAGAAGTGTCCTTGACTCAACTGAAGGGATTTTAGTGAGGAAGTAAAGGTATCTTTTGTTCTTGGTGTTTTGTGTTTTTTTTAATACAGGCAGCACAGTATTACTAACATCATCCACTATTGTCAGCACAAATATGAACTCTTACGTTCATCGAGAGGTAACCTACTTTTAAAACAGCACCTTGGATGCTGAATTTTATATTACCTAGAGAAAATCAAGGGGGAAGAGAAGCTCATCTGCTGTTTCAATCATCTGGAGGGTGAATATACTTGATACAGAGAGAAAAGGAGACTATGGCCAACTTCTGGAGAGGGGAAAATGCTGTCCTGTATTTCTGGGACAAAAGGAACTCATGTATTTATTACAGTCATTTTATGGGCTTTATGGAATATACAGAGTCTCTCTTCACTGTCCCTGTTCTAAGACACTCTCATCCTACTAAAAGTGCTGTAATGGGGACAGTTCAGTAAAGCTTTCTAGGTGAACAGGTGGCTAAAGAGGAGAATGTCTTGGTGCATAAGGCAGGAATGCTTGGTCCCTGGGGCATCCTGCTCCTCAGCAGTGACTGCAACACTGAGGTTCAGGGCAAATTTTGAACATTTTCTTGCTGGTTTTTCCAGTCTGTTGAACACAAAAGACACAGAATTGCAAAGGCTACATGAATCCTTTTTGAGGAAGAAAACATGCAAATGGCATCTTCATTAGAATAATAAAGGGTGTTACCCAAATTAAAATCTGTCCCCCCTTTGAGCAGCCTGTCTGTTAAAGGATGCTGGGAAGCCTGGCAGGTGTGCACATAGTCAGAGTCTTGTACCAGGTTTCCTGGTGTCCATGTGAGAGCCTCATGTGGCTGAACTGGACCATGCTGGCGGAAAAAAATGGAGACTTGGAAACAACCTCCTTCAGATACTCAAGCTTTTATCTTTTGAGATCCAAGCAGTAATTTGCAAATTTGAAATCTTACGCCTGCAGAATTAATGCTAGATGGAAACTCGGTTCAAATGGCACATTATGACCATTGTCCTGCAGTCTGTGAAATGCCTGTGTCTGAAAGGGGAGAATACAGGCAGCTGGTACAGCCTCTGTGTAATTACTGTTTTCTACCATTTCTCTGGCTTTATTGTGGAGCAGACTGCATTTGGCCCTTTACTGGGATGCTCTGGGCTCAATGGGTGTGTGAGAGAGAAATGTCCTTGCTACCTGCAAATCTGAAGCTCCCTTTGAATTGTCAGTGTTTTACTTTATGCTTCCGCTTCCTTCTGATAGCTGTTCATGAGTTATTCGTTAGTGCATAGAACAGTTATCAGGTGCCACAGGAGCATGAAAAATTTCCACTCTAATAAACACTATCATAACTGTCACCTCTTTATGATGTGCAGAAGGATATGTGCACAGGGTTGCCAGCTTTTCCTCTGCACAAAGTCTGACACCCTTCTCTGGGGATCTCAGTTTTTCATAAAACTGTCCTCCCCGTGAGTTAGCTCAGTAGAGTCACGACAGGTACACAAGAACATGATGGTCTGCTGGTCACTGCATACAGAAGCTGTAGGATCAAGGTTAATGGGCTCCTTCTGAGTCTTGATCTTTAAACTGATCAAACCACATGATCTGTTAATAGCATAGGATTTTTGATGTTAGGCTTTTTTTCCCAATGTTGAAATACAGAATATACCATCCCTGAGGCCAAATGCACCCAAAGTTCATGAAAAATGCAAGAACTTATGAAATGGATTTTTAACGTGAAGTTTTTAAGAGCTGGTTCATCAGATGAGTAGAGTTTCCTAAAATTAGGGGCTGATCATTATAAAAGCCAGCAAAAGGAATTCCAGAGTAAAAGTGAACAGGAAAATAATAATCTTAAAATATCTTACATCATCTTAAACTCCTCTTAAACCTTCCCTGCTAGAGAGGTGTAAAATAACTAGTAAATGTGATTAGCCAAAAAAAAGCTTTTTTTATTCCAATGTGATTATATAGTCCATAGATAAATCTAGCTCATACTTTCCTCTATGTAGACAAAGTCTCTGAACAACTTTGTTGGACTTGTATTTTAGCTATGGGAGCAAATAAAGACTCTGTAGTCACCATCATGTAAATTGTAAAACTGGATATAAACTTGTTCCTGTGTGTGCACAATTTCATGTATTAGCAGAATTTAGCAGAAAACAAGTGTAGGTATGCAGGTGCACTTATGTGCCTGTGCTAAGGCTGAGTTGAAAACCCTGGAATATAATTTCAATCTATTTTAATTTGTGTGAGGCTTGAAAAAAACTTGACAATTGATAAATCCTGCTTTTTTGCATCTGGAAGACAAAATTAACAGGTGAAAATATTAATCCTCACTGCCAACATCGCAAAACTTTGAGCAATTGTCTTTCCAAATAAAACTGGCCATCCCCTGTGTTCATACTCACATCTCCATTTCTTCAGCCCTGGATTTTGGGACAGCATCACAGGACATCCCAGAAAACAGTATAACCCAGCTGAAAATACTAGTTAGTTGAAAAAGTCAGTTCAAAAATACTTATGGCTTACTGTGGAAATAGAAAGATATACTAAGTGGGTTTCTGTAGGTCTAGTGATATTTCATTAAAGATCTGTGTGATGGACCAGAGAAAGTGCTTATTACTGCTCCAAATGATACAAACTGAGAAGGGTTGTGATTATGTTGGAAGACAGGATTAGAATTCAAAGTGATGTGAGCAGGGGAAATAACGTGAAGAAAAGGATGCGGTTCAGGAAAGACAAATTCAAGGTCCTGTGCCTTAGCAAGAATAATCAACTGAGCAAAAAGAAGACAGGGAAACAGCTGCGTAGTAGCAGGCTCTGCAAGTCAATAGATTGAGCATAAGGTGAGTGTGAGACACCACTACCATTCTGTATGTAAGGAACAGGAATATATGAAGAAGACTATGACCTCTGTTCTGTCCAGTGCTCCTCAACTACATCTGTTTTGGGGTACTTCAGTTTGTGCAATGTGGAAAACAGCTTTGAGAGTCCAAAAAAGAGCTCAGGGAGAAAGACTTGAAGAAAAGCAAAGAATGGGGAAAGATTAAATAAATGAGGATGGCCGTGCCAGAAATCCAGCATATGAATGGTCCTTCTTCACAGTGCCTGCCTGCTTGCTGCTCCTCTCCCTCTATGCCCATTCCTCCACTCCTCCCCTTCCGTCTGCCCTTCAGTTTCTCCTCTCCCCCCTTTTCCAAAGATAAGGTGGACAGTTTGCTGCAGGGAAGGCTGGAGTCCATTCCTGGTGAAGGGAAAATTCACAAAAAAGGAAGAGGTGAAATTATGCTTCTGTAGCCACTCCCAAGAGTGCATTAGTTGAAACCCAAGACAAGCCATTGCTTCTGGTTGTGTGTATCATCCAGTTTGTTTCTGTTGGCTATGCTGCTTTCAGAGTCCTCTTACCAGCTGAATTTTGGCTCTAGAACTGGATTTTAATATAATAGCTGATAATTTTATGACCTACAATAACATTTGTAATTGCACACATTAAAAGGAAGGCAACCTCATCTCATGCTTCTAGGTTTTAGGAGGGCATTAGAGAGCAATAATCTTTCTGTTCCAACCATTGTGTTGTCATGTTGAGGTTCACACCAGAGGCCTTGGGCAGTGCCCTGTCTGCAGGGCCAGTGGTGGAGCATGGGGCACAGTTACACATGGCCCTCAGCACCCCTTGGCTGCAGCTCAGACTGCCTCAGCCAAACCTGCCCTGATGGACTGTCCTCCTGTGAACTTGCCCTGTTGCTTTTTAACCCTTCCAGAGCATTTTATAACTACAGCCACTAAACACAACAAATTCTTTTCTCTTCTTGCTAGAATGAGCCTGAAGAAGTGATGATATGGTATAATAACTTGTACTGGTCTGGATTAGTATGTATAGAAGAGCATGCATTGTGTTAGATAACAGTATTTCATGACCTGTACACTGAAAAGGCAGGGACAACTACAAGTTATTTTAAGTTCTAATTTAGTGTTCCAAATTAATATGAAACTATTTTGGAATATCAATACATTTTTTAATTTAAGCAAATCTAATTATACTAAATTAAAGATTTATTTAGCTAACTTTGTAATGTTAAATGCTTAAATATTTTAGATGTCCGAGATAAATATAATAAAATGACTGTTTAATCTACAAATTAATCCAAAAAAATAAATTGCATTTTAATTACATTGATAACGATCAAGCCCAAGCATGATTGGTAAATTCCTTCCCTGAGACAGCCAAGATGCAGAGAGAAGCAAACACTGGGGGCCAGATTCATCGTACTTCTTACACCACTGGAGGTTTTGAATAATTCTGTTAAGTTTTGTACATGCATTTCTAATTTATACTAATCTAGCTGAGCAGAATATGGCCTCGTACCTGAAACTGGTCCAGCATATTCCTACACTGAAGATGACTCCAATAATGAAAATCTGTCTTGTAAATGACTCATTGTAGGAAGACTGTGCTGAAGGTGTTGAAAATCAGGATGATGCATGTGAAAATGAAATTAATCAATATGAAGATGAGGATCAGCAGTCTATCACAGCAGAGCTGTTTGATAATAATGGAACTGAGGAAGCAGGCACTGCTAGGGAAACACATGAAACTGCAAGAAATGTCAGTGATAGTAATGAATTAGTAGCTGTTTCCAGAAACTGAAGAGACTGAGTTTGCAGACAAAGAAAGGTGTACTAGGAAGTTGTGATTCTTGTAACAGTTCCAGATTTGGGGATAACTTGGTGATGTAAATACATGTACAAAAATAAGCACAGTTACTTCATCTCTATCTGTAGATCCTCCAACTGTGCACTCAAGTAATTGTCAGGTTGGGTAATTTCCTATGCATGTGAATGTTTGAGAATGTTCAGCAGACAAATCAAGCCTGGGTACAGTAGTGGGATATTGCATGTGCAAATTGGCTTGCCTGTCTTTGTTCCAGAACTTGGAAGAAAAAATATTTTACCATTGGGTTAAAGCAACAGTGAATGTTATCAATCATCAGGCCTGCCTGACGCATCTGTACCTGTACAAGGAGAGGCAGTTGTTTAAATGTACTGTAATTTCTGAACCCACAACTGCTTTCATAGACTATTCTTTCCTCAGCGTTTCTTACAGTAGACTTCTTTGGCATCTCTTTAAAGTTTTATCACCTTGGTGCTGGTTGATAGTTCTGTTTGCAGTCCAGTTTGCAACTAAAGCAGCAGTTTTGACCTTATCACCATTTGATACATGCATCTTTAAGTTAATGTTTCTTTTGGTGTAGTAATATTATAAAACTGAAGTGAACAGAAGTAAAAGATGCTGCCCTTGGTAGTTCTCTGCAGTGGGACACCCTGGCTTTGGAGTTCACCCCTTGCATTTTGATATGTAAAACTTCCAGTTTGCTGATTATTAGGACACTAAAATTTAACCATTTTAACAGTTTTATAGGCTGATGTTTCTTTGCTGCATTTTATAAATCCATTATGGATTATAATCTATGGGACTCAGGGACTGCAACTTGAAAACCGCTTTAGGAAAAGGAGTAGAGAATAGAATCTGGTGCATCTAAGCCTGACATCTCATTTTAATAAATAGCTCTTTAGTTTAGAGAACTTATGCATGTGTTATGTTGTATTGGCATACTGACTGATACATGGCAAAGGCTCCTTGGAGGCTTGGGATAGATGCTTTTATAATGCATTGTATAAATCTAAAATATATATCACCATGAGCACAGTTAAGTGATTGGTGGCAGAACTCAGGTAGCACTGTATTAAATTTGATTCCAATCAAATTCATTTGTAAACCTTGAAGAAGAGAAAAGAGATCAGAAGGGATTTTGGACATACAGATCCCAAAAAGGGGGTAACCTAAGTCCACCACTTAATGTGCCAGTTCTCCTCCATAATGCACACTTCATTGTCTGTCTTTTCTGTCTTTCTGAAATGAAGTAGACCAAATAAGTTTAATTCATGCAAAATCTGAGGTTAACAGACAGAAAAGAGCAGCTCAGAGCTGATTTAAAGACAGATGCAGCAGAAAACAAGCATTTGGTGTATGGCAAAGAAGTGGGCAATAAAAGGCTCTGTGGTCTGTTCTGTGTCCTAAGCTGCAACTTTGACAGCTCCACTCCTGAAGTACCCAAGCTCCCTCCCTGTTCTTGGCATGTGCTTTTGCATTTGATTTCTGAGGGTGGGAAAGCCCTGATGTTTCCATTTTAGAGCTGTGGATCAGAGAGGAGCAAAGAAAATAAGGGCTGGGGTTTTTAGCCATATAAGCACCTGCTGACACAGATTGCATAGGTGGAAGGAAACTTAATTATTGTATCAAAATTTTCAACATTTTGGAGTAGTGTCCAGATCCCCCTTCTGATAAGTAGTTCTCTTGTGCCTAGGAAAATTAAATGTGTTAGACTAGAATCCAAAATAGTCTTTTCAGCAGGAAACTAGCAAAAATCTAAGCAGAAGCTACCTGATAGAAGATGGCATTGAGAGTGTCTGTAGTGCAGAGGGGGACCTGAATCTGGGAGATAACAGGTGAGACCCGGGGCATTGGCTCAGCTTTGTTAAAGCTCCTGCAGCAGCAGAGCCTTTCCACAGGAGGGTGAGTCCTTTTTTGGTAGCTGTAGGGCTAATCCTCAAATCTAGCTGAGACACACAAAAGCAACCCAGGACCCAAAGAAGGCTTAAAAAAATCTCTGAGGTAAGAAAGTCAGAACCTTATTGAATGTTTTTACTTACTCTTACACATATGGGATATTCAGGCATCCACATGCCTGTGATCCACAGACAGAATCCTGAGAAACACAGTGTCCTTAGGGAACAGTGACAGATGCAGCAGTACATAACCATAAGAGTAATTATAATTTACCCATCAACACACAGATGTTTATCAGATACTTACTGGACAACCACGTGTAAGTATACTGCTCCCCCATCAAATGTAGAAATAGTCACTAGGTGTGTTCCTCAGGCTGGTGTCTTGGTTTCTCCTGCCTTTTAGAGGGCTTTGAAAGATTTCTGTGACAGGTTCAAAAAGCTCCAAAGTGACTTTGAAGCTTAAGTTTCATTGCCTCTCACTGATGTTTTTTGGAAACTTTTTTAGCTGTTACTGAACATAATTTATGCTCACTTTAAAGGTGCATTTGCACTGCCACAGACATGTAAGATAGCCATAGCTCAAATGAGGCTCGTCCCCTAAATTCTGTCAACTTCTACTTAGACTTAATGGTGCCTGTAAAACTGCTGACCATATCAAGTCCCCTTTCAAAATCCCATGTTAGGAACCCATATATGATGATTATTCATGTATGAAAGAGCTTCTGTAAGTTTCTATAGATGGGTCTTGCAATAACTGGCTTGGGCTTATCTCATCTTTGAGTCTCTGCATTCACAAGCTCTTAAAAAAAATCAAAATATACTCATGCCTGTGTAATTTTAATAGAGTAAATATCTCTCTGTCTATTTTGATTTCTTAAATTCCTTTTAACTGGACTGCAGAGAAACAAAACGGATTGTTTATCAAATCAGGTCTTGGAAAATGCTTTCCCCCTTGAGGTCAAGAAAAAATTCAACTATTGTAAGTTATTTTGGCTTCATGGTTCTTTAAATCTTCTCCAACTTTTTCTTCCTTTGTTCTTTATCCAATACCACAAAAATGTAATAACGGCAAAAGTAGACAATACAGATTAGACAACCTGGATAATATTTAAGCATGTGCTCAAGTATTTTCTTAGAGGGTTTAAGCACTGTGCTCCAGTGTATATGGTATTTTCAGCTATTTGGATGGATGGTGTTGTCTGAGGTTGTAGGGACAACAGAGACCTTACACCAAAATAGGAGTTTTCACTGCACAGCATTCTGCTTTCTTTTTGTAGTTAATATTGTTTTAAATGGTTTAAAGTAAATAACAAAAAGCCCTAATAGCTATTGCATGCTGTGTTTCTAGAAAAGGAAAAAATGTGTCTTTAAGGAAAAATAAGGCATATGACCTATGATTTAGTAAAGAAATATTATTTGTCACTGTTGTGATACTATCTTCAGTAGGAAAGTCCTGTTTCAGTAAAACCCACATGTTCAACAAGTGTGGGACCACTTGATCCTATTTATGGAAGACAGAGAATAAAAGCTGTTCCTAAGAAACAATATGTTTTGGTGTTTTTTAAACATAGTTCACAGTCTCTTTTGAAATCATCACTGTTTTAAAATAATTTTTGTTTTAATTTTTATCTTAAAATTATAGCTTTTACGCACACAGAGACAAAAAAACCTTTTTCACATGATTTTTTGGTGTGTATTTTCTCTGTAGCAAAGATTTGTTTTGCTAAACAAGATGCAGAGCGAGAAGGTGAACCTTTCAGAATTTTCCACACTATCCAGAAAGCAAAAAATCTTTCTCTTCCCAACTCTTCCGGGTACCTCTTTGATCAACTTTCCAAAACTTATCTGTACAAAAATCAATTTTTTTACCTACTGTGTAAAAGTCTATCCAGTCCTAATAACTGAATCTTTCTGCAAACTCTTATTTGTGCTCCCATAGTGGTTACTGCTGTTGGAATTTGAACTTCAAAACTGAAAACAAAACATGACCCTGAGATACATTAGCCTGGGATAAACTGGGATGAACGGCTTCTTGTTTTATTTTAGGATTACATGGAAGGCTTGGTTTGATCTGTGTCTCAGGCTTAAAGATGATTCAAAGAAAAACCCTTCATTGGCAGAACAGTATACGCTGCTATCATTTTTAATTTTTATTGAGCCCTTTTAGCACCTGAAATGACCAAAAGAGAAAAACAGACAAAAATATTGCTCATTGTAATAAATAATTTGACTCAAGTTTCAAGCTCATTATTAAATGAAACTCGAGGTAATCTTCTAAGCAGAGCTTCAGGGCACCTGTGACTTTTAAATGGAACTATTCTGTTTCTGGGGAAATACATACCTTTAAAAATTACGCTTGAGGCTAAAAGCCTCAAACAATAAATCTCCCTCCAGCTCTCCTCTCTGGGGACATATATACTATGCAGCCTTCAAGCAGGGCACTTAGCCTATCTTTGGGTGTCTTTTCTCTGGTGTTAAAGTTCTTTTATAAGGAACATCTGGGTATGTCTAGACCTTTATGAGTTTTCAGAATCCAAAATATCTCCTTTTGATAGAAGCCTGCCTGTTGGCTGTTGGGATGCTCTCTAAACAGCTACTGTCACTATTAGGCACTCAAAATGTCAGACTCTTTCTGATGTTACAACAATGACTGTTTAGCCCCAAATGTATATGCAGTTTGCATACAAACCTCTAGTTTTAGTGCAGACATATGTCCAGTATAGCACATTAGGTGTCAGTTCAGTGTGGCCTGAAACTTGAAATTTCCATTTCTTTGCTTGGAAGGCATTCAGACACTCAGCATAAAGGAGTCACAGAAGATCCTCCCTGAAACAAATGGGTTTGTCTTCTGAGAAATGTTTAAGTACAGGGAATGGTGCTAAACTATTGAACCATCTAGTAGCTGCTGATTAATTTAGCACTGTCCCTTCTGAACACTCAATACAGGAATTGAGTAAAAATAATAGCTGTGTAATTAATGCAGAAGAGAATGAAAATAAGCTTTCACAGGTAAACGTATTCAAATATGTGATGAAAATTTTTATTGTGAGGATAGTCTCATCATCCTCTTTGTTACCTTGTGTTTCTAACTGTTATAGAGCAGACGAGTGCAGTCTCTGCTGCTGGATCATAAATGTTGCAACAGCTGGACATGCTGTACTGTGCTCTGCAGCCACATCCCCAGGCAAGTGAGGAGCTCACCAGCTCCCTGCCTACCTAGATGTTTATACTCTTGACTCTCGTAGAGCCAGACCTATCTAGCTACTATAAGTTTACTTTTCAGTTTATTACAATTTTGGTATTTTTGTCAATATACTGATCACTTGTGTGACGATCCTGACTAAACTCTGTAATATAATGTAAACAACAGAAAGGTATATAGAAAGCCAAAATAACTCATTATTGCCAGTTATATGCTCATCAAAATCCTAAGGGGGCTGTGACCTGATTGTAACTTTCCCCTAGAGCCACACAATAATTTTAGCTGCAAAAGGAAATTTTATGGCATGTAAGATTAGCCCACACTAATGCAAGGTCAAAAATAATAGAATCAATAAGCAAACTCAATACTGTTAACATTTTGAGAAAATTACTACTAGAAAACAATGTCAACAACAGATTGAAATGGGTCTCCAAAGTTGTCCTATTGATTTCCTTTCGGATTCATGACAATCTCACTCTTTTTCCTTTGCAATACGGTATCCTTTTTTCTTTTTTTTTTGTTCTTTTTACTTTACAGCCTTTTTAAAATTATTTTAGCTATGAACATTTGTTAGTTTATTATTTAAAAATATGGCAAAATTAGTATCTTTGAGTTTATATTCTGAAGTAGACAAAAGCCTCTGATACCCTTCAAAAGTGGTTAGAAAGCCTAAGGCTATTTTCAAGTTTTAATTCTGTTAGTAATGCACCAGCACAAAATGTGGGGAGGAGGAGGGAGGAAATTGAAAGCTAGTTTGACATTTGTTTAGAACTGTCAAAATCAAGTATACTAAGAATAGGAGAGAAGTAAAATGCTTCAACATAAATTTAAGTATTGCATTTCATATCAGTAATGCTTTGCACTAGCAATGCTATCACAAATTGTGTTATGTCTTTGAAGTGAGCAAATTATAATTTAATTTTGAAATTCTGGGATGGATGTTCCACATACAGTGAAAGGCAGGGTAAGAACAAGAGAGGGAGGAATATACTGTCCGTGTGTCCAGGAAAGGGCTGATCCTGATCAAATCAGGAGGTGTGGGGCTGTGGCTGGAGAGAGAGAATATTAATGCACCCACAATTGAGATGACTAGCAAAGAATAAGAAGGTAAAGCAAAATCACACTATTAGTCTAGACTGTCACGTATACCCTCTTTCAGGAATCCTCTCTCCTCAGGAAAGCACTTCAGCTCCAGCTTTCCTTTACACACACAAGCATGAGTGCTTTCCACAACCGAGGCTTATGTTTGTAAAGCAAAATGATGTACTGTGTTATTTGATGATCTCATGGTCAGAGGAAAGGTCTCTATGCAACTGCTCTTCCTGTGTTATTTTGGAGTCTGGCCTCTGCAGGCTCTAGGTACAAATGAGGTATCTGCAAATTCCAGAGCTGACGTTCTCATCCTTCAAAGTCCTAACATCAAAATTATGAGGACCTGGGCTTTTCGTTTAGATATATCCCAAAATAAAATGTATAATGAATCTAGTTCATGTATTGTTACAGTTGTTTTTAAAAGAGCAATTTTAACTATGCTTTAACAATCTATTTTTAAAGGGTTTTTCCCCCTCTAAAAACACCATATGAGGATTGAGAGTTTTGGCCATCTTTGGCATTTCTGTACCATGTTGTTTCATACGGATACACACAAATAGCATTTTGCCATTGTAAGCCAACGTGCTGCTTGAGAGAATTGAAACTTGAACTATAACATCTTTTGATGACAATTATATTTAAGAAAAATATCCAATTTCTTTGTTCCATGTCCAGAGTGGGGAATAGAATAGGGATTTTATTTTGAACAAATATGGATGCTTACACTTAAAAATGAAAACAAAATCCCTTTTGATTTCTCTTTGATAGCGGCCTCTGCTGTAACCTGTGTTTAGATTTCTAATCCCTCTGCATTTTATGTTCAATGATTGTTTACTTTGTATCACTGTTGTTTTGTTTGGGCGGGTTTTTTAAATTTTTGCATTTTTTACTATTATGGGATTCCTCCTCACTGCCCTATGTTAATCGGGACCATGATCCAGACCAAACTGGTGATTTTTTAATATGGGTCAATGTGTGTAAGGGACAGAGCTTTTTACACAGGGGTTAATAATCCAGCCATGTGTATGTACAGTCCTGCTGTGGCCATCGCTGTAGCGATGTTTGTGTTTGCAACAAAAGCAAGTGCTGCATTCCTTACAAACAGGGCTTAGCTTGTCATAAGGGTAGGCTATCAAAAGTTGAACAGGACACTTCTCTGCTAGCCTTATGCTACCAGCTGCTTGGACAAAGGATTTGCAACAGATCTGTAGGATGGTCTTAGCCAACAAATTATGGTGGACTTTGTGAATCTGATCAAACTTTGACAGCATCCCAGAACTTATTTGAAATGCATTTCTTGTCATTGCTGGAGGAAAAAAAGAAAAAAAAAAAAAAAAAGAAAAAACACCACTGAAGGGAGTTGTCACACAAAAGTGTGTGGTATGAACTCGGGGACCTAAAAAATCAATCATGGCAATTATTTTACTAAATTATTTTAAACTGTAGTGTGTCCAGAAGTCTTTCTGTTAAATGTCTGCTGTCACAGCAACAAGCTGTGCTGTTTCCATCTCTGACCTTTTTCATGTTAAAATGCGTGTCAGTATGTAAAACAGAAGCACTCCACGCAGAAGATGACTGTAGCAGTGCTTTGCTTTGCTGCACTGAAGGTCCTGGAGATACATATTTTGCAGGAAATGAGTATAATGGGACAATTCGCCATTTCGTTAGAGGGGAAAAAAACCACCAACAACAAGCAAAGGTTGCTTTTTTCAACATTTGTTTTGTCATGTTCATTTTTGCTGTGATATATTTGAGGGAACAGAATGGAAGACTTAAGTGGCACATGCAGAGAACGGATGACTTAATGATGAAGTGTGAAATGACCATTAAAGCACCAACCATTTATCCCTAATACTCTATTTGGAGTTGAGATCTAAGTGAAATGAGTTTAGTGGTTGCAGCTGAGTACCTAGTGGACAGAATTCCATATGTCATAGAAATCTAAATCAGCCAGTGCAGTTTAACATCAATAACAGCATTGATTCTGGAGAGGTATGGGTTAGACTAATGGATAAAAACATTTAGGATGTGAAGAGCCTCAGGGAAGATTTGGGGAAACAATCTGGATGTTTTCAGAATAGGTCCTACTATTTTGTTTCCAAAATCTGCTCTTGCATAAAGGTGAAGTGCCCCAGCAGGTACCCTTGGGTTCTCTGGGTTTGGGTTCTCTGCTTTCAGATGATGATGAAAAGACATTTGAATGCGGTTGCCTGATTTACATATACAGTTGCAGACACCATGAATGTCAGGTCTTATTCCACTCTTACAATTTCCCTTTGTATTGCAGAAACACCAGGGTGAGTCTTCCTGTCCAGGCTAGCCTAAAAGTTGCAGGGCTGCAGCCTTAGCTCATGCAAGTCTGGGAAGATATGTTGGTTGCCATGGACTGATGCCTGTTTACATCAGATGCCAATTTGTACTATTTGTTTCCCATTTCATTGATTTGGTGTGAATCTTGCTCTACCCACAGTGCAATGTTTTTTAAGGCTACATTCATGAAAGTTTATAAGAAACTTTATAATACCTGAGTCAATAATCTGTCTGATTGGGATATTGTTACTATTGTTTGTTCTCTGAGAAAACTACATTGCATTTTAGAGAGGCCTTAATCACAGAAAGCTTTGCAACTAAGAGCTAACATCTACACCAGGAGAGAATTTCTGGCCAGGGGTAGGCAGGATGCTCAAGTGAAGAATCACTGTTACTGTAACAGAGAAAGTGAGAGCTGCTCCCACAGTATTGGATATTGCCCCAAGATGCAGGATGTTGGGATGAAGAGATATAACCAGCTGTGTGAATTGTTGGCTGAGGAAGCTTGAAAGAAGTAAACAGTATTAAACATTAAACAGTACAGAAATCAGAAGAGGGCTCTGTTTGGAGGTTAATTTCATTCCACCTCCCCTACCTTTTGAATCAGACTGGTTATAACTGCAGGAGAGTCCCAGACCAGATGTGAACTGTTAGCTCTTCATGTTGAGTATACAGTTCCTTATATCTGACCAGCCAAAATAAAGTTGTTCCAGCTTAAATCTGCTTCATGGTTTGAAATCAGAAAAAGATACCCTTTGAGAGAGATTTTAATTGAAGGAAGTGAGGATTGATGTTACAGTTTCTTCCTTTTGAGATTTAGATTGAGGAATAATGAAGAGCAGTGTACAGTAGTATGTCACAGGAAAATTATATCCATTTTGTGAAAGAATGAATGGAGATTTTATATATATATATATGTATGTGTGTCCAGTTTCCCAGGGGTTTAAAATGGTAATTTTTAGAAAAATAATTAAATGCTATGTAATTTGTAACTGTGCAACCTTATACAGTTGATGGCAGGCACAGCAGGATTTGCTTGCCATCAGCTTTCAGAGTTCTAATCAAAGAATGACGATATTTCAGTGTTCAGTGTTTGTACAATGTGTTGTACAGCATCAGGTAATTTGTTTGGCCTTCTCTTGCTGGAGGTTGAACTCGAGGGAAGTACGTGCAGAGGCAGTATCCATTTGGGATGCAAACTCACTGTAGCACATTTCATGTTCTCTGAGAGCAGAAGAAGGAGGGCAAGTCGCTTTATTGGAAACAGTGGGAAGAAGAAAATGTTGTTTTCTGCCTGTCTTTAGTCATGCAGAAGTAGTCATTTAGGCTGATTACAGTATTTGAAGTAAAACAAACCAAAAAGGTCTGTACAGGCTTGTGAAGTGTTCTATGTATGCAAACACACGTTAGCTGGCAGTGTGGCCGTGCCAGCTCAAATGTGTCTGAGCAAGCATGAAGGAAACTCCTGCAGATTTGCAGTAATTTTTGTTTTCTTGTTTAGCTTTATATTGGTTTTACACTATTGTGATTTGTGTATGAAACTGCAGCCAGAAAACCTGGTGTCTGATCGGCCTGTGATTGTTTTTCTAGCTAGAAATGCTGCCCCTGTGGAAAAAAAAAAAGTATGTTAAATCTGTGGGATCAGTAGCTATGTAAAATCATGGAGGGAGATACTGGAGGAGCTGGAAATATTATCACCCAGTGTAGCTCATCATCCCCTCCCCTGGCATCCCCCCATCAGAGGGAGCCCCATCCGTGGAGCCTGACAGGCTACAAAGCAGAGTCAGCCCCATCTACCCAAACTCTCCTCCCAAACCATTGAAGCCTGGGTGGATAATTTTGCATTAAAGTAGATAAAGAGTTCTTGTGTGATCCATCCTGCCAGTTCTGCTATGGGGGATGTACCTGCAGTAGTGGGGGCTGTAACACTGGTGACTGGCAAATTGAATGCTTGTTCAGGTCCTAAATAAAGAGAGGTGTGTGTGTGAGATAGTGTAGGGGGGTGTGTAATATCATAATGAATAGATTGCCATGTAAAATTTAAACTTAGCAATACATAATGCAAGAGCATGCTTTCTCACTTTATTTCGGTATCTGGAAAGTTTCAGCACTGGCATCATATCAATATTTATTAATGCATTGTGAACTAGAACCTGTGATTATTACTCATGCTATCTCATACTTCACAAGCTTCAACTCTGAAGAATAAAATCACATCTGCTTTTGCTCTTCCCATATTTTATTCAATGTTTTAACAGCTTTGCCGTAAATATCTCATCCATTACAATTCAGTTGTGACTGTATCAACTTCACATCTCCTGTTTTATTGCTGTCATTATAGTTAAACAACGCACTGTTAATTCTGTTAACTAACAAGTTCATTGTTCTCAGTAGTCAGCAATCTCTGTTTGTTGAGTCCACAATGTTACTGGTTGTAAATCAAACCTGAGGACTGTGTGAAGCATTTTCCTTCATTTGGAAAATGAAGATATGTTCTTTATAAAGTCTGATTTAATAAAAGGTTAATCATGAGCCCAGGTAATAAAGCGTGCAGGGTAATTCTGATTTACTGAAAGCAAAACCAGTTACATCTGTTTTCTTCAACTTCTGTTCCAGCCCCCAGGTAACAGTAGTTTTCTTTTACACTAAGCTGAGTGTCAAAAGTTGTAAACTTAATCCTGGGGAGAGGGAGGATGGAACCACTGAAATTATGACTAGAAAGAATATTAAAGAATAAAGTGGAATGACCATTGTGTTCATTGGGTAAGAGCCTAGTGTTGCTGGGGAACAAGAAATGGATAAAGGGAATTAGTATCATTAGATCTGAAGCAGCAGCACAGATAGGGCATTTATAAGACCTGGATTTGTGCTTTAAGGAAGAATGGATAGCAAGAGATGGAAAAGTAGGTGGAGCTGCTGATGGGAAGAGTAGAAAGTGAAGTCAGCCATCAACAGAAGAAAACTATGAAATTTGGAAAGGGGAACCACAAGGGAGATAGCACGGAGGAGGATATATAATTAGGAAGTCATGTGTTGAGCAACAGTATACAGACAAATACTATTTTAAAAATCTGGAGGCTCCACTGTATGTTTCAAGAACCATTTCAGCCTTGCCAGCATGGCAGGGCAGTAGGTCTGTCTGCTGCTGCAGCTGATGGGCAGAAGCACACTCAGTTCTCCTCTGCCTCATTCCTTCCCACCATTTGTGCAAAGATGATGGGCCACAGCTCTGCAGAGCCTGCACCATCCTGTGCAAGGAAAGCACTGGGAGGAAGCAAAGGGGAGGGCATGTGAAATATGTCAGAGGGAGGTTTGAGACATGCCAGAAAAAACAGTTCTGCTTCTAGTCCTGCTAGGCTTGAAACTACTGAAATTGGTGGAACTGTTTTAGATTGGCCCATCTCTGATCGAATTCCTGCAGAGAGCAGTACCTGCCCTTTTAAGGATATGTGAGTCAATTGATTTCCCAACATGAGTAAGAGTGTCTTCTTTTAAGAAATATGTAGTCATTAGATCTAATTTTTTTTATGTACAATTCCTAAAGGAAAATATACCTCACTTGTGGTTTTAAAGATGTATCTTGAGAAATCTGTCATGCCTGGTGATCATTTGAATTCCTTGCAGTCCTTAACGTGCTGCCTGTGTGTTAGAAATCATTTTAAATTAATTGAATAAAATTCACAAATGTTATGTGCCAGGGTATGATGATCTCACAGGAAATACAACTCATCTTTTTTTCCTTTTCTTTTTATGATAATAAATAGGAATGGACAAATACAGCTTTGACACATTTTTGAATGATATTTTACTGGTCTGTTATCAGCAGGCAGTGTGTAATGCCTTGGTTAAATAAGCTGGTTTACATTAGTTAAATTTCTAGGTAATTATAAATGCATAATAGGGAATAACCACAGAAAGATCAAGACCTGACCTTGAAATTACATACATGGATATAGATGTATGCAATTTTACAATTAAGCCCTTATTTAAGAAATGAAAACTTTTTTACTTTTTTAACTGAGGTTGGTTTTGGTTTGTGTTTTTTTATTGTTATATTATTATTATTATGCTACAAGTTATGTCAGTGTAAAAGAAGCATTGTTCTTTATGTTGTGTGGTTAGCTTTAAAAAGAAAATCAGGTTTTAGGTCTTTTGACAAAGGAAATAAAGAACCTAAGAGTGCAGTGGAAAGTGAGTGTGCAGAAGGCCACTTTTTATTTTCATATCCTCTCAGCTGTTAAGTTTGTTTGTCTATGGCAAGCTTGGGACTGTGTTGCTTTGCTGAGCTCTGTGTGTTTCTGCCGACTTAATAATTGGAGAGGGAGTCCACTAATTCCCATCTCCCCATTTGAAACTTGATATGAGGTACTGTATCAAGCACAACACACGATGTGCCTCGGCCCAGCAGCAATCATTTTACCTGTTAGTACTACTTTTTAAATTGAATTTAAACACGGAACAAGAACTGTGTGAAAGTGTTTGGCATTTGATTCACAAATGAGTGTTGGGATCTGCTTTGTTGGTGCTGAATCTGCATCAACACTGAAGTTCTCAATAAAACTCAGCTAAAACACACGCCCAAGGCAACTTCCACAAACCTGGTACCATCTTGAGATTTGAACTGAGTCGGCTCCAAGTTTGATCTATTCACTCAAAAAAAGCCCTTAAACCTCTTTGACTTTGTCTGGGGCTGTCCTGGAGCTAAAGGATAGATCCGGAAGCTCTCGATTTGATTTCTCAGTCATAAACTTGTGTGTGACCTGAGGGTAAGTCATTCAGCTGCTGTACCCTGGGTTCCTATGTACAAGGCAGCGATGATAATAATACTTCTCTACTTTATACAAGTATCAGGAGACTTTAATTTCTTAATATTTGTCATCTGTAAAGTACTGTATTTCATACATGGCTGAAGCTAAAGAACAAAGGGGAGAAGATTCATGCAGTTCTGAAGGGAAGGTTTCCTTAAGTTTTGCTTTCAGCATTTTAATACTCCATGAGATTTTAGCCAATTTCACAAGAGCTCATAGTCCTTTTATTATAAATTTTTGTGGCATGCAATTGTGGGTGGTCTGATATTCATCTCAGAGAATGCAGTTCTGAAAAGAAATGTGCATGAGGTGGGAGGGATTGCATATCCCGTAGCGTTTAAACTGAACTTTGAGACGTCAACGTTGTCTGCTGTGTAAATAGTAAGGCCTGTAACCCTGAATTTGAGAAGTATTCCGTTTTTATCTTATTAACTGACGGAACTAATCATACTGTTTCACTTGATAACACAGGAATGGATTCTGCAAACATCAGCCAGTATAGGGTAGCACTTGCTCTCCTTCAGCCTTTCCACGGGCCACAGCCAGCCAGACCCATTATTTGCCAGAAGGAGAGAATAATGCTCCCTACGTTTGCTTAAGGAGTACACTCAGTAACAGCTGTGATAAACTGATAGATTTTCACTCTGCTCCATTGACGTAGTTGAAAAGAAATGATCAAGAAACGTGTTATTTTGGAGCTGGCTGCAGAACTGGAAAGATACTGTAGTGATTATCATTTAAATCCACTTTCCTATCTCCTGATTGGCAACTACATGCAGAACATATTAAACTTTCCAAGCTTTTGATGGCTGGTGGTAAGCAAGTGTCTATTAATCCTGAAGTGAAGGTTTAGAAGAGAAAGAATCACTATCACAGAGTATCTGTAGATAGGTCACAGCTCAGAACAGGTATGTGCCCAGAGGTGACTTCTAGCATGGGCAATGCATTGTGTATTTGGGAAGGTTATTAATCTATGCCAAATACATGATCACATGTGAGGGTTGTACTTTGTATTATTTAATTTCATTCCAATTATTACAGAAAAAAAAAAACAATTAAGAAAATGAATAATTATAAAAGTAAGGTCAACTCAATTTTCTCTACTAATGTTTTTAGTTACTGGACTCATTATTGCTAATTTCTTTCATAATCTTTGCCATGTAACCTCATTTGTTTCATTGCTAAGTGGCAAGAAGGGAGCATCATAAAAATTCAGTGAAAACAAAGCAGAAAAATCATGTCATTTTAGTGATTTCCTGAGAAAGTAATTATCTGTTGTTAACCTTTATGGAAAGAACTCTTCTGATCATCTTCAACGTAGCTGTTAAATTTCCATCTTTGCATTTCTGATTGCAATTTTCCAAATTAAAAACATATAGCTAGGTAGATGTATTAATACCACATTATTTTTTTCTTCTAATAATTATATTATTAAATTATAAAGCACTTACTTTAAACAGGTTTTAGAACCTAAAAGAAAATTGCTCCGTGTTTACTAGAAAATTTTAAAATGTAATAAATTTAATAGCACTGACTGTTAAATATTTTTATGGCTGAATGATTCTTTTGGGCATACGAAACTACCTTGTATTTTTTCTGTTATATCTGAGATTTGAACCAACACACACTGAAGTCAATGGTGGTCTTTTTATTGATTTCAGAGGGTGACAAATCAGATCCTGTTCCTCTGATCCTGTACATTAAGATGCAGGAATAAATGCCCCTACTTTTTGGAAGGCTTATTGAATTCAGTGGTGTCCTGTGAGGGGGGCCACCTATTTGCAAGAAGTTGTTAGACTGAATTATTTGTCTTGTGTTTCCATCCAGAAAACAAAGAAGCTGGAGCAGGTAACCTTTGAAATAAGGTGTGGGTGGCAGAGGGGAAGAGTCAGGATCCAGTTTTTTATTTGCACTGTATTTATTAAAAGGAATACAGTTAACTTTCCCTTAGTGACAATGTATGTTCTTATGTAATCATCCTCTAATGAAACTATAAAATAGCTTTTTTCTGTAGGTGAGCTTCAAAGTTTGGGGTTTTTTTCTGTTTCCCTGGGGTTTTGAGTTTGAGGGGTTTTTTAAGAAATTATTATCTGTGAGCAGTATTTAAATGTCTGTTTAACTACACATAAACAGTGATGTATTTGAAATGGAACTTAGGGCTAAATCGTTTGAGTGGTATTGATAGATAAGGACAATAAATTTAACAATAACATATTAATGTGGGCCTTCAGCATTCCTTAGTGTACAGAAACCATTAGATATGAATGTTAAGGTGAGGAAGAAGATCCTGTGGGTGTTTAAAGGAGCATGTCCACATTGAGATGCCTAAATTTAAAAGGGTGAGTGGAGGTCACGCACAGTCTTTCATTGCTGATGGATTTACTGAAATGGAGGCAACTCCAAGAATAGCCACCTTATAAATTTCTTTGACTATCAGCACTCCAGGCAAAAGGGATTTTCTTTATTTTTCCCATCTTTAATTTTTCACTTCTTCACATAACTAAAAAAAGATTTTATCTCCACCCCCTGTCTAATTCAGCTGAGCTTCTGCTGCTGTTTTGGTAGCAGGAATGTATGTTATTGTTGCTGTGCAGTAGCTCCGTGCAGTGTGCAGAGGGGACAGCTGCTGTGTCTGTCACTGTGACATGACAAAAGGGAGGGAACACAAAGTCAGTCACAACCTAGGGGCCTCGTAGCCTTTAGGTGGGGTCTTTTTTGCACGGAGCAGGGTGAGGCTAGAAAAAGGAATCCTCTGCAGGTCAAAGCAAAGTAGGCCTTTAAAAACTGTGGGAGAGGGACAAGGATTGAGAATGAACCTGTGTGAAGTATCAGTATCACTGTCAAGCTCCAGCAAAGCTCTCCCCACAAGCCCTTCACTCCCTGTAGCACCACGCAGTAGCTCTCTTGGGAAAAGCTTGATCCCTTCCTCACCTTTCCCTCAGCCATTTCACTCGTGTGTGCTGCATTTCACCGTCCTTCAGGCATTCCTGGTAGCTTCTAGCGGTCTCTTCTCTGGCCTCATCAGGGAAGTCAGGCTGGGGGAACCCTCTCCTAGGGGTTTCCTCTGCCCTTCTCCCCCTAGCTCATCCCCACCTGCAGCACAGGGATGAGCACTGAAGCTGTGGAAGGCAGCTGGCCCAAATGAATTGAAAAAAGAGCAGCCAGTTTGGCTCTTTAAATTCAGCATGTTGTTACACCTACATACGGGGTTCCATATCCAGCCCCTTGGCTAAAACTAAGCTCTAGATCAATTTAATATCTGAAATACTTCCTGCCGGGGATTATATCTTCCTATGGAAGGGGAGCTAGGCTTAGTGAACTAATAGGTCTTTTCCATCTCTAACTACTGCCAGTATGATTATGTTTTTTTTAATCAGAAAAATGTGTTGCTGAAAAGTACAGAGATTAAGCACCACAATTGCCTGTAACAAAAGCAAGTTTTGTTGCATGAGCAGAGATCTGATGAATGACATGATTTGAAATGTTTTCATCCTAATGGCTTCCTCTTCTGAAGTTAATTTTTTTTGTCAGTTGCCAAAACATTTATGAGCAGATTTGTGGATAATGACACTCTTAGATGGGGGTTTAAATAAAAATCTGTTCCATTTGCAACCTAAAAGACCTAGTATTAAAGTAGACAAATGGGTTTGAAGTCGGATTCTTTTTCTGGCAGTGTAATAGATGAGCTGGGGTCACTGGTGGTGTACAGTCAGCAAGCCACAAACTTTTAGGCCAGTTATTTCTTCCTTGGAGGAGTTTAACATAGGAAGTGATAAATATAGTCAAAATACTGTCTTGTAAGCAGTGCTAGCTATGAAGTGCATGGGTCTGCAATCTAGGGAAGTTCTCCTTCCCTATGTAGACTGAAAAACAAGTAAACAAAGAGAAAAGAGATGGGCATTGTGTGCCAAATAAATAGCTAAATTTAGAATTGGTTTCTTTGTCCAACATTCAGATTCTTAAAAGCAATGGAACAAGAAACATCTTTTACCAGCCCTTTGGAAGAGGCAATCTGGCCTGTGGATAGGTAGTTGAACAACAGGTTGACTAAAATCATCTAGGTTTATATAATAAGCTATGAAAGGTTATTAGGGAATTGTTTGATCACAGTACTCTCATGCCAAATAAGCCACCAAAAAGAAATGCAGACTAGCCAGTGCTGCACCTGCGTACATTATATGTCTTGAAAAGCAAGTACTTAAATATCCTCAAATAGTCTCTTAAAAAAAAAAAAAAGAAGCAGAACTCTTGGTTGGTTCTTTATGACAGTGGATAGAGATTTCATGTCAGCCTTTCCTGGTGTCAGCCTGTACCAGCTCACCAGGGCTGGTGGAGGTTAGGCCATAACACATCATGTGATAGCTTCTCCTCTGAGCAGCTTGGGTTTTTTCATACTTAATTCTAATTTCTTACTTAATTCTAATTTTTTCTTACTTAATTCTAATCTGTACTAACTGTATTTCCAGTGCAATAAACAGTGCCTGTAGTTTAAGTACTGAGAAATAAAATCTTATTATGCATTCTAATTTAAAAATATCAAACTGATAATCCTGCATAGGGCTAACTTTAAACTCCTTTTGTTGCACCTGTGAAGATACGTCTATAACGTATCTGAAACAGTGGCTTTTGTAAAAATTTGATTTACAAATACAGCACATTTGTGTGTGTGTGTGTAGATGCTTATGGTAAGGTATTTGCAAATACATTTCTGTTTGCTTCTTCACAATTTTACCTGCTTGTATATCCTTGATCTAGAATGAGAATGTAGCCCATTATCCTGCTAGGAAACAAAGTGAGACAGTGTACGGTAATTTTGCTTGAAAGGTCGTTTTCATACACAAGTAATAAGACCACTTTTCCCTATCTGGAAAGCATAAACTTTTCCCATACTGCAGGATGGCATTATTTCCTAGTGATAATGTGAATTTTATGATAATGAATGCTGAGGTGCAGAGTCTAGATCATATGGCCCTTCAATAATTTCAGTTATTAGAAGGGTGAATAGCATTTTCTTTCAGCCCATGTATGAATTGACAAAAAGGTAGAAAACTTGGAAGGCAAATTACAGAAAGTTCAGCTTCTTTGCAGACATCAGTGGCAGATGATAGACATTGCAAACAGTCTCAGAACAGTCCTCTGAAGTACTTGTTTAGTTAAAATAAGTTATAATTTGTAAAAACACATTTCTTTGTTGAAGTCAGCTGGGTTGCCAAGTTCTTTTACTAGGACAGCCCTAAATTATAGAATCAAATCCTGGCCTTGATTAAATAAATGGTAAAACTCCCATTCATTTTAATGCAGCCAAGGTTTCAGATATATACTATTAAGGAAAAATAAAAGACATTTCAGGTTTTACCTACACACTCCCCAAGCTACTACAGGCCAGTTTCTTAACCATATATTTTCTGGAGCTTATTTTCCAGGCTACTTTTAAACAGTGGGGTTTCCTTTACTGTCCACAATACATTATTCCATAACCCCACAGGTCTTGTTCATGCTGGACTTTAAATCAACTATCAAATACCCACTTGTATCATCAAAGGTTTCTGAAAAAGAATGGTTTACAAGGGTGTGTTTTGCTTTGCCAGTATTATGATTTGTTATTCATCTTGTGGATTTTTAAGCAGAACCCTGTACTTAGTATTCGTATTAATGGTCTCACTGTATTTAGCTGGATAAAAAACATTCAGTACAATGTATGTAACAGTTACATTTCTATGATATACATACTTGGTAAAAGCTTTCTCATTTTCATCATTCAGACAGGTAGGATCTGGTAAATCATGTGCAGCACTCAGAACAGGATGACAGTATGGTAGGGGGTAGAAGAAAATAGCAGGCAACTGCTGCAGGAGATTTTTTCTGAAAACCTTGACCAAATGTTTAAATCCAAAAGGGGCAGAATTTTTTTTTAAGTTTTCCCATAGCAAGTAACTTGTTAGACATACCAACAAAAGGCTGTGCTTCCCTTGCTCATTTCATACTCAGGCTGAACTCCCTTTTATTACAATTTTGTTCTGCTTTTAATAGTTTTGTCCTCTGCTTTTCTAAACCTCTGGACTTTCCCCAGCCTCAGCGTTGTGAGACTGAAACATCCAACTGGTCAAGCCTATGAGTTACTATGAGTTTGAAATGTCCTTTTTAATCTCTTTTCTCAATTTGTAAACTGAAGTCTTGACAGTCTCTCTGTATCTCAGGTTGAAAACCCACCCTTGCAGCTGGCAGTGCTGCTGGCGGGCTCCAGGACCTGGGGATGCTCCTGTATGTTTATGGGGCAAAGCAGGAATAATACCCAAGGGCCAAATTTGGGTTTTGTAAGGATGCAGGTTAACTTCACTGACTTAAATTAATTCAGATTCACACCTTTTTACATGAGACAAAGTTTGGCCCTCAAGTGGAAGTTCTTCACTTGAATATCTTTGTTCTCTGTAGCATACTGGTGTATGTATATGTGGCTCTGTTGTAGCTTTAGCTATAGTAGCTGAAGAGCCAGAATCAATTCAGAATAAGAGCTTTGCTGTTGATAATTTTTTAGTTTTTATACTATAGCAGTAACATTTTACAGGAGTCCCATTCTCTCTGCAATTGTTCTGTTTAAAAAAAAAAAAAGTGAGAGACAGAAAAAGAGAACCTTTATCTTACCTTGGAGCCTCAGCTATCAGGAGTTTAAATATGTGTCAAGAGAGAGGAAATTAAAATAATAAATTTACTTTGCAATCTGGTCATTGGCATTCATTGTCTGTTTCTCTCAAATGATGAGAAGCATTTCACTCTCTCAGCTACTGGGTGCTTCCAGTTAAAATACAAACACAACACTGCTCCATGTGGGGCTATGAAAACAAACTTTCTATGTTATTTTCCATATACTTTCTAAGAACCCCATATCCCCTCTGCATGTTACACATTGCTGTATTTGTGCCAACCACATATTCTGAATAAGAATATCAGTGTTTTTCTCGAATACCTTAAAAAGTCAAAAACAAACAGAGTATATCTGTAGCAAATCATTCTCACCTCATAGTAATTGCTGATCTTTCTGCTGCTATAATGATGCTGTTTCCCAACAGCCTGAACGTGTCTGTCCTTTCGCTGAGGTCATAATGACTGTTAAATGTGCCACATTTCCTCTGTCAATTTGGGAAAAAAATGTCAGATTATATGTCAAGGGTTTACTTTGATGCATAACTTTCTGTGAAACACACGTCACCAAAATAAACTCTGGTACCTGTCCCATTGGGAATGGGAACTCATAAATACAGAGCCAAAGGTAACAGGCCCCCACAAGCCCACAAATATTACTATTCATTGCGTTAACCTAGAGGTTTGTGACTAAAGTTGTTGTTTTAGTGGAAAGCCTTTCAAATTGGTCTATAAAGAGATATGCTTCACCACTTTTATTAGTTGTTAATTCCATTTTTAACTACCTATTGTTGGTAATATCCTCTTAGCTTGAAAATACAATCTCTTCCTAGAGACTATCCATTTTTAGTTCATTGATTCGCTGGGGTTTTTCTTCATTGGATTTCTAAAGCAGCAGAAGGTAGAAGAAATTCTTAGTTGTTTATTTCACTGTTTGTGCAATGGTATCAGCTTTGACATCTGCAAGAATTTTAACTGATCTGAGAAGACGTTAAGTTTCCAAATACAGGTCAGAGAAACTAAAATCTTTGAGTCAATGTTCTTCTTTCTAGCTACTTATGTTTTGTTTTGATATTAAATAAAACCTAGAGACTTCAAGCAGTATAAAATTCTCATATGGCAAGAATCGGTGCTTAACCCTACAACATGGATTTGGTTTTTACTCTTTTGTGCATTATTAGCTCTTGGGTCTTGGAATTGGTGTTGTATTTTCCTCTTTTTTTTCTTCTGTGGCTGAGTTTTGTTACGAGTTGTGGATGTCCTCAAACTGTTGGAAATGGTGTGGAATCCTTTCAAAGCAGAGAGAGATGTGTGTGGCAAGCAGGGTACTCCAACCTCAAATGTAAACAGCTGTATGACAGAGTTGCCATAAGGAAGCAGGGACAAGATATATTTTGCAGATCTCATGGATCTGATGGCTGGTTTATGTATAAATGTGATAGATGCTTGAAATCTGCAGTGTATTCTTTCCCAGTATAGCAGTGAATTATTAATTAGTTTCTCCAACATTGAGAAGCTTCTCGAAATTCCTGCCTAAAGTCTTATCTCTGATTTGGATACCCACAACTGCACTTTTCTAATGTAAACAAGCAGCAAAGATTTGTTGTACACAGACAGTATCCACGGAGGTTTCAGAGGGGTGTATATATGGAGCAATGCACTCAAACTCACATGAACATTATTAATATAGGGCAGACCTACTTGTTATTTAGTGCTCAGCTTTCTGGGGCTTGGGAATTCACAGTTCAGCCAAACACTGACACTAGCTGCTCTTCCTAAAGGGTACAGCACTCTATAGTTTTTCTCTTTGCATTTTGTTTGGCAATCCATATGAACATTTCATTTATTTTCTATAATGTCTAAATCATTAAAAGAAAAGCTTTGGGGTGCAATATAAGACTGACAAAGATAATAACAGTTTGAAAGCCTTAAGAGGCTTCATGCATCATATAAAATTTTACATTCCACCACCAATTTAAATCAATTACAATCTTTAAATCTATAATTGTGCTATTTAAAGCATTTTAAAGGGCACAATGCATGTGGTATTTCGCTGTGTGTTCCAAAGTATTTTCACAACAGGTCTATTTATTGTGTGAAAGCATCTAGAGGCTATTAAAAGATGATCAGAAGCATTATTAACTCTTTAGTCTGTCTCCTTAATGCAAGAAGCAGCTATGCTTAAGCATTATTTATCACTTAGTCTCAGTTGTGCTGAATTTCTCAGGCTTTAGTCTCAATAATTGTAACGAAGCTTGGAATAGATCATGCAGAGTGTCCTCATAATGCTAAACCAATGACTCCTTTGTGCTTGGGTGAGCATGCATTCTCTTTCATATTACAACAAGGCAAAGAAACAGAAGACTTTTCTAATTTATTCTTTTCATGCTAGATCTAGATCACTGCACAGGTAAAGATGGTGCTGTTTTATTTTTCATGTAAAACCCTCTTTTTTTCTCACTCTGCACTTAGTTTATTCAGTGCCCTGTTTAAGCTACTTCATTACTTCTTAGCTGATTTATTAAGAAGAAATTGTGATCTTTCAAAATCCTAAACCAGACGTTTCAAATTAATTTCATTTTTTGTGAGTCTTACCATTTTTATGGCAAATTCTAACATACAATATTTCCTTTCCAAATTTGTACTTAAATTTAATATTTTCCACAAAATTAAATTTCTAAAAAACATCCTGTCCCAAAACTTCATTCCAATGAGACCTTTAACTTCATAGAAATAAGAAAGCAGGGGTGAAGGACTGTCAGTCAGTTGAATTAAAATATCTCAGTAATTTTTCTTCAAAAATATTGAAAGCATGTTCAAGGGACTCCATATTTTCAATAATTCTAACAGCAAATCTTGACTGCGCAACTATTCATCTTATGTCTTTGGTATATCCTCCCTGCCTTTCAATAGCAATTCCTTCTGGTGAAAATTTTAGATATTTTCATGTGCACATCAATGCAACACAGATGATGCTTAGAGGAAGATGATACTAAAAGAGTTTGCATACTATACTTCAAATAATCCATCAGCTTTCAGGGAGGTTTGAGGGAGGGGAAGCTGCATGTTGGTTGTCAAACATTATTTTAAATGGGAGTTTACTTGCTCCCTAGGAAAATGCCAGTCTATCCTTTTTGACAGAGAATATCCATTATTATAGAAACAGAAATAGTTTTTTGTAACTGTTGCATGAGTGGACACGGCCTGGGCATCTTCTTATCAAAACAGAGCTATGGGTAAAGTGCCTCTGTTGTGCAGGGGGTGCTGCTTTGGAAAGATGCTTTTTTACATTAATTTAAAACCCAAATAGCCCATAGTACTAAGAGCAAAAACTATTTTTCTTCTTAAGCAACTCAGACAACCAGTTCAGACATTCCCTCGGGAATCAGCAGTGATTAATGCATTCATTTCTTAAAGAATAGGCAAAATTTTCAGTGTTTCTCAAAAAAAAAAAAAAAAAAAAAAGAGGGGGCCCTACACCAAAGCTGCCCCTCCATTCTGCCTGCCCTGAAGAAAGGATTGTCTTGTCCTCAGGTAGCAGCCCTGAACTGTAAATTCTGATCAACTGCCGTAGACGTCCTATATAATTTGGAGATCATCTGATAGAAGTTGATTATACTCAATGCTGAACAGTCATTCCAGAACTCAGAGGCCCAAATTATATTGATTATTTCACAGACGTTACTGGATATTCACATGTGGAGTCAGTGCCAAAAATGTACCTACACAAATAAATTTCCTGTGCAGTTTTGCTGGCGGTGGGATTTTGCTTCAGCTTTCTGTTATATACAGAACAATAACCTCTGTAGTGCAGCTCAGCACTGAGGAGGTAACTGAGCTCCAGTGCTGAGGGAAGCAGTTCTGAAGTATTAAGGACAGGTAGCCTGATCCTGTCATCCTTGAAGGTAGCGGGAACGTTGTCCTTGCATTGAGGGAACAGGACACAAACCCTGTTTCATAAGCATTAGTGTCAATGAAATTAATTGTCCCAACCACTGAGATAACTGTGCAAGATCTCTCTGCACCCAGCAGAGATGAAATTGGATACAGCACCTTTTTTTCAGAGAATTTCCTATGGGAGCATTACCTGTAGGAAGTCATTTGAAACTATCCCCTTGGCCACTGCTTTGTACTAAGAGGGTGACTTTTTTCCTGATCACATCTCCAGCATTGACTAGCATGGAAGTCACACAGCAGCAGAAAAAAACCCAAACAGATGCTTCCAAAAGCAGTATGTAATCTCAGGGGATATACAAGTGCCCATGTCATTGGTTGGTGGGTCAAATATTATTTTCTAACTCAGTTCTCATTTACCAACTTTAGGATTGCAGTGGCATACTTCTGAAAAATTTACCTTTTCTTACCTATTAAGAAGAGAGCAGATTGATCTCTTATTCCTGCAGGCCACTAGTTATATGGCTGTTGAAGACATTTTATTTCCCTTTCCACTTTTCCTCCACCTTCACATGAAAATGTTTGTGCTTTTCTGATGTGTAACACCAGAAGGTATTAGTTTCCCTCCTACTTACACAAATTAGGAGTATCTCCAAATGGAGTTTTAGTGGCAGGTGGAGGGAATTTGGCAGAGACTCTGCATCATCTGACATTGCCAGAATGAAGTCCCTGTTATTTTTCGGGACACCTTGAGCATTCTCAGCCCCAGCAGGCACCGTGGGTCAGTGGTGGATCAGCCCAGTGTAGCTCTGCAGCTCTATGGGCTTCCATTTCCAGAGGGGATTTTCAGTCAGTCAAATTGACTCACTTACCTGGGCAGCACAAAGGGATTGAAATGAACCAGCAAATCCAAGCTGAATGTGTTTGTAAAAGGCCAAGACCATTAAGACTGGAATAAAATGGATTGGTGGAGAGTGGAATCAGATCCCTGGGTATCAGGGATATTGAGTGGTTCTATCTTAAGCTACTGCATTAAAAAGCAGCAAAGAAACTACTACAAACCTCCAAAATGGGAGAGGGCTGGCATTAAACACCATTAAGTCTGGCATATTTGGGTGAAATCTAGGTTTTTATTTTTAATATTTTGCTTTGTGGGTGAACTCAATAAAGGTCTCAGTGTTGGAGGTTAGATGCAACAATATGAATAATGAAAGTGCTGTACAAATGTAGTCTGTCACAGAAAGAAAAAAACAAAAATCCTGCATTAAAAATAATTTCCTCCCCCAAAGTATCCAGAGAACTAGTCCAATAAATAATGAAATGTCACTATAGACTAAATAGATTTTGAGATAATAGGTCTTTTATTTTTGCAGTAATAGTAGAAAGTAAAAACAAGCCATTTTAAAGATCTGAACAGTGTTTTTACTTTCAAATAACAAATATAAATTTCCAAACTGTTATCTCCATATTTCTTAATGGTAATGCATTCCCAGTTTTAAATCCAGCAAATACCCATTTTCATTCTAGAGTTAAGTTATCCTATAAAGGAACAGCAACTGATAGTAGGACTTTATAGTAGAAACAGCGATTATTGATTCTTAATGCATAAAGGATTCATAATACAAACATCAGTGGCAAAAGATTTCTGTATTTTATTTTCATATTTAGTTGGAAAGTATATAACTGCAACGGTTTATTTTTCTAAACTGAGAAAAAGTATAAAATGCTTTAGAATACATTTAGCTAAAAAGGTGATAAAAATAGTAAGTGCTTAGATTATTGGATAAAATGTGGATTTCTTTAAGAAGAAGACATCAAAATAATCAGTTCAGGGTTTCTGAGCACGCCTGCAATAGCTTAAGAATGTATACCTTCCAGCAACTGCAGCACACACAGCCAAAGCATCCACAAAACTCAGTGCTAATAATCAGAGATGAACAAAGATGGACAAACAAGCAAGAATGACCATCCTGCAAAAGTAATCTGATTTCTGCACACGTTATTAGCAGTTCTGGGTAACTCCTAAACAGCCTTTTTATGTATACATGAAATGCAATGAGAAATTTTACAGTGGAACAGATCAGCTTCCATTTCCCAAGCTTTTTATTGTAAAAGAAATCACTGCAGGAATATAAGACTTTTAAACTTACAAAAATAACTCAGTGTTGCCCTTTTAAATTGTTTCCACTGACAACCAGAGTCATAGTGGCATTTGTTCATCCAGATCCCAGTACACACATGTATTCATAATGATACATCCTTCGAATGGCACAGTTCTTCTGTGGTTGCTACCTGTCAGCACTTGTACTCAAGAACCTTGAATATCAGTGACTCACTAATGTTTTATGATATTTTACCTCACTTTATGGTAGTCATTTATGACAAGACCAGAATGACATAAACTGCCATAAAGCAAAGCAATGCAATCACACAAATGACCATAAATCAAGGTAGCAACAGAAAAAGGTCATAAAAGGAAAGAAAATTGGAGAAAACAACATTTGAGTTCAGATTCTGAAGTCTGGAGTTAGCAGCACCAAACTTCAGGACAGATGGATGTGAGCAGCAAGCAAATTCAGTGTTCTGCTGATACTAATCATTTTGTGCATGTACCTGTGCACTGGCAGATTGATACCTGGATGGGCTTTCATTACTTATAAGCCCCTTATGATGTGCACAGTTTATTGCAACTCTGTGCAAGACCACTTCTTTTCCCCCCATAAAGTTATCTTAGCTTTGTCCTCTATCCTAAACAATTCCCAATTCAGATGACCTTTTAAACAACTTTTTAATAATCTGTATCTATTTCTGTGTATTTATATTTTCTTCTTTTTTTTTTTAATGAAAAAGTCTGTTCCTGTTAATCACGCTGGCTGCCACTAAAAGAATTGGGATTGTGATGTGCTTTTCTTGGAAGTCTGTCTGTCTTTTTCTTGGCCTGGTAGAGAAGCTCCTAACCAGGATCATAGAATCATAGAATCCTAGGGGTTGGAAGGGACCTCGAAAGATCATCTAGTCCAACCCCCCCTGCCAGAGCAGGATGGGGAGATTGGCTGTCAAACAGTGGTTAGATGGGGATTAGACAGAAACTTCACAGAGCTGGGGGATTGTGGGTGGATTGAGCTGGAAGCAGTAGTTTATCAGGTGGTGGTCATGCTCACAGGGCTGTTTTATTGCAGATAAATACTGCAGATGGGGACAATAGGAGGACCAAATGACGTCAGAGAGGATGAGGAGCTCTGCACCCCTCCTCAGAAGCAGAGCCTAATGGGGCAGCAGAAGCTGCATGCAATGAGGTGTAACGGTACCAACACCACACCTTAAAGTTATACTACCATAAAAATGAGAAACTGCTAGTGGTGGTGATAACAGCATTTATGAGCAGAATTTATGGGCTGCTCATGTGGTATAAATATATACAGTACACAAACACCAGTGGGGATAAATTCCACTGGACAACCCTGTTATTTTAACAGTAACCTTGAAAATATTATGTTATTTAACTGAAGAAATTGTTAAAAGAACAATACATAATTTAATCTTCTCTACCCTGTGCAATTTATCTCTGTATTAGCAGCAGTGATCTTCTAAGAAGTATGCCCATTAAGATAAACACTGATAGTTAATGGTGTTTAACATCTTCATGCTTCCCTATCCACACCCCTGTGTCTTCATCTTGCGTGCAACCCTGTTTTTAATGGAGCTGATGTGCTTTAAAAATTACAAAGATGTATTTTTATACCTATCCTTTATCTAAGACCTCTGGTTCTTCCCCTTTAGCTCTCCTCAGTTTCTTAAGTCAGTTGTTTTCCTCTTTTGTACTATCACTTGCGTTCACAACTGCCATAACCATTTCTAGTCATTTTTTAAAATTCTTCCTTGTCAAAGGACACCAATGTAGTAAATTGATATGACAGAAACGTAGCAGATAAGCAAAAAACCAGAGGACTTGAGCTGAGAGATACTGAATGTATTTGCAGTGAGCTGAGTTGGGATGCCAAGCCATCAAATTCCGAGGTGCAGCAAAGTGATGTGTCCTGCCCTGTGTCTCTGCAGGACTTGGTGCTGAGGTACAGTTTGTTTCCCTTCTTGTGCCACTGCAAGAGAAAATCCGGAATGTTGGGATGACACCAATCCACTTTTGAAAGATCCTTTTATTAGCCTGAAGTAGTATCACCCGAGTCACACTCTGACAGTGAAGGAAGAGGTAGCAGCACAGAAACTGGAAGGTGAAAGGAAAACATAGAACCATGGTTTGGGGGTTAACCAAAGAAGCAGCAGCACAGTGCCAGGGACACCACTGCGTCCCTTCATGACTTGATTTCCCTGACGCTTAACTAACTATAGTAGACGATGGCATTTGGGGAATTAAATGCCATGCCCTGTGCTTTAGAAGAAAGATTCTTGGCCTTTCAGATCAAATTTTAGGAGTTATTCACCAAGGTGTAAATTCACTTTCTCTGCCAAGAAAGTAAACTAGGACAAGTTAATAGAATGATCCAAGAGTAAAGAAAAGCTGGTATCTTAATTTTTGATGCAGTCTATGTGTTCTCATTATTACATTGTCTGTTTGTATTACTTTTGATTTATAATGTAATTGTGGAACTATAGAAAAGTTAATGGGAAAGATACTGTTCTGAATATGACAAAGTTGTTTACTAATTGTTGCCTTTAACTTAGGCTAATTTTGTAGTATTGAAATATTTAAACATGTTTTATTTATTTTTACGCTGTCACGAAGGCGTTTAGTTTGAACTCCGTTATCAGATGAGCTGAGCTTTCTCCACCTTTGAAACTAGGAAAATAATGCGAATTAAAAATTTGCTACACCAGGGTTCAATCTCAAACCTTTAGGCAAGCCCATTCATTTTGTTAAATATTTAGATGAGAAATTGTTGCTTGTATGCTTATTTATTTATTTTTACAACATCCACCGTGCTGCTCATTATCTTAGGGGAGATGGAGAATATTGCAATGATTATTAGTAAGCTTGGTAATGAGATTACTGAACCATTTGCAGTTGACTTTTTTGTGATGCATAATTACAGGGGTTTATTTACAGTGCCTTTAGAGGTTTTGTTTTTGTTTTTGCCTTTTAATGATTCACATTTATATCCTTTGTTCTTCATGTAAGGGATAAGATTCTATCTCTGGATGCTTTGCATTTTTCTCTTCCCAACACCCCACCTCCCAATGAAATGAGTGTTCTACTTTAGATACAAATAAACTCTTATTCAGTCAAGTGATGCTCATACTGCAAGTTCTTACATACTTGTGTAATCTGACTGATATTAATTGAGAATACTCAGGTAAATAGGATTATTTGTGCATTTGTCTTAGATGACTCTTCCAGTCTATGTTCAAGTCAATGGAGAGTGTCTCATTGACTCTCTTGGCCTCGTCTGTCTCATAAATATGATATATTAATAGAAAACAGCAGAAAGCAAGAGCTGCTTTGCAGGTCTTAAATAGCTCCTAACTGGGGGTCGTTAAGGTTGATTACCATATTGTCACATGTATTGCTCACATTCTTGACTGTTCCCTGTTTTTCCTCCCAAATAGCTGTGATTTCAGCAATTTCTGAAGTTTTTGGTGGATGATTCCTGATACAGAGGGGGGGGAAAAAAAAATCTAAGGGAAGTTGTTTAGATCAGGTGATATTAAAGTTATGGCACTAATCCTAGCTATTATTCAGAAATCAGTGGGAACATTTCATTTGTAAAAATTGCAAGTTCTGAACTTCTTTTCATGTTCAAAAGTAGATCTCCATTGAACACTTGGAATTTAGATAAACCCATAGTTAAGTTTAAAAATGCCTTAAATGCAAAATCTATTTTTTCCTTCAGCAGCAAAAAAGTCACTTCCTGTAAAAATCAAAAACCACACAGCACATTTCAGTTTACTTGCAAAAGTTAGGATTTAAGGAAATAAAAGGACAAGATGGTCAAGAATAATTTCATTTACTTATGGAATAATAACAAAACTTAAAATCTGTTTATTTTACCTGAGGAGGTGTCTATTGACTGCTTCATTATACCAAGAATAAAACTGCACCACGAAGGGATATATAATTTATTGAAGCTAATTTAAAGCCATAACCTGGACACACTGACTATAAAAGAAACACTTATTACAACTTAAATGGATCAAGTCTATGGAGAGTCAGTGGAAGAGCAGGAAAACTGTCACCCCTACTATGTAGCCTTCATTCCAGCCATGAACTGTAATGCTGAATTCAGGTGATGGAGGATTAAGAAAGCACCACCCCTGTTATTTTTAATGTGCAACGTGTTCTTCCTTCCTTTGAGCCAAGGTTCAAGTGAGCTAGTTGGTAGGATTTCTGCATTGTGTTTGTCTCTAAAATGTATTAATACTCTCACTTGAAGTACACAAAAGGCAGTGACAGCAACCACGGCTACATTCGATTTCTGAAGCACCGTATCATGAAGTGAGGGAAAAGTTCATTAGAATATACTCTTTCCTGGAAAGTAAATGGTCCAAACTCTATTGTACACCCAGGGTTAATTTTACTCTTTGAAATTACAGATTCAGCTAAACTGCCATCACCTCATTGTGATAACTTGTCACACAGCTGGAATTTAAGCACCAGCGATCTACTGGGAGTAAACGGCCTTACGTACACTATCTAAAGGATGGCTACCCAGGGGTTTCTACCAAGCCTACAGGATCATATATTGATGCTGGGCTTATTTATTTCAGTGGTTCTGAAGTACACTTAATCATCTTACTAAGGTGCCCTATGTGGTACATAATTAATATACATCGACTTTGGAAGAAAGCTTTGGGGGGATTTGGATGATCCAAAAGAAATATGGTAACTTCTTTATATTCAACAGAGAGTCTGCATGGTAAAGGCTGAGCTCCTCCACTTAGAAAGATGAGGAAGGATGAGAATATTTCTTTTTCACCCCTTGCCCCTCACACTTGTAGTATTCTCTCAGTTTAAACAGCGGTCCAGTGCTAATTTTTGCCAAAAGAGAAGGAGAGAGTGAAAAAATCATTAATTCAATTTCTCACTGTTTTGCCTCTGGTGATTGCTGTCGGCTTCAGGTAATAGCTTGTCTGTGGTTCTGACCCAGTTCTTAAAGCAGTCTTTCCGTACTCAACCAATTAATCTAATGGTTCATTAATTGCAAACATCTGAAATCATTAGAACCTGATTGAGCACAAAAGCATCAAATCCTGTGAAGCTGTGACTGCTTAGCCAGCAAATGGTCTCATTGCAAAGGAATGTCAATGTTTATAGTAAATGTAACCTAAACTAGGGTGTTCATTGACATATCCCTCCATTTGTATACAACGGCTCTGACATCTATCAGTTCAAGAGTGCATGATTTATCCACTGCTATATCCTGGAACTGACAAGCCAAAGATTACAGCTTAACCTACATGAAAGCAGAGGCTGTATGTATTCCTAAAATAAATATTTAGTAACTGACAAGCTCTGGTTAATATTAATTCCTGATAGAAAGCAGTCAATTTAGGCTTAGTTCATGCCAAAATCTATTTGTATTTTGTAAATCATTTTTCATGAGTATAGTCTAGAGATTCTCAAGCAAATATGTAAGTGGGGGAGAGTTGCTGTATCAGTTGCATTTTATATACTGCACATCTGCACTAAAGAGAACCTTTCATGGGCCCATACAATGGGGCAGACCTGGAAAAGAACACACACAAACAGTACTCTGATGGTATCTGTGAAATAGAGACTTCTAATTAAGTGAATTTAATGTGTGTGAAAGATGCTAAATTTACCATTCTGGAACATGAAGCCTTCTGTTTATCTGTAGGGGACACAGCACAGGTAGTACTAAACTTCACTGCCAAACTGTATCATGGATCCCTCTGCTCGATGTCGTCTGTCTTTGATTTTTCTCTCTTTCTTCTTTTGTTGGTTTTTAGAGGCTACTAGTTGTTCTACTGATAGATAAATAGGAAAGAGATGAAAATTTCCATGACACCATTTCTGAGCATTGGCATTCTCCTAAATGTTTTTGTCTTGCTGCTCTGCTGACAGCTGCCTTCCTGCAGAGCCTAGTCCAGGGCCAACAGTTAGTGCTCTCCTCAGCATGGATAATGAATGTAAGAGGGAAATTATATTTTCCTGTTGAACACATGCTTTGATAGATGTCTTCATAAAAAGGGAAAAACTTAGTGAACTGCTTAGTTTATGGCTACAAATAAGAATATGTGCATAATGCAGATATGAGCTATCCTATTTCTGCAGAGGACAAACTCAAATCCTGCCTCAGCCATTTCCTAACTGTGTAGCCATAGCACAGAACTATAAATACTGATGGAAAGGGCTTCACACCATGCAGGTATGGCTACTTGTCTTCAAACAGGAACAGATCTAGTTGTTGTATAACACTTGCTATATTTTTCTCATTTACACACAATGCATGTACACACACAGAGCTTCACCTCTCCATGTGTGCATTCAAAATGCCTCTACTTCTCAGGTTCATTTTTTCTGTCTGAGCCTTCGTCTGGCCTGTAATGTGGGAGATGGTTTCTGTTTTTCCAGTTAATTCTGTATTTTATTTCTTCTTACATATTCATATTCAACACTGTTTTTTTAAATATTCCTATTTAAAAGATTGATAATAATGCTGCGTAGTGATATTCAAAGGGCTTAAATAGCTGTGCATTTGAGGAGCTCCTACCCCTGCAGATAAGAGGGGGTGGGGATGGTTTGGAAAGGCTACCAAGCAGAGAGCAGCTAGAGGGCCAGGACTGGAAGATAATCAGTGAAGGAGCTGGCTGTGTGCTTCTGGCAATAGATGAGTAGTATCAGTAGCCCTAATGATCCAAGGCAGTGGCCTGAGGAAGTCCTTGGAGTGTGGCTTCCTTTATCACTTTTACTAGACTGCCCTTTGGGAATGAATTATGATCTGATGGTTTGATCTTTTGTATTGTGTATGGGGTTATTGCACCTTTTAGTTCCTGACAACAGTAGTAAAGCTGCCAAGTATTACTTAAAGTGTGGGAATGTTTATAAGAACTCAGCAGAGTGCCTAGTATTCAGAGTGCTAACAGTACAAGAAACACTATCAAACATCTAGCAAAACTGTGTGCTACAGTGCTTGCTGCAGAACCTTGCTTTGAAATGACCTTTTCCAGCTGGTAAAATAAGCCTTTATCAGGCTACAAGGGTCAGTGGCAATGTAAATACTGAAGACCACAATTCCAGGCTATCTCTATGCTTATATTTGAGGAGTAGTGCATGTGTTTTTAAATATACATGTATGTTCACCTCTGCTGTAAAATTATTTCAGATGAAATCCCAAAACATGTTTGCTCTGAACATTAAATGGAGTAACATTATTAGTTTTTTGCCAATGTTGTAATGCAATCATAGTTCAAAATATACAGTGAAAACATTACATTCCCCCATCATTGAGGTGAATTTTGTTTGCATGCTTTTTTCCCAGAACAGTGATGTTAATTTTTGCTTAACTTTAATCTTACAAGGTATGAAGCAATTTAACAGACTCAGTAACCTTTCATTAAAGTTCAGTGCAGTACTTAAGCATGTTGGGTGCATTAATTGTTAGCTGACAGTTATTATTTCTGTGAAACCCTGTTGTAGTAAAATTTCTGCTTGATGGATTGGATTTTACGAAATTTGCATTTCACTGAGCCAGAGTCAACTGGTACTTAGAGCTTCAGTAGATATTTAAATAAGTAAACAATAATTCTTTACACTACTGTTAAATATCTATTAAAGCCATTAAACTTATTTGGGATTAACTCTTTATTATGGAGTTCATATCCCTGCAGTATTTGTTTTGACATATCACTGTAACTGAACTGTCTTCTAATTAGATAAGAAAGGCTAGATGTCTACACCTGAGTGCTGGCACAAAGCTGTTGTGAAGACTCTTAAGCTCTATACTTTTAAATGTAAGGGAAAAGCCAAGAAAATCAGCAGACAAGAAGGTTTATGTGTTTTCCTAAACCTCTGTTTCAGAGATGGAGTCAGATACATATATTTGCCACTTAGGATGCTGTTAGATGGTGTAATGCATGGTGAGCAATTCTACGAGGTGCCGGAGAGCGTGGAATTTCTCAGGTAGTAAACTCTGAAGACTTTAATGGATTAACATAGTTTTCCTGGCTACTGACTTTGCAATGACCCTCGCATCTAGCAGACTAAACTACCCTCAGCACTACAACAGTGAGAAGAACAATAGAGCATCAGTGGTCAGCAGCAGTGCTTACTAAGTGGGCTCCAGCACTGCAGTTCTTCTGGTATGGAGGAGATGGTGAGAAAGGAGTAGAAAAAGATATCAAATCCCTGAAGCAGAGAAGGAGGAAGAGTTACCAGTGATTAAAGAGGGATAAATCACTTTGGAAAGAACATGAAAGGTTTGTGTTTTAGCTAGTTGGTTACAAGCTGCTCCAGAAGAGGTATCAGAACAGTTGTCAGAGTCTGTGTTAAAAAATAGAAACAAAAATTAAAGAGTCAAAGCTCAGACACATACAGCTTGAAGGTATCTAGCTGAACATGTTGGCCTAGAGTGAAGATGCAGGGAGGGAAGGAAGGGAGAAGGAGGATCCCTTGGGAAAACCAAATGGTCCAACAGAGAGGATGTGCTGAGGAGGCAGTTATAATAACGTGATTGAGAGAAGCAAGATAGTAGAAAGTTTCTCACAACCAGAGCATGAAAAATTTCTAAACTGAAAAGACAATCAATTGACATAGAGATGAAAGACTATGAAAAGTAAGAGTGAAATGCTAGCTTATGATCTGTGTTCTGATTTTATCAATGATACACCATTATTAGGCTTAGCTGGACTTTTTTTTTTAATATATATACTTGTGCGTCCTTTCTGATCACAGCTCCATCTGCACCCCTATCCTTCCTGGTTGCTGATATATCCCTTATTCAGTGAAACTTTGTGGAATAGAAAATGTAGAAATACGATTCTGAAACGGATCATGAGCATAAATATACAAGTAACAGCACAGATATGGCATTAATTTTTATTACTGATTAGCTAAAAATGTAACACTATTTTTGTTTGGTAATGCAATAAATTTATAATTCTTCGATTATATGAAAGATGTAAATAAAAGCTGAGTCATGCTTACCTATCACTAAATCAATTACATGCTGTAATTTGGTAAAATTAGCTGACTTTAACCACTAATCTTAGATGCTTTATTAAATACGTAGGAGTAGCAAGAAATTACTTAGATCATCAGTATTATCAACAGTGGGAAGAGAATGTTGCTTCCTTCCATATACTAGAAATCTGATGAGGAAAGGAGAAAAAGAGAGAGAAAAGTGAGTTACTTAATTATTCAAGTGGGAATTTCCTTTTCAGCAAATTCCTCTCTCAGCTCAGCCAAATGCTGTCATTATCTGGCTTCTAATTTTAGGTAAAATTTGGATAGCAGATCAGAATATTTAACAAAAAAATTGCAGAGTCCATGTCACAAATAATGGTTAAATATTTTTGTTTATTAATTCAGTGGTCTGCCATAAGAATCATATGGTAAGACCCCTCACACCCAAGTTCTTTGCTTGACAGTTTCATTTTTATACTCAAGAAGAGATAAAGGAGAAATAATTCAATAGAGCTGCAATTTTAGCAGTATTCTTTTAAGACACACCCCAATGTCCTTTTCACAGGTTATTCCCATGAGTCCATTATCCCACAGGTACTTGCATCTATCACTGGATGGGAATGAGCCCCATGGGTTGTATTAGATCAATATCTTGACCTTCAGGAAGATCCTTTGTTTGTATCAAGTACACAATGAAAAATCACTAAATGAAAAAAAATAACATTTATCATATGTAAGATACAAAACAAATGTGTGCTAAGTTTCAGTATTGCTTAGTAAATGGAAACAAGTTTATGGTGCTAAAAACATGGAGATCTGAGTAACTGTCATTCAGATGGCTTATGACTTTTCGGGCAATTGTAGGATAGAGGATGAAATCTGCCACATTTGCACTTTGCACTGAGGGTATCCATAGATGGAGAGTGATTTTCCAAGACGTGGTATCTGCTAGCAAAAATTAAAAGAAAATAAAGCAGACCTCCTGTAGGGAAGCAGCATTATTTGGTGTAACAGAAGAGAACAAGTTGGGAGACCTACAAAGAGATCATGTGAAACAGAGCAGTGCAGCTTGAGAGATCAATGTTATGTTTGATTAAAGCAGAAAATTAGTCTTATTTTTCATAAGGGAATTGTTATGATTATGGCCTAATACTTTCAAAATTAAGCATTCCCCAAGGCGATGTAGACTGGGGAAACCTGGTGTTACAATGGACTGATTGGGAAACAGGAAAAAAATGTGAGCAGAAATGTTAGCATGCAATTTGTTTGACTTTGTGAAAATTGTATTTGGATGAAGAAGTTTTCAGCAATTCTAGAAATTTAAAAAAAAAAAAAAGTATTAAAATTTTCTGTTGAAAAAGAAATGAAATTTCTTCTAGGAATATAATAAGAAAGGATTACAGGGATGCTTATGACAGCACGGTAACTCAGCCAACTGCTTTGAAAATAAAGGAAAACACTCACTTTACAGTCTGCTATCTTGGTAGAGATCTGTTTTATTTCTTAATGTAACACAGATTTCCAAATAAACGAGCTTCTTGCTCGCATGGCATTTCTATATGAGAAAATCTGTATTTTACTCTACCTCATTTGTAAATTAGGTATGTAGGGTAATCACAGGTAGACAATAAGGGGAACTGGACTGAGCACCAGCTCAGGTAGTTGTTGTATGGCTTTCTAGTGCCTCAATGTGTATAACCTGACAGGAATCAGAAATTTATTGGGCAGTGGTTTAGGTATAACATGACTATAGATTCTGTTCTACTGTGACAGGATGAAACTAAATCCTCCTTCCTCAGTCTTAAGCAGAGATGACCAAAGTGTCCCACCTTTAACTTGTTTTAATACAAAATTTTCCAAGAAAGGGTGGAGAAAGACAGACTGTATTAAAAGTGAGAAGTTTCTTAAAAGCAAAAAATTAAAAATGAAACATATCGATTTTTCCTTGCTAATTTTTAAGCCACCTCAAATTCAAAAGTCAACTTGCTTTCTTCACTGACAAACAGTAAGCCACTCCAAGAGTGTAATCATACTAAAATTCACAGCTAGGATAATGTACGACTGGAACTCTATCAAGCCTGTATCTTGAGGAACTGAGGTATGCCTTGGAGGAATGCATTAGATGCTATGGTTAATTAACTAATTTATTCAATCAAGTTTAACAGTGGTTTTAACTTTAATGGCACCATTACATTTTAATATGAAAATAACAGGCTGTACTCCAAGCATTCCCTGCCGTCCGCCTCTCTACCATCCCCTTTACAATTTGATTTTGATTTGTGAAGTCTTAAACCTGCTTAGAATGTCAAGCGCATGTAATACAATATGTCTAGTGAACATTATACATGCCCACCTTACAAATACAGTTGCTTGAAGTCATAGCTCCTGACAGATAGTGTGCATTCTTCAAGAATCATTGAGTTTGCATATGTCCTTCAGGAAGAAAATGGTATACAGGTGTAAAGATAAGTAAGCTAATTTAAAGTGTGTTTGAGTTATTTTCTCAAATATGTTCGGGATCCCTGCTGCACAGCAGAATTCCCTGTCCCATGCCCCTTTCTCTGGGGCAGTGCATTTGTATAGCTGGGGCTTATTAGGTTGCAAGAAGAAAACAAAGCCATGAAAGGTAGTTCAATCTGTACTCCTCAGTTTCCTGAACGAAGACACTTTGCTCTCCTTGAAAGGGAGAGTCAGTAACCCTTTAAGTGTTTCTGTCCCCATTATAAAGCCCGTTCTAGCTGCAGTCTCCCCCTAACATTTTTGTGTTGTTTTCTACCTTATGCAATATAAATATTCTATGGATTCCTTCAGTTTCATGTCTTACTATTCTTAGATGACCAACTTCTCCTTTACTCTCTGCATCTTATTTTTCTCTGATGTAATTAATATTAAGTGCTAAATTAAAACTGAGCTATACTCCTTAGTATACCACTGCAATGGTTTCCAGGTGCAGCCCATCAGTAGATTAGTTTATGCTCACGTGGGAAAACTTCTGCCCAAAGCGGGCATCAAGAGGCAACTGTTGCCTCATTGCTAGAATAATTTATCAAGATTTTGAAAAAGTACCTTCAAGTTGGGTGAGGCAGAGAATCCATAGCTCACCTTCTCAATGGATTGCTGTAGGTAAAATAGAGAAAGTCTCATTTTGGGGTTCTTTTTTTTGACAGGAAAACCCTTCAACATACAGTTCCTGTGTGCACAGGTGAACCAGGATATGGTGGTCAGCTATACCAATACTTGTCCTATAGAGCATGAACCCCATGGGCTTCCAGGCATCTGACTTCATGACTGTCAAAATTACAAAGACTCTGTTCCTGCCTGGCTGCAAATATTTAGGTGCTAAGATGACATGCAGTCTCCCCTGCAAAATCTATTGCCCAGGCTGTGCTTCAGGACAGGGCAGAGACAGACCCACGTGCACCACTGCCACCCTGCTCATGCCCACAGGGCTGGTTGTCCCCACGTGGGTACACCAATGAGACCAGGACATTGATTGTAAGAAGCAGCCACAGAAGGCAAAGATTTCAGGTGTCAAAGCAAAAGCTTCCTGCTGGATACCCACATCCAATTGATAATAGATGTAATCTGATTCTAAAAAAGGAACAGTAAATCATTGCTAAACAGTTATATGTGATTTTATTGAGAATTTTTACTACCACAGATACAAAGGCCATACTTTAGAGATTAACTAGGAAAAGTTTTACAAGACAGCAGAGATAATGAATCACAAATTCTGTAAGGGTGAACCTCCCATGCTGAATCAAAGTACAGCTGTCTCATATTTGCTCTGTGTGCATTTCGCTACCAGTAATTTTGTCATCAATTTTCATATTTTGTTTAAACATATTTGTCTTTTGGACAAGATAGGTCATATTTCACAAACTTGATGAATTTTCTCCTTGGTCCAGTTTTACAGGATTTGCACTTAATTAATTGCACAACCTTTAATTCGACAGACTGTTTTAATGGCTGTGTAGTTTCAAATGCATATACACAGAGGAATTTCAAAAAGTAATTGTTTTTATGTCACTACCGTTGAAAGTTGTAATTATTAAAATATACAGATAATGGCACTGAATTTCTTAGCTGTTTATACTAAATAATGCACATGCTTTTTTTACACATATTTCCAGGGTTTTCTGTGGAAGTTGGGGTATCACTTCCCTACAGCAGTGTTCATACACAAGCCTTACAACTCGGTACAAATGCCTGGTTCCAACTTGCAAAAGCACTGGCAAAATTTGCATGTGTACTTTTGGAAACCGGAGCTTTTATTTAATTCATTTTGCAGGAATTATACTGCAAATTCATTAATAGCTGTTGATGGAACTATTTGACCAGGCATTGGCTGGAAATGCTGTGCTTTAAAGTGCTAAACAAATCTCATGCTTCCAAAGCTTACAAAAGCTTAGTGAGGGGAAGACTACCTTTTACCAGAGGAGCGAAACACTGACAGTTGTGGCGCTCTTAAAAGCTTCTTTAGTTCTTAGCAGACTCGCAGAAGAGGGCTGCCTCGCCCGTCCAGATAGCACGCTGTCTGGAAATGTGCCCATCAAATCTGCTTGTCAAGCCACCAGGCTTTTCCATGCCTGGTAAAAGGCAGACAGGAAGGAGTAGGCAAAGGTCAATCCTTGTCAGTTCTTTGTAAATGTAATTGTACTGGCAGTTTGCAAGGCGCTTGCTCGTTCCCTAGCAACTTTGTGTATGTGGGGAGGAGTTAAATACATATTTCTCAGTAGGTTGCTTTTCCATTAAGTTTGGCAATATGATTTTTAAAACTTTTATTTATTGGCCTTTGTGTATATTTGGAGGCTTGTGTGCATAAGGTGCAAACTCCCATAAGAAGTTGTGCAGGCCTTTGAAAAGGAATCTGTTATGGAGGGCTGACTGACTCCTGAGTTGGAGTATAATCACGATAATTAGTCTAGATTCTGACTTCTTTTGTCATGCTACTCTGAACAAATGCAGTTTGTGATACAAATCCATTACAGCCTGTTTTTCATGCTGGGAGTGGTGAGTTGCAACCAGAATCCAACCCAGTATCATTGAATGCTTTGAGTGATCTTGTATGGTGAGGACTGTTAAATGGGGATTTTCAAAGTATATGCGTCACAAATGATTTCTATTAATGACAGACATAAGAACAGTGATTTTAAGATGGACTTTTGTTTAGAGGAATGAATTTAGGGATTAAGCTGAGGCATACAACTCCAGTCTAATTTCTAGGAGTTGTCCCTACTTAGACAAAGGATGAATTAAACTCATTTATCTTATTGAAGCCTGAGACAAAACAGTGGGGCTGATGTGTGCTCTGATGTGGACTGGCACAGCTCCACTGACCGCAGAGCGAGTTGGCCCAGGGTGTGTGTGAGGTGCTGAGAGGGATGTTTCTACAAAGGACCAATTCATATCTGTAAAACTGGTGCACACAGTTCTGTCCACCGAGCGGGAATGGCACGTAGACAACTGTCCAGGCCAGCTGAGGTTGCAGTGCGTGGACTCCGGGGTGCAGTTTTATGGATTGGATAGGGCTGGCTATGAAGAAGGTCTGTCACTTGAAAAACCTGTCCCTGCCAAAGAGTGTCACCTTTGCAATGTGGAGACTGGGGTATGCAGAGTCACCATGATTAACCACACATGCAGTTTTATAAACCCACCGCTAAGAGAAGATTCTGCTTCATTTTCTGTTTCTGTTGCACTAGCCTGGCTAAAGAGCAGCTAAACAAAGTGCAATTTTTAAGTGTAATTATTTGATCTGCCAAGTCGTAGATTGTTTCCTTCTCAGTAGCTAATACTCCCTTTCACTTCACTTGCTGATGGAGTCACAACACTTCCACAACACTTAATGGTAATACTGACACAGACAGAATGCATCCAGAATGCTGTGTTATTCCATATTGTTTTAATTTAACGTACCAAATTTCCTGATGTTGTTCCTTTGACTTCAGTAGAGTTACATCAGCAGAGAGAATTTGTTCCAGTGAGTTTTACAGTGTTACTGACTCTCAGCAATTTATCACTATACTCGTCTGCTTGCTTAACTGATAGAACCTACCAAAGATGGGCACAGTGGTTTACATTTTTCGATCTCTTGGTGCAGGTGGCAGTAGCTCTTTGCTCACCACAATGTACAGTTTTCTGATCATCTGTAGATCTCAAAATGGTTCATAAATTTAGGGTGAGCCTGAGGCTATTAAAGTAACCAGAGAGCTTAGGATACCCACAAAGGTTCCCTGAAGTGCTCTGCTGTATGATGGTAATGGGTTGTACCCGCACTCCAAATCATTTTCCAGCCATTGCCATCCTGCCATCCTGCATTGGGCTGTTCTGTGCAGGATGCAGAAGGGGAGCGATAGATTTCCAAATCTCTTCACCTTCCTCTCTCAAAGCACATTTGAATTACAGACAGAGGGTGATAACAGGCATGTGTCTGAAGGTTGAACCTCAGAGTACCAGAACTGGACAACATGATTTTTGAGTAAGAAGGTCGGGCAGTCTAATGCCTTCAGCTGACTTTCAGCATTAAATACACCTTTCAAATTGCCAGCAGTTTCCACAGTCATTTAAAATGTGATCACAAGAGATCTGACTCACATTGGTTCATGGAACCAGAGCAGCTCCTGACTCCAAATGTCACAACCTCTGATAGTGGAGCACATCCCCGTAACCCCTCCAGGGTCAGCAACATGGACAGAAGGCTCTACTCCTAGCAGAGGGCACTGGCCTCAGGTAGAGGCACTGCTGCTCCTTTTTGTTCCTTGTAATGATTTACAGCAACTTCATAATACTGCAGTAGAAAGAGTTGCAAAGGAGGAGTTAGAATTCAGCCTGTGTCCCGGTGAGTTTCTCATCTTTGTTCATTGCAGATGTTAAGTCATTTTGAGATGCAAGTCATTTCTTTGAAAAAGCTTTCTTTGGGGCTGAAATATAATGGCAGGAAATTAGCTGTTAATCCTGTCTTTTCTTGGACAGACTAGACATGCATAATAAACTCCCCCTTTCCTCCTCCTTGCTCTCCCAGTGTTTCAGTTTGACATGAAAGAAAAAATTTTCTTCCAAGAAAGACAATGTTTATGAGGTGCAACCCTAGTTTGGGTCGGATGATTAGAGACACATGTATCAACCTGTGCAAAATTTGTGATGGCTGTTTAAAATGAGCCCTAGTCAGGAAGGCTGAGATCACAAACCCTATGATAATCAAAACACCAGTACTAGCTTAACATGATATTCCAAAGTTGCATCCAAACTCACAAACCTGCTTTATAACCCCTGCTCCAGTTGAGCACAACAGAGACAGTAAAGCTTGGTAATTTGCCTGGGAAGGAGCCACACAGCACTCTGCTCCCTGCTTCCTCCCTCTCAGGGGGATCTGGGATAGGCATGTCCCAGAATTGGGAATACATTTGTGTAACCTTTGTCTTCCAGCAGATTTTGGCTACTTGCACAACTCCTGGAGTCTCCCAGCTTCTTGGCAACGCTGCCAACACAGTTGTTGTTGCTGCACACTAAAATAGAGACCTCTGTGTTTAAGAGGTGGCTATGTATTTGTGAACACTGACTGTTCCCTATTAAATTGTCTAACAAATTTAAAATAAATATTTTTTTCCAGAGCTAATCAGAAAAAACAGCAAGCATGATTATATGGTCTGGTGAACAGATACCAGATACAACTTTCACATTTTCTCACATGTATCAGACCACGCGTCTCACTGTGGTAGAAAAGCTTAGACTTTTTGTTTCCCCATTTTAACACTCATAACTACTTCAGCTCATTTCACAATAGCTTCTTGGGCAGAGGTAGAAGGGTGTCAGTGTGAGGAGACAGTTATGTTATTTTCTGCTTATGTGGCTGAGAGTATTTTGTTATTTCAGAGTATTTCAGTAAATGAAAGAGACACCTTTGGGAAATCGGGAGAGGTCCTTCTGTTGAGCAGGAACATACATTCAATCTTTAGTTCATTGCTTCTAGTGGGCAAGCATTAAATCAGGTGCTGTGATCAGATCCCTGGCAATTCCTTCAGCTTTTGTTAGCACTCCTCATTCCTGCCTCAGTCAGAAATCCTGAGAAAATGAAAAGTGATAGGGAAATAAAAAGTTAATAGGCACCCTTTTAATTGTGCAGCGAGGACTCTGTAATGTGAGAGTGGAGAATATTGTGGTGGAAATTAAGAGTTTGTGGAAAATACAAAAGGTGCATATGGAAGAATGTGTTAGATCAGACAGCTGCCTGGGAGAGAGTTCAATGTTCAGCAGAGCCTCTTGGTGTGACTGGGATTTAGGTATTTAGGGTTTTGTCCTTTAAACAATAACGTATACTTCTGGCCCAGATTTTTCAGGCCTCCCATGCCTGACCTAAGGAGACACCAACACTGAAGTCCATGTTCCTTTGTTCCTCCAGTGATTGGATCCCTGGTGGAATTTAGTACCCACAAACCACAAGACCCCCCTGGTGGGGGCATGGTGGTAGCATGCCAGGTACACAGGGCTGTATGGCTGGGCATTCCTGCTGTCATGTCAGGTTGGAAATGCTCCCTTTCAGTGTTAAGGCATTGTGCCTTGTTACTGTTCTGACTTATCTCTAAATAAAGTGATGCTGGAACATCTGCTTATTTAAGTGGTTCCATTTGGTCCGAAATCCATCGAGTTCTTGTAAGAAGGACTAATAGGTCTTTTTCTTGTGAATAGCTGGGTGTTGCTAAAGCTCCTTGGGCTGGGAAACAATATCACGTACTTTAAAACTTCTCAATTGCTTTGACTGATTATTTTTAAATAAATAAGCTTCTTTGGAAGTTATTTTTAGTTGAACCAATAGGACTGGAACAGAAATTCATATGCCAGGCAGCAGCCTTGTGAAATGTAAACTGAGTTATAAACCTATAGAAAATGGATTTTATTATGGAAATGTAAACTGTCCCCTAAGTATAGCATGGGGAGGTGATGCTATAACAACATACTAGTAAGTAATAAACAACAGCCAGTATTATATCAGATGACTGGGTATAGCTAGAAATGTATCTGTTTGGGTGTTGAATTACCCCCAAATTTGAATTATGGGCATATAATTCAAATTATCCCCTTCCAGCAATATAACGTCTGACAGACATATTTTTTTAATATAGTTCTTGTGCTGTTTTGCATTATGTCACATCCTCCAGCATTAAAACCACAGCCTTCCTAACATGATTCATCAGAAATCAGGAGGGAAAAATAGTTGAGATCTGATATACTGAGTGCTCTTAAATTACATAGCAGCTTCAAGTATGGTGTATGAGGAGACAGAAGCAGAGTGAATAAGTATGTCTCAGGCTGTCATGTCCATGAACTGGGAAACTCACTGGCTCACTGAATCATTTCCTGGTACTTCTGCTCATCCATCGATACAGAGAGCAACCAGACTGGGCTTACAGAGATGAAAGCCAGAGTAATTCAGAGCCAGCTGTAATTCTTTATAAAACATACACTAAGTATTTTTGTTGACTCCTGCATGACATTTCCAAGGTGGCTGGGAAACCAGGCCATTTGTTACGCAGAATCTGGATCAATAGAAAGCACAGAGGAAAACAAGTAAAGTTAACATCCAGTGGAAAGGACAGAACAGCTTCCAAGTTTGCACATCTCAGATGTGCACAGTGTACGTTTCAGGGGAACATCCTGTTCTTCAGAACATCGTATTCAATTACTGAAAAATATTAAGCTTGAGGAAAAGCTACTGCCTTATGTATGTGTAATTGACAGATTTTACCAGTGTATGGAACAGAAGCATTTGCACACTCTTTTTCTTCTAGCTTTTCTGTGCAACCATGATGGCTGCCTATGTCTTTGTAATGCGAGTTCCACAAATATTTTGTGAGTGCTGTGACATACCTGAATTCTCACTCTCATTAATACTGTCTGCTTTATCACCACAAAATTACTCTATTTTAGCATATAAGAGAAAATAATATATACTAATAACCAAAATATGTTTTTCATCAGACATGATCTATCAAGGATAAAAGTGATTTGCTATATCAGTTTTCAAATAATTTTGTCAAATTTCATAGTAAAGAGTCTTGCTGACTTCAGTGGTTTGGTGAGTCAAAGTTTACAGGGAGTCTGGGCTTATGTTTCAAGGTCTGATTTGAGAGAAAACTTTTCAAGCCTACCTTGTATGGATTCAGGACTTTGTTCATGTCTTTTCAGGATCAAGTCTATTTCCATTTGTATTGTGAATGTTGTCCTTATTCAGAAAAGTTTCTATCCAGGCTTTCAGTGTGCTCTACATTAAAAGATGGAGAAAAAAAAAAACACAACAAACTCCATAGCTTTGTCTGCTTAAAATTACTACTTACTAAGATTTTAAAGAATTAACACATCACCTGGACTTGACATGTGAAGATTTAACTTTTTGATAAACAGCAAACTCATCTACTGCTGTGCTTGCTATTTTTAACCCACCTTGTGAGTATGCTTTTTTTATTGCTTTATACAGCATATCTGATTCTCTCTAAAGCACAAACTAAAAAATCTATCTGGCTGTCATTTGCTGCATAGTGCCATCTATCATCATGCAGCTTGGCAGCTGCAGTGCATGAGAGAGAGGGGGGAGCTGAAGCAGGAGGCACAGTCAAGGACTTTCACATGTAACACACAAAAAAAATCCTTGTCACAATTATTTATGGCTCTTGCTGGGGCACATAATAGGACACATAAAACCTCTGTTTCAGTTTCAAGCACCCTCACATCCTCGCTCCCTTGTTGAAGTTGGTCGCAGGCAGTTTTGCTTTACACATACAATTTCCTGAACAATGCCGAGCACTTGTGAAGTGACAGTGACAAATACTAGAGATGCTGGCTGCAGCTCTGCAGGCTGTTACAGGAGCAGTGGTGTCAATAATCAAGGAAGGCTGCCAATGATACAAAAATGCCAGTGTGATGTTCCACTTGTTCAGCCAGCTATCTGCAATGCTTTTATTTTAAAGTTGCAGGAAACTTCTCGTGTCCCTGTAGTTTCAAGCTGTAAGGAAATAACGTGTCCGAGGAACCGGTGCCAAGAAGTAGTTTTTCATTATTTGATCTTCTGTGTAGTTTGATTTTGTGATAGCTAAAATATTGCTCTTTCAGAGTAGCTTAATGAATATTTAGCAGTTTCCTGATAGTGTTAGCCTGGTGTTAAGTCTTGTTAGGTTCTATCAGACCAGCCCTCTGCACAGTGTTCTTGACTTTGTTGTTCATAGTGTAACCTTAGGTTTAGGTCCCAGCTGATGGATTTCATAGCAGCTCTGCCTGCTGCCTCTCTAGATGGCCCGCAATGGAGAGCTGTGCTGCTACAGAAACCCTGCTTTAGGTAATTAAACATAAAACTTGGGTCCAATCCAATAAATTGTCTTCCTTGCAGTTTCTCAAGAAAAAGCATAGATGGATATTAACCTTGATGTTCCCATTAAAGTCCTCTGATACACTTTTTATTTCCCATATCTCATAGTATTTCTGATCTCCAGTGTTAAATAGCAGGCTGTTGAACTAGCAGAAGAGAGGCCAGGATATACTTGCTCCTGTGGAGCAGATCAGTTTTGAAGGTACAATCCACAAAAACACCAAGAACACAAATTAAACAGAGGCACTCAAAAATCACACCACGTTTAAGCGCGATGCATTTTCGCTGTTGTTAAAATACATACAGTCACAAACAGCATTTACATATGCAAAGTGACTGTTGCTAAACCCACCTAATTAATAAATCAGGATTGCATTTAACTAAGTGAAATGCACATGACCTCTTCCTCAGGATGCAGGAAAAGGTGGAGGCTTCTAGGACAGCTTCAGTAATTTCCAGTGTTAAGACATGCTTAGGAAAAAAGATGCAAAAGACCAAGTTAGCAAGAGATGAATCGTTGTGGCTTTTTGTGGTTCAGTTCTGTTGAACTGAGTATGCTGTCAATTATACACAGAAGTTCATTCAAACTTGTTTCTCCTGCCTGTGTTCCCAGAGCAGTTCCTATGGGTCAAAAGTGCTCTTACATGAAGAAAGGCTGTTTTAGGATCAGTCCTGCTGGCTCAGTTATATCTCACATCCATCCTAGTGCCCCTGTGCAAGAAGTGTTACGAGAAACAGTTCACATATGGCAAAACATCTCTGCCTGTAATTTTACATTCCACCATCAAACCTCTCTCTAATTCTATACAGCGAGTTCCTGTTGAACAGAGGTGGTCTGGAGAAGTGTATGTTGAAACAGCTGTGTGCTCTTTACCTCATCTGCACCGAGAATCACAGCCAGCTTCTGCTCATTGCTTCACCATCTAATTAAAGATATATACATGAGGGGTTTTTTCTCCTACATAGTTTCTTTTTAAATTTCCTTTCCTACTTGGATTTCTTTTCTCACCTTAGTGAAGATAGGAAAGGGATCAAACATTGATCAGACCAGATTTACATCTATTATGGCTCTTTTTTTCTTAAACTCACTGAAACTGAGAGAACTATAGAGCTATTGTTGTTCCTACCAGGGATGGCTACATAAAATTAATCTCCTAGATCCAAGTGATGTGCAGCATCAATGCATAATGTTGTCTTCACTCCTATGAAAGTTAACATTATGTATTTTGGAATAGCCTGATTAATTGAGTGAATGTGCTTGCTTGTGGGAAGTCTAAGTTTATGGAGCTTAAGTAGGGTTTTCTCTGCAGTTCTTCATGAAACCCACAAAATGCCCACTGAAATGCTGATAATCTAGCAAAAAACAAGCAGATTGAAGAGTGCTGACTTTACATAGCTTTGCAAAATACTTTTACTTTTACTTTTCCAAGCCAAGTAGTAAAGAGTGCATGAATTCTTCTGCTGTGTCAGATTTGGTAACTGCAACACGTTGTTGAACTAGGACTGCTGTCAATCATCAATCAAACTAATTTCTCGTGGGTTGCTCCTTGTCTTTAATTTCTGTTCCTTTGCTTCTGTTTCCTACATGCTTGTAATATACTAATGGCATTTTCTGAAAAGGAAAAATATTTTTCCTGGAGTTTATAGATGAGATGTAAAAGAGGCTTAAATACTATAAAGACAATGCTTTAATAAAACCCAAATTACATTGATAGTTAAATGATCGATATAGTAGAAATGTCCATATAGTTTCTGTCTACTTTTGATGCATTAATTTTCTCTTGAGCTTTTTGCTCCAGTGTCTGTTTCTGTATAGTTTGGACACCTTTAGAATTCTCAACTTGGGGATATACAAATAATATATGTCAGTATTAAGGTTTATCTAAGGAGCAGAAAAATAGGTGGCTTTGGTTGTGGCATATTTCATAGGATTTTCCTTGCACAGGTTCCATTTCAGCATCTCACTTTTGGAGAAGTCTCTGCTTTATGGTGCTTTTTTTGTTGTTTTCTTATTCCAGGTTCCAGTTACCATATATAGAAAAATGTTCACGGCCCCTCCTTTTCTGATTAATTACAAGGTTGTAATAACATTGCAAAAAAAGTCATTTGCTACGGTCTGGGTATGTTAACCCTGGACAAAACAGCCTGAGTGGGACAAAATAATGACTCCTTGGGTCATTTGGGAAAAAGCACAAATATTGAAACAGTGTGAGGGTTTTTGGGTTAGGATTTTATAGAACCGGAGTAAGGTTTGAGTAGCTATAGAAACAATGTTGGATTTCCTGAGTGTGGTTCATCTCAAAACAATGATCTTATTCTTCAGCTGCATTCATTTAATCTATTTCATAATCATATAGATGTGATTTGGTTGGTCATACTCTAACATGGAGATAGATACCACAGTTAACAGGATATATTGAATACCGTGGCCTTTAAACTGGCATATTTGGAAACTGCCACTTAAAAAAAAAACTGCCCAAGAAAACCCTTGGCAATGCTAATATATGTGTACTTGGAAGGGAGGTACAATGGGGTATAAAAATTGGTATACTTGATAATTTCCTCACAAAATCTTCTTGACACCTGTGCACAAAAAGTGTGCAGTGTGTTTTTATACTTCTGGGTTTCTACAAGCATTCTTAGAGTCTGCTTCACCTGCTTTAGAGTTGAAAATTGCCATTTTCTGTAATATTAGATGGTAAAATTTCATTTAAGGTTTACATTGATATGAACAAAAAAATTGCCATACTACCCCATCTATTTCTGTGCACAAAACCAGCTGTCTTGTGACTGTGTCACCTGAGATTTTCAACAGCTAAAAAGCACATTCTTGTGAAAGGATGCCTTTCAGATTTTTAGAAAACAAAACATTTTTACTTGCTATACAAATACTTTTAACTGTAGGGCCACCTAATGACTCTCACACAATCACAGCTTTTCTGTGTGTTCTTATATAGTGTTTTCAGTTTATTTTCCTTTTTTTTTTAATTATTATTTAATAAACTTTAAGCCTATTTGGGTTTTTATTTCTTGTGATGCCACAACACATTGTTCTTTGCTTGAGATTGACACCAATTTAGTAAGATGTGGCAAACACACAGCTACCAAGGAAATAGTTTCCTTAGCAACAAGGAACCTATTGACAACACTCAATGCAGAACCCACTTTAACCCCAATCTGTGGAGTATCTGTTTTCTGGCTGGTTTTTGCAGCTGTGCAAATCAGATGTTAGAAGGCCAGATTTTGCTCTCATAAACACAGGCAAAGTCATCTTCAGTGTGTATGAATGTAGGAGTTGGTGAATGTAGGAGTTGGTGAACAACCACTTGTCCCACCAAGACTTTTGAATTCAACATTGTACTTTAACTTTCAAAATATGTGCTGTACAAGTCTGAGCTTAAGTGAGGTTAGGCTAGCTGTAAACTGAGAACAACTGACGTATCCAGGCTTTAATAGAGCTTAATATAAAATAATAGAAGGAGAAAAAGTCTTGATGTGTACTGCTGGACACACATTTTTGGTCACAGGATATTTATATGCCATTGATATAAGAAGCCTGTGTAAATGCAACAATAAGTTTAGGACTTGAGAAAAATAATGGGAGAAACAAAACAAACATTCCACCATCTCATGTGGGAATTGCTGCATCTAACTCATCTATCATGTGAAATATCAAGAACAGTCTATGACTTTGGGAGAGGAAAAGGCTTGACCTGTTTCAATGGAATTCTGGTTTAAAAAAAGAGAAGTCCAATACAAGTTTTAAAAAATTCATTTCATCCTAACATTACTTGTTGGTTATATTTATACTAATTGTCTTTGTGCATCTCATGCATTCTCTGCTTTTCAGATTTAGGCACCTATATTATATGGGATGGCCCAATATTAATGATGGTAGCCTAAGCCCAGAGGATATTTGAATGCAAATCCCTGTTCTGCTACATGTTTTCTGTACAAGTCCCCATGGACTCAAATTTCCAAAGGGATTAGCAATCACGAATGTTCCCAGTTTGGAACAATCACCTAGAGACCCATTAGGAGGATATGATTTTTGGGAAATGCTAAATACAGTTCTTCTCAAAATCAAATCTCTTTAAACTGTTCCCAGTTAAGCACCCAAATGTGAAGCTCAGCATATGTTAGAAATCCTGTGGATCTTAGCACTAACATCTCTAGCAGTGGAGCAGAGACAGCTGAGGCAGAAATCACCCAGTTAGCCCAAAAACTGCACATTGCAGACCTGCTCAGCCCTGTGCCCAAGGTGACCATCTGTGCCAAGACACAATGCATGTAAACTGGGATAGAACAGGGCTTAGACAGTTTTCCAGGTAGAGTTGGGGTATCAGTAACTCCTGCATGTGCACCAGCCTGCACAGAGTAAATCTGGTGATGGAGGCTCTGCTGTCCATTGCATCATGCAAGTTGGACATCTGTGTTCCCATAGTCCTTTCAAGCACTCAGATTTTTATACACATTTTCAATTATGCTTTGGATAACATAATACTAAAACCATAAATCCTAGTATTTAATTTATGTGTAGACAACCTGATTTCTAAGAGGGCTCTGGTCCATACAGAACTGACAGGTAAAAAAAGGGAAACAGCAGTATTGTTTAAAAGGGATGATGTTTAACAATTAAACATTTCTTTTTAAAAGAAAAAAAAAAAAACCAAAACCAAAACCTAACACAGGAATGAAATAACTTTTTTGCCATGCTTTCCATAACAGAAAGCAGCACTGAAGTGCTAAATATTGATATTAGTATAATTTCCAGATAGCTTCCAGATAGAACTCCATGGTTCATCCTTGCCAGCTTTTAAGATTTGTTGGCAAATTTTCAATAAAAGTCTCTTATGGAATGTGCAGCAGCACATATGTAGCCTTAAAAGAATAGGTACCAGGTTAATTTTCAACATAATTGGTTGCACTATTTTAACACTCCACAACAAAAGTAGAAAATTACAAAGGTGAAAAAAAAATCTGTTTCAAACACAAGAATCAGTAAAAATTCTTTTGAATCAATATGAGCCTTTTTGGTGGCTTTGGTAATAAAGATCCAATTTTGAGAATAAAGCCCTTTTTTATGTGTACATAAATTGAAAAGTCACTACACAAATATATCTAGAATTACATTTGAGATCGTATTTTTCTAAATGAATTCGTTAGTTTGCCTTTAGTCCTCCTGATCTGAATTAATTCAAGAGAGATGCTTGCTTTGTGCTGGTCACTTGGAAATGAATTCTTTCAAAAAAAAAAATTGATATAATTGTGTAAAACAGCTGGTGCATCCTGAAGAGCTGACATGAGTATTCATCTTCTGTTGTATTTTTTGATTGTTTGTTTATTTCCTGTATCCTGTTCTGTACTCAAAAGTGTTAAACCTGTGGCATCTGTTAAAGAACTTCACTCTTTGCTGCTACAGTGCTGTAATTAAATTGCTGTATCAGCAGTTCCACATTGAGCATCTCTCTCCCATTCTGAATGGTTGTGATTTGATTATCTCTTCCATGAACCCCTGCAATTCTGTGGATATGCTTTTGTATAATTAGATGAAGTGTGGTCTGAAAACCAACCATATTTCCTAGCCACTGGTTTTAGAAATCCCTGCTAGAAAGAACACTAGTGATAAACTGATTTTTTTATTTTTATGCAAATTACAAGTATTATAATCTGCCATATACTTTAGCACCAGTTGTTCTTCAATTTGAGAAAATGCTGATTTAAAGCATAGCTTAATACAAATTATTCAGTGAACCATAATAGTAAAAAAAAAAAGAGAAACTTCCTTCAAATTATCACATTCATTTGGTCAAAGATAGGGTTTCATATAAAAAAAATTAAAAACTTTCAGCTAGGATAGTCTTCAAAAATATATATAAAAAATCCTTCCCATCAAAACCACACTACATACATGACATCTAATGTAGGGTCAAATTTCAAGCTTTCCTTAGACATCTGTAATTTGAGTTTTATTAAAGACCGTCAAGATAGTTACACTACAATAAGGAAAGGTAATTAAAGCATAATTTATTCCATACTCTAATTTTTTGAGACTATCACTAAAGTATCTCTACAGACTAAAATTGTGGAATATGGGCTGCACCCCGAGGCTGAAAGTTGCTGAATTCTGCACAGGATGCACACAGGCGGGGCAGCAGCAGATAGCCTTCTTCCAAATGTTCAGTGAGCTTGTTTCAGTCACACACAGACCAGCACGTTTTTTGCCCTGTTCTGTGTATGGCAGGGTGGGCTACCAGTGCCTCCTGGGGGTCTCTCTGATCTGTGCTGCCCCTGCACCTCTTCCTTTGTGCTTTAAGCTGAGAGCAGCAGAGTCTCTCTCTAGTTTTTCATGTCCTATCGCACAGGGCGCAGTGTCAACACTCGACATAATAAATACTAATGCAGTCAAGCCAACAACTGATTTCATTGGTAACTCATCCCAAAAGGCAACTAAAAAGCCTATTTTGAAACATATGCCTTTGTGATGTCAAATAGTGATAATTTCCAATTGACCCCTGCTGGATTCAAGCAAGTGAGTTGGAAGGGATTTAACCTCATCCTAATGCAGGTTTCTTGAGCCATTCATTCCCTCACACTCAAACCAGGTGAGATTTCTTTTTTTTCTGGAAACAGACATTTCAATTTCATCCTTTTGTCTCTAGTGGAAAAGGATGCCAAAAAGTAACATTAGGGATACGTTAGTACTTCAGGTTTTCTGACACTTATTAAAAACTCCCTATGACTACACTGCTGCCTGTCGAGGTCGCTGAAGCAGAAACTCGGTGGGACACAGCCATGGAAAACTGTGGATTAGACACTAATGAACTTGTGTGATCAGCCCTGTTACCCTGGAAGCTGCAGATGCTCTGAAGTTCTCTAGTTACCCTGGAAGCTGCAGATGCTCTGAAGTTCTCTATCAGCCCCCAAAAAAAGGGTGTGTATCTCTTCTAAAGTTGGATTTTTTTCTGAATAAGGGACCGGAGGAGACATCAAATTTTGCAAGGAGATCATGGGATCTCCAAAGACAGATTATGTCAGGGCAGAAAATAGGAGCTTTAAAAAGCTGAGATCTGCTTAAGATAAGCATAGTTACAGCCAGAGCTGCCCTCTCCCCATGGCACAGAGAAGGAAATTTAAAAGAATTAATAATCAAAATAAGAATGGCTGGATAATTTCTTTATCAGCCTGAGTGAACTTTGCCAGGCTGGTTTTTTTAAATATCAATGATGATGATGATATTATCTCTGTGGCCACCTGAATACAGAGTTTGGAAGCAGAACTGTTGCTTCTCAGTGACTGGAGCAGTTTGGGAGTTTCGCAGAAGGCTGTGTTATTTGCTGGAAAGTTCTTCCACAAAGTATCAAATACTGCATCTCTTTTTGTTGTGTGAAATCCTGGGTGTGGGATCTGGTGGGGAATGGAGACTGGGACTTGCTGAACTGGGACAGAACTCTGATATCAGCTTTACCTTCACCCCCCTGTGTTGTCACCACTCACTGTAAGAAAATTTGGTTCCTTTTGTCAAACCACTTTTGTGCTATGACAGATCACACCAAATCTTTGGTAGGAATCACCAAATCTCATGGCTATCTTCACAACATCCTCCACCCACAGCAGTTCCTACAAACACTTGCTGTTCCTCCCCAGAGCCTCACAACTAGAGCCAAAGCAAGTGCTCCCAATCCTAATCTTCAAACACAATAATTAAGACATTTCTTGTTGAACAGAAAGTAAAAGTAATCCAAGAACATAAACTGAAGGGCAGTTCTTGCCCTGCTCCCAGCTTGATCCACTGCCCATTGGGCAAGAGAGTAATTCCTTTCTCCTCTTTCTCCAGCTCATCTTCATGCCCTGACTTGACTTACTCTCACTTCAATGAATGTTAAATAAGCAAAACCCAAAAATATCTGGAAAATTAAAGCAACTGTGTTTTGGTTGCAAATAAAAAGAGTCTTTGGGCAAATTAGAAATGTCGATTCCTACTATGGCATTATTAAGAACAGTGTTCAGTGTATACCAGGAGAGTTTCTTCTTATCCATATGTATATCTCTGTTGCTTTCAGTTTTCTTGATAAAAGTGCCAACCTGATTCAAACATTCTGCCTTCAGCAAACTATGCAAAAATATTAACATTTCATTAATAGAACATACCCTAATATGTAAATCATGATACGTGACAAGCTCCTCTTTATAGCAGTTATTGCTAAACACAAGAGGGTCACAAAAGCTGAAATTTTGGTGAGCAACAAACCTGGGACACGTGATTGTACTACTTTTACTAACAACTTGAAAAGCAAAGAAAATCCAGTGACTTGTGGTCTGAGTTGGCCAGAAATTACTATGTGTTTCTGAGGTTAACGGGAGAGAAATTAAGCACATTCACACATGTGGTATCTCTGAGCTGTTTCTGTAAGAGCTGTTAATGTAGGACAGATGTAATAAACCAATAAATTAAAGTTTCTTAATTATCATTAGAAAATATTGCTATCTTTAAATACAGATGCAAACTGGGGGAAAAAAGTAAAGAACTTTCTGATTTTAAATTAGCATGAATTAAGAAAAAACACAACTCAGGTTTTCTTTCTGTCTAGTTTTAACTTGGGAAATGCTGAATATGCAGTGATTTATTTATTTTTTTACATTAATAATAATAGGAAATGGTAGATAGTGGCATCTCAGCACAATCCTAATTTAATGAGTAACAATAAAACAGTTTTCCAAAGGGGCCTATTTAGGTCCAAGAAAGGTGGATATTAAACTTTCAAGATTTATTTTACTTTCGTTAAGGTATGCTGATGTGTGTTTTCTATGGCTATAGCCATATATCCAGGCTGGATAATGTTGAAAAGGAATCAAGCAGGTCACTATTTTTTCATTGTGGTTATGCTGATCTACATTACAAAACTTTTCCTTTGGACTTGTGCAAGATGATGTCATGAAAGGAATGGGAAGGGAAGCCAAATCTGGACCACTGGCAAAAGTTGAGATCTTGTGGAATTTGGAGAAGGAAGAGAATCGTAACCCGAGAAAAGCCAGGGAAATATTGTAGAAGCTTCTTCGTATCTCTGCCAGAAAAATTCAAATGCAAAATGTGACACAGCTCACAGAGGGTCAGATGAAAAGAGAAATGGAGTCACTGTGAGGTGGCTGAGTGTCTGCAGGATATATCAGAGGCAAAGGAGTCTTCCACAAGCTTGCCAAGACACAATTTGCCTTATACTCTAGTAAACTGATACATGGATTTTGGTTTTCCCAGTCCATCTCCAAGGAAAATTTCTTACAGATCAACAGTTAGGCTTCTGCTCTCCTTGTGCAGTTGAGTCTCCTGATGTTTTTTATACACATGTGTGTGTATATGTCTACCCATCTAACTGAATTACTTAATTCTGCAGTTCAAATGCAAACTGAGAAATGTGCACCTGGAAAGCAGTCTCACCCATGGAAGTGTTACCATGATATTTCTGAACCATGACTCTTATGGGGCATCATAGTGAGATATCAAAGTGGAAATCTTTTTCAGGGATAAGTTTTCTTTTTTTGTTTACCTTCTTTGTGATTATAAATTACATTTAAGTTAACAGCAAATATTTTTCCATTAAGAAATTATTCTTAATATATACCTGGGTTGGGTTTTTTTTGTGAAAACCGATTTGATGGAGGCATTGCAGCCAGCCATGGACCAAGGAAAGTAGGTAGTCTGGATCTTATCAATAATTCAGTGAGAATGCATGTGCACCTGGAAGAGAACGCTTGGGCATGAAAATAAGAAAGCCAGATATTTATATTAAAGAATATTTACTTTATACTTTAGGTCATATAAGCTTCAATGGATTAAAACTTCAAGAGGGGAGATTTAGATTAGACATTAGGAGGAAATTCTTCACTATGGTGAGACACTGGAACAGGTTGCCCAAAGAAGTTGTGGAAGCCTCATCCCTGGAAACGTTCAAAGGCAGGTTGGATGGGGCTTTGAGCAACCTGATCTAGTGGGAGGTGTCCCTGCCTATGCAGGGGGTTGGATCTAGATGATCTTTAAGGTCCCTTCAAACCCAAACCATTCTCTGAATCTGTGAAGTCTTTCACAGTGACTGGGGGCTCTGATTTTTTCCTGAGTGCACTTGATAAGCATGCAGGAATCAGTTTCTAATCTCCCATGCACCGTGTTTCTCAGACATGCAGAAATAACAGTGTACTTGGCAAAGCCACAGGAGCACAAACCTGCCTCACGTAGCTAGCTAATTGAGGCATGACTGCATGGCTTCCTCAGGAGGGTTTCTGATTTTAAGAATAGAAGATATAATAGTACTGTTGACTGAAGGCGTAGGTTACTTAGTCTTCAATTAGCGAGGGAATCTGTGGAGAATATTTTCTTCAGTGATTGTATCTTACATCCTTTGTAAGTCTCCTTTGTACATTTTTTTAGGCTAAAAAGCTGTAAAACTTAAGAAGCGTATAGAAATTCACTCAAAATATTGTAAACATAATTATTACTAAAATTATGTCAATATAGTAGAATATATAATTTCATATCTTAACATTATTACTATTATTTAGTATATTAACACATAACAAGTACTGTGCTAGTTTTTGTAGCATTCTGTGTTTGTTTCCAGCCTTTTCCTTATCCTGGAAATCTGTAGTGTAACATTTTCATGTGATGTGGTCAGATCCACACATTTAGAGGAAAACCATACGACCCTAGAGATGGCAGGAGGTTCCTAGGTTTCAGACCCGTGTTTTTATACCAGGAGTGGCCCAGCCTTTGGGATTTCGCTATTACTGTGCACTTTCCACATGACAGCAATATTATTTTTTCAGACAATGGGTTTCTTTTATTTAGCTGGGATTTTACTTTTTTAGAAATTTCTCTTATTTACTTATTTTATCTGATTTCTTTTTGTAAATTTGTTATATCCTCCCCATAGGATCCCAAACATTAGTCACTGCACTGCTTTGGGAAGGGGTTCAGGGTGCACTGCTCAGTGCTGTACAGTTGCTGCTGTCTAATTAGGTTTCAAAGTATGAATTTCCCATAAGAGCAGCAGACTAGGGGAGCAGCGTTTGGCTGGGTTTAGGTTAATGGATGAAATCTTTTTTTCAGGAACAGCAAGAATGATGACTTTCGATCCTTCCTTGCTGACTTTGTTTTCAGTGATTCTGTTTGGCATGGATCTCTTGAGAGACCTTTTTGGGTAAATTTCAGTAGACATCATTATCATCAAAAAATAACATGTATTTAAAGCACATAATTAGCTACTGGAATTCATATTTAAAACATCATTTGCTAGTTTCTGTTTTCTGTAATGTTTCTTTAGTTCACATAATCTTTTTTTTGTTCTAAAGGTCTATGTTAAAAAACGCTCTTTCTTCCGAAGGACACTTGCTGTATAATCCTTTGTTAGGATAACAGGACCATCTGGTCCCATCCATCTCACTACAATTTGATGCTGGGTTAATTGCACCCTGTCAGCATGCATGATTGACACTATGTTTTCTCTCTTCACTAAGAGTAGTCTATTAACAATGCAGTTTGTCTGAATTCTAGGAGATCTTTTCACAGCTGCTTGTGTGGGACCGTATACTCTTCCTAAGTTTTGCTATCAGCCATTACAATAAAAATACATAAAAGTAAATTAATAATAGATCTTCTCAAATCTGGTGGATAGGTACAACCCAATACATTCTTCTCTAAAAGGGAATAAGCTGGTTTTGAATCAGTAAATTAGAGGGTCCATTATTTCCTTAGCAGAACAAGAATGTGCATCTCCCTTCATCCTGTTGTTAGTGTATTGTCACTGCAGCATGCCATGAATTAATGGGCACAATTCCTCTCACTTCAACTGAGTTATATTAATTTATCCTAGCCCTAATTTGTAAAATGCTTAATGCTTCATTTTCTCTGTAACTGTAACCAACTGCAGAACAGTCTGGGCAACTGCTTAGTACACCACATGTGATCTTGCTGTTCCCAGGTAAGCAAATCCCATGACAGCTAGGTATATCCTGATCAGATGTTTACTTCATTTTAACATTTGCATCTCTGTGTGTTTTGCTTTGTTTATTACAAAAGGATCCGTGTTGTTTCCATGCAGCTTCCTGTGAGGTCTAACAAGAACACCCAAGGTCTATCACAGGAGCTTTTGTTTTGCAGTTAGTGTTCTCCTGCTCTTATGGCACCTGATCTCCAGCACATCCACTGATGGACAACCAAGATACATTGTTTGCCATCAAAAGAAATGGGCCAACCAATTCATAATTTTAAGGAAAACGAGTTCAATAGCTCTATTAGTTTTACAATGCAGACTTCTGCAAGCTTCAATTTATGTTGGTCACTTGACTGAGAGAACTTCAGATTCCATACTCCTTATCTTCCATTGCTTTGCACTTTCTGTTGCCAGTACACCTATGCCATGAGGGTTTAACTTACTACTTATTTTACATGTGTTGACATTAAGCTAAGGAAACTTGTGCATCATTTTCCAAGGCATAATTTCTATTCAGAAAATACACTTGTACTAGGACTTCACTGATTAAAACTTTTGGAGGGATGCCACAAATAAAGAATATACAGGTAAAACAATGAGCAACAGTGAGCAGGACTTTAGAAAATTTAAAAGAGGTCAGTTCTCTACTTGGTTGGGAATTTTATGCTGAAACACTTTCTGACTTGTGATACCATTTTCTCCAGACCATCATTTACTAAGAAAGTAATGCTTTCAAGGCTTGTTGGGAAAGGTTGACTGGTGTTGGGTTTTTTTCATATCCATCATCTGGTCAAAGTAAGACAGAGGGTAACTTCCTCAGGTCCAGGACAAATCCCATGATCACCCATCTATCAGGTATGCTAGAGTAGACAGGTATCTCTAATCATGGAATTGGAGGGATGCTCTGTAGCCCTGTGGTTATACATCCAGCTTTATTATAGGATACACTGGTTAAGTTCTTCCGCTTGCACAAAATTATTCCAAAAGAAGTAACTGAATGATCTTGTACATAATGTCTTTGTAAAACCACCATGTAGAGAATCTTGAACCATGGTATCCCACATCCAAGCAGGTGGCAGAGCACTTAGCTAACATCTGGTTTAGGGAAGGTGTGTATTTTAACAGAAGAGTGGCAGGAGAAAAAGAGTTGGGTTCTATTCTGATTCAGAACTGAAACTTTTCCTACTAACTCTACTTCTAATATTTTTAAATTTGTTATTTTTTGTCCAATAATTCTCTTCTTCCATAACTTCAGCAAACTATTTATAGATTTCCAAGTCCCAATTTTCTGGTACATGCAGTTGAAAAATACTTCCTTATCTTCAGTGAATATTAGGCCCTTACATAACATATGTTCGTATCACTTACTGGCTCTAAATTTGGTTTCAAAGACTTACTCTATGAAAATGTTAAACTGTGAACCATCCCATAAAATTTTTTTCTAGTATCATTGGTGGTTATGATTCATACTGTGAGAGGACAAAAGAAAGGTCAATGTCACTTTGTGCTCAATGTTATTGCCTTTTTTAAAAAGAAAAAAATCTGCTTCTCCAAAGATCATTCAGTCAGGAAATCTAGTTTTGATTGTCACATCTTAACTGACAAGCCAAGGGCTGTTCCCAGTTGTACTGTAACTGAGGCTGGAATGGGGCTCTTTGTTTTCCCCTTAGATGTTGGATAACTGGCACATCTCCTTGCACATGGAGATGTGAAGACTCGGTGATATTATCAAACATCATTTCTAAAGGAAATGACAATTCTTTTTGTCACTTTCATTGGTACTTTTACATGGCAGTTGCTATAATTTAATGTAATTATATCTTTCACTGTTTTTTATTCTTCTATTGTATATATATTCATGCTTCCTCAGATTATAGTTTTCATTGCAGCTCCTGGTTTTCTTATAGATAAATTAACTGGTTACCTTGCTGCACCTCGAGAGATATGACCCCCTAATATCCTTCCTGGATATTGTTCCACCTCAGGATTCTCACTGATGAAGCAGTAAGAAGCCCTAAACATTTCTATTCATATTAACTCTGTCCCCTACCATATTTTGCAATTGTCATGAGAATAGTAGTTCATTGAATTAATCTTGTTCCTAGTCATCAAATTATTATAACTTAGTTTCAGCAAATACAGTAGCTACTCAAAAAGCACATTACTTTCTAGAGCTTGTTGAAATATTGTGCACATACAGCAAATGCGACAAAATTTGCCACTTCACTGGGTTTGCAAAAAGGGAGAAAAGGAGAAAGAAATCCCCCCCTTTTTCTGTGCTGTAATATCACTAATTACCTCATTAGCAAAAGGCCATTCCATCAACAAAAATGTGCTTTTTGTACATTTTATGCAAGTGACCTTGAAAGCTATATATGAAACAGAGGTTTTGCTGCACTTTTTTTGGACCAAAAAAGGCAAATACCTGATGATGCAAAAGATTGTGGAGAAGAAATAATTCTAGCTTCAGACTCTAGACAGCAGCACGTTGCTCCAGGCAGCAGCAATACTGGCTGTGCCCCTAGACCATGCTTACATTCCTCTTCTCTCTGTGTCCTTGGGCAAGTCTGTCCAGGCTCCCATAACCCTGCTTCCTACTCCCATTTTCTGCCTACCCTGTTAAGTTACATCAGGAGATCTTAGGGGCACTGAAATTCAGAGGGGTAAAATGGGCAAAATCATGACTGCATTGAAATCAATGGTAAAATATGGTTTTGATGGAACCAAAGCCAGAATTCCACTGTTGCTTCTGATACTTATCAAAACAGTGCTTCAGAATCAAGCACCAAGAGAAAATAAATGGTCTCTCCATCTGCTTTTCATGAGAACTGATCACTAGGACATTCAAGCTTCATAGGGAAGGGTGTTTGTAGCTATTTGAAGGGTATTGGTACTCTCAGGAAAGCTAACAACAATTAGCTAAAATTTCAAATTTAAATCTATTTTGCAAAATCATTTACCTTTCAGAAGTTTCCAGTGCATATAGAATCCAGGTGTTTGTTGGGTTGTTTTTTTTTTATTTCATACCAAACTTAATGGGATCAAACTTTGTGAAGTCAAGACTTTGAGCTGAGGCAGGGGCTCATGCTTCTGACTGTCCACTGGTTCCTGAGCTGGCGTTGCTCAGGAGGTAGCTGAAGAATGGATCTGAGGTAGGAATGACCAGCTTGTGCTCAAGTTTGGTTGCAACAGATGCAGGGCAGGTTGACCCAGTTGGCTCGTGAGTTGAAATTAAATCAAAGCTAACAAAACCAGAGGAGAGGTAGCCAGTTACTAGCGGGGAAATTCAGAATAGTTCTGTCAGTGCTAATGAAGATACTCTGAGCACACTGCAGTGGAAAGCCCAGCATTCAATTTCTTGTTGCTCCTGCATTTGAAGGTTTAAAAAGCAATCATGTAGCAGACTTGTATCCCCTCCCTAAACAAGTACAAGGTGCCCCTACCTGTACTTCCTTTCCTACACAAAACTAAAATGTGCTTTTATTCATGGAAATCAAATGAAGTGATAGAGCAGTGAGGACAAGAGTGTAGGCAGTAAAACAGAGCTTATGGGATCGTGCCTTCCTACACTCAAAATGTCTGTGTAAGAGTATTTAGCAATAGATATAGCTTACAAGAACATGCTTTGTTGTTGTTCCCAAGTCCCAAGACTGTGAGGTTTCACTTTTCAAGACAGTCATTTTACAGTGCACTTTCATACTGTCAGAGTTGCTGGGGAAGATATTCAGTCAGCCATTAAAAGGTGGGAAAGCATCCTGCTGTTATGTATATGAGAGCAGGGCTTTGTCTTGTCACACGTCAGGTACGCAGCAGTAGAGGGAGAGAAAATCGTACTGGTATATGATGGAGTTTGCAAGATGTCCTCCAAACCTTAATTATTGGATTGTGTCCTGGGATAAGTGATGCTGTCATTGAACCCTGATTAGTTCAGAGGCAGGGTGGATGCAAGAGGGAGGAAATACAATGTCAGACTGGTTAATTAGCAAGCAAGTAAAAGCAACCCAAATTGTACGATCTGATGAGCAATTTGTCACCCACTCATTTTAAATGAGAAATGTGGTATCACCTGGCATTTCCTTTATATTTTCCTTTTCTGGATCTCTTTATATGTGAACTTTGTGACCCCTCTATGGGGTAAGCAAGTGTTAATATGCTTACTGCTTAGGTGAGATAAACTCAGGGCTGAGAAGAGTAAGTGACTTGTGCAGAGGTTACACATCAAGATCACTGGCAAAAAACCTATGAGTCTGAACTGGCAGCCACAAACTCTAAGCTGGTTTAGAAATAAATTATGGTACAGAAAATTAGAAAGATGGAGAAGAATGTAAAATTCAAGGTCAGAAAATGTTGTGTGTTGATTATACAGCCTTCTGCACGTTCAAGCTTTCAGTTCATTCCTAGTGGGCATACAAACTTTCAGGACTTGAACTTGGGGTAAACATATTTTGTGCTATTTTGGTTATCAAAAGCCTACTTAAAGCTGACTTAAACTAGCAAGTGGGAGTTTCTATCTGCACACAGATATGCTTCAGTGACCTAGCTTCTCTACCACCCCTTGTCTCAGCATCAGGAGTCTGCATGGGGGATAGCAGCACTAATGCACTCCTGCACTGCACGCTCGTAGGGTCAAGAACTGAGAGTAATTTAAGTACTGTAGGGACTAGGTTTGCTCAAAATCAGAGAAATGCTAAGAGTTCTTCTTTCTACCTTTAAATTCTTGGGCTGCATCTCAGACATTGCTTAGGACCATTTCTGAATGTTGAACTTCTGATATACTTGTGAGCCATTCTCCCTGACAATAATTATTTGAACAATTCTTGATACTAATTATTTAAACATTTCAAGAATGTTTTGCAAGAAAGCAAACCTAGCTCTCAGCAGACTGCTATTTCTTTGTAAATGCTCAATAAGCATTACCCTTTAAAATGGAGAAGAATAATTATCCAAACATGTAACTTGGAAGGTGTTCAGCCAAAAAAAGCAGCAAAATCATTTCCTATTGTTCTTTCACAACAGGAAGATTTTTTTTTTTTTTAGCTTTTGAAAACTGCAGAGTACTTTAGCATTTCCTGGATCACTTTTGAAGACTTGCAGCTTCTGAAGAAGTCCTTGAGTGATCTTACAAAGCAGTGCTTTAAAGCATCATGTCAAGATTTTAGAATAGTGTATTCAAGATGTCTATTAAATTTAAAGTCTGAAGAAGGGTGCCTTTCTAAAAGTTTGCCTGTCTTTTTGCAGTCTGATCAATTGACCTAATAAAAGATATTACCTCCACCTACAAACTTCAAATTTCTCTTATCTTTGGAGCATCACAACCACCATGTTATTACTACTACCACCATAATAAGTGCATATAAGCATGAATAACTGTTTCCAGAAAGTGATAAAAGTGACCAGTGCAAGGATTTTTCTCTTTAAAGAAGAAGAGGATGGAGAGAAAAAAAAAAAAAAGGCTTTTAATTCTAAAACAACAGATGACTTAAGACTAAGGATTTCCCTTAATAAGTCCCCTGCTGTTAGAGGATTCAAGAATTGTGAACTGCCCTGAACTGTCCTGCTTTGTCTTTGTGGTACCTAACAGTTTGCTTCTCCTTGTCATTTATTGGTGCTTGTTATTGATAAGTATTTTGCAGCCCAGAGTTTAAGCAGGTGTGAAGCAGATGCTTTCTGGGTCTTCTGGATTAAAGATCTGCCAGAGATGCCTGTGAGTCTTGATCCTTCAGTAGTTCCTTATCTGTATCAACTCAGGATGTGACAGTGACATCTGGGCAGGGAGGAAAATTTAGGAAGACCCACTCTGTAGAGCTTTAGAGACTTGGATATTTAGAGCCCCTGCAAGAACTCAGCTGAACCCCAAAAACCAACACCCAATGTTGTAGGGACCTTGGCAAATAGTTTTCTGTGTTCTGTGGACGTGTTCCAGTGGGGACAAGAGCTCCCCACTACTGCTTGTTCTCCAGGATAATGAAATGCAGAATATCTTGTGAGTGGTTTATAACAGTCATAGGGTAAATTTTGTGTTTTCTTTCAATAATTTTAACCCGGTGCCATACATACATAAATACAAAAGGTTTTCATGTCTTATATGGTGCTAGGGCAAGCTTTGCACACACATGGAGTGTAAAACTGCAGAAGTAATCTGGAATATGGGAGATGGCTAAATTAAAAAATTGTATATATAGCAAGATGAGGGAGGGGGGAGGAGTTTCTCTAAATCATCTTCAGTTTCTTTGTTTTATCCTAAAGCTTTCAACAGACTCTGCCTCCAATGCCAGATGAATTTGATACTAGAACAAATAACATTTATTTTGGGTTAGGTGTCAGGTACTGAAAGCAGAATGTTACTAGTAAAATTAAGGTGAACTTAACCACTAGATGGTTGAAAATTAACTCATAACCTTTAGGATCTCAACTAGTAAAACTGAGTTTTGAGGGGGTTTAGTGTTGGTCTCCCTTCTAAATGTAAACCTAGGCTGGTTAGGGTTGTCTGTCCCAAGAGCCCCACAGGAGCTCTCCCGGGCTCGGTTCGTGCTGTTAACAGAGGCTGTGTTAGTCTGGCTCTTGGTTAAACAAAAGTCTCACCTCAGATTCGAGTGCTGCAGCAATTCTGCTATCTTGAACGTGGACTATTTAGCATGCCATCCAATTGGCTTTATTTTTGAAGAGATAAAATACAGCACGGTCAGATTTAACCTGATACAATGCTGCACAATTGCCTCTGATTGTTTTAAGTTATTTCAAGTCAGTTACTTATTATAATTTTGGCTAACAAATATTGACACATCAGTATTCCACCCATGGCTGAACTGACATGAGCATATAAATATGATGCTAAGCAAGCTGGCAAGTACCTTTTGTTCACAGCTACTCAAATTAAAGACAGGTACTTTGGTGTGTCTTCAACCAGAAACAAACTGTGAAAATTCATTTCCCAGTGCTATTTGGGTATTTTTGTAACTCACTATGATCACACTGCATATGCAGATACAAGTTAAAAATAAGCTTTTCAACTCTTGCGTGTTTACACAATATTCGAAGCACTTTATAAAAGTGGATGTTAATTAATGCTGTATTTTAATGGCATTCCCATGAATTTGTAAGTACATTCTGGAGAGACTTTCAAACATAATTTACTTTCAAAACAATTGGGATTATCATGATCAAAATAATTCTTTTTTTTTTTTTTTTATTTCCACTACATTTGCTATGAAATTGTTTATGCTTAGCTGTCTCACATATACAGCAAAGGAAAAAAACTGAATAATGTTTATATTAAATTTAAAATATATATTTTTTTAAAATAGATTTTCCCTCTTCAATTCAATCTACTAATTTTCAAAGAGAGCTATGCATTGAGTTTTCAGAGGTTAGCTATACCTTGGTAGCTCTATATTTAATTTTCTATTTAAGTTATCTTGCACATAGCCAGCTATCACTCAACTGAAGTCCTGCAGTCACAGGAATTGTACACACATCAAGCACAGCAGCACTTACAAAGATGTTCTACACAGAGGCATGCTATTCAATAACTCGATCTAAAATGTTTATAAGGAGATTTAAATGTTTTCCGACAAATTCCTTGAAATTGTGGCAATTATTTGTTATGCAAACCACGGTGTGAACTTTTCTGACTTAGCATGTTATTTTGTAGGATAAAGTGGAGAGCTCTCCAGTGTGAAGTGTTAAATTATGATCTGCAGAGTAAGGGGACTGGGCTGCTCAGAGCAGTGAACGTGTAGGGCTGCACCATATGCTGTGTCTGAGGGAAGGGTGGCAGTGCAGCTTTTATGCTCTCTTAAACTCAGCATCAGGACAATTGCTGAACTCCCCCAAATGCCAAAAGCCTTTGGCCAGTATCGTCATGCTCTCAGTTCCACTGTGAACCAAGAGCAGATGTAACTCAGGAATTTGCTCAGGCTTTTGGTGAAAGTCCTGAAGTTGCTCAGGGGAGTGAGACAGTTAAATTGGTTCTTGCTGATAAATAGGAACAACTTGGTTAGAATAGACAATGACCTTAAACTCATCTAGTCTGTCATTTGTGTTAACTACATTTTTGTATTTTTCTATAGTCATGTTTTCTGAATTGGGCTGGAGTAAAAAATGTCCAGGTATTTCAAATTTATCTGTAATTGTAGTCATCTTCTTGCCAGAGCACATTGGAAATGGTAGCAGTAATATCTTTTCTCACAAGAATTTTGTCTCTTACACAAAGAAAAAGTTTGGGTAAGCTATTGGGATCACATCTGCACAGGCTGCACAACCAGACATAAGCTGTGATCTAAACAACTGCTAAACCATATAAAGTTGAACTCATGAGCTGAGCTTAGATTTTCCATCTCTATTAGCTCAACAGACTGCAACCAAAATACTTAACTCACGTGTCTTTGAACTTCTGGGAGGTTACAGGCAGATGAGAATACAGACTTCTTGGCTTGGACTCACCTCTCTTTTTTTGCATTATTTTTAGGGTCCATTTTCAATGTTGTTTAGCCAGTATCAAAGAGACAGTCCCACTACATAATGACTCCTGATCATTCTCTGCAAGATTGAAGGACATAAGCCCATAAGCCATTTGACTTAAGGAAAAGGATATCTAAACTGTGTATCAAGGGCAGGGAATAGCAAACATTTCTGCTTCCATATGTATCTGAAACACAAAGAGAACATCTTGTCCAGAGAAATAAATTGTTAAACTCCTTTTAAAAAAAGCAGAGGAAGTGTTTCCTTTACTATCTATCAATTAATTAGAAAAGGTGGTATGGTTTTCAAGTCTCCCTTTGACTCCTTAAGTGGAACCAAAGTCTCATAACAGTACTTTTTATCCAGTCCGTGTAGTTGTCAAAACACAAGGAAGGGGACATGTCAGATGAAGTAAACACAGAAGGTGTAGTCAAAAGTTATTAAGAGATGGTATGCTCCGTGCAAAAATGACTGCAAGTGCAGAGACAATGAAACGTGAAGCGTTAAAATCCAGCACAGTTACACATCTGAGTTTCTATTTATTATGGTTCACTATTTTAAAATGGATCCTGAGTCATAAACATGGCTGCCAGGAGGTCCACCTGGGTCCCATGAAAAAGATAATAAATACCCCTCCCTGACTTTCTTCTGTCATATTACAGATATTGCAGTGATTGCTTTGGGGCTTTCAACCTGGGCCCTAGAAACCGTGTCCCCTGTGCTTTCCTCTCTCCATAAGTCGTGGTTATAAAACATTTTCATCTGTGCTCTGTATCAGAAAGCATCTGCATTTTATTATATTTCATCTTTGTGCCAAGAAAGGAATATGTTTTGGAACTTCCGAGCACCGTCATATAATTTTCATTAATAAAAGGAGGAGGGAAATATCATCATCCAGCACTTGAAATGACCTTGGAAGGGGACCCATGTGAGTCTGTGCAGAAACAAAAGATCTGGAATAGCAGGGACCAAGTTATCCTTGGTGGAAGTTCTAGACATTACACCAATAATGAACAATCGGTGGCAATGTTTTCATACTAAAAAATTAAGGAAAAAAAAACAAATTACACTGATTACTCATGGATTGTAAAATACTGATATCCTGTGGTAGCCACGTATCCGCTCAGCGTCAATCTGTTCAGCACTGTAACTACACCAGGCCATGGCTGTCTGTTTTTTCTTCCAGGACAAAGCAAAGGCTTTGCAGCATTTCTTATTGTCATGTATTTATAGAATAATCTGTGCCAGAATTGGCCACTGTCAGCAAAGAGAAGGCTGAACCAGCCTTTTTTGTTTTATTTATTTTTTTGGCAGACAGAAGCTGTAATGGCACAGCCACAGAACCAAGGAATTCCCTGGCCTTCCATGGATGTTGGCAAGACATTAGCTACACCTTCCTCTCTCCTCATCTCATCCTTCCATTCATTTTTTTTTTTGTAGTGTAAAGTCTCTCAATGTGTGCTGGCAGGTACCTAGGGGCCTGCACAGAGTAGATGTTCTCTTGAGTTAGAGCCCAGTGTTGTTGTAAAGGCTGTTTGTGAGCAGAAGAGTGAGCTCAGCCTAGCTAGTCCCTTCCTGTCCTGTTTTTCAGTGACATTCATTTTCTCTGTGCACACAGAAGCTTATTTCATCTACCTCAGTTTCCCAACATGTAAAATGAAAAAATATTATTGGTCTTCACAAGACCATAATGAGGGCAAAAAGGTCAAGAAGAGCTCCAAGCTGAGAAGTGCTTTGCAAGTGCAAATTATTTTTCTGACATGGACTTTGCTGCCAAGTTACATAGCTAATATTTTAGCTTTTTTTTTTTTTTGCCCAGTTTTAATTTGTTATCTTGAAAATGCACAATAGCAAATTTTTACAAACTTTAGCCAATCAGGATCAGCCCTCCCAGATAATGTAAATACAATTAGTTGATTTAAAGCACATTTCATGTTATGCTTATCTGCTAAGTGTTTTGGTTATGGTGTTCATACAGAATGAGTCACTCATACATATTCCTCAAGGAAGAGCCAAAAGATGGAAGGAAAATACAGCCTGAGGAAAAAGTCTATAAAGATTTCTCGCTTTTCTAATCCCTTCTCTCTAATGTTTCTTTGTAAATTTGTCAGATGGGAATGAAATTGCCTCATAACTCTCCAGACGTGAAGAGCATCACTGCACAAAATTACGTACTTGTCAAAGCAAGGGGGAATTTATGTTGGTGTTCCTGAGATGTGATTTTATTCAGTCTATTTCCTTTGTGCACATCATAGCAACTAGAAAGACAAAAACAACTAGTTTATGTATATCTTCCTTTCCCCCCCCCTCCCCCGTTTTTCACCTCTGGTGAATTTTTTAGCTTCTATTTCTCCCTTTTGTTTTCTTATCCCCCCGCCTCCCTCCTTTTATCTACTGCTTATTCCTAGTGACAGTAAACTTCCATCCAACAATGCTGTGATGAGAGCAGCTATGATTCTACCAGCACCAGGCAGTTCAGACAAGTGCTACAGTAATTTCCCTATGGAGCATGGAGAAAGGTGTGGCTTCTCTCCTGGTTAGGGCAGATGTTGGTATAGAAACCTGCAAGATTTCTTGCAGGCAATCAAATTGTTAATTAATACTTTGCATTATATTTTAGTATTTTAATTTACACTTCATACATTGTCACTCCAAAGCTTCTGCAGTTAACTATTATGATTAATCTTACAGAAAACTACTTCCCAAATTACCTAAGTCCAGGTTCTTTGTGCTAGTTTGAATAATATAATTCTCAATCTTTGTGCAGTATTTCTTCCTTTAGTTTAAAGCTCTGTTACTCGATGAAGTCTAAAGCATTAGGTACATAAACTCCTCTGAATTTCAGCTACTCCTGGTCATGACCTTCTCAAGACATTTTAAAAATTTCAGCCTTTTAATTGGCCTATTTGGGATTCTCCAAAACATCTGAGATGACTTTAAAACCAGTGTTAATGGGGAAAAAAAAAAAAAAAGCCAACAAAAATTACATCTTCAAAGCATTATTCTTGATGGATCTATTAACCTCTTCTGAGCTACCAGAATGACTTATCTCACCTAACAGGGCCTCTTAGGTACCCTCTCAAGGCATAGGATGAGAAGAGATACAGATCTACTTATACCTCAATTTACCTGTACTAAGTACAGTCCGGGGCTTTTCCCCTCTTGTATTCATCAGCCTGTTTCCATCAACTGTCAAGAGGGATCTAGATGCTAACTTAGCTTGGACATCTTTCAGTTGAGATGAATCTGAATGCAGGTGCCCAGCCAGCTTATTTTATTTTACTCCATGTCACTTCCCTGGGCTCGTGTTACATCAGATGCCCCTCTAGCCATTTTTCAGTCAAGTTTCAGTTTCATCTCACTTAAATAACAAATATAGTTTGGCTCTTACAATCTGGTCATATCTGAAGCTTTGCATCGTATATCTGAAGTTTGGGTTTTTTTTCTAAAAATCAAATGTCATCTCTTCCTTTCTTCCCCTCCCCTACCCCCTTTGAAAATTGGTGTTACAAGTATGAATGTGGCAATAGAAGAGTAGGTGATATGCTGAGGATGTGATAATGTTGCAAGGCAATGTTAGAAAAAAATTATTTAACTGGATGTTAAATTTTCTGGGAGCTGGACTGTGAGGTTATTCATTATATAGCAAAACAGACTCTTAATGTATGCTTTTAACTGCTATTGCAGTATAAAAAAGCCCAACTTTGGCTCTGTCCCTGGTAAGAAGGTATATGTAAAAATATCTTTAAACTAGCTCTCAAACTGGTTTTAAGCTGCAAAAACCTCCTTATGGAGGCCATCACCAATTCCTGTATCAAAATACCTAGGAGGCTATGGATAAGGCTGTGCAGATCCTCTTCATCAAACATCCTCCCTCTTTTTATATTGCTGGGCTCTATAGCTTTTTGTACAACCTTCCAGATATTATCCTTATGCAGTCAAAACCAACCTCTCATTGTATACAATCTCCAAAAACAAATGTGTTGTACTATACGGAGTGCTGAGAGGAAAGGTGTTCTCGGCCCTCTTCCTTACCACCACTAAGAAACATATCCAGGCAGGTACCAGCAGTGAAATAACTCATGGCTGAGAACAGTCAATCACAGACTGCACACCCAGACAGAGATGCTTTATGCTACCTGTTGGACCAACAGATGAGTGTATTTCTTTTGCCTTCATCATGGTCTGGTCCTGTAAGTGTCTGTGTGTGAAACAGTCCTCGAAGTCAATGAGCCTTTAATGCTGTTGGTTCATATTAGATATCTATCAGCATTTTATCTTGGTGAGGGTGTAAAATACTGGCTTAGAACAATGAAGAAGAGTTCCTGGAGTCATCCCAGTGACTCCTTATAGCTGTTTTTCCTGCAGTATATGGAGTATAAAATTATCACGGTATTGATGGAGTTGGGAGGCTGGTCTGAGCAGCCTTGATCTGGGGCCTGGAGATTCCTGCAAAAAAAAACAGCAAAGTGAATGCCGAGCCACATATTGTAAAGTAACAAGAAGAATTTTTATTATTGTTTTTTTTCCCTTTTGTATTTTCCTTACCATTTGGATCAGATGTACATTGTTTATAACCCCTAGTTTACTGGCCCCAAATATCATTACAACGTCTGCACTATGATATATGTTTGGTTGTTACCCTTTTAATGGATAAAAAAAGATTTAAGTACTTCATTCTGTTGCATTTTGACAGCTGTTAGCCATCATTTTTCCATTCACCTGCATTTAGCAATCCCATAAAGGGAAGCAATCTTAGAACTAACAAGAGCTGGGCACTGCAAGGTGATAATTCTGTATCACTTTGGCCTATAAATACCTGACAGGCTTTGCGCTGAGTCAGCAGTCTGTAACAAAGTGGCAGCCATGCCCTTTTATCTGTGTGAGTGTTTCACAGCAATTGGACTATCAGCCCCTGCAGTGAAAATCCATAGTATCGATCAGGCTATTTCTCCACTGTAATTCTTTTGTAGGAAATCCCTGATGACAAATTTTATCTGCACCACTTTTTGATCGCTGGTTTGATGTAAGCGATCTCCAAGGGCAGAGTTAAGCTCCTGGCCGTTCCACATTATCAAGCACTAGCTTTATTTACTGAAACTACAGTTGTGGTCACCAACAAAAATAAAAAAGCGAGCGAGAGAAAGGAGGAGGTGGAGGAGGCTTGAAAATTAAGAGTGAAATAATATTTCAAAATGCAGGAGCGAGGACTAAAAAAACAGTTGCGTCAGCTACTTGGTTCTTAAATGTAAGTTATAAAAGCATGTACTGCATTTATAAACACATAAGCAGTAGAAATATGTTTTGATAAAAACATCCACATGATACAGGGCTGTATCTCAAAAGTGGAGTACTTGGACCCGATCCTGCAAGCTCCTGTGAATGGTCCCACAGATTCCCCTAGGACTGCCCTGCTGGGGAAGGACTAGTGCACATCAGAAAAAAAAAGAATTTTACTTCTCAAACTGATAAATACTCCTCCTGAGCTGCCTCACTAGTACTTATTGCAATATGTCTCAGGCCACACAAGGGCTTGCTGTTGTGATAAGACTCCAGGTTTTTCCTGCAGTCCCGAGGGGTGTGGAGCTGAGGTCTGTTCAGACATGCATTCAGACCAGATGGTCATGAAAAGCTTATCTCTACAAACCTCTGGTTTAAATCCAGTCATAGTAGATACTCGTATATGTGATACTGCTCTGTGGATTTGTTTAGGCTCTTTAGACTACAAATTTAACTTCAAAATCCTACAAAAGGAAGGTCACAACTTTCCAGTCTACCTGAGCTAAGTAAGACTGAGAAGCATCAGATGTTACAGAATGCAGAAATGCTATTAATGTGAATTAAGATTTTATTCCACTTTTGATTTGAATGTAGGTTATTGTCTCAGCAGAGTTATTACATATTATCCCTTGGACACCCTAAGTTTCTCATTTTTCAGTTCCTGATGAATGAACCCTTTACTCCTCTGCCCTTAGGGAAGTTTTCTCACCGACAGTTGTTGCTGTAGTAGATTAGTGTTACTTACTATGGCTTTGCAGAGATGTTTTCTTTTTACCTGAGTAATGCAGCATGAAACAGTGAAATGGTGCCTTACGTTTTTATTTAAAGCCCTGAGTCATTGACATATCCCAAACATGGCATGTACAGTACAGAATTACTTAGGAAAGTAGTCTACCTCTGGTGTGTTTTTTCACCCAAAACATGTTAAGCATAAAACTAAAAATAGCTTGCATAGCAATGAGTTCTTCATCAAGAAAATATGTTTGTATAGCTGGACTCCTGCATACAACTATGTCACTCTGCTAAAATTCACTTGCCTAGTAAATATATATCTTTGGATATATGTTTACTGAGCAGCATATATTGGATTAGGCATGGAGCCAGTCCAATTTCATGACTACACCTTTGAAAAACTGTCTGATAAATACTGAGAGGAATAATTGTATGTGAAGAGAATAGTAAACATTACCCACTAGAATGGATTTTTGGCAGATAATGTGAAATACTTTGTGCATTTGGAGCCCTATCCTGAAGGAAGCATTTTAATAATTTTCTTCAGCAATAGCTCAATTAAGTATTGAGAGTAATTGGGATTATCTGGGAGAAACTACTCTGGCTTTTCATAAGGTTGAGCACATTCAAAGTCTGAATAAGTTCAAAGTTTGAGTAAGTTTAATTCATAAAAGTATAATCATAAAACCCAGACAGAGACAGTAAGATCTTCAGGGGGAGTTGAATGAATTTCAAAATCAATTACACCCTTTATTTAAATTTTATGGACTACATATCTCTATCCAAGATTTCTGATGTTATACGGTGAACAAAATTCAAATTATGCAGTTTAGCTCAAAGTATGTCATTATTACTGAATTATCATAAATCCCAAACACATTGCACAACACTTTTCCTCTAAATTACCATAGGGTAATCATTCATCCTTTTCTACACCCATGAATGCAATTCTGCCCTGCACTTGAAAGGTTACCATATCTGTGACTAGACTGACCAAAGTAAGATCTAATTCACTAATTACTGTTTTATGTTGCAACCTTGTTTTGTAATGAAGTTTTTCAAGTGCAGCTGCCTCTGGTACCAAAGAGAAGCAGCAGCTGCTTGGGTGGTGTCTAAACAACATTAGGACCTTACAGGCTAAGCAACTTTTGAGGTACCAATCACATATTTGAAAACGCATGTGACATAGCTTGTTTATAAAATATTCAGATTTTTTTTTTATGGTTTATATTTAAATTTATTCCTGATGAAAAATACTGAATTGACATCAATAGAGACTCCTTTTGTGTGTGTGTGGTATAGAGAGGTGCTTATTTGATGCTACACTAAGACCACCAACCCATGTCACTTAAACTACTGAACAGCCATCAATAATGACTTCCAATTACTACTAACTTGAGCTAGAGTTGAACCAGTGACCTCGAAATACTCTGTATCCCATTAACAGTTCCCTAAGCAGTCCAGTCTCCCGGTGTTTGATTGCTCTGAACACAACAAAAGAGCTTTCCTTCATTGTTCTTTATTTCATTTTTCAAAACTACTTAAAATTAGGGGTGGATAGGTATCAGAATACTCAATTTACAGTTTCTCTGTATCTCTAATACTGTATCTAGAGGAACAGCTTTCATTTTCACTGAGAATACCTCCCGCTGAAATGAAATTCTCTTTTCTCAGTCCTTGATGCCTTGCCTGTCACTGACGTATTTTGCACACCTAGATTTCAAGAATCAGTAAAAGCTGCCACGCTTCTGCCTCGTGTTACATTACCATGTGGTCTCAGACTCTCATGATGATTCCTGGATATCCTCTCTGTTATGGGAGCATGTTAAGAGCTGACCAGATAATAAGAAATGAGCCATTAGATGCTAGTTTCTGTTTGTGGAATACCACTCATTAGATTTTCTATATTGATTAGAAATTTTTTTCCCATTTTTTAAATCTATGCTCAGAAACAGGTACTCAAATATTTGATGTTTTCACCAGGCCAAGTACCATGCTAATCCCTTAGATACCAGCTCCAGGGCATCATGTACCACAGCAAGCATTTGCAGAGAGGGAGATGATAGTGGGCCACCATGGTCGGGGCCGTGGGCTTGCCTGTTGTGGTGGCTTAGCCTCAACTCGTGTGTTCAAACAGGTGACCTGCTAATGGTAGAAGCAAGGATGACACTATCTTTATACTTGAATACTAAAAAAATAAACACTTTTTGTGGCATCTACCCAGCTGCAAGGATTTGCCAGTTCATTTGCACTTTTACAATCTAAAATAGGTTCAGCTGCAGCACTTTGGTGTACCTTTGTGACACCTTCTCTGAAGAAAAGGTGTCAGTTCATTATGGTTTGAAACCCACCACCTGCCTGTCTCATCTGCATTAAGAGATGCAGTGATATTGCTGGAAAATTTCATCCCACTTTCTTCTCCAAATTTCTGGTGCTTTGGGGCAAATTCAGTGTTTTCATTAACATTTAAGATAAATCTGGAAAGAGCACAGACATTAATGCAGATCACAGGCCAGAAATGCTAAGCAGTAACAGCTTCCTTTGATCTACTGAGATATGTCAGTTGTAAATATTTTTACGCTTCTGAAAATCAGCACTGTGTAGCCCTTGTCCAGATAAAGGGGGAATTTAGCCATCAAAATCCTGGTAACTCCTGCTCTGCCAAGGACAAATACCCTGCAGTCCCTTCCCAAACCAGGAATATTATTCATAAGGGCAGGATTTAACTCACCCATGTCCTTCTTATTTCCTCACTCGTGAGACCTAGGCTTCTGGTCTTCCACCATGGTACTGGGTTTGGCCCTATTCTCAGTGGTCTTGTTCACCTCATATACATTATAGTATGTTAAGTGCCTAACCAATATATGATCTTACTAGAATAGTCTCAATTCAGGCTTCAAAATGGAATCCCTTCTTTACAAGGACAATAGGATCAGCAATGTAAAATACTAGGCTCAATACATGTGAAATTATTCACACTGGAATTCACAGCTGAGACATGCTGCTCATGTGCAGGTCTCTAATTTACCCCTGAAGAATGAAACAACTCTATTGCAAACAGCATTTGGAAAGTAAGATGTTTACTTCTCTGCTCCAAACTTGTCATCTTGATGGTGTTCCTGTCTACACGTAACCTTTGACTACAATTTTCATATGTGACAGCAAGGTAGATCCAGTTTGGCCAGGTCCAAAGAAATGTATTCTCAAAGGTAGTCAGTATTCAGTCAGGTTGTTTCACCTTGGCAGTTTGTACCAGAGAAAACTATTCCTCCAAGCACAAGGGGTATTTAGCTGGGGCAAAACAAGACTATAGTAAATGTGTCTTCCAATGACATTACATTGATGGGTTAGTGAGGTTTTTCCCTTTAACACACTGATGATATTAATTACAACTATAAACTGTATGTCATGTTCCGTCAGACCTGTCTTCCACCATCAAACAAAAATAGCCTAATGTCAAATTATTGAAGTCTCCCAGCTGCTGGAAATTCCACTTCCCATCTCCAAGTGTTTTTCTTTACCACAAAATAACAAGCAAGTCCCATGTGTTTGTATCAGTCCTGAAAGTGCTGTCTGTAAAAGTCATGTCATAACCTCAATCAATCACTCAACATTGGCCAACACTTTGGTAGATGATCCAGAAATACTTACTGGGATTATACTTCAGGAAATAACATATTGCTGGCTGACAGCAGCAGCAAAATACTTTGTAAGGAGGTCAGATAACCCAGAGTTACCCAAGTAGTTTCTTTCTGTAGCTTCTGGGGCTGCATCTGTTTACACACCCCCAAGTATATGACACAAAGCGCTTGGAAACTGGGTGGTAGGACAAGCACTTAGAGCTGTTTAGCACCATGAATACACACAACACTGATGGCAATTAGTTTTCAGTTTTCCTTATCTTTCCCACAGGAGCAGTGGATCTCACAGTAGAGCTATAAAGACAGCAAAAAAAAGGAAGGTGTGCTATAGAGGGGGACAGGAGCAGGGTGCACAGACACAGCATGGCAGTGGGGTGCTGCTGAGCACTGTAAATACAGCAGCTTGCTGCAGAGCAGGCTGAACCCTTCGTGTTGCCCAGCTAAGGAGCAGAAGTGCAGACAGAGTACTTGGAGAGCAGGAAATCTGCAGCTGCTCATTGGAATAACTTTTCCGGAACTGTTTTCCCAGAAAATCTATCTTAGAGAGGACTTTAATGTGGATCTCTTAAGCCTGCGAGCCAAATAACTCACACGGTAACTATTAACCTAAATTAGGTATTACTAATTATTTTTCTAGAAGTAAATTCCTAAATGTAGGTGACTATTAATTTCTTTCACTTGCTCATGAATACACATATTGAATTTTCTGGATATGGACATAGTTCACTAATTAACCAATCTGTTATGGAATAACAAAATGCCCCTGACCATTTAGACCCATGGAGAATACAGCCTGTAGATCTTAAGCCTGTCCTTTCTTAGGCTGGATATTCAAAATTTATGGATCTGCCAGTCAAGATATAATAAAATGCAGAAACATGCTTGTAAAGAGAAATGTGATATTTACTGTTCAGCCATGTAATATCTTCTACTTATACATCTCCCCTGAGGATAACTTGGTGTTATTAGAAGTGTAGTTTTCTTAGACATGCTCCATTTTCCTGTTTTCAAGTTCTCTTCTTCCTTTTTGTCATTTTCTCTTTCTTTTTTTATTTCTTAGATTTCTTTTGGAAAGTGCCAGCCCTTGAAGAGTGGCATTGCAATAGTAGAAATGAGTAGCATTTCAGACATAATAGGCTTATTTAAAATAAGTTGCAATATAAAGCTGAAGAGAAGTTTAGAATTAGTATGTTTAAGATCACTGAAGATTAAACTTTGGTTAGTTGTGCCAGAGCTAGTCTGAACACAGACTTTATGGATGTCCACCATTGCTAAACCAAGAAAAGTAACATCAGAATTGGGTTCTTTCAGTGGAGTTTTCCTGATTTGAGCCAGTTAGAAGGGTTCTAGCTCTGTTTCCTAGTAAACTTTGGGAAACTGCAGATCTACTGCTAGCAGGTAAGTGGCATAAATGAGAGGTCAAACTAGAATACAGTTCTGCATTTTAAATCCTCATAACTTGTCTCTGTTATTCTAAAGTTCTGTATGTATAGGAGTTACATCTGTGTACGTAAGTCTGTCTTTATAGCCACATTGTATTCCAAATATTGCAATGCTGAAAGCATGCCAGCTTAAGATCTTAGAGGAAGCAACAGTGTGTGTTGTGTAATGCTCAGTAAAACTGAATGTTATTTGGTGATGCCTGTTGGTGAAAGAATAGAGAATACGCCCTGCTACATGCTGTAACTTTGGGTCTCTTTGCTTTTATCACTTTACTTGCTTTTATGATCTGTGCAGTGAAAAAAAACTCTCTTGTGAGTAGAAGTCGAGCTTTCACTGCAAGGGTTATTAAATGTGGAGAAGCAGTACAGGCCCCTCTGCTGCACGTAAAAGGTGTTGCCTATGTGGTCAGCCAGCTGGGGAGCAGGAAGGGACTGCCTTCTCAGTGTGAAACTAGTCTGCATAGCAATTTATATAATAGTTTGGGGAAATCCCTGTGATGGGCCAAGGAAGACGCAGTGGATCCACTCTGTCTTGAAGCACTACTACTCAAAGCAATAAATCTGGAGGAGATGTAACTGCTCCTCCAGCATCCACAGAGGCCTACACCACATGCCAGATTTGTTTCATGAATTTCTCTCTTCTCATTGCCTTAAGCACAATTACAAATACATTATGCAGTGTGAATTTTCACCCTTTTTTAGCATTCAGCAGTGCTATGAAACACCATCCTTTCCCCTTAGTGTACTGGGTTGAAATTAGTGCATTTCCCATACATCCTGCTGCCTGCACCTTCCCACCGTGACCCAGTGAGAGGATGCTACAACCAAATGCTTCCCCTGATGGGATTTAGTCAATCACATCCACAATATCATCCGACCTCAGCTTTCACAGAGGTCAGGAATCCAAGCCTGCCGCTGATCCCAGGTCACTGCACAATGAGCTGCTGCCAGGCTCCAGCTGATAATAAGCTCTTGATTTTGAACCGGGGGAACAGGATGATGTACAAAAGAAAACAAAGTCAGAGCTATTTATCCATTGGAATGGGCATATGCTTCTCCCTCCTCCTAGAGGAGCTTCGGCTTCTCATTAGATTGCATCCTGTTCTGTATGTTTTTGGCAGAAAGGCATTGCACAACACCAGGCGTTGTGCTCTGCGCAGAGCAGGACATGGTGCAGAGCAGGACATGGTGCAGAGCATGACATGGTGCAGAGCACGACATGGTGCAGAGCATGACATGGTGCAGAGCATGACATGGTGCAGAGCATGACATGGTGCAGAGCATGACATGGTGCAGAACACGACATGGTGCAGAGCACGACATGGTGCAGAGCACGACATGGTGCATTGGCATCTCCCTCGTAAAACAGCATTTGACAGAAATTTAGAAAAAGTTGGGGTTTGGATTGAGAGGCAGTGATCAATTCTGACAGCGTCCTGCTCAGCTCAATATTATTTCTGAACTGCCTGGAACCAAATGCCAGTATGCAGTGCATTTCTTCCCAAAGTTCAAGAGGGTAGATGTAAACACAGGCCATAAAAGACCTGCATGTCTTGAGCTTGTAGGGGTCGTAATTCTTTCCAGCAAAGTTACCTTTCCTGTTTCTATGAATTACTCTTACATTCTTGTAAGAGATACAGTTTGAGGTATTTATGGTGCATTCAATTCTGCTATCATTGATTTACTGGACTAAACCTGCTCCAGGATATGATGTAAAGCCCCTAATTCCAAAAAACTCTTACATCTCAGCGAGAACAGCATTTTCTGCCCTGTTGCCCTCAAGCAGATGACCAACGGAGATAAACAGAGGGCACTCCACTCTCGGTTGCAATGTGCTTGGTGATGTGAAGGAATCAATCAGACAAAAGCAGATTATTAGAGTGTCTGAGAGAGATCAAACATTGCTGGCATCTTCACCCACACACGGTTGATTTACAGGCAAGCTGATAAAGTGCTGCAGCTCACTGTCAGAAGTACATGACAGCTCCTCTAGCTCTATGGATAAATTATTGCTGAAGCCCATGATAACATTTCTCCACCTAGCAACCAAACATAACAGGATGTGGCTTTTAGTACTCGGAGCCAGAATGATACAAAGAGAAAACACAGAAACTCTTCAGGCAGCGAGGTAGCACACTCGAAAAGAAAGGCATGAATAGATTTTCATGCATATGCAGACACGCTCAGGGTGTGTGTGTGTCTGTATCAGCTCTGCCCGCAGAAAATTGACTTTGTGTTAGAGCTGTGTATTTGAAAATAAACGTGCCAAAATGCACAGAATTGGTGCAGGCAACGGCTGCAGCAGCGGGATGGCAGCGCTGGCAATCATGCAAGTGTGCACACGTGCAAACTGCAATTCAGGGCGATGGGAAGAGTCCCTGTATGGGGTCTAGGACTGCACAGCTCACCTAGACACCCAAGGCTTTGCTCACGAGTGGACAGGAACATATATGGAAAATATTAGGTGTTTTCTTTTACTTGGAAAAGTGCCAGTGGTATGAAGCCAGTAAACGAGCTAGATTTTCAATAACCCTATCTTGCTTTAGAAATAGGCAAATCAAAATAATCCAATTATTTGGAAGACAGTAATAAAGAAAGGTGCAATTCAGATATTCTCTTTATTTTCATCTGGTGTCTTATAAAATAATAAGCAATATAATCTGCTAAATATTGCATCATGGCTATTAGACATTGGGACTGCTCTCAAAAATTAAGTTGGGTTAATTAGAGCATGTACTATGTGCCTATAAAAGACTAAATCAGGCTCTGTCTCAGGAGCCAGACGTGAGTGCTTTTCAAAAACTGAGAATGTGACCCTGACAACTTGAAATCTAAAGTATATTGAAAGTACTCACAGGTTAGAGGTTCTGCTGCCTCAGATGCCTTTAATAAATTTTCTTACTTTGAAATACACTTCCTTATTTGATGTTTTTTTTTTGTCTTTGTTGCCCTATCGGCAGGCAACCCACAGAAGAGTAGGGAAATGAAGATAGAAGTAACTGTATGAAAGAAATTATATAAACTGTTTATCTGCAGTGTTCTGCCAAATGAACAATCAGAAAATGTGGGGGTTTTTTCACCCTGTGGCTTTTTCAGTTACAAGAATTAAGACGAGGTGAGAGGTAAGTGAGAAATTCTAAGATGTAAAAATGTAAGCTGATGATATTCCTTAAGTAATTCTTCATATTATTTGTTAGCTTGTCATATTAAGGACTTGGTACTGTTTATATTAAGGACTCAATATTGTTTATCTGCAAGCTGAGATCTAAGACCAATTTGCATTTGTACGTTTCAGTTGTGTTTCTTTAGTCACTGCTGTGATTGAATGTAGTCTCAGCAAGCAAGCTCACAAGTTGGCTTAATTAACCATTTGCACTTGGTGATACCTGCACAACTGCATTACCTGCTTGTACTAGCTGAAAGCATGGACCTGACTAGAATGTTTTTCTTATTAACAAGCATGCTCCTGACTGGATTGCTGGAAGCCCATCTTACCTTTCTGCTTACTGGAGGTTAAGTGCAAGGGTGGAATCTGTGATTGTTCATCATGTTTTAAAATATCCATTTAATTTTACCATAATCTATGCAGACTTACAGACACATTACAGGTTGGTTTCTATGGGACCTCATGGGGGGGATTTAACAGTGCAACTCTTATAAAAGCCAACAGAAATAGCATGGCTTAATCCTTGCACGCAGCATTGAAAAATTACCCATAAATATTTCACTATTATGTTTTATTATTACAGTCAAATTTGTTTTATGTACTTATTATTTAAGGGATAATAGGGCAGGTGTCCCATTTTATGAGGCAATAATCTGGTTCATGTTGGCTCCATAGTTTATCCCTACCAGTGAGCTGCATTATCACCAAGGGACATGGGGAGCTTGTCTTCTTATAGTAATAATAATATTACCTTATATTTCTACAGCACCTTTCCTCTAGAATGATCCTAAAGCACTTTACAAATCCTATTTGATTTTTGACAACTGGGGTCATCTCAAGGATTATTTCAACAACACCAGTTCCAGAGACAAGATACAAACCAGACTTTAGACTGTCCAGATATACTTCAACCTCTGGAAACATTTGCTTTTCATACACTCTTATTCAGATAGCTGGGTGTAGATGTGTAGGAGTTGAGGTTCCAAATATTGATGGATGTCCTTGGCTGTGGGACCAAGGGTTCAAGTATTCTGGAAGTGGAATGTGATGCCATTCGATTCAGATGTCTTGTAATGTCTCTTTGTAAGGTACATCAGAAACAGCTCTCTGAGGAGGGCTTGTGAGAGCTGGACTGCAGGCTGCAGAGACAGCCCTCACATTTATTGGGAGGTTTGCTTGAAATCAGATCAAAGGGGAGTGATTCCCACCCCTTCATTAGGTAATGCTTCTCTTCCAGATGATTTAGATCACATAACGTCATACGGCCATGACGATAGTTAATGTTAGTGCCCTTTTGTTAGATGCAGGTGCTGCTGACAAAATAATCCATTCTCCTCTCTTCTGTGCAACTTAGTTTTGCACTAGTTTGGGTTTCTACTAGTATGAAAGCTATATTTAAGCTTGGCCAAGGCTGCTGTTATTTTCCCTGAATACCGGCGACTGGGTCTAAAGCTGCAGTTGCCTTACAGCCAGAAGAGTTGATGTGTGCCTGTTCCCAGCTCCCTTTGATGAGCCTGTGCCACATGAAGTCTTGGTTAGTCTCTGAATAATGTTATCCAACGTATCTGCCTTGCCTGCCCAGCCCTTCAGCTGACATTGTGTGCCACAGTGACAAAATATCACTTCACTCAGTATTTCAAGCCCCCAGATAACTTCAGAGCTTGTGATTCCAGTGTTTCCTCTCAGTTACAGCCTGCCTCTGGGAAGAGTTGCCAAATTGAGATTTGATTTGCATTTTATTAAAAGTAAAAAGAGGATTTATGTACAAATATTGTGGGTATTTTGCTTTTTCTGCTCTTTCTCTGTTTTACATTTGTTCTTCCTTGCATTCTCCTTCTTCAGCTGTGAATCCAGAAAGGCAAAAACTATGTATGTCTTGCTGTAATATGAGTATCTAATAATTTCCAGTAATAGAAGTGGTTTATTTTTACTTGGAAGTCGGAGCCAGCTCTGGTGAAGTTATATAGTCTTTGATTAAATAAGATATATAAGGCTGAGTTTACTCTCTTAACATCCCACAGTCACAAGGGCATTAGCTACTCAGAGGTGGTGTTACTCATTCCTTCCTTATCCAAAATCCCAGGCTGACCTAAAAAACTTTCCCAGCTAATGCCTCACTGAAATTGCCAGATTTCCACATTAAGTTAGAATTTCACAATTTGAATTTTCCCCACTTGAAAAAAAAAAAAAAAATTGGAAAAAAATTTCCAGAGTTTTGCCTACTTGGATCTTGCATGATTCAGCATTCTCAGAATATACTATTTTATTTTGTGTTGGAGGAAAAAGGGAGCAGTTTCTGCCATCTTCATAGAGAATTAGTTGACCAGCCAGATTTCTAAAATATTAGTGCATAACTGTGCCAGTACTTGCTTAAAAGGTTTTTTATTAGCCCCTGTGTTTTTGAGTACCTAAACACCTCGAAATGTTTCATTTCATTATACTGCAGCATTGTGGCTAAGGGATAATGCTTTCATTAGATCTATCATCCATTCACAAAATATAGCTCTGTGAGACATTTACATCAGTAAAACAAATCATACTGTGCCTCAACTTTCCCCCATTAGTAACTGAATGAATGTCTTGCCTCACCCAGGCAACAGGATATGTCAAAAGTTCATTGGATTTACGGATAACAAATCACTAGCTATCTTTCAAGCATTGTGCAAATTATCAAACATTATTTTATGTCACCAAGAGAGCTGACTGGGCCATGGTTCAGGCATGTGCTGAAGCACCTGGTTTACTTCAGCATCTAAATATCTAAAACGAGTATTTAGAATGAGAAAGAGAGACATAATTTCCTTCTTCCGTGGACCGATGTGTAGGAGATTAGGTCCTAATCTCATACCTCAAAAAGTATCAAAGTTTATCCAGGAGTTCAAGATTTCAGCACCTAGGTTTTGAATATCAGACATACCTTCCTCTTTTCATTTGTGTCTTTTGTTTGTTTGTTTTTTGCTTGTTTATTACAGAATTGCAGGTTTTCATAACTTCCAGAAAGTTGATATTGCAAGGAAAAAAAGAAAGCATATATCTCATTATATTAAAATGTTAACATTTCTAATATTTCCTAATGACATGACTATAAACTAAACACTGGAATGAAAAGATCTATGACAAAAGTGGAGCCTAGAGACGTTTAATGTGAATGTCTTTCTAGGATAGTTCAGGATTTGTTTTTGGAATGTATAGAAGATTATAGAAAATTGGTTTAATTATGTCCTCGATTACAATGTGTGAAGTCATTGTACCCTTCAACTGATGGCAGAATTGGGACCAAACAGCCTATATTGAGAAATATGATGTAGCTTTTATGTTGATTTTGTATTTTCTGCTCTTGTATCGTGCTCTAAGCTACTGTCCGTAATTTATACGAGACAATTATCTTTTGTTATCCAATTGTTATTTTTTTAAATAACCCAGACACAGCCTGGAGGGCACATCTCATGAACACCCCCATTGCAATGCTTTACTGACTGGTCAAGGGCCAGTTCCTAAAAGGAACCATGGTGTGTTTTTCATGCCACATCCAAGTCCAGGTGTTCAAACTCTGTTGGGACCACTACTGCACAGAAATAGGAGAATTATTAAAGCAACTGAGCTGTGTCCTCAGAAAACACCCCAATGCAGGTGGTGATGTACAGGTATTTCTTGCACAGCCCTGCCCCATTGATGGTATCCCAGACCCTCTTGTTCCATAGCAGTCACCTCAGAGTGAGCCAGGCTTTTCAGTCTCCAGAAGCCGTTTCAATCCAGCTGCCAACAAAGGTGCCAGTAATCGTTTTGCTGGTTTTGTAGGATGGTTTTCTGCTTCAGCAGACACCACTGAGCAACCATTAATAATACTCATGGAAATTTCGGCTGTGTTAGGAGACTAGTTACGATGAAGGCTGATAGGCTCTTGACAGAGTTTTTTGTTGCAGCTTGTATCATGGGACTCTGAGCACTGTCAGGATTGGGAGGTTTTTCTAATTCAGTATTTATGGCCAGAGCCAACCAATCCCCAACAAACAAAGCATGTTAGAACATTTACAAAATAGGAAATAAATCCTGTGGTTTGTATTTGCAAAGAACATTGCAAACATAAATCATTACTTACAAAGCCAAAGGAAGATGTCAAAACAGTTAACAAATGTTGCTTGTCTGCTGTGTTGATTGGCTCTAAGAATACATGGATCCGTGGTTTTCAGTTAGGCTTGCATGATTTAGCCGATCATATTTAACAAAATCTGCCAAGATCATCTTGTACCCCATAAATGAGCTCCCAAAATGTATAGCATATAATTGCCTCCTGTGTTTTGGGGTTTTTTAAATGAAAACTTCTAGCAGCCAGGAGATTCTACGGTTCTCTGAGTATTCAGACAATTGAAACGTGATAAAAAGAATCCTTTTCTGTGGCATTAGGGTTTTTTTGAGGCTGTGGATATTAGGACTTAGATGTGTGATGCTTGTGTGATCAGCAATACAATTCTATATTCATGAGAAAGTAAAATATGAAGTATAGTGTAAAGTAGCTGTTGCATTCACGCTGTATCTTGGAACAGTAATTGAATAGATGCTAAGTGCTGAGTCCTGAAGGGGGGGAACCTATATGGTTCTTTGGCATTCTTTTATACTACAAGAGTTAATCCATCCATCGTAATTTATGAAATGCCTTCATATTTTGGACTTTCAAAATTCGACCAAAGATATTTCAGATGCAATGTCTCTATTCTCTTGTGCTTTATCAGAGGAGAGGAAGAAGGCACTGAATTTCCATGAATTCTCATTGTTGTTATCGCTCTGAATATGCAGCCCAGACAAAGAGCCCTTTGAATGTAAAGTAAGAGAAGTGCTAACGGCTCGGCTATAGCTTGATGGGGAACTCTTACAAGCATGAAAATCCTTCTCACATTCCAGTGCATGCAGCATCTCTGGCTGCTAATATACAATAAAAGAAGGCACGATGAAGCCCTAGCACCATGGAAAGTTTTTAGTAGTCTGTTGAAGGCACCATTCATCACATTATTGAGTGCATCTGTGATCTGATCGGCTGCCTGACTCCCATTAAAATGAAAATAAGGGCTGCATAGGTTCAGTACCTTCTAGGCCACCAGCAACTTGCAAAACCTGTGTCTCCAAAGGGTGCCTGACCTTTAATGGAGGGAACAAACTGCTTGGGCTAATTGGTCCATGATAAATTTATTGGCTATTTTGTTCTTGGTACTCGAGCTGCTTCAGCCCCAGCTCAGATGTTGCCCCATTATACTGCTCTCCTCGATGTAGACAAAATGAAAACATGCTGCTTTTCCACCAGGACCTCGATCCCAACACACTTTTGCTGCCTGCAGTGTTTCACAGGAAATGCAAACAGCCTGCCTCTGCTTGGGCTTCAGCAATAGCCAAGTTCCTGGCAAAAATACTGACAGAAAACAAAAGCTCCCTGTAGTTAGAAAGGGCTGCACAGAACCTAGGTGAGATCCACAGCCTTCCAAACCGCTGAAGGCTGAGACAACTGTGGAATTGGGCTCAGCTGGGCTCCCTCCTTCCTGCACCAGAATTTCAACACACACATAAAATGAAAATTTCTTTCTTCAAACATACTTAATTGCTCTCAAGTTTTGGCACTTCTGTTACTATTGGATTTCCAGGGCATCCCATGGTAATGATTAGAACTGAGCAAATACCTCAAAATATTTTCCATGAAAACTCCCTTGAATAAAACATTGAATAGCCTTCAGCTGTGTTCACACCCCTTTCATATTTGCCTTCTCTGAATATTCCAGTGACTGATTTATGGGCAGAAATGTTAACTGAAACAGCAAATTTTAAGGGAATGTTGCAGAGTTTAAATATGGATATAGTAACTAAATGCAGTCAAATTGGAGCAAAAATAATACCAGGTGATTTTAGCCCACTCAGTGTAAGCAACTTATCTTACTGTCCAAAATTGCAAATACCATTAACAAAAGAAGTCTCTGTCCACCAGAAAGACCAAAAATTAGGACCAGATACAGACAAAATTTAGGAGATACTTAATGAATTTTGAAAAACAACTGAGCAACGTATGTGTCCTGTTGACACAATACCCTGTTGACAAAATACCTTCATAGATCTGGCCATAGCTCAAAATAAATGTTGGATATTAAATACATTTGAAAAATGGGGAAGTAATTCAAAGTTAATTGTGAGCAGGAGAAGAGAGTGAGCTCATTGACTTGGTTGTTTACTATGAATAAGTTGATTTGCCTTACTAATGATACAGGATTCTTGGCTGCTTCTTGAAGACTTCATTGTTAAAGAGCAAATATTTGCATGTTGCTCTTCAACATCATTAATTTTGTTTTGGAAGGTGAGTCATTAAGACCTACATTTTAAAAAGTGTACAAATACTGCATGTCTAATTTGCATCCATGTCTAATATGTACATAAATCAGATGAGACTGCACAGAGATTGACCAGTCATGGCATCCTTGGATGTGCAAGGATGCATAGAGGCAATTCATGTTATCAATTTCATTTAAAAAAAAAAAAAATACTGAACACAGCTTTAAAATACAGCCTTAAAACTCTCAGGTTTTGCATATGAAGCTCTTATCCATTCCGTAGCATGTTCCAGAGAGAGATAGCTTTGCTGGTGCAGGGAACCTTAGATCTGCATTATTCCCCTATGAGTGCAAAAATATCTTCATGCAGTATCTGAAAAACCTCATTTAAATGCTCTGTGAATACAGCCCTTCCCAAAGGCCAAGATGTAGTCATGTATTTTGGATGATCTTCAGCTAGAGAACTGTGCAGCTAATGCACCCATCTTACCACCTAAAACATTTAAACAAAAAAAAAAAAAAAAACACAACCAAAAACAAGAGATAAGCTGAAAAAGCCAGCCTACAGCCTCTAACCTAGATTTATGCTTTTAAATAAAATGGTCTGACTATGTTCTTATTACCCAATTCCAACAACAGCTAACGCTTGTTCTTTAAAAATTAAGAGCCACAGTATTTTCTTAGGGACACTTACACTATATTGTACCTTTTTCACCTTTCTGGTAAAATCTCTTAAAAATATGAGAGTCAAACAGCAATTTCAAAGAATGGAGAGCGCTTTGTTTTCTATTTCTGTGAGAATGAATGGAAGGATTTCAAAGGATAGAAATTATGAGTCGATATTAGAGGTGCTTTACGCAAGAACTGGCAAAGTTCAAACTCAGGCTAGATATCAGATTATTGACTAGATATCAAGTTATTAAAGATACTCCAAAGGCCACCAGATCTTAGCCAGGATGTGTAAGTGAACACACTTCAGTTTCACTCTTTCCTAAATAATAATTTGCTTACCCTACTGCCATCACATGCTAACTAAGTCATTATTTTCTTTTATTAATAAGGGGTATTTTCTGAGCTTCTTTTCTAGATTTTCTTACCACAGACACTGCTAATTTCATTTCTTATCCTGAGACTGATAACAGGATTTCTATAAAAAATGAACATTCATGATCAAAGATCAACTCTGTATCATAAACAAATTACAACTGGGCATGCTTTGAAATAGCTTAACCTAATTAAGCTCAAACACTTTCACAAAAGCTTAAAAAAAAAAAATGGGTGTAATTGGAGCTCCATTCAGGTTCAGCTGACCTCATATTTTTAGTTAGTTTGGCTTTTTTTCCCTTTTAGACTTTGCATAAACAAAACATTTTGACAGTGTTGCCTTCCTGGGAAAAAATGTTGGTAGTGCTGAAAATTCAGATTTCCAAATGAAATGCAGTTCTAATTGCTCATTTCTACAGTTCTTGGAACTCATGTAAAATGTCTGTGCTCAACGGGGATCTAACTGGCACATGACTCTCCACAGCTGTGTAACCCTCCTGTGTGCACAGGTAAGTGCAGCTGAGCTGGTGCCCACTGTGTGCTGGAACACCAGCAACTCTGTGTGTGTATCTGAAATGCAATGCATGTATTTTTCTTACCAAACTCATCTACAAATTAAGAGTTTGATTTTGAGGACTGAAATGGAAATCCCCATGGGATCATCTGATGCCACTGTCTTGATCTACATTGCATGCCAAGCATGTTCAGAGTGGTCCACGTTACTCCAGCCACAGGATGGCTTCTTCATTTTCAGTGCATCGTTGGTTCCTTATGGAAAATCAACGTTTAGGCTGAGATTATTGGAACCTGATTTTGGTGTCTAATTTAGGATCTCACTCTCTGCCTCCATTTTAAAAGTATTATGTAAAATCTTTTATCAAATATGTATAGATTATAAAACACCAAGTCACAAGGATTGATCATCTGCTTAAATGTGATTCTAGGCTGATATACAATAATATTACACCTGGATCCTTTATTTATTCAAGTCAGTTGTTTTAAAGGTACAGAAACACCTGTGGCTGGTAAAATGGCACAGAAAAAAATGTCTTTATCTAAACATCAATTATCTTAAAATTAAAATGAATAAATCTTTTGAAATCTATACAGAAGTCTGTATTTCCCTCATCACCATATAAACTGAATGCTTTCTAGTGGAGCTTTTAACATCATTATTATTATCTGTTATGTGTTAGCTGATCTCTTCTTCCATAGTGAACGTTTTCCTTTTTTTTATAAGCTTTTAATTTTCTTGATTTTTGATTTCACAATGAAAATAATTTGCTGTTTGCCCAACTGTAGAATTTCCATAACAAGGTAGTAATTTTTTTAATGCTCTTTTATTTCTGTTCTGCACTCAAATATCAAAATACAGGCTGTGATTAGGGTATGGATAAGTGTCTGTATGAGTACTTCTACCATAACATGTATCTATCAGGAATATTTGTGGAAAAAGAATTTCAAATGCATTCTTATCTATTTCTACTATTCCTGCATAACTGTTAACACTAAATTTTGTTCTTTGCATATCTGTGCTTGTAAAAGTTTACTACACTGATGATTACTGGAGGCCTTGAAAAAAAAAGGTGTCTACATTTCAACAAATATTTGTGTTATCCAATACTCTTTTTTTCCCATATTTATCATTTGTTTTCCATTTCATGAGATGAAAACTTTCAGTAAAATTTGTTTTAATAATTGGAAAGTATTAGGAGTGCTAAGCCAAATTACCTGTAATTATATAACCTTCTGATTCTGACTGTGTTTAACAGATTAAATGTTCTGTCTTTACAGCTTTCAAGGTTAAGTGCTCATAATGGGACATGCTGGTGAGTAGGTCATATAATCCACAGCAAGTGGTACTCAGCAAACCAAATGGAAGATAGTTATTAAATTCTATAACATGCAGCTTTAATCTAACACTCAAATTATAAGGGAACCACTTGGAAAGAGCTAAAGGCTATTTGCAGGTTCAATATATTCACTTTGCTCTCAACAGTGATCAAAGTTTGGAACTTCACATGTCTTGGACTGGTGTAAGAGCTAATTTGGAGGAGCTGGAAAAAATACTGTGATATCCTCAAGCTACAGTAGTTTCATAATTGGAGTCTTACACCTGTGGATGAGCGAGCAGCCACCTGCCTTGCCCAGCTCTCCACAGGTTTCCAGCATTGCCTTCGTAAGGGTTAAAAAGCAGTTAAATGAATCTGAGCACTAAGATAAATTACACTTTTATTTTCCACGTACAGTTTTCTAACTGCAGTAGTTCTTTTTTAATTGGTGAATATTACTTTAAAACGAGATGCAAGATTGAGAGGTTTTTTTGCAGGGATATTTCAGTTACTGCCAAGCCCTCCCAATGAGTTATTGTCTACCTTTGTTCCACACATTATTATTTTTTAATCTTGAATTTTCCTGAGTTTACTGATATTTTCTTTTCCTAATCCATCCTGAAAGCCACGCAAGGCCTATAAAGTTAGGTCCAAAACCTATTTAGCCTTGTGGTGACAGATTTTAAAAGAGGGTGGTTTTCTTTTTTTCCAAAAAGGCCACCTTTATACGTGTAACTATTATGCTGAAACAGTTGTAGTGAAAGCCCTCTATCAAACCAACCACACCACCTTTGCTGTTTTCCTCTGTCAGTCCTTGAAATGACCTTGGTTTAATTACCTGCATCTCAATGAGTGAATCTACATAGAAAGTGAAGGTTAATTAATGAAGGATCGTTTCTTACTTTAAACCCATCAGGCAGTGGCTGACAAGCAAGCCTGGTCCATGCAGTATTATCCTATATCTCATTAGAAATGGTCAGATTGATGTGCTAGCTCTGGTCTAGAAAAAGGAACAGGACAGTTCGTTAATGAAGAGAAGTGATGGTGCTCTTGCAAAAATTCAAAGGCCTGTGTAAGAGTCCATTATCACTAACGTTGTTGAACTTCCAAATTTTTCCACTAGCTTCTTAATTTCAAAAGAGTCTAATTTATTCCTTTTAAACTTATCAGACTTCAAAATTTTACACCCAAAAGTTACTGTATTTTTTCTACCTGAATGAATCTGGCTACAATTGACAAAATAATTAGATCCTTTCTTGTGTATTTGTGTAGCTGTGACAAAACCCATTCAGGTTGCACCATTTTGCATCCGGTGGCTACAAGAATTCATCCTCTTGACCTGTACTTCTTTAGGTCAGAGGAAGTCCTTGCTCAGGAGTGAAGCTGTTTCAGAGCTCGGTGCTGCTCTGTTAGCATTCCTCCTGGTGTCCATCAAACCACCCACAGACATGGCTGAACTCCCCTCCAATTAGGATGTGCCTTCTCATACACTCAAGAAAACTATTTTACAGCTTTATAATGGAGAAAAGTAATGAAGCACACTGAGGAGGGTCTTGCTGTCATCCCTGTAGGTAAATCAGTGATTAAATGATGGCTATTTTCAGCTACAGCACATTGAGCAATGTGCCCAGGCTTGGACTCCTAATCTGCTGCTGCTCTAGTCTCCAGCAAACCAAAAATTCTTACTGTGAAAGCTTCAACTATGTTCATTAAAAGTTTTCTTTTTTTTTTTTTTCTTTTTCCAAAGCAAAAAAATAGTTTATTGTGGATGTGACAATGAGGTGAAACTTGGCGTTGCACTAAGACTTGAATGCCAACATCCTTCCTGTGGAGCATCCAGTGGGTGTAAATAACCACTGAAGGCCAAAACAAAAATCCTGAAAATAACTGGAAGAAGAGAGTTTCTCAAAATAAGCAGCTGAAACCAAAATTCAGAAGTTTTACTGAGAGCCGTAAGAGACCTCTCCCTCAAAGGGATCCAGCTTCACCTATGAAACCATCTTTGGGCATTTTGTGGTTCAAAGCACTGATGATCTCCAAATGAGGTCACACTTTTTAACCTGGGAGTCAGGCTGGATTCATAACTACCTGCATTGCTGACACCAGGCAAATGCTTGCCAATTTTCAGATCATTGCCAAGTTTTCCAAATACAAAATGGTCAGAGAGGCAAATACTTCTTATGCAGGTGAACAAAGAATGCACCAGTACCGGAGGTTTATTTGTTTCTGTATTTCAACTGTATTTGATCTTGTAAGCACTACAGATTTTGGCTGCCTACAGCTTGTAAGGAAAAGATGGTTTCTTTGCTTTAGATTATAATATGCTCTTCAGCATCTTGTAATTCCTCTACCTTTTTTTTAACATCTTCCTTTCTCAGCCTTATCCACTGATTAAGAAGTAATAACCAACCAAGTCTAAAAAAAATGATCTTTTTTCATCATCACTTTTGAAAGTTTACATAAAAGAAGCTGGGACTGAGCTTAGAGGTAAAACTTTTCCTTAATACACTATATACAACAATTTTTAAATAAAGATTTAAATGGTAAATTTCTCCCACCTTTCCTTAAGTGGAAAATGTCTTGTGTGATCACGCTTCTGTCTGTTCTATAACATGTGACTTTTCCATATGTAGAAGTATTAAGAATTGTTTCTGGTTTGGGCATGTGCCAGAATTTAACTCATCACACTTCTATGTGTTCAAGTATCAGGAAAAAAAATGATGTAAAAAGGATATAAAAAGTTTTCTGTAACTGTGAAACAGAGCTCATTTACCTTTGTAATTTTCTATTAATTTACTACTAGGATTCATTTTGCATTTAATTTAGTCCTCTAATGGCTTAAAACTGTGTCTTTGGTCTTTACACATTTGTGGTCTCAGTCGTGTCAAGCTTTTTCATCTACTTTATGTTCATTTATTTTAACTTTTAGTAGTCTTCTAGCCAATTCTTTATCCTTTTTATTACAAGAGCATGAAATTTTATAATGCCCTAGAGCTTTGTTAGTCAGCTGCTACAAGGTTCTTAACCTTAGTTAATTTATTCTTTCACTTTTGACTTTCAGATATGGAGCACGCTTTAATATTTTGGTTTTGAATAGGAAAGCAACTTTTATTAAGTAGGTTTATTGCATTAATAGATCCTTATTTCATTTTTACAGTAGTGTTTAGGTATCCTGCTAGCCATAAAATATATTATTTTACACAATGATTTATAATTTTTTGCAATATAATTTAAATCATAGCATTGTTCGGTAATTTTACTGAAGAATTATTGTAAACAAGCAAAAAAATATTAGTTTTCATTGCAAAACCTTTTTTTTTTTTTTTTTGGTTGCTTATTGCATTAACAAATCCTAAGCATTGGCAGTTGCTTTTGTACAAAAAAATATTTAAAAAAACCCTAAAATTATCACTTGCTTTAATTTTATGTGATTATTCCAAACACATCTTGTATCCCCATCAAGTGACGTAATGATGGCCTCTCCTGCAATTTGGGTAGTCCCACAGGAATTCATTAAATCCCTACAGCCATGTTATTATCCAAGATTTTCATATTTTTATCTTTCAGAAGTAATTATTAGCATTCCCAGCCAGAGAGCAAAGCTTGGAAATCTAAATGCTAGTCTCCAACTTGAAAAGGCTAATGAAAAACAAAATATTAGGAGGAAAAAAAAAAAAGTAAAACAAACCTGTTTATTTGTATTTTCAATTCCCCTTATTCTAAAGCTTATATCCAAATGTTGTTGGTCTGACTCATGTTATACTTTGAGTGGGACCACTACATAAACAGATGAAGCATCAAACTCAGAAGATGAATTCTGATTTTGTTTGGGACCAATATCTGAACCTACTCTGAATTCCATTAAAATGAAGGCAAAGACTTCATTTTGCTGGAAACTTTTGTAGTCCCTGACAAAATGGCCAGCTTAGACAGATTTTGCTGTGAAATTTAACCTGCTTCAATCCAAGGAAAGTCACCTGCTTCTCTTCACTTAGGTGAGGCATAAAACATGCTTTCTACATAATGTTTTTTACTCTTAAATATCACCAAACATTATACTGGGCCCTTTAATTTATAATCTGTCTTTAATCTCTGTTGGTATTCCTCTTCTTCCTCATTTTTTTTGACATTAAAGTATTTTTATTTAGCTCATTTAAATCCTCATAGTGGTGTTCACAGCAGTGCATGGCTTTTGAGGATGCTTTTGGAAACAAATGCAGATGGTGGCCTGGCCCAGAAAAGGTTGGGCCCTCATTGGAGATGAGCTGGGGCACAAGGAAGGGTTGGCCAAAGGTCTGCACAAGCCCTGTGAACAACTTCTATCCCATATCCACTCCCAAATACACAATGGTCCATCAGCCCATGCAGCTCCCATCTGTGGTTTACTAACAAGGATCAAAGATCTGGACAGGAAAAAGTGAAAGCTGAGCAGCAGAGAACAAAGATTATATTAATGACTTATTAGATATCAGCTTAAACAAATTACCCAAGATTAAACATGATTCTTCAGTGTCATCGAAGAAGCATATTTGGAGGCTCAAAGGAGAAGAGGCTGGAGGTGTATTAAAGCTGGAGCTCTAAATGTTGTGGCCTAACCCCAAACGTTATTATGAACACAATACTGACAGGCTGGTTTTATTTGCCTTCTGAGTCTTCAGAGTGTGCAGAGTTCACATTATCAAACCTTTTCTTTTGTGGAGAGCTACAAAGCAATGTCTCACTTCTTAGATGAAAGATACTGTCTGAGAATACCTTGGCTTCAGCAACCCAGGCCCCAAAAAGGTCGTTGATAAAACCATGGCAGGTAGTGAGTTATTTTTTGAATGTGGCAAAAGTTAATTTAGAATAAAAAGACATTCATGACCAGACAAAGTCAAAACTTGAGCAGCTGCAAATGGGTAGCAAAAAAAAAAAAGATAAGGAAGAAGGACCTCTAAGCCAAGTTGGACCATCATCAAAGAAAGAATAAGAGGAGACAATCCAATCCACTTCTGGTATGGTGATGAGTGAATTTAAAAAAGAAGCAAGCTGAACACTGCTGTGAAGTAAATGTTCAGCTGAAGGCTAGAAGGTGATCGCCAAGGAGTCCTCAGGATCAGAGTTCAGACACAGGCATCTTTGCAAAAATGTTTGGATGAATTGCATGCCAATCCTCCTGAATGAGGATGGCAGAAGACATCATAGGAGAAGAAAAGAGAATAACTGAGAAAACATTTGCATGGCATTTTGGGAGCACCCAAGGTACACAGTATTCCTCATATTCCCTCATAAGCAGCCTTGTTTCATTCTGCCTCCTCCTCCACGGGCAGATGGAGGTTGCTCAGCCAGGCAGAGCCAGAGCCTCTCCACGGAGCAGGAAGTTGCAGCCCAGAGTGTCCCGGGCAGGGCAGCTCTGCTCCCGCAGCCTGCCTGGGCACAGCCAGCATGGGTGGAAACAAACGGTGAGGACCCTGCCTGGAGGGAGGTAAGAGATCTGATTTGTTTGAAACGTGAAAAGGAGGAAGGGTTTGAAGCAGAGGAAAGTTCAGGGTTTGGCTTTTTTGGTTTGTTTTGAGGGCAGGATGTAGCAAGAGACCAAAACACCACTTTTGAGCACCACTCTCAGCAAGGCCCTTACATACACGTATCTCGCCCCAAACGTTCATGCAGGAGGGGCTGATACCACTAATAACACTGCAGAGGGCATCACCACCACTCTGCTTGCTTTCTGCTTTGAAGCCAGAGAGCTGATCCAGAGGTGGGAGCACTAGAAAATTAATGGCAAAGGAGAAAAGAGTTCTCTTGAAATGCACTGGCTAGACTTAGAATAAGCACAGTTGTCTGCAGTGTTACATTTGTATACTTCTTGGCTTACATGAATCTCCATTAATCTGTAATTTTAATAAAAATGTAATTTCATTTCAGAGCAGGTAAGAGTGCTTGCTATAATTCTCATTCTCAATGTGGTGCAGTTGTTATTCCACCTACATTATTTACTTGTGTATAAGTATCAAACTAACTCAAATACATGGGAGTTTCGTTTCTGTTCTACAGGGAGCTAACACGTAACGTGATTTTTTTTAATATACATATTTTTTTATATATATATGAACACTGCTTTGTCAGGTAGAAGCTTTTAGTCATTCTGACATGAGGCTTTCATACAGCAAAATATTACTAATACTATTTTGCCTCTAAAGTGGATTTGTTATCAATATGCACTTAAACTAGTGATCAAGAGTTGGTAGGAGAGACACCTGCTCTGCATTTCTTATCTTTTTAATACCTTAGGGATACATCACTTAATAATTTAATGCTACACCATTTAGCATTTTAGCCCATCATCTCTTATATTACACATAGGATTTCAGTAATGTCTGATAAAATTATGTGTTAGCTGCCTTATGTGTGTGTAAAACTTAATAAGTCTTCTTCCCCCCCTCAAGTTTAATAACTGATTTCTTACATTTATGGATGTGAAATTTTATTGCTCATGGATATAGTCTGAACCTAAATCTTCATATCTTATAAATTGATTTTTAGTTTCCTTTTTGACCTTATGAATTTCAATCAGACATTGACCTCTTGTTGCTCATGAATCTGACTGATTTAATGCCATATAACAATAATACTGTAGAAAAGCATTATCATAAGAGCCCACAGGGTTTGCTGAAACCCGTAACTAGATTTTGGAGGCCTCTAGCAATAATAATTCTTGACCCAAGACTATTCTCTAATGCCTTCAACCTTTACTGTTCTGGACTGGCCAACCCGTGTTTTAGTAAATTCAAGGAAAGTGGTGGAAACTCCCAGGAGGTTATGAGCTAAAAGTGTATGGAGAAGATAATGCTGAATATACTCCAGGAACATGAAGCTTATAATAGACCAATTCTGTCTGGGATTTGTCATATTTTGAAGTGAGAGGGAAAACCTATTTAAAAGGAATGTTTTGTGACAAAAAAATAGTATTTACTTAGTGTTTAAGATTATTTTTTTTAATAAAAAATTAATAGTAATTGTCTTTACTGGAATGTATTGTTATTCTTTAGTCTATCATTATGGCTGCAGCCTAAACAGAGGACTTGAATGATTACTGCTTTGTTTGCTTGGCTGTGCTAATTTAATTTCATTTAATTCCTTATATGCTTTGGTTTACTGAATAACTGGGTGTTGATGTTCATTATTTCTTATTAAGAAAGAATCTTGAAGTGAAAACAAAAGTGTGAAGGACATGGAACTGTGGCATTAATGAATGCTGCATGGGGCTGACTTTGGGCATGAATGTTTACTGTATGACTGTACTTACTGTGCATGTACAAATATGTGTATATGGGAGTTTTATTTATTAACTGATTGCTAGGAAATAAGCAAGGAGTCAACACCAAAAAATCCAGATAAAACTACCTCTGGTAAACAGGGCAGGGGGTTAAGAAACAACACTTGAGCTATGAGCTGTGAAATGCTCCTTCCAGACTCCAGCCAAAATTATACAGGTGTTTCAGCATGACGGGGGCAAACAGATCAAAAGGGCTATAATCTGTTAAAAACTCCTTCTGTTCTAAGGTGATGGTCAGTTTATCAGGGATTTATTTATGAGGAGCAAACTGACACTGTCACTGCCTTGGAGGGCTAAAGGATAATAGGTCTTAAGTATCCAGCATTATATAAAACTTAGGTAAGAGAGGGAGACCCCTTACATTAATCCTTTTCACTTATGCTTTGTTGTAGCCTTGCTTTTGGCAGTAAAGTTGCCACAAAGAAAGGCAGAACTTGCAGTCTAAGATGAGAGTCTGCGTTGCTCATTGTTTTGGTCGTAGTAGACCTGGATGCACGTGGCCTATAAAAGCCTAAATTGTCTGATCACTTTACAGTGATCTGTGAAGCAAATCTCAAACCATAGTTCCTGCAGGACATGTGCCAACCTGGTCACATCTATGTCTTTTATGTTATAGTACATGCAAACACATATACACAGAGGTGCTTTTGCATGTTGGAAGACCAGAGAAATGGAAGATGGTCCTGTACTTCTCATTAAGGATATCATGTCCTTGATGCTCTGTATTTAAAATTTAATTAAAAGTGAAGACTTTTTCATGGCAATCCAAAAACACTCTGGCATGGAGCCACATCCATTCATCCTTCTCTGGAGAACTACTCTTTGCATACTGATGGCACTGGACATTATTGGCATATCTTGCCTGGTTCATATTACAACTATCAGACCGAGTTCCCAAGGCTTCCAGTGCAGGCATCAAGGTTAAAACTTGCATTCCCACAGTGCAGCTGGAGTTGGTTAGGGCTTTCTTTAGACATCACTTTCCATATATGATGGAGAGTGTAAGATGAGGGCTTGCATTAGTTTTGAAGAAAGGATGCCAAGCATTGCTTAAGGACCAAAAGTACGACTATGTGTAATCCGGCAGCGAAATCAGATTTCTCATGCTCTTTTTTGAAGCAGCACAATACTGCTGCTCTGTGCACTGGGCAGGGAGCTTTTAGTGTAAGAAGTTTGTGTCTAGTATATTAATGTTCAATTTAAACATAGAATATAATAGGTGAATAGTCCAAAATAGAAATATATGAGTGGAGCTGTGTGGTATTACTACTTTGTTTATGACGCTGAAGAGTCAAAACTGTGTCAAGCCATTCTGTTCTCTTATAAACTATTTAAATTATTTATTGACATGTAAAAGTTAACAATTTTCTGTGTTTACTGCAGCTTGTGTTATAGCTGATATTAATTAGGCTCTTTGGACCTTGCATTTTTATCTAATTTTCTCAATGTTGGCAATAATTTTGCTGTTTCAATAACTGATCTTATTCACCTGCTGCTAAAAATACTTGTCATGTTGAATTACAAACCCTGCATAGATATTGCTGCAGTTAGCAATTACAAAATACCACAACAGAATTGTGCAAAGGCTTAGAATCCAAATTTTTAACTGTATGTAATCATGTCCTAATTTGCTTAAGCATGTGTCTATGAGTTCTGTTCACTTGTACATGCTGTTCATTGATTTGTGTGAGCAGATCACAGAATCACAGTATCCTAGGGGTTGGAAGGGACCTCAAAAGATCTTCTAGTCCAACCCCCCTGCCAGGCAGGGTCACCTAGAGCACATCACACAGGAACTTGTCCAGGCGGGTTTTGAATGTCTCCAGTGAAGGAGACTCCACAACCTCTCTGGGCAGCCTGTTCCATGTAGTAATTGCACATGTAAATTCAGAGCAATGTGATATGAGCATAATCTGAAATCCCACTTATGTCCTCAATGCTCACTGTTTCCAACTGACTGGTCAACTGCCATCCAGCCAGTCAGAAACACCGGGCCCAAGGGCTTGGTGGAATTAAACCCATCTGAATTCAGTGCGAGTCTTTTCTCACTCAGAAAAAGATCACTGATGATACTTTTTCTGCAGATGCTGAGTTCATTAATCATTTCACTTCTGCCACTAAGTATCTCCAAGGCAAGATGCAACCAGGTTTTTTGGTACTAATTTACCTACCTCCTTTCACCACACCTCCACTAGGATTTTTAGATGTCCCCCATCACATGGCAAGGAAGCATCTGTGACACCATGTAAGTGTCTTCAGGATGCAGCAGTAACAAATTAAATTTGAATTTAAACCAGTGTAGGGATAGATGGTTTCCAGAGAGGCCTCCTGGACCTGCTGCATTGTGTAGCTGCACATGGGTCACACACCAGCAGCATCCCAGCATCCCAGTTGGTTAGTGGGAAATTGAGAACTATGCAGACAGGAGACTCAGTGGGAAGCACTGGGCTGAGTGAGGCAGGGCCCAGGCTTGAGGAAATTGGTGTTTAAAGAGCGGTCCAAATTGTAAGGATGTTTTTTTCCCCTTAGTATATGTAGCATACACAGAAATTACCCACAGTGGTGTATCTTTTTTTTTAAGAAATAAAAAAGAAAATAAAATTTAAAAAATATATATATAGCTAGGGAAGAAAGACTGGAAACATTTAATGCTGCTGTTCCCATCCAGTGTCTTGATATGACAGTAAACAGTCAGTTACTGGGGATCAACAGCTATTTCTTCTTTTTGGTTCTCCAGCAACTAGAATCTATTTTGATTTCTTGGTGTCCTTTCTAGTTGTGCTGTATTACTCATAACTGCAGCGCAGTGGTAGCTGCCAATACAAATTTAGTCTTTTCTGTTTATTCTGTACTGTCCTGTCAAAGCAGATAAGTCTGTTTTGCATTAGAGCTCAAAAATTTAATTGTGGGAAAATGATGAGTCACTCCAGAGAAGGTAAACCAATGTCTGTGTCAAGGGACGTTCTTTTGATGTACAAAGCAATGAAATGACATTAGGGCCATGAGCCAAAATCAGTAACTTTCATACAGAGGTGTCATTTACATTTCCCTGGGACAATGAGGATTTTTGAACCAGAGATAAGATTGAGTTGGGGTCAAGCTACAAAAAAAAGAAAAAAAATAAAACAGGAAAAGGGAAGCTTCCAAGCTTGGTTAGCAATTTGAGCCACCTACTTGTGAACATCTAATGAAATTCTATCAAGAGACTTTTCAGGATAGTTATTTTCCTTTCTTATCCTTCTGAGACAGGCAATGAAATGATGGGAGTGACCAAGCTTAGGAACCAGGAATGCAGCCAAGTTGACAGGAGCAGTCAGTCTACAGATTTTTATTTCTCTTTTTGAGCATGGAGCTGTGGCAACCTATAGCTGAGGATACATATTTTCTGGCATTGGTCCTTCCCTGACTACTAGAACTGTGGCTGTGAAGATCTAGTTTGGTTTGAGGACCTGTATCTCATACGTGTATCTGAGGGGCATTCAGCTTCCTCTGCGTTCTAGTCTGTTGCAGTAGACCTTCTCAAGGACAAATGTAACAAGTCACACGAAGACCAAATTAAGTGTCTGCAGGATGTCCTTGTGATATGATCAGTTTTCAGCAGAAAAAAATGGCAGAAACTGAGTAGAAATGTATAAGGAAATCCCATAAAGGATTCTAGAAATGAATTCAAAACCTTTTTTTCAGCATGATTTGGACAAGGGATGAGAGTCCACAGTTTACAAGTGAGAAGCAATAAGTGAGAAATATATAACTAATAAAACAGCTCTCAATTAATTTACACTTCCTGCTACATCTTTATGGTGAAACTCAGCTTAATGGTCCTCAGAAGAAGCTAGACAACACTGATGATCCACTTAAACTTCTTATTAAGGGTAAAATTCACCCTATTGAAGAGGACAAGCTTAAGATCTATGCACCCACTTAGTACCACTTATTCCAATTTTCACTTAACAAGGGCATAAGTAGTGTATACATCTGGATTGTCCTTCTGCACTAAAGTGAATTTTCTCCCTAGTAAATTAGATTGGTCTGCTGTGTGCTTAAAAGGAAGAAAATCTTTGCTTTCGTTAGGGATTGTTCTGGGAAATTGCTGCTTGACCTATAACTTAAACAAAAATTTTCAGTTTTTCAAAACTGCTTTACCACTCATACATGGTATATTTACATGATTTACCATTTGATCAAACAGCAAAGTTGAAGTAATGGAGCCCATTAATCATGAAGGGGAGAAAAGTTTTTGAGGGAGCTTCTTGTTTCTTTGCTATTCAGATCCTTCCTGTGGATGGATTTTTTAATATACATTTATTTTGATGTTTGAGTAAAATTGGTATAGAGTGGGTTGAGTAGCATCACAAGACCATAAGCATATCCCTCAGCAGAAAACACAGAATGGTGGAATGTAGTTTTATATTTAACTTATATATAAGTGAGATAAACATAAACAGGGTAATTTTGCAAGCCAAGAAGTCATGACAAATGGAAGGTCTTGTGTGTGTGCGGAATGATGCATATTTTCCCGTGCTCAGTTTGTTACTGATGATGGGTTTGACCCACCTGCCTGTGCATCTGTCTTGTTGCCTGCACAACTCCTCGGTTGTACGCAGACCTACTCCCCCACTGCCGAGTGCAACTCTCCAGAGCCCTCTAGCTTTGACTGCCAAACAGGCAGCTAGTTGCAGGCACAAGCGTGAGGGCAGGGCAGAACACCTTCCTGCGGCCCCAAACGCGTGTTTGTATTTGCAGGAACACAGGCTCTGCAAGACATTCCAGTCACAGTTAATGAAGTCCTTAATGAACTGATGGGCCTGTTTCTTATCTCACTTATGCCAGATTTAAACCTATGTAACTCCATTAACTTGTTGAGTTGATCCTAATTTTACATAAGTGTAAAAAAGATGAGAACCAGACGTTTTATGTACTCATTATCTAAGAGAATACAAAGTAAGTTCTTAAAAACCTTTTTTCTGTTTTCTATCAGTTACAAAGAGACTTAAGCACTCCTCCACCTTTGACCCTCCCCACTTTCCCTATGTACCAATTTCTGCAGCTACTTTACTCTGCTTTCCAACAGTTAGGCTGATCATGCACGTTTTGATCTTATTGTGGTTTTGTAACTTTTGAAATGAGTTTTGTAAACTTTATTCCTAGTGAGCACATTCCTTCTCACATGAATCAAAACTATGCATTCCTCCTCCCTTCCCACAGAGCCCTCTTCTAACGAGTCAGCCTTCTCCATAACATTCCTAGCTTTTCTCTGATGTAAAGAACTTACCATTACGGAAACCAGTCATAAAAAATGAGTGTAAAATTCTGGAACTGAAGGCAAAATCTTTTTCCTACTTAAAGCTTAACTGTGGTAATGTTTAATCTCAGCCTGCTGTTTTCAGCTGATTATGTTGAACTTTCTCTTTCTCTAGTAGTTTACCTTCCATGTGAACTCTGAATTGAAAGATCATTTTTACCCCAAGGAGACATACTCTGTGTACACTGAGAAAATTATTTCAGATATTTTGTTTAACTTTTATTGTGTTTTGGTATTGCCCTGATATGACTTACAATATAGTAACATAGTGTACACTTCTATCTCCATAGCCAAGTTCAAATGCCAGTGTGAACCTGATCTTCAGGAATTCAAGGCGATGATTCTTGCAAGAAGCTCAGTTACCAGGTACTTTTGCCAGCTCACTCTAACCACATACACAGTGGAATGACAGAAGTGGCCAGCAATGCACCAGGAGCCCTAGTGAGATATCTGGAATCCTGAAAGCAGGGATCTGAGCTGACCTCCACCATGTTAGCACTGGAGTGGTGCCTCTGACTTTGATGGAGTCACTCATAATTTACAGCTATGTAAGATCAAACACATAGCCCAGAGAACAGAAATGTTAACATGGATAGTCTCAGTCAGAGAAGGGTTGCTTATTCTAATGGTACCTCCTGTCAATCAAGTCATAGACTAGATGTCACTTAAGAGGACAATGGGTCACCCTTTTTCCTTTATTGTGAATATGATTAAAAATACAGAAAAAGAGAGTTAGAATGGGAAAATTAACTATTAGGAAAATAAATAAGAGGACTGAAAAGAGGAATCAGAAAGGAGATTGAAAGGCAAGTGCCCTAAACAGCCCCAAACCAATTACCTCGGGCTTAGCAGAGGGTGAGGTGGTTGTCTGAGCGGCTTGAAATGAACCGCATTACTCAGCTGTGTTACAGTAGTCATTTCCTATTTCATTCTCCCAAGGCTTATGCAAGACTCCTCCAGAAAGTGCCAACTTTCTGCCAAGGGAGGCAGTGAGAGCTCCAGGATCCCTCTGCAACCAAAGCCAGCGTGTGATGAGGGCAATCCCCCTCCAGCAGTCACGTGTGCTGAAATCAAACCAAGTAAGTGAGAACAGAGCAATGGCCATCTAGGAAAGTCATGTCAGATATGACTAAATAAACGCAGGGTTCAGACCGTATCTTTCAGTGACTGAGGTGAAAGAAAAACTAATAAAATTCAGGGGATGAAATGCTGAATAGGTGATTATTTCCCCTTTGTCTAGTCCTGCAATATGCCTGACCCTTTACATTTCTCATTGCAGTGACCAAAGGTTAAAATCAAAGCTAATATCCCTTTTGTGCTAGCTCATGAAGAAAAAAAAAAAATCATAGAATCATAGAATCCTAGGGGTTGGAAGGGACCTCGAAAGATCATCTAGTCCAACCCCCCCTGCCAGAGCAGGGTCACCTAGAGCACATCACACAGGAACACGTCCAGGTGGGTTTTGAATGTCTCCAGTGATTACCCTTTTTTTTCTGTCTGAAATAGAAAAGAGGACCCAGGTCCACTGTTTATAAGGTAGAAGGCTTTTCTGTACCTAATTGCAGGCCTAGCCTTAGATGTGCTGAAAGCTCACATCGGTTTAAAAATACATGAATTCTGCTCTCTGTCATAACCTCACAATGCCAAAAAGACCTGTATTGTCAAGTGACTTCTAACTGATGGGTTTCAACTCTGAATGCCAAAGGGAGATGCCTCTGGCACCGTCCCTGGATGTGTTCCAGGAAAGGCTGGATGTGGCACTTAGTGCCACAGTCTAGATGATGTGGTGGTGTTGGTCATAGGCTGGACTTGATGATCTTAAAGGTCTTTTCCAGCCTTGGTGATTCTGTGCTTAAGGACTGACTATTCACAGATGCACTTGGAGCCCTGCAATTGCTCCTGAAATCAGTGGGCACTTCCTGTAAGCACTGCTGAAATACAGTCCTGGGCCTCTCATACTGGAATTTTTAAAGTTGAAGACACCTGAATATTACAGGACACTTCAAAAAAAGGTAAGGTGGGGATGACGGTGCTTTTTCAAGCACAGCAATACCTAAGTATGACAAATACTATAAAAGTGCTAATGCTGTTTGGCAATTTCCTGGGAGATCTGTGGAGTGGAAATTCGGTTCATTAACCAATGCTGATACCTCCAGAAGTAATTTCAAATTGTTTTCCTGAAATAAGACTTGAACCCAGATGGCAGAGGTGAACCTGCTTCACTAGCCTCTAGCAAGAGATGTTGTAGGTTCAGAAACAATATTTATATTCTCAAATCTCAATCTCTCTCTCTTTACTTAAGCTTATTAAAATTAAAAGCATGACCTGCCACATCACATTACATCAAAACATGATGTAACTTCTTAATTTTAAAAAAAGTTTTAATTTATGATGTTGTATTGTGCCACAAAAAGCTTTTGTTTTCCCGGGAGAAACTATAAATTTTTTACAGTGACTGTTTATCCAGTATCTTTGGCAGACTGAAACAGTGAGCCTTGGCAAAAAGCAGATATTTAACAGCTACTGACGAACAGCTTATGAATCACCAGGCTTGAATCCTGGCACACATCTCCCTGTAGGTACCTTTCTGAAATCACCCATCTTCCTTTCACCACCTTCCAACTGCAGTAACATTGAGTAACTGACTGATCCTGAACCACTAAACTTGATCTACTCTATCCTTTCAAGCCTTTATATTTTTGGAGGAAAGCACTCTTGCTGTAAAAGTGCCACTGCAATACCGTTCTAGGAAGGTCCAGTGTGGATTTCCCACTGATTCTGAATAGCCCAGGAAAACAGTTTTTTTGTTACAACAACATTTGGCATTAACATGTTTTTAATTTACAGTTAAAAAAGGGCTTAGCCAAATAGCTTTACCCAAACAGTTATTTAGGTGAGGAAACTGAGGCACGAGCAATAGAAGATGTCATCAGTAGAGCCAAGAATAAACCAGTGCAGGTCTGCTGTGCTGGTCTGTGTATCTTCCAGATCATTAATTCGTAATGTTTGGCTTATCGTTTTACACGCTTCTGTGCAGCAAGCTGGGCTGTCCTAGGACATGAAAGGCTCTATGTTTGTTGGCCTGGATCTCTTGCAGTCTGCTCCCTTGTCTGATGCTTTTTTTTGGGACAACTCTGGCAGAAGCAAAGGAAGTTCAGTGGAACTTAAGAACAAGGAGTATTTGTCCAAACAAGGGTTTTCAAGCCCTTGGTTTCTAAACAATGGCTTTATAGGGTGGACTGTGTACCATAAATCAGTAGCATAGGAGTATGGTCATATTGGCTGAACTGTCTTACTAAGACTGGACTTATTTGTCACCCAACTGATAAAAGTCATAATGCTGTCAGTCCCTGCTATACTAGCTGCACTCAATTTTTACTGCTTCCTAGTCCTATGTTCCACAGTGCACGTATGGCATATAAAGCCTTCTTAAAATCATAGCCCCTTAACTAAAAGCTTCTTCTGGGACACAGTGTGCTTTGAATTATATTGAAGACCCCAAACAGCAATTGCTCTTGGGCCACTGTGTTTGAAATAGATCTATTGTAGGTGAATATTCCTCCTTTGAAGGGGTACTTCTAACCCTATTTATGAGCCTCATCACTCGTACCAAATAACCTAACAGGGGAGTGAAAGTTCCCCAAGTACTTTTGATGTAAACACACAATAATGATCCTCATCACATGAAAAGTGTTGGGTGAAGAGGGGACAGATTTTTTTCACCACGGTGTAGCTGTTGCTTTGGGTGCCCTAGTGAGGACCAAACCACAAGACTATGACCCATTTTTCATGAAAATCTTAGAAGAGTGTCTATTCTATCTCACTGTTGACTAGGGGAAAGTTCTAACTTCGAAACTTGTCCATGGATCAGGAAACCATTCCTGACATTGTTTCTAGTCTCAAACACCTTTTCCATTAGTGCCTCTTCTCCCAGTTAGAGACTGGCAAATTAACCCGGAATGGTTTTATGTTTTATGAAGATCAAATCTTCAGTATGGTTCCATAAGTGGTGTGCAAACAACCGCAGCAGCAATATTGTCTGAGCACCAGGCCTGAAGTGAGCTGCGGGCTGCTTAAAAGACAGTTGTCAACTCACACCTAAAGTGTGCTTGCCACACTACAGCCTGAGAGAGGACACTTGGCCAGTGAGAAGAAAGGGAAGAGGTTTCAGGTGAAAATGCTGGGTGAAGCTGAGCTAAAAAACACCAAACTCTCTTGCAAATATGGAAGGAATTATCTTGAATGAATCTCCTCTTGTCTTGACATAGGAGGTTTCAAGTTTTATGGCATCTTACATTACTGTTTAAATTTGTTTCAGGCAAGAAACATACTTTTTAAGGTCAGGAATACAGATTTGTTAGATGCTAAGACACCTGAAAAGCAAGAATACAGATTGTAGGATGAATATTTTACAGAGTAATTATTTAAATATATTCAAGTATGAACATCTTTAGATCCTAAATTTAGTATTCCTTAAAAACATAATCTTACAATAAAATCTAACCCGCTCTCACATTGTTCATAACGTTCCAATTTTCTGTTTGAACTCCCTGTTTTGAAAAGTTGTGTCTTGTTTTTTTGTTTGAAGTGCCCCACTGATATTTTTGCCCCAGACTTTAATTTTTGGCATAACACTTGCACATATGTTGATGATGATACATGTCTGAAGTTCTCAAAACATGATAGCATAGTACGGCTGGTGTGCGAACCCCTCTGGTGTGATGTGCAGAGGCACTGCTGCTCACACTGAGCCCTTGCCCAAGCTGTGGGTGAAGTGCCTGCCTGGGGCATGGAGCAGCAATCCAGGGACTGCAGGATCCTTCAGCAGCTCCACTCGGGAGCAGTCTGCACACTGAGCCTTCAGGGACCAGGAGCAACATGGTCCCTGGACAGATCTGACTTGGAAGAGATGACAACGGGTCAAGTAGTTGGGTAGTTAGTTAAGATGTAAGTAGTTCAGAGGTTGGAGATGCTGCTGGAAGGAGAGGGTTTGTATTAAAACACAGTAAAGGTGAGAAAGGAGGGGATGGACACTTGCCTTCATCTCTACATGTGCCTTGGAAATTTATAAAAAATCAGCAAGCAGTAGCAAACACTGTTGCAAAGTCCTGAGCAAACTGAATTTGGGGAACCTCCTTGTTGTAACAGAGATAAGAAATCCATTGACTCCCCTGAATTACTGGATTGTAAATCATAATTTCACTTCTCCAAATCCACACACCGAGGGGAACTCAGATTTTAGGGTTCAACTATTTTGTTTAGGCACCATACCCAACTGGATTTCAGAGTTTTATGTCTGATTATACCTCTCATACCTCTGAGCTTTTTGTCTCATGATACAGACAAAACAGGCACCTGCAGAAATGTGAGCTTCCCTGCATCTGGCTGAAAACAACACGGCTCAAATGTAACCACACCTGCCCTATTTAAAATCAGAGGTAAATGGATATTACATTGAAATAGAGATAGCCACTATTATGTTATGTAAAGATATCATAGAATGACACAAAGATCTTTTGTTCTTCATGGTATCACCAAATCTAATAAACAGCTTCAATTTCGGATTTAAGTAGGGGCACCTTGTTATCAAGTATTGGCCATGATATAATTGCTGATAACCTTCTCTGGCCACCTGTCTTCCTGCATGGTCTTTGGTGAGTCCTGACTGAACCTTAGCTTGCTTGCCAGGATTCTTACTCTGGATCTTCTGCCCTGCTAACCCAGCAGGATTCAGTACAATAAAGGCAAGCACTGAACTTTCTCTATATGCATCATACACGCTTCTTACTTTATGTTGTGGCCAGTTGAACACAAGCAGATGCAGTAGAAAGCTTTAGTCTGTCACATGACTGTTGTCTTGGAATAACTTTATAAAACACTTCCAGAGCTTTTCCAGGTGTAAAACACAAAATCATTAATTCATAGGAATAGAGACAATGTCTTGCCTTCCTGGCTGAAAGGTTATACCTATTGACAGTACAGCTAGAAGAACCTGACCCATAAAACTTCATACATCCTGCTTTGTTTCTGGAGGCTTCAAAACAAGATGTAACAGCAAGACAAGGGAAAAAGGGCTGTGAACTCTTAGAAACAGTACTTGGGTGGAACTCACTACACACTGTATTCTTAGGTGATATATGAGATTTATAAGGTGTTAAAGGGAATTTAATCTCCTTAGGTGTCCTCACTGCTTCACTTTCAAGTAGAGTATACAAAGATGATGGGGATGGTGCAAGAGAGCTCCAGAACTTTCCTTGGTATAACTTCATGTCTTTCTTACCTGTAAGCCTACCTAATTTGTGAAAATCCAGCAGGCACTTCAAAACAGGAATTATACATGTATTCTTACATTGGCCATTGTAAAACATGATGTTGGAGCCAGAGAGTGATCACATACACTGTATTTGGACCTAGGTATCCCCAGTTTTCTGGAAGTAGGAGCTAGGAGTCACAGACACAATTCTAGTCTCAGCCCTACAGGGTGTCAACCAAAGGTTTCCATTTGGACCCTTGACTTATTTTTCTAATTTGTTTCCTTGTTATCACACCCTCCACTAATCTGAAATGAATCTTCCCTAACAAAAAGGCCCTTTCTCATCAAGATCAAAAGCAGAACACTTTAAGTAATTTAGAATACAAACGTGCAATGAAATTATCAGCCTGGGTGATGTTATGAGAAAGAGGAGAGTACAGTATGCTTTATGTGCTTTTAGCTGTTCTACCCTACACTGCAACATGTGCACCCACTCTTGTAACCTTTACTGCTGTGCAGAGATGATCTGTCATTTCTACAAAATATATACATATAGATATTTATACGGAGGCAGCTTTGAATCCTTACTGCCCTCTAGAGAAATTCTGCTGGAAAAGCTCAAACTGACAGAGTCAGCAAAAAATAATTGCAGTCCTAATCTTAACTACACCAGCTGCGTGCAGTGTTGGTGACAAGATCTGTAGAAACAGAAATGCACTTAAAGGACCCTTTTTCTCAAGCCTCTTGCTATCACTGGGAGTCGTGGCCAGACTCAAACACACTTATCCCATTCACTGCATAGGAAAGCTCAGCAAAAGCAGAGTTTCCATTATCCACGAGTTCAAGCGAAAAACAAATTAAAACATTTAATTTTACAGAAATTGCAAGTGCAAAAGCTGCCATATATTCACATCACCAGCATGTGATGCTTAAATTATATAAGCTACACATCTGTAACTATATGCTTTGTCATTCTCACACTTCTATCTCATATTAAACATGATCATGGATTAAACTGGCTCTGACTGAGTGCAAAGGCCTGGACTCGAGCTTCAGGGCAGCACAGGCCTTGAGCTGGTGCTCTGGAAGAGGTTGAACTCCTGCATGCACAGGTGAGCTCTTAGAGGTATAACTGGCCACTTGCATGATCAATTGCTGCAGCTCCTCGGGTATATTTTTTTACAAGATGTATTTGTATAATTCTGGAAAATCCAAGCATCAGAAGACATGGTAAAAAGTATGTGTTTTACAATGCCATAGGAGTATTTTTTCATGTGGTTGGGCCAACACAGAGGAAACAGCAATTCCAGTGTTAGCTATGGATGATAGCACAGTGCAGCTAAGAATACATTCAACAAACTGAGATCCTATATTTGTACTGATTAAAAAAAAAAAGAGAGAAAAAATGTAATATGTGTATGTATATTTTTTTCCAAAACAGCTGAATCCCACTATCCTGCAGAATGCTACTCATTTAACAGGCTGTCAGTGCAAGTTCCTTTACGTAGCTCTGCCTTTTCATGCCTAATGGGGTTTGCCCTGAACCAGACAAAGCCTATTAAACATGGTAGAGGAACATATGATAGGAGAGGCTCCTGGAAGCAGTGGTGACTGCCCTCTAATGGCATGTGTGTCATAAGCACACACCTGAGCTCCCCGGGGACTCCTGCGAGGATACCAGCAGCCCTGTTGTCCCAGGGTGCCTTGCATTCCCTGCAAGAGAAATGTTTCCACCCTGAGCAAAAATGAAAACCTGGTATCAAATATTGAGTTTTCCAGACGGCGATGGCTGGGTGGGGGCAGCGGGGATGGTCCATAAGCATCATCAGCAGAGAGGGGAAGATGGACAGTCCATGAAGCCACCTGACTGGAGGGAACAAAACTGTGTTCTGTGAGTACCAAGTGCTGTGCCTTAGCACTTGTCAGCCAAAAACTGTGAATACTGAACAGCGTCGGCACTTCATTTCCTTTGATTCTAGGTTTGTGGGATCAGATTGAGTTAAAACTCCTAACTCCAAATGTGTGCTGAGTCAGAATTTTATACCTGTTTATCTGATTAGAGCATGTGCAAATATCAGAGCATGTAGGAATGAGATGGGGACTTAATCTACAGGTCTGCTGAAAAATTGTAAAAATGTGTATGTCAAAGAAAAAATCTTCTCAGCCTGAGAGTGCGAAGTTAGAATTCTCACACAGAGACAAAAAAATAGCCATTATTGTTATTTTGTTACAATAGTAGTAAGGGATTCAGTGCATTCCTCTATGGCCAGATTCTCTTATATTCTAAATAAATAAGGGCTAAAAAGGAAATAAAGTTTTTGGTAATTAATTATTCTGCGTAGTCTCTAAGCAGCTCAGGAATAGTGCTTCAAACTGAATCCAGATCTTTTGAATCTCAGAATCTTCCCTCAGTCCCTGAACCTTTGATGTCCTTTCATGCTCTCTGTTACTTACAATAGTTTGCTCCCTACGTTGTTTAAAATCTCCACTTGAATCAGGGAGTCAAGAAACAGCAGAAATTTTACTCACTTCTAGAAAAAATTAATCAAATTTTTCTGAAACTTGAAAAAGGTTCTGCTCAGTTGGAGGCAAAGTTGCAACCAGAGCTTTACTTTATCTGAACCATATCTTATTCCATAAATTTATTTATTATAATTTCTATTGATTTTTTCTCCTCTTCTCCATTGAGTAATCTGGGAGTCTGCAAAGGATGAATTAAAGCTTGGAGCTAACAGACAATTTTAGTTATTTAGACATTTTAATTTATTTTTCCAGTATGTGTACTCTGAAGTGAAGATTTGTTTGTTCCCTGAGTAGTGACCATCATTCTGTTATTGCTGATTAAAAAAGGTTTCTGAAGATCCCAGACGTTTCATGGATGATCTGTGGGTGAGTATTGATACAGTGATCAAATTAATGCTAATTCAGAAAGCAAAAGTATCATTCCAAAAGAGTGTCCTTCTTGTATCAATTCAGTAAGCTTAGATTTAGGGAGAAATTCCCCAGGGCAGCACCCACCTGCACATGTGTGAGTTTCAGTGGTGCCCATAGGAATGGACCAGCACTATCTGGTTCCACTTAAACTCATGCCTGGGGAGGAGGAGACCACAGTGCCTCTGTGTATTCATCACTGCAAATGGCAGAAATGTGTTCCCAAACATTGATTTTTTTTCAAATCATTCACAATTAGAGGAGCTCTAGCAGTTAGTGGTTGCTGTTGAAATAAAGGTGATGAGGGAGCATTGCCTGCCTCCCACCCCTCTGACCAGCTCGTGCTCGTGGGCAGAGGGTTGTTTGCAACTAACTTAGCACTGTGGTCTCCTGGATCCATTAGCACACCTCTGAGAGGGGAATAACAGCACCAGATTTCTGCTTGACCTGGCAACAAAATCAGAAACAAATCTTTTTCTTTTCTGAACCTGAGGAAGTGGCTGTTTGACAGTGTCTCCTTTCTTCTCACAAGGTCCAGAGAGGGCAGCGAGCATCAGGAGAGCCAAAATGAGTGAATGGGCAGTGGTTGCCTCACAGCAGTGTTACCAGAACAGGTACAGAGAATGCAAAGGTCTGATACTTTCTGTACTGGAAGAGATACTCCAAATACTCTCATTTCTGGTTATTTTTTCTCTTTCTTTATTTGCTCTGTGGAAAGAGATCCTATGACAGATTAATTTTAACAACTAACCAACATCATGGGGGCATCTGAACTCACATCTCCATTGCTGGTGAGTGTCTCATCTGCCATTGGTTCTGAGGTTTATTTTGCTTTTGACCAGAAAATCGCCTCAAAACTGAAGAAATTTTCCTGACAAAGTTTTTTTTCAAAACTGACATATTTCCTTACAATCAACTGGTTAAAATAATCAGCAATTTCCAGTGATAACCTGTCCAGGCAAAAAAATGCCCAGATAGCTCTATTAATTGGCCTAATTCTGCACTGGTAGTGATAGCTAAGCACATGTTAGATGAGGCCTGCTCAGCTCATTAAGAGGACAAACTATCCACAAAGGAGCTTTTGTTTGTGACCATTATCTGCCCTAGCAATCTATCTTCTGCTACACTATCCCATCAACAGTCAACTGTTTGGCTTCTATGTTTATTTTTAAATACTTTCTCACCTTTTCATTATCCAATTTTCATCTTCTTTGAAAACCTTTCTAACCTGGTTGATAGGGGCAACAGCAATCTGGTAACTTGTTGGCAAATCAGGTAACTTTTTTGTGGCAATTCTCACTGACCTTCAAACAGCAGGGTACTCTTCCATTGGTTTCCCAGCATAACTGAGATTCTGATTAATCTCATCCCTGGCCTGTTTCAAACAAATGTTTGCATTTATGTCAGATATGAACTAAATTGGATACTTTGGGGTGGAGTCCAACACTGGCAAATTTTCTCCATTACAGTTGTCAGTTGCATTATTCAAAACAGCTTAATACCGTGTGATTTCTTGCACAAAAATGTAACATGCTAATAATACCCATTCCCTTTCTTCTGTATCTTTGTCTTTCTCCATTATTATAATTCTGTGCTCCAGCATTTTCCTCTGCTGAGCTTTCAGAGACCTTCCTAATCAACATTAGACACAGTGGGGAAATAGGTGGCACCAGTGTGGGTAAAAGGCTCTACTTTGATTTGAGGGGCTCTACAATCATCTTCACAAGTGACAGCACAACCCAAGCAGCAAATACAGCTCACTCACTCTGGGGAAAAACTATTTGATTTTAGATATAAATGTATTTATATTTATGTGCATATGCTTGTATGTGTCAAATACTAATTTCTTTTATTCTAATTTTCTGTCATTTGCATCTATTCCTGTGCCTCATCATTCTGGGGCTGGGGTGGCTTTGCACAAGCAGTGCCTTTGAGGTGGCACAGAGCAACATCATCCCAGGGAAGCAACTGGGTCTCCAAAAGGCCCAGTTCTCACACTGTTCCTCCCTGTCACAGAACAAGGGCTGAGCTGGTGGGGCTCTGCCACCCCACATTCCAGCACTGTAAAGTACTCAGAGATGTTCCTGGGTGCAGAGGAGTCACTCAGCCTCCAACACAGATGGTACCTTGTGCCCCTGAGCCTGTCAGGCCCGACTGTCACCCCAAGGGTGGTGAAGCCCATGCAGGGACTTCATGCAAGGTGTCTTGCAAAAACCTCAGGCAGATGAGAGCAAACCTGGGAGCACACCCTGATCAAGGCAAGGATCCAAGGCCATGATCCCACAGAGGTGCTGTCCAAGCCCAGACATTCAATGTGACACAAACCACCTCAGATTGCTGCCCCCTGTAATTTGTCACTCTTGTAACAAATCTCCCCATTCCTTTTGAGCTGTATATGAGGTACTTTATGTCCTTAACAGGGGGAAAAATCACTTTGCCTCCCTCAGTGCTATCCTGGAGGCCACCAGGTTAATTCCATGCTATATGCATGGATAAAAAGGAGGATAAGAAGAAAGAGTAGGTCATACAGTGGCAAAGGTTGAGAAGCCCTGCCTTAAACACTTTATGGGAAATTGTAAAACTTCTAAACAATGTAATAGATTAACTTCCCCTTTCAGTGGCATCAGTAAAACTGAATTATCATCCTCACTTTTAACTGATGCCCAGACCCAATACTCATCCATCAGGGATCATTTAGTGATAAAGCAATCAATCCTGCCACAGTGCAGAGGGGACAAACTATGCAAGATACCATCACCAAATATCCTTTCCACCCCAAAGCATTCTGTGAGTCTTTGTCAATGAAAGTGCATTTGTCTAGTCTTATCTGCTGCAGTATACGTGGAATACAAAGGAAGAAAGTAAAATATGCATTTGATGTACATGTGCAGATGCCAGCCATATTATCAACTCACAGAGAACTGCCTGTTTCCAGGAACTGAACACAGCACCTGATAACCAACCACTGCACCCCCACCTCAAGTACCAAATTAATAGAAATTAAAGCAAACATGAAGCTGGCTTAAAATAATGCTGTGACATGTGAGGGATTTGAGAGATGATGTTGAAAAAATGTGTTTCTGCCTTATCCTTGTTTTAGGAAATCTTATTGGTCATCTTTTCATCATGAGAGCATGTAAAATGTACTTCCCTTTTTTGAATCCTCACCAGTAACAGCTTTGGTTTTGGTGTTTGCCTTTCTAATATATTAAAGATTGACATATGTATCAAAAATATTACTGTTCAAAAATAATTGGAAAAAGTTAAAAAACTTTTTATAATTATTTTAATCAGCAATTGCATTTTATTAATGTATGTATAATGTGTGCAACAATCATTTGAAGAAATCGTTTTAGCTATTTTTTTTTTACTCAAAATATCCCCACTTTGGTAAGAAATTGTCCATCTCCATTAAAAAACAGGTAGATTTTTAGTTACAGGAAATCATGTCTGAATGAAACATATAATAACTTATTTGCTAAACAAGATAAATGTTTGATTTTCCTTTTAATTTTAATAACATTTCTATATTATTTGACCATAAAGTAAAAAAAATTATAATAATTTTATTTCACAGTCAGATATGATCTCTACTGAGACCATATTCCTTGGACATTTTGTGAATTAATCTGTGGCTACTGCAGTAAAAGGAAACGTTTCCCTGCTGCTGTCCAGGAGTTGGGATTTTCATCAACAAACACGTTCAGACTAAATTAAGAAATTCAGTATAGCAGAGTCCTTCAAAGGCTTTGTAGTTGTTCAACTCCAATTAAAAGTCAATTGAATTGGACACTTAATTCCCATTTGTGTCTATGAAAATCTCTCTTCTCTAATGTACTGTGTTACAATTCTAGGCTGAAAAAGCAGGTGTACAGAAATGTATAAAAATACAATGTATGTTCTTCTTTTGAGGAGTAAGGAAAATAACAGCTATTATATCAAATGCTTAGTATTTACAATATTTAACGAAGAGTATCCCCCTAGAAATACACATATAACCAGATAATAACAAATTCGGATTTCAATATCTGTATTTATGTATGTGATCTATCACCCAAGAAGTCATATGATTTTTATGTCCAGAAAATAAGTTTTATATCATGTGCCAAAGGAAGCTATAAGCAGCTCATGGAGGATAGCCAGTACGATACAGACCTGCTGGTGACACAGAACTGAGTATCTTTTTAAGGGAATTAACAGGGGCAGCAACTGCAGTGGGGCTCAGAAGTGATGACAATAGAAAATTCTTCAGGGAAGATAGTCTGACTCTGCAAAAAGTTACTGACATATGTAGGACAGCAGAAACAGCCCAAGAGCAAATACAAATCCTATCTGAACATCATGAGGTGAAATGCATCAGAAGGAATTACAGGAGATGAAAATGCAAAGGTAAAATGTAAGGCAGAATTGTCTGCTGCCTGCTGCAGAGAACACTGACATACCCCAAACATTGGGTCTGCAGGAAGCCAACAGTGTCAGAATTAGAGGAGACGCTGGAAGGGTCAAAACCTGACACTCAGTCTCAAATTCTTTTGAGTTTATATGTGAGTCAGGTTTGAGTGACCAAAGCCCACCCTGGAAGATTTTGATTTTGAGAGAGATTCACAAGTGGAATGACTTGATTTCTTGCTTCTGATTTGGATGTGAGTGAAAGCTCCCAGCAGCAGCCACTCCCTGCAAGCTCCTGTCATTCAGGCTGAAATCCTGTCAGAAATGTTCTCAAACTTTTAATTTCCCTGACTAGTGGTGAGCAGATCAAGCTGCCACTTGGTGCACCTAAAGCAGACTACAGCAGTGCTAATACCGACTGCAGCCTTGCCAATCAGCCAGAGAAGCTGGTGACCGCTGTAATTCTCTCACCCTCCTTCTCTGCTGAGTAGATTTGGTGTTAAATGCCATGCCCACCAAAGAGCTGCTAATAGGAAGTGGACCCACCAGGAGAGCTGTTGCTCCCCCCATCCTGCCTGTGGTCATGCAACGTTTCTGAAGGTTACTTCTTCAGTGGTTTTGAGTGGTTTTATTGAACCTGCAGATAAACTGTCTTTAAAGAAACTTGTCCAAACTTTGTGAACAGAACCGTAATTATGAGGCAAATTAATTACATCCTTGAGGTGTGACCCTGTGGAGCACCATTTGGTCAGCAGCATGAACAAGAAGTCAGCCCTGCTGGCTGAAGAATTATTCCTGCAAGCTCAAAGTCTAGTTTTACCCAGGCAGTGTTAAGCAATAAAAGGCTCCTGCTATCAGCATGCTGATCACTTATTTTATAGCGGACACTAAGCAGCACTTCTCTGTAGAGCAAATACAAGAAGCATTTCTTAATTCTGCTAACCAGTTGCTGGCTGATACGGATTTCTGCCAAGAATTTGTAAACAATGTAAAGCAAGCTGAAGAAACAGCTGCTTGCCCAGTGACATAAAACATGGTATAATATGCACACGTTCTCTGCATGGACAAATAGGAAGGCACAAATCAATACGCAAGTAAGTGAAAACCTCACAATAAACACAAACATGGCAAAGGGAAGCATGTCAAGGTGAGGAAAATTATTTCTTCCAAGACATCAGGCAAGAACTGAAAGGTTCAGCATTTCCCTCATTCGTGCATATTCATTACCTGGGGGCAGCCTGGGTGCTCACCCAAGGAAACCAAACATAGTTTGGGGGCCTGGGGAGCTCAGGATCAGCCCTCATTGTGCAGGAGATTGCACTTCACCCAAAAAGAGTGAGGCAGTAGGAACATCAAGACAAAAAGCCTACAGGCCACCTGCAGGAGCCTCCCACAGCTCCTGGGCTTGTCCCAGCTCCACTCTGCCAAAGGCAGACCTGTGTGCCCAACACCCTGTTAATACCCACCCTGTTGGAACTGCTGTGGTCACCAAAGTCTGAGTGGTATCTATATGCACAGGCTGTTACAAAATCTCATTCCAATACTTCTTTCTCCAGGTATCTTGTTTCCTAAATAGTCCTCCTGGCCCCCATGAAAACCTTCCTGAGATCAACTTTTCAATATTTTTAACAGAAGTGAGTTCTTGCCTCTGTGCATACAAATGTTGTAACTATCCCTGTTTATCACTGTGACAGATATGTGTGCTAATTAGATACTCTTTTATACATCCAACAAAATCCCCACTCTTTTGAAAATCACAGCCTCTGCTAAGCTCCTTCAAAATGGCTTCCTCCTCTCAGAGAACACTTTGAATGCACCCTGTATCCTACCATGAGGAAATGGTCATGCTAAGGGTGCAAATACATGAATGCTGATCAAGAAAGCCATAATTAAACCAGCGTTTGAAACTTGTTATAAGGTAGGTAGAAAGTGAGACTGTGGATAGTATTTTTACAACTAAGTAAATGAAGCAGTGGGCAGAAGACAAGGCTCTGGTGTCTCCCACTCTAACAATCTTTGTGCTGTGTTACACACCATCGAGAGAGCTCAAAAGGCTGGGGACTGCCTGGACTGGCTTCTCAGGACCAGGCACAGGACTTCAAGGATGATGCATGCAGCAGCTACTGCATCGCCAGCAGGGAGCGAGAGCTCGCTCGCCTGTGCCTGTGGGGAAGCTGCAGCCTGTATTCCCCACACACTCTGGCAGAAGCCCAGAACAATGAAAATTATAAGAAGACCTTCCAGGAGAAATCCTAGGCTGGTCTTTCTCTCTGCCATGCCAGTTTGTGTAGCTGGGACTTGATGAGCTTCACAAGAAAGCACTGGAGTGATCTTCACCAGGTTCTCCAGACCCTCAGAGGGTTCAAAGTCCCACCATAAAAATCTGCAAGACACTCTCATTCTTTAGGTAGCCCTGGGAACTGATCAGGATCAACAGATATTAACAGATGTAAGACTTAGATGCAAATTTGCAAAGCACCTTAGGGCCAGTTTCTATATGTTTATTACTCACAGCAAACTTGAGATTTCCATAAGCACTTTGTAATTAAATAAGAGCCAGCTTTTCCATAGATCCCACCCCCCTGTGATACCACTGCTGAGCTCTTCTGGGAATCTGGCTGCAAGGGCGTGTGTTGAGTCTTGGAAAATCTAGCTCATTCAGATCTGGCAGCCTGATTTTGAAGTAGTATCTGGAAATCCACTTGCAACATTTGTAATAACTATCCATTTGCATATACAAAAGCTGACTTTTGGCATGAATAAATTTTTCTTATACTTTCCCTTTGAAAATCTGATCCAGACTGTCTAGACAAGTCAGAAGTCTCATTTGTGCTTAATATTTTCTAATTTATTATTTTGCTTTCCTTTCTGATTAATTTGGAAACGTCCCTTAGCAAAGATGTAGTGATAGGAGGATATAGTTTTATAGGCTACTCATGTAATCCCACTGCTCTGGTCATACATACCCTTGAAGTTTGCTCTAAAGCTTACACACACAAACCCAGCCTCATAAATCTGATTCTACCTACTGGCATGCACTTTCAGACATCCACAGTTCATCCAAACACATACTTTTTATTTCTTCCTATACTTTTTTTTTTCAATAGTAGCATTGTAACTGTTTAAGCAGGTGAACATTGTAAAGCTAAAAGAAATTTAAATGTGCCATGTATTTGCTAAGAAAAGATACCATGGCAAGACACTGAGACACCTTTAAAAGGGTCTGCCTCTCTCTTTCTCTTTCTTACTCAAAATACAGCTTTTACAAATATGACATCTTAAAATTAAAATGTTTGTTCTGAAAGTAATAGCCAAGATCATAGAATATTTATGTGATCATTAATATTTGAATTTTGAATAATGCATACTTACATATTTCCAGAAAAGAATGCAATGCGTTTTTTATACCAAAGTCATATTATGTTCCCTGTAACAAGTACAGAAGCAGCTTTATTTGCATTACTCACTTGCAGGTATATAATATCAGATTACGCCCTTAATTCTCTTTGTTTCCTGGAAATATCTATGTCAGGCTTTTTTTACTTTGCATACATAGGAGGTCCATATTCATAACAGCCGATTTTAACTGCAGGAAAGTTCTGTGCACTTAGCTGTTCATTTTGAAACAGCTTCTCCTGTAATTCATTCTATTTCATATGTAACTCATTGTACTTGCTTCTTTCCAAAAGTTTTGTCCCTAGGAAATGTAAGGCACATCCTCCCACTCCATCAGCTGTGTGTGTGTGTGTGTGTGTGCAGGGACACCCAGCTGCACAGCACAGGGCACTGCCACACGCTGCCATTCACCAGCACGCTTCAGGATGCTGATGAATGTGCTGACAGACAAAGGCTAATTGGCAGACTGCACCGAGCCAGTTTTTGATGACACAGGAGAAATAACAGGAGACAGAGAAGGTAACAAAGGAAGTTTAGAGGGAATAATAACAGAGCTATAGGCAGAGAGCGTTTCATGCCAAGGGAAGCACGGTGGCTGAAATGCAGTGGGAGGGAACTGGAGAACCCAAAAAACATGCACAAGCCTGAAAGAGGGAAAAGGTAAAGGGGAGCTAACACTGGGAGCTAACCCTGTACTTCTGTTACAGATACACAGGCAGAAACTGCCTCTAACAGGAAATGAGGCTTGGGATGGCACTTTCAAAACAGTGGTCTGGTTCACTGAAATGTTTGCTTAAGGTTCATTAACCTACTAAGCAAATTCTAATCAACCCTTTTTCATAGGAGTCTGGACTGGATACATATTTTGTATTTCAAATTGTGTGCATGATAAGCAGTGATTTCTTCTGATTTTCAGCTTCAGATTTGGGTGCAGACAGTCATTACAAATGCAAACAATCATTAAATATTTTGCTGGACATTCATTGGCAAGCATAATTACAATTTGTGATTTCTGACCACAAATGTCTTCATGTTTTGGTTTGTTGTTTTCTTTTGGTGAGACTACTTGTACATTCTGAGTGCATGGACATGGAGTCAATTTGAACAGAGCCCAGATTTTACACTCATTCATGCTCTTACTATAGATTCCCATAGCACCTACTTGTAGGAGAGCTGGTCAGGTCTTTGAGCGCAACCTGAGGAAGGGATTTTAGGTGAAAACCACCTGAGAAAGATGATGAGAAATAAAACAAATCTACTAAACTGTCCACAGACATTTATTCTTTAATTGCAACTGATTGGTTAACTCTGTAATTAAAATAAGATTGGCAACCTCTAGAGCATTCTTCCATTAGAAATCTTGCATGTATTTCCAAAGCTGAATTTTGAGCCTTAGAAAATGCCTTCGAAATATTGGCTAACATAAATCACCTTTTATCCACTGTTCTCAGTTAAACTGTGCAAGTTGAGGATATGAACCCGTGTTTCTAAATTATCTGTGTAAGTGCTTATTAGCAGAAATGTGAGGAGGGTTCACATACTGGGCCAAAGAATGGATATAACTGACTGAAGGAGAACACGTGCAGTTACATCAGTTGAGCCTGTAGCTGAAATCTTTTGCCTCGGTTTTTAAAGGGAGCCAGAGTGCTTGGCATCTTCTTCCCCAGCACAATCCCATTGAGCCAAAGAGACTGTGGCCAGACAAAGCATCTGCAACTGCTGACTCTGAGCTTCCATCAAGGATTTAGACATCTCCCTGATCTAAACTCCAGTTATAAATAATTGCAGGTGAAATATGCACCCGTAATTATTGTTTTCCTCACAAAAAATGTTGGCATTTGATCCCTTTGTTTCTCTTGTTTTTATTATAAAGCACAACCATGAAAAATACACCCTCACACTCTGCACTGTGCACAGACATTTTACCCTTTAAGCCTCCAAAGAAATATCAGGCCCAGGCAAATGACCTAATTACTGTGTCTCCATTCAGTGTGTCCCAGGTCAGTGTGCAGATACATGCATAAAGACAATAGCAGCTTTGGGAAATAATCTTGATTATAAAACAGCCATATACATGTTCTCCTGTGTGTAAATATGTGCCACTCACCAAAACATAACCACACAGTATTGCTGATCAGATGTCAAAATGGATGGGGAATATATGTATGTTTAAGGAGGATTTTTAAAGCTATTTGTCTCCTAAATCACACACAACATAAGTCAGTGGGAGTTAGCCTTTTAAAATCTGAGCTTTGCATCACATATAATGTCTTTAAGTTAGGTATTTTCTCAGTAACTTACTCCAGAGGTAGCTGAGTAACACTCTTTGATACAGGTAACAAATATAATCCACGCTTTTCTTGTATTTTTCCAGTGCCTGTACTTTTGGGGGCTATTGTTCAAAAATGTGCATGTACTACTGCAGTGAGGTAATGAAGAAACCATCTCTTTTTCCTCTTCTCTTGGCATACGAATCGGATTTCTAAAAATTCACTGTAGTAATCACAAAATGCTGCTGCAAAGAATTACTTGATAAAACCTTTTGAGATTTCAGCCTACCTCGTCCCTTTGTTTCCTAACTAGAAGGAGTATAATGAATGCAAAAACTCAGTGAATAGAGCTCAGCAGGGCCTACTTTTTTCTCATGACTCCTGTGATTATAATAATTTGATTTTATAGGTGTCTATCCTAAGACCCCAGCTAGGGAGCAATCTTTACTGAGTCATGAACTTTCACATCATTAAATCCCTCTACATTTATTTTAAACATATCAGAAGTGTCAAATAACTTTAGATCTACTAAATTTTATTTGCATTGGGTAAAATGAAGTTTAGCCACTTGGGAAAATAAATGGAATAGTTTCCTTCACATCAGGAAGGCAGCAGGGCTCGGGACTCTGCGTGATTCCAGCCATGCAGCAGCACAGCACATCTCCTTTACAGGCCAGGACACATGTTTACAAGGACAGGAATCTGAGTAATTTCCTACCAGTCTGAAGGGAATATTAAACTCTTCTGTCAGTTGGATGTATATTATTTATGTTCCTGTTTTTGTTGTTGTTGTTGATTTCAAAAAATATTTCTTTGTTGGTTCAACGCTGACTCCCGATAGAAAGTGATGAAATGCCCAATATGTTAAAAAACCTTATCACTAAATCAGAAGCAGAACTATAAATTTTGGCTTTTGAAACTGAACTGACTGTTGAGGATCATTTTGCTCCTGAAATATTACAGCAGTGATCAATTTGCTGTAAAATTAAGCAGTTTAGCTCTGCAATCTATAGATGGAAAACATGTTGTTCTTGAGCAAAGTTTATGCCCTGCCCAAGGGATAAATTAAATTTTATGGGTAAGACATGCATTATTATATGCTTATCTGTTTAACATATCATTCTTTCCCACATCAGTATTATAAATATTTTTAATCATACATTTGATCTCTTGTGCATATAGTGATATGGTAATTCCCCCTGCCCCCCTCAAAAAATACGACCAAACACAGTTAATTCATCACAGAACAGGGGAGAATATTCTAATCTTCCTAAGAAATATGCTGAAGATTGAAGCAGAGGCACTTAAAATTGGGGCTACTTTGCAATCATTCAGTGGAATAAAATTTTCCTGAAGGAAGGGGTGGAGCTACGTTACCCATTTTTATTATGGTTGTTATTATTCAATATTTATATTACAAGTCTCTAATCAAAACCAGGGGCTGCAGACCTAAGACAAACCAGTTATAAAAGTTAGGGAAAGCAGTCAAATGTATCCATTTAATAAACTTGTTACTGGTTTTATAAATTTCTGCTGATTTTCCTTGAATTCTATAAACTAGATTCAAAGCTCTCAAACTGGCTGTTCCCTGGCTTTCAAACACTGGGCAACTTCTCTTAGAAGTTTCAACAGAAATGGAACTTCTTAAGGAAAGAAGACCGAGAAACTGTGAATCATTTGCCTTTCATATCTGAGAGACAGCATGGAGATGACCCCGAAGGGTAGGAAGAGGAGACCAAGGAGTTTATTTGTCACTGATGCAGTGACAAATAAAATCATAGGTATAATGATCTGTTCAACATTTACAACCTGTGACACGACAGTGTCCAAATTAGAAGCAGAGGAACTCCACTTACCCATGTTTACTATCAGCCACACCACTGAATAAATATTTTAAATGGCAGTGTTGTAAGAACAGAGTTGAAGTGAAGGTGGGCAAGCTGGGGGAGTCAGTCATCTCCAGTATCTTTTCTTTCTTTTTTTTTTTTTTATGTGTGCTCCTGTTAAAGCAGATGAAAGGGGGTAAACTTAAACCCTCAGTCACAAGTTAGTTCATCTGGTCAGTTTGAACAGGAAAAGTAAACAGCAAAGACATCTTAATTTGGGTATTTGCTCACCAGTTGCCTTCAGCATCTGTCATCTCTACGTGAGGCTGTCCACAGGGAATACTCCACGTCATCCTATGTTTTATGTGAAATCTCTCCCCATGCAATACTGAATTGAGATACATGCAAATTCTACTCATTTTATTTGGAACTGAGTGTCTTACTTCTTTACTCAGCTTTGATAAACTAAAGCGTGGGTCCTTGTAACATTATCTTCATGGCTGACAGCCCTTTTCTGCTTTCACCGCCCACTTGCTTCCTTTCAGTCACACAGATCATCAGTCTCCTAGTTTTTAGTGACATGGGTGGCACTGACATATTAATACTAGTCATCATAATCTGCACTTGTTTCTTACTTTTTACTTTCTGTAGTATATGCTCCCATAATTTTTTCTTATCAGACATACATACTTTAAACAGGCACATTTTAGCCCATATTTTAGCCTGCCTATAATATGCTTCTATGTGAACAACCTTTTCCTGTTTTTATGGCATGAGAAGTTTAAGGTGAATATCCTAATTAAAATAAAAAAATGTAAAAACACACTTTTCTTCAAGGTGAGATCCGTTCCACTGTGGAGAAAGTGCTGGATGATACAGGGGACAATCTTGCCTTCCCAAGAAGATGTACACAGTAAAGGTAAGTTGCCTTACTCACTGGGGTGCTGTGAGGATTAACCAGTGAATGGTTTATAGTCCTTGGAAGTTGTAAAGAGCTACGGAAGTGCTAAATATTATTATTGTCTTCTTATATTCTCACATTTTATATTCAAAGGTGAGCAGTTTTGAGGAGACAATGCAGATCCTTAGCATCCACGCTCTCCATCACTGCAAGGAAGCTCTGCAATGGACAGAGTATCTCAGGAGATGCCAAAATGTAACTGCTGCAGGTGTATAGATGGGCTGCCTTCTCAGGCCTTTTGGTAAACTTTAATTCTGTTTTTATAAAATCCCTTCTAAAATATTGCTCTCTGGGGCAGGCACTGTCTGTATGATCTGTGTTTGCACAGCTCAGTGAGATCTTGATCTGTGACTCTGTGTCCTGCATACTAGCACATAAAACAAAAATTTATAAAAATGTTATTCACTGGGCAAAAGTTATATCAGGCAAAAGATTCAAGTCTTAGACATAATAAATACCAAGAAATTCTAACTAGTCCTTGGGAGGGATGTAGTGCTGATATGAAACTACGCAATCAGAACCGATTTGTAACCAATTTATGAGCGCAGATTTTTACCTGCACACTAAGGGGAGGTCGTTGTACATCTGGATTTCAAGATCCTGTAGTACAATCACAATGATCATACGTAAAGGCAAGCTTTTTGAAAAATGAGTAGACAATAAAATAAAATCGTGTTCTCCAGAGAAGTACTCTAGTGGCAAATGCCTGGGGTAAATACAACATTCTTCTAAGATGATGTGATACAACTATTTTGTACATTGAAGGTCTAGAGAAGAGAACACTGAGGTGCTGGAAAGGCTTCTGAGGAGAAGGAGGGGGTAGATGGTCCTGTAAGAAGCATCTCTATTTGGAAGGTGAGTAAAGATCAGATAAGATAATCATATATATACATATACAAAGACTGTTTTTAAGGGGTAAATTTTCTCAAATAATTTTTAATTGAATGAAAATGACAGTGTTGAATCTCCGGTTGCTAATATTACAGCATTAAAGAGGTCAAATACGCCAGACCTACTCAGATCTGTTAAATCCCTCTTAAAGCAACTCAAGTTCTAGTCTGAAGATGGGAGGATAGTGTGAGCCATCCTAAATGACATGACAGCTGGAGGCCATAGCTCTGAGAAATCTGCACCCAGAGGCACCCAGCAGACCTCAGACATGCAAGGTAATGTGAGATGGGGTTTATGTCCTAACTTACAAAATATCCATTATAACTTTACGACACACCATGTATGGAATTTTGCATTTGTAAAAGCCATCCTACATAAACTACTCCATCTTCTAACACCTGAGGAACATGTGTTGGGCACTGTGGGCAAGCATGAATTATTGTAGCAGGATATTGGCAAAGATTTCAATCCCATGCATTCAATTCAATGACAATTTGCCACTATCTTCACTGAAAACTGGAATGAGCCCCCAGATGGAACAGCAAAATATGTTCATACTCTTCCTTGCCTCTTGGAGAAGAACAAGGTAAAGGAGGTGGTTCTATGACTCCAGTATCTCACACAACTCAACGACACTTGATTATTATTTGCTTCTCACGACCTGAAAAGAAACCTACTACCAGATTTGTCTGTCTCAACCCTGCTGAAGCTGAATACTTTCATACATATGTATGGATAGCTTAAGTTTTTATGAGCATAATTTGGGCTTTTCAAAATAGTGACACAATAACAAAGCAAAATTGAGACATGCATGTAATTTGAATACTGATTTGGTTTTATCTCTTCCTGGTGCTGGCACTTTTGATGCTGCTCTTTTCCATTCCATCTTCTTTCTGTTACTTCCCAATGAATGGAATTAGTTGTGAGTGCATTTGCTGCTTCTACCAACCAAAAATGAAACCTGGGGAAATACATATCTATAAACTCCCTAAGAGTTTTGGACAGTTACTCATTTCCTGCTACCTCTGAGTTTTCTAATGACTACTTTAGAATGTGTTCCTGATCCTCTTGTCAAATAGGAGAATGAGCACTGTCAGGTGGCTGTTGCCATGTTTCATGGCATTTTTGATACCATAAGCCCTGATTTTTATTTGCAGCAATGCAGCATTTCAAGGAGGTTATTGCAAAGGATGCCTTCTGATTGTATTTCGGGTCAAATACCCTCAAGTGAGCTGTTTGCTTGTGTGCATCGATTTGCAGACTCCGGGCAGGATTCCCAGTGCTCCCTCCAGAGAATGGCAGACACTCCACTGGGTCATAAAAGTCAGGTTCATTTCTGCCTCTGCTGCTGGATCATCTTGCAAGTTTAGAGTCATTACAGGGTCCTCTGTGATAGAGAACTAGGTATGATGAAGCTCTCCCATGTCTCCTCAGCCTTTCTTGAGTTCTGTGAGTAAGAGGTGAAACCCCAGAGCTCACACCTATGCAAGAGCACAGAGGCCCCTCACATGCAGCCACGGGCAGGACTGAACAGTTTCATCTCGTGGAGAATCTGGTCCTAAAAATTATTCATGAAAAGTACCCAGTTAATCATTTCAAAGAGAAAACTGAAAAATGCTCAGGGGCAATCTATGGACAGAAAAAGGGGCTTAAATTAATCTAATAAATTATTTGCGGATTGAATTATTCATGGAAAATATAGGACATATTTAGGAGGGTTTGATTCGTTGGGCTTCCTCTGGAAGCTACCTTGGAAACTCTGTGTTTTCTAAGGTATCATTTCTGTATGTTACCAGGGCAGAATGCCCATCTGGAACCAGATACGTAGGTGATGTTTCTTGTACCTGTCACCAGCCAGTAACTGATGTTAGACAGAAAGTCAGGAAAAAAAAAAAATAATTGTAACTAGTTTATTCCATCACTATCTAATATGAAGCTTCTTGCATTGGGCAGAAACTGGAATAACTGTATTCCCAACCTGGCAGATTCTTCCACACATTTGAACATTCATAATGTGAGCACAGATTTTCTCACTTCTTTAAAGTTAAGCAGATGTATAGATCAAGTGCAAGAGTGCACACATGTATGTATCATTTACCGACTGCCTTATCATCTGAAGAATTGTTATGTCATGGTCAGGCAGTCTTAAAATTGCTCATATATAAATGTAAATTATCATCTAAGACCTTTTTGAAAGCTGTTAAACACTTGGCTTTAATTTGTGGCAAAGAGTTAAATTCAGCATAAGCAGAGTTTATTTTAACTTTGAATAAAATTTTCAAAATCTACATGAAAGTAGGTTGAAGTATGTTCAAATGCAATTGAAAGCCTATTTTTTTAGTAAAGTATGTAACAAAAGAAGCATATGAGACTTCACAAACAGAGGTTTTAAAACAAATTTAATAATAGACTTTTTAAACTACCAAATCACTGTCAGAGCACATATATGTTAAAAGACCTATAAATATATTTTTAAAACAATCTATTTTCCTTTCACTTAGCTGCCAAGATCTCCATTAGGAGGTCTGTGTTTCCTTCCAACATTAAAGAATATCTCTAACATCTGTGGGGATGAGCAGTGAGGAGTGTCAGTTCTGCTCCTGAAACAAGCGGTGCCACCATTTGAAGGAGGAAAAATGTGAAATAATGAATATGTCTTCGAAGAGCAGTCTGTTGTGTAACAGAAGATGTGCAAAGCCTCTTGCTAGGTTTGATCTTTTGAGTTTCTTCTATACACCTGTGAGGAGTGCAGTTAACTATGCAAAACTTGGTCAATGAGGTAAGTATTGCGCAGGGATGCTTCTGAACCAAATCCCAACTGCCACAGAGCGTAATGCAAGGGCTTTGTTTCATGTTTCCTTCCTTCCTGATACCAGGAAGGAGAGAAAGGTACTACATTATAATATGAGCTAATCTCAGTTTAACTGGAGCAGCCATGACTTGGAAAATCGTTTTTTTTCTCCATGGAGGCTCCTAGAAAGGAGAGGAATGCTGCGTTTGCTGGGGATCCAGGAGATGCATGGTCACTCTGCTTTTCCACAGTCCCTTCCTGTGTGACCTGGGCTCCTCTGTGCTTCATTTCCCTATCAGCAAAGGAAAGGAACAGCATTTCCTGATGTTTCAATAACCACCAATAAACAGGTGGGTGTACTAGTGGCTGCACAAGGCTCAGTCATTATAATAAAAGGGAGGCGTGTACAACCATTGCAGGGCAATAAAAGCAATGTCTGCAGGCACTTTACTGGACCCACAATACAGAGTGCCACAGATCCTCTTCTAATAGAATGGGCCATATTTTATCATTGCAAGTACCTTTTAAAAAAAAATCCCAGTGTCTAATCTATAACCGAGAAATGTAATAGGATCTGCAGAACTTCCAAGGCCAGGAGAATTCACAAACAATATTTTCAAGCAAAGGGATCTGGCTCCTCATTTCAAGAAGAAAATGCAAACAATCCATGCTAGGTGTTTTAAACTGTGTAAACCTTGTCTAACACTCAGAGACAAGGCTGATAAAGGCTCACTCTCCCTAAGACTGCACAAAGTTTTTAGCGGGAAGGTCTTCCCAGTATTTCAGATTTTCCCCAATTTCCTGCAATTATGCATATAAATATATTTCAGTAATCTAGATAATCTAGGTAAGGTGCCCTGTCCTTTTGCAAGAATGAACACACACTTTAGTGACAATCTTAAAAATAATAACAAGAAGAAAACAATTTTTTTACAGTTTTCAGACAAATCTTTGGGTGCACTTTAATCTCAAAACTATTATTATCTATCTGTACTTATAAATAATTGCAATTAACATGTGAATTGGATACTTTTATACCCAAATTAATATATACAATGATAATGAGTGTGTAATTTATAAAGACATAGGGTATTCAAAGGACTATATTTGCAGATCTGAGCTATTTTTAAAGCCTGATTCCTAATACACATGTGTCAAAGACAGAGGCTGAAAACCACAGTGGTTAAAAAGAAAGTTAATAAACTGCTTGCTATGCAACCTGAACTACAATGAAGGGGGGAAAATCAACGTTAATCTTGCTACTTAAGCCTTAATCACTTTTATATTTTGCTTAGCTTTTCCTTTTTCAGTGTGTATAGAATTTTATATATAAGATATGCACGGGTTTATATTTATTCTCTGTATATATGCTCACTCCATATTGCTCATTCATCCTTAATTTTTTTTTTTGTTAAAGTTACACACTTAATGTTATTTTAACATAAGGCTTTCTTTGTAACATAATGATATTTAATTTGCATTAGCACAAGTGACATACAATAGATCATGCTATTATCATGATTGATATCAGATGAACTGGCATAAATTCAACGTTATAAATTGAGCCTATAAATGAAACTATTATTTTACAGGAATTACTGTAGTAGAAAGGCTAAGGACCCTCAAGTCAACCTTAGTCAAACCCACTCTTTAGAGTTTTATATTTTATGCCTGCAATAAATGCTTTTGTGAAAGCCCATAACCTGCAAAAAAAAAGTCATTGGAAGTCTATTAATTATACTAATACTACCCAAAAAGCTGTGAGGGCTTATTTTTGTGACATCATTCTTTGATTTCTTACTGCCTTAAATTATCCCTTTGTTGGCTGGGTGAGGGTAACAGTCATACTTTTGTCATTAAATATAAGGAGTTTTAAAGCCTGATCCACCTTAGCTCTAATTGATATTGCTTTCATTTGGCAGATAGTGACCTGATTTATAATTTAAATATGCATCATTATATGCACCTCTTCTGTATAATGAAAAAGCGAAGTTACTCTCATCTTTTCCCGCAATGTTAACATCAAGGAAAAGTATCTTTCTTTTTTCCCTTTTATACTCAGAGCCTAATTGAAAACTGTTCATTGAATTTCAACATGATAGAAAAGTCTTTTTATCTCTCAATTTGTCCATTAGCTATTATAATTGAAGTATCTGCTACACAGCTGAATTGATATTGTTCTTGTTTAAATTCTGGATTTCTCTAAATCTTCTATGAGGCATCAACTAAAAAAATATGGGTTAGGAGACATTAGCTAACAATATTGCCTAAGTGGGACATCAGACTAGCACTCCACATGTGTAAAGCTACAGAAAGTAGGAAGTCATCTAATTTTACTGGGGAACGTGTTGCATAATAATCTTAACAGCATGACCATAAGGTTTGCTAATTGCCACATCTGTTTAACAGCTGTCAGATGTTTGCCATATGCTGCCATCAATATTACAACAGAGTATATTACAGGGAGTTTTATTGTGTTCAACTGTTATTTATTTGCCACAGACATTACTGCAGCCAGTGACATCTCTTTATGTTGGATCACTAATTATATTTTAAAAGCTGCATGCAAAAGCCAGGTTTTTCAGCTTCCCTAGACCCCATTTCTGATGATGTAACTAATAACTTTTTCCTTACAGATCTCTGAACTTATTTATAAATTTCTATCACTTCTTATGGTAAATAACTCTTCTGAAAAATAACTTATTTATGCTGTTTTTGAAGGATGTTTCTAAACCCAAGTTAAGTTTTCATGGTGACATTTGTAAGAACTCAAAAAACTTTTTCAAAAAACCCACTTCATCCCATGTTTTTTCACCAGGACACAGGTCAGGGATGGAATGTAACTCAGTTTTTCAGCTCAGAAGGTTGGATACCTCAATTCTAGTCCCAAACCTGCCACTGACTCACTCTGTGACCTTGGTTCATTGTATTAATTCTAATCTGCCAATCTGTAATTTAAATACCTGCTGTACAGATGGAGCATCAGAACTCATTCACTAACTGTCTGTAAAAAGTAAAAGGTGATACAGCACTATCACCACTAAAGTGTGCAAATATGGCTGATCTTCACTGTTCTTTTAAATGTTCTCTCAGGGATTTTTTGAATCTTTCAGCTGGTCTGTGCATTACTTTTTCATTAAGTAGCTCCTACAGCCATGAAATAGGAAGCAGAGATTGACAAAGTGCAGACGAGGCAAAATATGCATGATGTGATTTAATATGACTTGATAGGTGTCACTGATCTCTATTATAAATAGACTGTGTGAATTCCATATGATGTATTATTTATCTGTTGTAGATGCCTTTTTGTTTCATTAATAAACCTGGAAATCAGACATATACATTTCCAATGATGAGGTTTTGGCAATACTAGGCATTGTGGCATTTGTCTGCAATTGCTCAATTATTTTGATGATTTTCTTCTTCTTTCTCTATAAATTATTAATGCTGGAAATGTTTGTTCAAGATTCTCCTGATTTTAGCTCATTTGTCCAGCCGAATTCTTTTTTTTTTTCTTCTCTAATGAGAGAAAATTACTGCAGTGTAAGGGCTTCCACTTTGACCTGAATTCTAGCTCCTTTGAGACGTTGCTCTGGAGCACACAACATAGGTCCTGTGACTTAGGTTTGTGTGTGACTGTGAGGTCTGAGAACTCTAGCAAATCCCACATTAACAATGTGTTCTCAGTTTAAATCTGCCTCAAAGCAGAAACTCTTATGCTGTTGTTCCACCCACAGTTAAAAATGTTTCCCTGGTATTTCTGTTCTGGAGAAAGCTAAGAAAATAAATCGCTGCTTATTTAGATAGCAAAGGACTTGAATTTTTCAAATTTCTGAGAGAACAGTAAGCAGCAGCTAGCACCTTCTGCTTACTCTTTCTTGAAGATGCTCAAGCAAAGATATCCTTGAAGTATTAAAGGGCCAAGAGTTTAAAGTAAAAGGCAAAGCTGGGGGTTGTGCCAGAAGCTACATCATCAAGCCCTGAGCCCCCTGCAATGGGCGAGGATGACAGGGGGTCACAGAAGGAGGGCAGTGGGGCTGTGGGCTCAGGCACTGTGTGCCCAGAGAAGGAGGTGCTGAGCTCCCATGAGAAATCAAACTGCCTAACAAGAATGCTGCCATCAGTAATCTAAAATTTGTCTGCCTTCTGCATTTGATCTCCGTATTTTCTTCTTATATGCCTTTTTAATGCTGTTTGTAGCCATTTCAATTATGGGATTTCCTTATCTGTATACCATTGAGAATACTGTACAAGACTTTATAAACAGCTACTAAGTTTATCTGCCTGTCATTTAGTTTTCATTATGCAAGATAACAATCTTTCTCGTATCTCATAAGAAGATACAATGTGATTGTTTCTAAATGGGGAGGGGAGAAAAAGTCTAGTCTGCATTATCCTTAGCTTCCAAGTATTGGTAATGTCAGTAGCGTCAGCACAATCTCCAACATTTTTTCTTGCTGTGGTCCAGGAAAAATTCTCTCTATAGAGTTTTGTGTTGGCTGCTATCTTCTCTTTTTCTCCATTTTAGACACTGTGAGTGTCTTACCTGAAGCATGGTTATGTGGCCACAGATTTGCCTTCATTCAGTCTGATCATTCCTAACTGTTTCGTGGGGCTCATGCACTGAAGGGAAGGATGAGAGGCAATTGTCAACAGTTCCCTGTATTAAATACGGAGAGATATTATTCATGTAATTTGACAGTTCTTGACTTTCAGCTGTATAATGACAGTGAAACGGTAGGAATTTCAGCAGCTGAACTTCTGTCTTACTTCAAGATAAGCTTATCAACTGTAGCCTGAATCCATTCAACTCATAAGCAGATCAAAACTCACGTCATGCTAAACTGCTGTGCCGACTCCTGCTTCCTACTATTGCTTTACATGTCCATATGGTCTTAGTTGTTTGCCATCTTACAGTTATTTTGCAAGTTTTTTTAGGAGACAGACTGTCTCTTGTATATGTTCAGCACCTTGTACAGTGAAGCCACGGTTCCTGCTTGATGCCACCAAATGCTCATGTAACAAAAATAACATCTAATGAAGTGATAATAGGTGATGGTCAGCCCTCGTAGGTTTTCTCTTTTCAGCAGTTATGCACTTGATCTACAAAGAGCAGCTGCTTTGTTTGGCTTCCCATTTAACACCAAAAAATGCCCCGAGGTTTTCTTGTGCTATTTATCCCAGAGATTCAGAGAGATCTCTGAACAATATCCAGGAATCATGTACCTCATCCAGGCACTCCCATCACTGCACCATGGTATGGCAGCTGCAGACTAAACAATGTCTTTAGGTTGAGGATTGATCAAGTGTCTGTGGAAATTCCATGCTTCCTTACGTGCCTTCTGGATTACAACACTGTTTCCAGACTGGTGGGATCTGATGCAAGGGGGAGAATAGTGGATTTGAAGACCTTTTGGCAGTTGACCGATTTTAAAAAAAAAAAAAACAAAAAAACTTGTGAAAGCAAATGTGAAATCTCTCTGTAGTCATCTCATTCATTTTCTTCTCTGCTTACAGGGGCTGTAAGCTCCTCCAGGCTACGACTGTCGTTCTGTTTCTGCCTGTACAATGAAGAGCATAAGAACATACAAAAATGTACAAATCTTGCTACTGGCTCAGGCCACAGGCTGGTGACTTGCTGTTGTGCCCAGTATCCCCCCCTGTTCTTGGCAAATATGGGGACATCGTTACAGCCTTCCCAAGAATATTTTCAAATCATTTATGCTTATTAAATCATTGTTGATGTCTTTTTCTTCTCAGAATTTGGTCCCTTTTTGAGTACACTTTTGAGCAGCAGTCAGCAAAAATGATCGTTATCAGAATAACAGGAGAGAAGTTTTGCAGTTTCTTAACAGTAAAAATTCCTTTGCTTTTTGACTTTTCACTATAATATGTTGGTAGAAATATGACTTCAGGTTTCAGAATTAAATGCATGCCTCGATGGTTTAGTTTATGCATTCATAATTATATTTACAATTAGAAATAACGCAATCAGGAATTTTTTTTTTAATTGGCTAAGTGCACAAAATGTAGCTTTAAGTCATGCCTTCTTCCCCACAATTTAGGATCATTTAAGCTTCATCTCTGACATACATTAGGAAATTATAGGCTAATGAAGTCCATATGGGGCAGTACTACAGCTAAAGATTGCTGGGTCCATCACCAAATTCCCATTTGTGCAGCAAAGCCTCAAATGCTGCAGAGGCAGTAACGGGATATAAAATCACTGTGGTGACTCTGAGCAGTTCCACCATGCAATGGTTTCCTGTAAATATTTTAATTCCTTTATAACAGGAAAGTGAAGCTTTAAATGGAAGAGAGGATGGGGAGAGGGCACACGGCATCATGTAATTGAGAATTCATGTGCCCTGCCAAGCAGGGTTAATGGGCATTGCCCTGCAGTAAACGGGCTCCTGTGAATCCTTGAAATGTCAAAGTGGTACAAAACAAGATTGTGAACCGGGTCCTTCTGGTGTTAAATGGAGGCTGCAGGGCAGCTCTGAACCCAAATGCATAATTTGTAGACACAGGATGTCATTTGCGATTGCTTACCTCTCATTAAAACTAATCAGAATGGTTTTCTGTGAAAAATTGATTTTTAATTGGAAAAGTTAAATCTGTGAACCTGCTTTATTTTTCCTTGAAAAGCTGGAAACATTTTGCTAGCAACTGATGGAGAATGTCCTTGTTTGTTGATAGTTCCAAAAGCACTGAATGACCTCTTTTGCCTTCAGTCTTTGGCCAAAATTAGCAATGAAAAATATTTGTTTGCATGCTTTGCACAGCAATTTTTGTCAGGAAAGTCTTTCTCCATTAAAAAAAATATCAAGGGATGTTTTCACTTGCCAGGTTAAGAAGCACATTAATGCTGGGATGCAAACAGGAGGGCAGACTCATACACTGGGCTTCCACACTTCTCATGATACTTTTCAACAGGACTGTCACCAGCAGCACAAGGTGCAGCAATGTCAGTTTTAATTAAAACCTTTTGTTTTACCTACTGCACAGAACAGCTGCAGCATAAACTGAGAAGCAAAGGCACCACAACATGTACAAGTTCAGGTTTTGTTGAACATAAATAGGAGACATTACTAACCCCACACAAAGCTGGTTTGTCCCATAAATTCTAGAAAATGTTGATCACTTCTCCCCAAAATGTTCCACACAAAGTTTTGCTGGTTTTCAGAGAATGTCAGCTAGAAAAAACTGCTTTTTTTTTTTCTCAAAAAGCAACTATTTTATGCCCAAATGTATGTGTAAGTGGCTTATGAATCACAGATAGGTACCATTAAGTAAGTAGCCCACAGAAGTTGCCAAATCTAATCTAGTAACTGTTATAAATTTAAGCTTCCTTCCCAGGCTTTCCAAAGAAAACAATACTTTTTCTAGGGTGGATAGTAGCTGTTTAGTTTTACTAACTACAGTCAAATTCTGAAGATGTTTTAAGATGAAAGGGCTTTAGGTAACATAGTTGTAGGTATCGAGTTCTTTTTGAATTTCAGTGTGACTGAACGATTTGGCAACACAGATAAATAGATGGTAACTTGCCCTCTGTCCTTGTGCCTCAGGACTGCTCCATGTTCTGCTGACTGCTCATTTCACCTGCTGCTCTGACTCAGCTCCCACCTCTCCTTAGGATGTTCAACCTGGTATTTGGAAGCGGTCAGTGTCGTTCTCAAACTCTTTGCAGTAGAGTCCAAAGAACCACTTGGGGTGACAATGAAGCCAGGGCAGAGAGGCTGACACAGGGATGTGTGCTTTATGCTCACTCGTCACACAGGACAGGCCTTGCCTGGAGCTGAACCACCCATTTTGAGTATGTAGAGAATGAGCTGGGTGAGCAGGTGTGATCCAGAAGGAGGTAAGTGATCTGCTTCCCCAGCCATGAAAATGGGGCTGGAAGTGTGTACCACAAACCCAGGGTGGACCCTGATCCCCTTGAGGACCGTTATTAAGTCATTACTGCAGGATATCATAAGCTGGTCTGTCTGATAGTCCTTATCTTAAAAATATCTGAGTTGCAGCTGTGAGGGTGTAAGCAAAAACACACCTTGGAAACAGCTGCCATGGAGCAGCCAGCCTGGCCTCGCCGCAGCCCCCAAGCCCCACAGCAGTGCAGGCTGGATGCTCCCCAACCCCTTGCACCCAAAATTAACCAAGTGAGCAAAGATGATGTACACAAATGTGTTCCCTGAAAGACAGCAGGGAGCATTTCCATCGACTGCCCTGTTGTGCAGTGATGGAGGTGGCAGTGCCCTGCCTGGGGAGCAGTGGAAAGGACCTGAAAATGGCACCATCTTCTCTGGGCAGCTGGATTGGAAGGAGGACACTTGCCTCCAGCCTCACTGCCTCTGCCAAGCCCCCTTTGCTTCCGTTTGCCCTTACATGCAAAACGCAGGTAAACATTTTCATCTTCAAGGAGGAACAGATTGTTAATTAGATAATGATAGTCAAGTTATTTTTAATGGGAAAAGTCTGGTGTGCAATGTGCTTTTATTTCTTCTTTCCTTTTCAGATATTTTTTTTTTCTTTGTGAGCATTCACAGAAATATCCTTGCAAGATGTGCATCTCATTTTCATCAGAATGTTATGAAAACCCCAGGGAACAGCAACTATATTACCTGGTATTACCTTGATATCATAAGATATAGGTAGCAACTAGTCAAAAGACACAAAGGAGCTTTGGAATTTAAACTTGTTAGGTGTTCTGCTTAATACAGCTGAGCAAGAATTTATGCTGGCATTGAAGTTTTCAGAGCTAGGCTACGCTATTTAAAATGGAATTTCACACTAATGAGCCTAAAATAAAATAATGTGTGGAATGAGATTTCAAAGTATACTCAATTGTATCAGTCGTTCCGTACAAACAGGAAAAAAATTACAAATCCAACCAAACAGCACCCTCTTCTGGACACTGACACCTGTGCAAAACACTTTCTCAAAAATACAGATTTTGCAGCAAGTCGTAAGAGCTATGCTGGTCCTAAAGGAGAAAGGGAGAGAAGGTAAGATGCCGTAGATAATGTTTCACATTCCATTTAACAAGAAAAGCACAGAAAGTATTACTCTACTTTTATTTTCCTGTATGTTTTATATTAAATAATGAAAACTTAACAAAAACAGAGAGCAAATTTGTTTCAGAAGTAGATCCTAGTTATTAACGTTTCATTTTCATCACAGTTTTATCATTATGGTAAGACCTTCCAGTTGGGTCACTCAACAGGAATTTTTTGTATCCACTTCATATTTGGTCTATTTCTGAGCTTATCAGAAAAGATTTTTTTTTCCACTATACATGTTCAGAAAAAATCTTTGTGGAGCTACATTTTATTGTGTAGTTCTTTATGAGCAAATATGTTTTATGTATTTGATATTCTGCCTTCTTCAGGAAGATGCTCTTACATTTCTGATTCCTGACTGAAATAAATTTCTTTCTCAAGCTCACGTTTCCAATATACTGCCACACTCTCTGAAACTCATGAAGACTGATAATAGATGAATGAATTTGTTGCAGGATTTCTGGAAAGCAAACATCTATGACCATGGGGAATATTACAGTGATAAAGATTTAATTGTAATATGAAAATGAGTAGCAATTGAAGTTCAGATAGTATTTCCTAAGCTGTGATTTGTGCAGGCAGATGTTATTCTAAAGGAGCTTAAGATGTTACCCACTCACATTTGTTATCCTTGTCATGATCTTTTCAGTGCCTAAAAAAATAAAGCACCAACATCTTGTGACATGAACTCAAAGCTAAAGCCTTATTTCAGAAGGATTACAGGGGTTTTTTCCAAAGTTCAATAACAGCAGCATTAAGTAGTGGTGCAAAAACAAAATACTTGTAATTGCTATTTTACATCAGGACTGAGCAAGTTAAATAACTTCACAATCAGAGATCAGTAGATAGCATTTTTTACTTGGAATACCCTCCAATGCTTTGTAAAACAGAAATATGTTTATACAGTTCAAATGCAGAGTTCTTTCCACACTTTTTCCGACAAAGAAGATTTGGAGTCACTCTTCTCTCTGTTATGGTGAACTTAATTAAAACTTGCACACAAAGAACATGCCTCATATACTTGGTTTATCATTCTAACAATATCAAATGTGATCTACAGTAGCACAAAAAGAAACACAACTCTTGCTCACTTGAATAATCCCAATAAACTCAGAATAGGACTTTTATGCAATGAAAACTTGCAGTTGTCAAGAGCTGTAGTTCCAATGCCCAGGACATGGTACTTAATAAATGACATGTAATTATAAAATAAGACAAGGAATTTTCTCTTTATTTTTATCTATGATCAGCTAATCTATCTGAAGACATCTTTTAATTTAAAAGTTGGAGACGTCTGATCTCTAACAGCTAAGATATACACAGAAGTCCTCCTTGCTGTCATCTGACAGTAAAACATTCCTCTTTTACGGACCTTTGCACAAACCATTGTTGTGTGAAGAGGAAGCCTGATAAAGGTGTTTTTGTGGCAAACTGATAGGCATTGTTTGTGCTGAAATCCTGCAGCCTTTTCTACAGGCACAGACGTTGTGAAAGATGGTAAGATTTAGAGTGAGAAAAACTGAAGGAAGAAGATTATTTTTGGTAAGCTTTGAAGTGTATGAATTAATAAATTCTAGTTGTCCTGGCTCTTAGGAATTCTATTCTGTCTGAATTTTAGTTTTGTTTTCTACTTTCCCTCCCTGGTAGAGTTGAACCTGGGAATAGCATCACTCAATGGCTCGTTAGTTTGATAAAGTGGCAAAAGTGACTATAGCTACAATGGGTACTTCTAGCTCAGAAGCATTTATAGGTCTCAAGGGAATTCTGAAAAACACCAGAAAGTCTTTAGGTACTGAATCACAGGCAAGTATTTTGAATCTTTAATTTTTTTTTATATATTCTTCTCTATGAGAATGTCAGAACTAAAATATGGAATATGCTTTTCCCACTTGGTTTCTATTATTTGTAAAGCATTCAAAAGCTTCGAGAATAAAATTACCTCTATGCCCTGCTAGGGAGCAAGCAAAACTCCACCGAGTACCAAGGGAGTCCCTCTGCTGGTGTTGCTTTCCATTTTTAACCCAAATATAATCATAAAAATGACTGAATATTAGACTGGAGCTGTACAACCTCAGATCCAGCATTTATTTGTTATCATGTTTATCCCAGTGGAGTTTTGCTGTACTTTTATATTTATACAAAATGGGCTGAAATATATTCCACAAATTAACTTATTTATTTTCAGGTGTGACACATTCATCATCGTAATAATGTAAGTTTGTTCTCAAGTTTGTTCAGATGATGAGAGCAGCCAATTTGCATTTAGAAAAAAAAATAATAATTGAAACAGAAATGCAAAGAGATAAGAGGTGCAGGAAGGATGGGAAGGTATGGTAGAGAAATGGTTTGCAAAGAAAAAAGTGAATTACAGATAACATAAAAAATTACAAAGCTTAAAAAAATCCCAACAATTTTAGAATAGTTTAGGGATGCTCCCAATTCTGCAAAAATCCGAAGCCCACACAACTCTTGGGGGAAAAAAAAAAAAGAGGCATAAACCCTTTTCTTAAGGTGAATCAGAGCCTGATATCAGAACAGCATCTCCATGCAGAAAGCCTCAAGCCCCTGCAGCCTGCCTGTGCGTCCTGCTCTGCAGTAACAGAGAGCTCAGCTGCACCCACTGGTGCAACTGGTCACTTGTTCCCAGCACCACCACAGCTCCATCCCGGGCAGGAGCTGGGCCGAGCCAGGCAGCCAGGAAGGACAATTTGTGCTGAGAGCAACTGCAGATCATCAGAAAATCCCTGAGAAACTGAATTCAATCCTGAAACAAGATAGCTAACTTTTCTAGTCATGACTGTGTGTTTTCCATTGTGTGAAAGACGTTGCAGCGTAGTTGCATAGTTAACCCCATAAAATCCTGAAAATTTCCCCTGTGAGGATTTAGGTCTGCTTTCTGACAATGAATAATTAGATATCTCCACATAAAAATACAGTTCTATTTTGTTCAGTAATCATTTGAGGTTTAATCACAGTTGTCAATGTGCTATTTCAGTGAATAATATTTTCATATTGAGTTATTTTACAGTTCATACAGCAGTAAGAAATATCTTAAGGTACTAACTGATTATTTAGACTTTATTTATTGTAGAGGAAAGCAACGACATTGAAAATATTGTATAAATAGCAAATCCATTAAACAGCAAAATCCCTACCTTGCATTATGAATTGAAATGATATTACTTTAAAACATTTGAAAAACATCATCATAATTATATGTTATCAACACAGAGACAGATTACCTATTATTTTAACATAATTAATTTGAGCTCAGTGCATTTATGTTGCTGTATATGTCATTATCCATCAATATAATTATGAAATGTTAAAAATTGGGTTTTGAATATTCAAGTTATTTTAATTGGCGTTTTTTTCTCTAAATCTATCATTCCTCTCCATCTTCAATGTCTGAAATTTTTAATGACAATTTACATTTCTTTTTTTGTCTGTTCCCTAGGCCACAGCCCAATCTCGCTCGTGATGTTTTTGCACCAGATAAGCCTTCCCTCTTCAGTGACCACAAGCTTGTAACCAAGTTTATATTCTTTTACTGCAATACTGTTGGTTTTTTTTCATGTCTTATTGGTATGTTCTCCTTCATTTACACTTTCATACCTATGGTTTCTATCTTTTTTTTTTCTTTTAAACCTATCCTCCTCCATCCAGTGTGAAAGGCAAACAAAACAATAAATGGTGTAACATTTTAAAGGGCTTTCTCTATGCCAGGGTTTGTTCTCTGTCTAGCTTAATGGAGAACTCCCTTCCCAGTCCTTCAATAGGTCTGGGTTTGTTTTTTTTCCTCTGAGCTTGCAAGGTAGGATACATTGCCCACGTGTGATCTGAGATGATGGGGGGAGTGGATGGAAGCTCTGTATGAAGGTAAAAGTCTCCACGTTTCTTGTCGTACATAAATGTCTGTCTCCAGGAAGGCACTGAGGCCACAGCTGTCCAACACAGTGCCCGGGAATGCCTGTCTCTGAGGCTCTGATGTGGCCTGACTTTTTTATGCCTCTGTCTGATTTTTTCTTTCTCTCTCATGATTGACATTTGTCTTTTCTGGGCTGTGTTTGCTTGCACTGCACTTGTAGAGAGCCTGAAGCACTGCAGTATTTTCATTTCAGTCAGGTTAAGGGTGATGAAGATTACACATGCATACTGATTTATGCCTTAAAGGCTGGAAATAGTGTCAAGTGTGATCTCAGCAGAGCTCTGCTGGATGACTCAAGTGCTCGATACAGTGTTATACTCCAAGACATCAATCCTCATCCAGTAAAATGAAAACTCTTTGTCCAGAACATCGTTCAATAAAGTTCTGATCTGTAAGTGTTATTAGTTATTAATAAGATAATAATGATGTTTTCAATGTTCAGGCCAAAGCCAGAATCGAGCCTTTATCAGGCTAAGTAGTGCTGAAATGCAAAGCAGCGAGCAGTGCCAGCCTCAAAGAGCTTTCACAGTCAATGTGCACTTGATAACTGGTATCTCTGCAAGCCACGCGATCCACCTACTCGTGTGCTTCAGAGATCATTTCTCTACAAAGGTCTCATGCAAAGAGGTGATATAACTGTAAGTCCAATGTGTTTAAAGACAGGTGCTTACATTATTATATTTGGAAGTGCCAGATGTCAGGAGTTCTTGTAAACAGCAGTGGATCTGAAGGCGGCTGTTATCCCAAAGACAGGAGGCATTTCTTAAAATATTTCAAGCTCTTCATTTTGTTGAAGTCAGTGCCTATTGACTGGTTATTTTTTTCTTCTTCTTCTAACCATATATGTACAACAAAACCCAGAGAGAGTGATTTGACAGTTAATATTCCCCTAAACTATAAAAGGCCAAGAACTTGAACCACAGGCATCTGAATTGCAAGCTACTAGTTCTTCTTGTGCAGGTTTTTGCTGTGTGGGTTTAACCACATGTAGCTGCCTGAACCTGAAAAACTTTTTCCCAGAACAGACATTATCAAAATGCATATATCCCTATGAAAAGTATTCATTTGGCCCCATCTCCTCTTCCCCCAGTAAAAAAAGCCTGAAAATGCCCAGCCAAGCTGTATTTGCAGCATGCAGGGAAGTACCAGAGATGTGAAGAACAACACAAGGGCAGTCCAAGACTGAGCACTTCCCTTCCAGTTGCCTCCAGCCCTTGCCAGCACGGGGAACTACATAGTTTGGTTTGCTACTGACCAAGTGATTTTTGCAAGACAGCTGGAAGGAATGATGGAAGGAGTGGAGAGAATTCCTCCTCTCAGATGCCAGTTGCAGCAGTATGGTTAGCTCTGACTCTTTTCCCGTAAGTTAATTTAACACATCTCATTAACAATGCCCAATTGAATAATGTAGCAGATGTTTCTGAAAGAGCTGGTAACGCACCAGCCAGAAAACCATTCATATCTGCCTCAGTAGTGCAACCTCAGAACATCCCCGTATCAATCAAATATTGTTACCCTGACACCGAGTCTGAAGGAGCGGGCACATCAGTGAGTCCAGCTGCAACACTCCTTCCCTGCTCTGTTTGCCCTGGCAGTCAAAACGGGGGCACATAGCCTGCCTAACTGTCATTACAGCTCCTTGGATGAGTAAAAATTCACTTCTAAACAAAACACAACACCTATTCTTTTCTAATCAAGTCAAGCAGGCTTCTATTCTAATGAAAAGGCATTTAGGGAGAAATAGATTAAAACAAGTTATCCTCTACTGCAAAGTACACCTGTGACTGCAACTATAATTGGTGGATAGGCAGACAGGCAGACACTCTGTCAGCTTAGAAAATAAGTTATACTGTTCTGGAAAAAACAGCAACATGAGTTAAAGGTCAGCTTTTAGTTCTATGGCTCTATCTATACCATGGAAAAATAGATTCAGGTTGATTAGTCTTACTTTAAGATTTAACTTCTTCTGGATATGCTCCCAAAACAATCTCATCAGCACTAACCACATTCCTATTTCTGTGCTGTGCTTTATGGGCACTGGCTGTGTAACCATGCTAACATAAAACCATCTGTATTTCCAGAATCAATGTAAATTCCTTTATTATTTTAGCGATGAGGGAGGATTCTGGATAAATTTTGAAACTCCTAGTAATGTTACACATTCAATATGTATTGTGTGGAGTTTATTTGATTTCGTTGGTATTTTAATGTGTTAATCAAATTTTAACTCTAAAATTGGATTAAAATATACCTAAGGTCTTGAAGGGAGATAAATTTGATCCTTGCAACCAGCACTGAAACGTGCTATCGAACACAGTTAGCAGGTTTCAAAGGCTGGAACTAGGATTATCACCTTTTGTGTCTTATCTTGGCCCCCTAACAATCCCATGTCCATGCTATATTGTTTTGGCAAAATGGGTCAACAGAAATGCCTGATCACATGCAAATGGAGCTTTTTGTGTCTCTCAGCTTGGTGAAATTCAAGTAGCAAAAGGCATCTACCAGAAGTCAAGGCCATCTGACTTTCAAATTTCCATTTTCTACTCAGAGTATGCATAATGTTGTGGGTCTTTTCTGAATAGCTGCATTTTTAAGAGGGCAAAGCAATGAAACTTGCAGAGAGCTGGCACTCCAAAACGGCGGTGTGTTGCTGCAAAGCACTAAATACCCTTTGCACAAAACGTGGCAATCCCCACCTAAAAAGGGGTGTCATCTTACAAGAAAGTTTTCTCCAACCCTGTAGGAACACTGTCTGCCTCTAATGCCCGCTGAGGCCTACATCCAGAAACTCAAACGGAGAGACTTTCCAGTAACTTCAGTGGCTATCATCAGATTATTTGGCACTATAAAGGAAATTATCTTCAATATTTGGGGTAAGTGTGACTAAGAAAAGGCTGAGGGCTTGTGGAGGACAAACGGCCTGTAAGAAGTGAGATCTTGAAGACTGAAAAAACGAGATGGACTCTGAGAGTGGTTGTCTGATGATTCAGGCTAGTTCTCACTGCTTCTCCTACCCCAAGATTTAATCCCGCTAGCAGCCCTAACTTGTTGCCAAACTCCCTCAAGCACTGCTATGCGAATTAAAGCTCTAATTTAAGACAAAGGCCTCTGGGGTGAGGAGGGCTGAAGCACGCATGAGACCTCGGCCTCGCTCCCACAGCGACGGCCTCACAAGGGTGCGCGTGGCACAGATCGCCCTCATAGAATGCCCTGGCCTCGCGTTGGCGACCACAGGGCTTAATAACGGCGGTGTGGTTTGTCAGGGACGCTCCGTGGCAGAAAAGAGAGGCAGATTCGACCATGCCGAGGTGAGGGGGCGGCAGTGCCGAGAGCCCTCAGCCCTGAGGTAGGTGAGGGCAGCCGCAGCTTCGCCGCTGCCACTGAGCATGCTCGGCTCCTCCACATCCGCCCCCGCTCGGCGGCCGATAGGCGCGGGGGGAGAGGTTTCCCATCGGTAATAAGCCCCTTGCAGGTGGCAGAGGCGGCGTACGGAGCTCGCTGCCGCCATGAACCCCGGCGGCGGCGCGGGGGCGGCGCCGACTTTTCCCGGCCCCGTGCAGTGTAAGTGCCGCTGCGCGCCAGCGGGGTATGCGCGCTCCGGGGCCCACGAGGCGGAAACCGAGTTGAGCCGGGGCCTGCGCAGGCCCCGAAACCTGAGTAGCGCAAGAAACAGGCGGGAGCGGAGCCCGGGAACCTGGCTGGGGGGGGGAACCCGGGAATCTGGGTGAGCGCCGCGGCCCGCACAGGCTGTGAGGGGCTGCTGGGCCGCGGGCGGGGCGCACGGGGCGCGCTCTGTGAAGCGGGGCAGCGGCCGCTGCGTGACTGCCCTCCGCGAGGCGCGGACCCCCTGAGGGCCTTCGGGGAAATGTGCCTGGGGAGACGGGCCTGCTGTTCACGGCTCGAGGGTCTCTCCCGCCCCTCATTGACCCTCGCAGCTATCGTTAGGGCTCGGCCACACCGGGGCTTCCCCACAGACGGGGCGTTTAGTTTGTTGCGTGTCTGTGTGTCAGGTTTGAGCAGTTTCAACCACTTCCCTTTTCTCAAGGCGAGCTCTTGACAGTGTCCCTGTTTCCACAGTTCCCGGCAGTACCACCGTGCTGGTGGAGCTCACCCCTGACATCCACATTTGTGGCATCTGCAAGCAGCAGTTCAATAACCTCGATACCTTTGTCGGACACAAGCAAAGCGGTTGCCAACTCACTAGTGCAGCAGCCGGGGCCACCAGTACGGTCCAGTTTGTGTCAGAAGAAACAGTACCATCGACACAGACACAAACCACAACCAGGACCATCGCTTCAGAGACACAGACCATCACAGGTATTTTGGTGTGACATACCAGGAGCCTGAAAGCACCTAACTCGTGCAAAGTGGCAACATTACATATCCCTCTGCTCATGTGTCCTCGTCACACTAAGTTAAAGTAGCAGTTTTCACATCAGTCGTCACGTACCTGCAAGCAAAAGAAGGAAAAAACTAAAGTGGTTTGCTTGTCTTCTTGGTTTTGGTATGACAGCAGTTGCTTAACTTTCATCTCAATTAGCAAATTCACTTAGAGAATTCCTTAAGTCTAATGTGTTGTATAACCAACTTGTGCAAACTAATTAAAATTGTCAATACTGATGAAAAATAATCAAATTACTATGCATTCTCTTTTTTAAGAGTGTTCTTGATGAAAAACAGACACAGAATTGCTTTTTGGGCGCCAATCCAGGCCTTTTTATGTGAGAACACTGCATTCCCTACCATTGCTCCCACAACTAATTGGCAGGAAAAATAGTACTCAAAATTTCTGCCTATGTGAAAGCTAAAGTGAGGTCCTGAGCCTGCAGACATTTAAGTAAAACTAGAATTTTGTTCCATGTCTGAAGGTTTGCCCTTCTATATATAGTTTTACTTTATTTTAGTTTTGGACCTTACTAAAATCTGAATTATTTTACTTTAATTGGGATAGACAGATTAGGGCAGAGAATCTGGAACAGCAGTGAAACAAAATGAATTCAGGGCTCACTTCCAGGAATTTCTGTATTACAATCCCTCAACTCGGTGTGAGTTTTGGATGAGTCATTTTTCTGCTTCATATTTACTCATCTGTAAAATGAGGGCAGTTCTGTCCTCCTGCCCTTTTGGGGTATAGCGTTGTTTAATTGATTTAAAAGCTGCTACTTTGGCAGAGATAGTTTACCTGTTATTCTTGTGCGTAACAGCTAAAAACAGTATAGTTGAAAGAGGCTGAACATTTTTAACAGTTTAGAAGAAAATTGTTTACATTATGTGTTTTTGACAACATTTGCCATATGAATAATTTTAGTTTTTCTCTTTTGGGCTGTAGCACAGCCAGTGTTGAGAAACAAAAATACCTTTATTAATGCAAGATCTTTACAGAAGCTGAACTTCAGAAGAAGCTGAACTTCTGAAGAAACAGTGGTGCTGTCAGGATTCAGAGGGAGACAAGTGGGCCTACATGGGGTTGTACTAGGTTTGGCGTGGCTCATCAGATCTTGACAGGCTTGTCACTGATAGCAGGATAGCAAGGGACAGAAAAGCCTTTCTCTGTACCCCCTCCCCTGGGTGAACAGGAAACCAGGAACAGGAATATTGTGGGGGAGGGGGGAAAGAATGAATTAATGGAACTAGAAAATAACTACATTTTTCTGATTGGAGAAGTCAATGTTTTCAAATTGGGCTCTTTTATGTGTTTAGTTTCTGCACCAGAGTTTGTTTTTGAGCATGGCTATCAAACCTACCTGCCCAGTGAAAGAAGTGAGCCTCCAGCTGCTGCTGTCGTCTCTACACCACCAAAACCACGTTCAAGAAAATCTACTTCCTCACTTACACAGAAGAAACTGAACTGCTGCTATCCAGGTATAATGAGGCCTGTACTTTCTTCCTTTTCATTTTAAAATTGATGGGTTTCACATGCACAACAGCTCTGTCTTAAGCAGTCAAGACATGCAGAACCTGAAAGGCAACCTACTTACTAAGGGTGCAATGTTCTACCAGTGATACCAGTAGTAGCTTGGGTATTGATGTCATCTGTCCTTAGACGTTGGTCCTGTACTGTGATGTGCTCTGTTAATGCTGCAGTGGGTTTGTGTATAGACATTGGCCTATGCCCACACTCGTAGCAATGTAAGAGCAGAGTCATGTTACCTTTTTGCTAACTGGTATTATACATGACAAACAGTGTACGTGCATTTTGCCTTATATGTTTTGTCTTTGTTCAGTTACCATTTTTATAAGGATGGATCGTACCAAAGTATTTTGAGACCTGACTGACTGAAAGCTATGCAATATGCAGAAAATGTGTGCAGAGGCAGCCATGTAGATGAGCCGTATGAATGGGAGCAGAAGTTACAGTCTCTTTTTGCAAGCTTGCCTTTGTTTGAAAAGCACATTTCAAACGCTTAGCATTCATTTCTGTGCTCTAAAACTGTAGCACTTTCCACTCAGACAGAAGTCCTGAATGACAGCTGTTACCTGAGTTCCCAGTTGCACTAACTTGAAGTCATACATGGAATTAATTAATTCCCCCACCATCTCCTGTGTACTGTAAAGAGCATCTCAAATCCTGGGCAGAGGTTGTAGAGAGTTTGTTTCAAAGCTTAGGGAAAACAGTTGTGTAGAGAGTGAATTGCCTCCTAGGGGAAGCGTTAGAAAGCTAAAGTTCATAGGTAAGCCAGTCACTATTTTCAGTAGATGTGTGTAAACAAGATGGGGGATTTGTTTTCTCTTAATACTGAATTTTAAATGTTCTTGGAAAGAAACATAATGCCCAGAATATGGTAGTATATTTTTATTATTTCATTAGATTTTTCCACTAATGTAATTACCTTATTCTTACCATTTTCAGGTTGCCAGTTCAAGACTTCCTATGGTATGAAGGATATGGAACGCCATCTACGAACGCACACAGGTTTATATAGTTGCTATGTTTTATTTTTGGTTGTTTTCCTCTTTTTGGCTTTTTGCAAAAATGTGTTTTCCTACAAAGTAACATATCTATATATAAATTATATAGAGTGTCCACATATGTCTGGACATTTGAGTCTTGCAGCTCTCTATGCCTGGGGTATTGCCCTTTTTGTGTAAGCCATGTCCAGCTATGGGCAGTACCACTCACAGCTACGAAACAGGAACACTGGACATCGATTTAAGGCACAATAGAATTTCTGAAGTGCAGACCATGTGTTTACTGGGGTGCAGTGTGGTGGTGCATAAACCTAGTTTGTTCTTCAAATCCTGAAACAGTGATTCCAACATTTCACCTTCCTTCCCCCTAAACTGCAGTTCCAGAGTTATAAAGGGAGAAAGTTCCAAAAGGTCTTCTAAATTCGTTGCGATTGAGCGTGCAGCCTTCTGGAGCACAGAAGAGTTCTTAGCTGACCTGATGGCTGCTGAAATCCAATGTCCAACTTGTTAAAACTAGCCCCATTTCTATTAAGTGATTCGTTTGTCCTTTTTTTTTTTTTTTTTTTTTTTTTTAAATTGCAACAACATCCTCTCAGTGCAAAAATTCTTGATTCTTTGTTTCAGGAGACAAGCCCCATAAATGTGAAGTTTGTAACAAATGCTTTAGCCGCAAGGATAAGCTGAAGATGCACATGCGTTCCCACAGCGGGGTGAAGCCCTACAAGTGCAAGCACTGTGACTACGCCGCCGCTGACAGCAGCAGCCTCAACAAGCACCAGCGCATTCACTCCAACGAGCGACCCTTTAAATGCCAGATCTGTCCCTATGCAAGCCGCAACTCCAGCCAGCTAACTGTGCACCTCAGATCCCACACAGGTGAGTTCATAGGAAAATTCAAATCTGTAAAGGTCATAGGGAAGATTTTAAAGGGTATATAGGTGTCAAGGGGCCAGCGAGGGCCCATTTGAATTCTGAGAAGCACTTAGGCATCCAGCTTCTGTGAATTTCTTGAAACTGCCTATCAGACATTCTTAAACCAGTAGAACTGAAGGATCTGATTGATTGATTGATTGATTGATTAAGAGCATGTAGGTTCCTATCTGTGTCTCTCAAATCTGGTCCACTCTATTTTACAATTGAGCTAATTACATCAGTGCAAACCTCAGCTTTTAATTTTTCTTTTTTAAGAAAGAGAATTTTCTTTTTCTTGCATCAGTAAATTAGAAAATAATTCACTATTTTAAGTTACACCTTGTTGTGACCTTTCTTTGTGGTATCTTCCATGCACAGATTGATGGACCTTAGCAGTGTAGTATGAGGAAGATTTTTCACCATGAGAACAGTTACACATTGCAATAATCTTCCAAGGGAAGTGGTAGATTCCCCTACATTGGACAGTTTTAAGACAGCTTGACAGGGTGCTGGGTCATTTAATTTAAACTATAGCATCACCTATAAAGGTTGGACCAGATGATCCTTGAGGTCCCTTCCAACCTGGCATTCCATGATTCTGTGAGGAGCCAAAACTCTATTCTGCCCGTATAATTGCTGCTTTGTGGATAGAAAGCTTTAGCCTCCAGGCTTATAAACATTGTATCACTTTATATGTGCATTATTTGCTTAAGTTCCCTTTCAATCGGATTTGCCTCTTACAGATGGTTCCTAGAAGAGATTAGCTGTAAAGATACTGCTGTACAGTTGTCTTTGTATGTTGTTTTTCACCTAATCCAGGGTACTAGATTAGTTTCTGTGTTGTCTTTTATACATTTGATTAGTTCTGTGAATTTTAGCTGCAAGGTGGTTCTGGTTCAGTGATTACTAGATTAGTTTTGAACTCTTCCTACATTGATACTGAATTCAAGTACTAAACAACATTAGTTCAGATGTGTGAAAGATGGGATTTATTTTGAGTAGATAAAAGAAAGAAATACCTTGTGTATTGTGAAGGAGGGGAGAGTTAAACCAATCTGTCTCTAGCAGAGAAGAATCTTTTACACTTCACAAATCTGCTGTGATAGAACAGGCAGGACTATCAGGCAGTTGTTTTACAGGTTTCCCTCTTTCTATTGCTACAAGAAGATGTGATGGTCAGTCAAAATAGTGCGGGCTGTTATGAGGAGTTATCTGTTAGTAAACACACTATGCCCCATGTCAGGCATAGTTGTGCATTTACATACATGGGCAGGTATGCTCTGAATTTGGCTGTGGGAGAGCCCCATGGGTGATTATGGTTCTCCTTCCAGCAGAATTACATCTTTGTGGCATTAAATATTACAATACGGAAAGTGGTTTTAGGCTAGCTTCTTTCTGGCAGATCAGTTTGTTGTATCTTAAGCAACTGAATGATGCTAAAATGCAACTCTTCAGTTTTGTTGTCTCTTCCATTTCTCCAAATTAAATCCGCTTTTGTAAAAGGACTTTTTTTTTATTCACTGAAAGGAGGCACGAGAATTTGGAAAGTAGTAATTTCTTGCTTGTAAAGTTACAAAGCTGTTATGCACACAGACAATTCTAGGGGAAAAGTGAGACTGCTGTGTGGAATACATTGCTTACTGGAATTAAATTAGTCATCCTCTAGAAGGCGAGTGTAATCTACATTGCATAGAGTGAGATCATCTACGTAGCATTACTTGTTGAACTAGTCATCTGAAGATCAGTTTCCTGTTCATTTGAGTAAAACTACGATTAATAATTCCAGGATTGGACACTTGTTTTATTGGAGTTTTTTAAGCTATAGTCTGTAGGTGTTGATTATATGTGGACAGAAATGTAAGTAATAGACCACTCTTTAAATAAACAAAACCAACATACTTTGCGGTATTTGGTAAACTTTATTAATTCATTTTCACATATTGTGCTACCCTGTACATGAAAATTAAGTCATTGAAGTATATACTGTGCCTTCATCAGCAAAGCAGATAAAAATTCAGTAGCTGAGTGTGCAGCTGAGACTGTAAAATAAACTAGATGAACAAACAGTGCATCTTCATTAATAAAATCTGTTTAATATAGATAATACACCATGTATCTCAATTATTAAGCAGATACATGGATTAGCGCAGTAGGCCACAACTTTATTTGAAAAATATGCAGCTAAACCTATGACATATGTAGCTGGATAAGCAAATTATGCAAAATTATACAGCTATCAAAAACTCTATAAAATATTAACTTATAAAATAAATCCACCATTTGCGGTTTGATTATGAAAGAAGATAAATGCTTGCTGAGCTAAGTGTACTTTCTTTTTCCTTCCCACACCCAGGGTGTCAGAGAACCTAATAACATAATTCTTCCACTTTTGCAAAATAATGCCTACATAAAGACTTTATGCTTAGGTAGTTTAGAGAACTACATATTCACTTTAAAGAAAAAAGGTAATGGTTATTTGGTTGGGTTGGTAGGTTTGCTTTGGATCTTTTTTAGTGACTTCAGATTTGGTCATGCATGTTGTGCCACAAGCCTGCAAATAAAGAAAATGCAAATTAGTGGTTTAGATCCAGGCAATTCAAATGGTCGTTTGTGTAGGTAGTCTGACATGAACAGGCTTACAGAGATCTTGCAGATGAGTATGTTCATTTTTCATGCTTTATCAGTTAAGAATTTGACCTAACTTTCAACTTTTTAGGTTTCTGGATCAACATTACTGGAAAAAAAAAAAAAAAGCACATATTAATATTTTATGTACCTGTTTGCATGGATGCAAACTGATACTGTGTGAATACAAACTGATACTAGATTTTGTTGAAGTGCTGTCTGGAACATTATTAGGTGTGCTACATGGGGCAGATATGTCTTTTTTGGTTGCTGTAGTGCCAGAAAACCAAAAGCTTAATATTACTTCTCTGTGTAAGCACACTTCCCCAGAGTCACAGACTTGCATGCATGTTTCATTTGTCTCACATTTGTCTTTTCCAGTTGCATTTATGTAGCTGTGTTCCCTCTTCTATTTTTTCCATATCTGTAATAATGCTATGGTTGTGCAGTCACCAGACACTGACCTAGGTATGACTCCTGTCCCTAAATCTCCCTATACTCTAGACAAGAGTTTCCACTGCCTTCCTGTGCCAGCAATAGTATTTGTGCTGCACCACACAGACCAGGCCTGAAAAAAAAAAGAGTTTTCTTGTCAGCTCATCTAACTCACCGTGTGAGCAGATGTTGGTACAAAAAAGGGAGTAAGGAATACATGATGGAGCAGTAAGGCTGGTGCCTGTTGAGCATCTCTTTCTGCAGAAGCTTACCACTTACCTAGGCTTACAGTTAGCCTGCAAACCTCCCTGTACATCTTGTATACCCAAGTGTAAACCCAAGATGTAGATGTGTTTATGCTGTTTTCTTAGGCTTCACAAATATAACTGTTAAACTTACGTTGTTTATTTTCATGAATTTTAAGCACTAGTTGAGATATACTGTTCCTAAAGAGGGACAAATTAGAAACTTCAGTCACTTCTCTGGAGCAAAGTGAACACAAAGTGAACTAAAAATGGAGAGTATTTAAGGTGAAAACATGAAAAAGCAACCAGTGTGGACAGGCATGCTCATGGAGAGTTTGCACACAAATATGCCAGACCAGGTGATAAATACTGTGCTGGTAAAGTTCTCTAAATCTTGAAAATATGTTGGAAGTTTACAGATATTTAGAACAAGTCAGCTGTACATAATGCATTATAGCACTGGTCTCTCCAATGGAGCTTGGTGTCCGATCTGTAATTTGAACTGTATATTTTGTTCACAGGAGATGCTCCTTTCCAATGTCAGATGTGTCCTGCTAAATTTAAAATCAACTCAGACCTGAAGAGGCACATGCGTGTTCATTCCGGCGAGAAACCTTACAAATGTGAGTTCTGTGAGGTCCGGTGTGCCATGAAAGGAAATCTGAAATCACACATTCGTATAAAGCACAGCATGGAAAATACTCTCAAGTGTCCAGAGTGTGACTTTCAGTGTGGAAACAAAACAAGCCTTCGGCACCACATAAGAACTCATCAGCCTGAGCAGCCCGTGAAGTGCTCAGAGTGCAACTACTCTTGCTCCAACAAGGCAGCTCTGAAAGTGCACGAGCGGATTCACTGCAAAGATCGTCCTTTCAAATGTGAATTCTGCAGCTTTGATACCAAGCAGCGGAGCAACCTGACAACCCACGTGAGGAAAGCTCATGGTGACAAAGTCAAGACCAAGAAGCAAACAGTGGAGAAGAAGGAAGGAGATAGGCCAAAGCAAGGTGGCTCCAGGCAAGTTGCCAAATTGGATGCCAAGAAGGCATTTAAGTGTGACCTGTGTGATGCTTCCTTTGTCCGAGAAGATTCTCTTAGGAGTCATAAGAAGCAACACAGTATGTATAATGGATCTAAAAATACTGAACTGGCTGTTCTGCAGCTCCAGATGGATCCCAGTCGGCAGACCAGCGCCCCAATTACTGTCAGTCACCTCCAGGTCCCACTTCAGGCTGCTCAGGTTTCTCCATACAATGAGGGAAGGGTCAAGATCATTGTGGGTCATCAGGTCCCTCAGACTAACAGTATCGTTCAAGCTGCATCAGTGAATGTCGTGCCTCCTACATTAGTTAGCCAGAATCAGGAAGACCTCTCAGCCAACAGCCGCTTGCAGCTTCTGGGCCAAGTCAGTTTGTTGGCACCACCTCCACCTCCCATATCTCAGAGTGAAGCAGGGCCTGTGGCACAACCAGCAGTTCTTCTCACAACCCATGACCAAAGCGATGGAAGCGCTCTACATCAAGCCCTGATCCCAGCTGCTCCTGTCAGCGGTCATGACACTTCAGCAAACCAAGCTTTCATCACCAGCTCTGGAATCAGCTGCTCTGACTTAGAAGGCCTTAATGCTTTGATACAAGAAGGAGCAACAGAAGTGACTGTGGTTAGTGATGGAGGTCAGAGCATAACAGTATCCACTTCAGCTCCCCCTCCTCCTATCTTTTCTTCATCCTCTCACACAGAAGCCCCTAAGCAGACCTATTCTATCATTCAAAGTGGAGCCCATACAGCTTTGCTGTGTCCAGCAGACTCCATACCAGATTAGTCACACAGGACTGTTAATAAACAAATTTCAATCTCAGAGGCAGTGCTGGATTCAACAGAAATGCACAGGACATAAGTGAATGCAGGATTTGTCCTACAAAGTCAAATACCTTCCACTCACACATTTTACTTGTCTGTACATGGAAACGTACATCTGGTATGTGAAAAAGAGGATGTGTTTATTTATGTGCCTCTGTTGAAATAGGAGGCTGTGTTCTTCGTAAAATCTGAGCACTGAAGCAACTGTTGACAATCTCACCAAGCAGTAGGCTTCCCAAAATATGATTCTTGTATCATGCTGAGTAAAATAAGAAAGCCTCACCTTATGATGAATTACCATCAGAGCAGACTCATTCTTTATGCACACATGAAAAGGTAATAATCCAAGCTATTCTGAACTATATTTTGAAGTTAAATCTGTTTCAGTTACATGCTCAGTATGCATTAACTGCACCTGGATGATTGTTGATCAGTAAGAAATGTCTGCTGCTGGATCTAATGCAGCCCCAGTAAAGCCTAAGGAGACTGTTCCCTATTATCTGTAGCAGTTGTAGGTAAGTGCACCTGGCACTTAATCTGGACATGCTTATGCAGAAGACCAGGTGATCATTTTTAGAAAACAAAATAATTTTGTCCATCCATCAGTAATAACTAACTTTCTTAGCAAGAACAGTATTGCAAATCATATATATGGCACAGTCATCTCTGTCAGAGGTGCCTGTGTTTTAAAGAACAAAAACAATTGCAAATATATTTTTTACAAACACTACTTAGATTTTGTTTTTATTTTTATGCTGCCTGTTTGTAGTTATACAGGTGGTAAAGTGCATTACGTTTTTGCTCTGTTCTTTTTAAGTTAAAGGGAGAAAAGGAAAAGATAGACTTCAATCCATTTAAAATAATAATAAAAAAATAGTAGATTCTAATCCAAGGTCTCAGACTCCAGCAGAAATTCAGACTGGATCACAATGAGGTAGTAATTTACCAAATAATTGATGCACATTTCTACAATGAATTAATTCTAGGCTGTATTTGAAATAGCTTCTATCTGGTGAGCATTCTTGTAGTGGTAGCTAATAGTATCTTACCTAACAAAATATCTAGTTAAAGAGCCAACTCTTAACTTGGGAACATAGCTCTGTAGGTGCCTGTGTCTGCAGAAGTCAGAGGTGATTTCACAGCCAGACAGCATTCCAAGGACGATTGTTAACATGCATGAAAACTGAAAGAGACTGTTACCAAAACTAGTTCTGGGATTCCCTCTTGGGGAATCAAAGTCAAGTTGGATTTCACAGCATTTGCTAGTGGGAGACATTGAATGATTGCTTTATGTGCTACAAACATGCTTGGAAAAATTATAAAGGTTATCTAATTAGGGCCACTTTCTGAATAGACCTTGGGTTTAATATTTTTAGCTTGTACAGCATTTGTGTATGTGGGGGTGCCCCCTGCTCCTTCCCTCTGTGTACTCAGCATACAGTGTAAGGCTTCCAGCTTTACAATGATGAGTAGGAAAATGCAGTCACAACTCACAAGTAGTTATACAGGTTGTTCTTGAAAATGTGACCTTTGTTTTTTGTTAAAATAAGGGTTATTTAAACTTGAATGCTCCAGTATTGCTGTCTTCATTGTTCGTGGGGAATACTGTTTTTGAAGATCCATATCTTTTCTGCCTTCCTAATCCTTAATTCTAAATCAACGTTCTTTTAAAAGAAAAAACAATTCCAAATTATCTTGGTTTTAAAATCTAGGTTTTGCTTTGAACTGTCTGGCAGTGTGCCTGATACTTGTGGTTGTCAGAAAAGACCACACTCAATTAGAGGGAGAAGGTTCATAAATGCTTGATGAAAAAGGCATTATTACAGACTTTTTTCCTAGCCCTATGCTGTATTGAAATGTCAAGCAAAAGTTCTAAGTTCACTCTGACAGTTGTATTTTGGGGTTTATTATTCTCTACACTTTCCTACTACATTCTCCAACTTTTCTGGTGATTCAGGTTTGTCACATGTTCCCTACAGGTGGGTGATATAAGGAGCTAACAAGGCCAGTTCCAAGTCACTGAGCACACCTGGTCTTATATAAATTATGAGCAGGCTGGAGTTTTTTACTATGTTAGATCACTACAGAACATGCATTGGAAACAACCAGTTGAAAGCCTAGATACATTGAATTTTAACGGGGTATCTGCTGTTTTGTGACTCTTCAGTCATGTTTCATTGTTGTGCCTGATCGTTACATTTCAACTCTGTTGAGACTACTTATAAAGCACTTGGAAGATAAAAGGCATCAGAGGTAAGTACCTCTTGTGAGCTTCCCCAGGAGACCAGTGCCTGGCAGGGCTGAGTTGCCCAGGCTGTGCCATGTGCTGGGGGGGCAACTGAGCTGCAGGAGAGCAAGCTTGGGGAAGCTCAGTGCAGTTGAAGTTCAAGTCTGTTTCACCTGGAGAGGGAGGTGGGCTCCTTCAGGTCATTGCAGTGGTCCAGTTTCCAGCATAGCTGTTGCAGCAGCATAGCAAAGTCGTTGGTAAACTACCACCAAGATCAAACCAGAGATGGAGTGGTTGAGAGTATCAATTACATATTTTTCCTTTATTTTAAGACAAAAGAACTTAAATTGATCGGTCCTCACATACTTGGTTTTGTCACCAGTAGGTCTGCTTCTCTCTGCTTGTTCACACACTCTCTTCCCTATATTTCTGCTGGTTGATTTTATGAAGGCTGGTGATCTCAAGGATAATTATTTTTTTACTTCTACAAGCCATGTTGGTACAGAGTTCAAGTAGCCCAACTAAGGACCTTGCATGTTAGGAGTCCTTAGTGGTGGAGCTTTCTTTTCTGAAGAAGCTTCTGCATCGGCCGTGGGACAGGAGCTGCTAGGAATGTGCTGCTCTGGATTTAGAGCTGGTGGCTGTATGTTACTACAGGAGTGATCCTCTTTCTTTAAGATGAAAGTTTGGAGTTAATTAGACCAGCTGCTGATAGGCAAGCTTGCAGCTATAGAAAATTGTACCAAGTCTGAAAACTTGAGGGTGCAACTCTACAACAATTTGGTAACTGAAAAGTGGCATTAATTTTCATATACGCGTTGGTACAAAGGAGCTCTGCATGCAGGGTTTCATGGACGTGAAGTAATTTTCTGTCATCTATAGGTGGTGCTACAGATTCAGATAAACTTCAGCGTGTGGTGTGTTCAGCTTGATGATATTTTTCCTGTTAAACAGTTCCCTGCTTTTAACTTTTTCCCGGGTAAAAACATTTCAAAATCCACATTTATAAGACGTTATAAAAAACTTAGCTGCAAAAATCCTGCTTTCGTTTAAGATCAAAAGTAACAAATAAAAAAAAGTCCCAACTTTTCTTCTGCTAAGATCCCATGAAGCAGATTTATGGCCAGAACTTAATATCACAATTTTTGTGAAACTGATAATTTTTGACCCGTCAGTTAATTTTAATTTATATATAGTTTGTAGCTGCAGAGTTGTCATGCACTACAAGAACGATACAAAATGAGAGATTTTGACAAAGCTGATGGTTTGAATTGCAATTTATCTGTGTTTGCACTTGGCCAACAGACCTGCACCCAGGGGATGCACCACCACATCCAGGAATCTCATGTTCTATCTCATGTCACACTTAAAGTAACACAGCTCTGTTATCTGCATTTCAGTTTCACAAAAAGGCTTGTTTACCTTCTAAAATAGGAAACCAGTACATTTGTCATATTGTAAAGACTAACCTTCATTCTGGCCCTGTGTGTGCCTCTAAGATAAACAGGAGATAACAAAATGGTGTGAATGAGTAGACAAAGCTTAAGGCTGCTTCTTCAACATTGTTAAGCTGATTGCATTATGTTTAAGTGAACAATCTAGAGACTTCTTTTCCTCCACCCTTAAAAAAAGCCCAACAAAACAAAAAAACCACAAAAAAACACCCTGATAACCAAGGCTAACACAGGGCAATTTATTTTTTTTTCCAGTTCTGTTCCAATATTCTGGCTTTATTTCTGTATATGACAGTAATGGTCTTTGTGTTTTGGAGCTGGCAGAAGCAGATTGTTTTAATCTCTGATATTCATTTAATTCATTCTTCATGTTATCAACAGAACTGTCCCTAGAGAGAGCATAGTAATTCATAACAAGTGTCTCTTGTAGAGCTTGCTTGCTCTCAACCACGTGGTAAATAAATTGTATGCCTTCCTAGAGTTCTGCCATAGCCTCAGAGCTCTGTAGAAAGTTGTCTCTTTCCAGGATAAAATATTTGGTTGGATTTTGTTCTTGCCTGGGGATCTCCAAGCCCAGGTGGTAAGCGCTGAGCCCCACAGGGGGCCTTGTGGCACAGAGTGAGCAAAGCCGCTGCCTGGGCTGCTGCTGGCAGCACTGCTTGCTTCTGCTCACCTCTTACCAGAAGCATGATGGTTGCACTGGGTTGCACTCCAGGGGCTGTAAGAGGGAAATTAACTAAATATTCAACAGGTAGCTTCCCTCAAGACATTCAGTGTGGGTTTTGCTCTCTGCACAGTCTTGTGCTTTGCACACCGTTTGTTTGTGGAGTCCCGATGGCAAGCTACAGGTGTTAGTCCTCCCTCTTCTGTGAATGTGAATCTCTATGATGTCTGCTTAAAGAAATGAGGTTAAGCAGAGCAAGAATGTTAGTCAGAATGCTAAGAAAGCAGTGGCACACAGCGTTTATGCATTTCCAATTAAAAAAAAACAACACAACCCTGCTTTTGTGTCCTTCCCAACCTTTTTGGATTTTGTTGTTACTCAATGACACTGCTTTTCAAAACCAGACCAAAGTATCACATGAGCAGAGGCTTATCCTTGGCAATACCTACTAGAATGTGCCTTTCTTCCTGTTTGTGTGAGATAGAAACGTGCAGCAGGAAGAAGTCCAAAGAAAAATTTGTCTTCCACACCTTTAATTGTGTTTTGGTGTGAGCAGAGCTCATCTGTGTGAGCTCCTGCACAATGTCCCCAGAAAGATGCAGTATTGTGTTTGAACAATAAACCAGCAGCTCTCTGGATTAAGGCCTCTGTCAGTGTTGCTAGCATCTTTTATGCAGTTTTGATAAACACTTTAACTGTCATTTGCATCAAAATGGCAGATTCCTGCTCAAAACCAGCATTAATTTCTCCCTATGAAGGGGAGGTTACTGGATATGCAGATGCACCAGGAAGCACTCCCGGATCAGTGAATGCAGTCAAGGCCTCACGTGAGATGAGGCCTAAAAGCAAGCAGAACTTGGCTCAAAACTAGCTCCTTTGGGATCTGGGGGAAACCCAAACTTATATTGAATACACATGGGGTTTGCAATTTAAAAAGTATTATCAGAATATTTCCCAATCATTTTGGCAGAGCTATTTATTGTTATTATGATCTGACTGCATTGGAACGTACCTTCTGTTGTGGGGTTTTACATTATTCTTTAAAATATTAGAAGCATGCCAAGAAATTTTCTCTAGAAGAACTGGGAAAAGGGTTATTTTTTTTTTACATACATCTATTTTATTCTGTATTTCTCATTCTTCATTTATTTATTTGTGTTTGGAGTGAAAATGTAGGCAGTCATCCTTTTTGCAAAGTGATGCTCTGGTGTCTGTAAAAATATTTGCTCTGTCCTCAATGGAAAGGCTTCTATCCTGTAATTTCAGGAATATTGACTGGATATTCTAATGGCCTTTTACATCTCTAGTTGGAAAATCTTTAGCCTTGTTATTTAAATTTTAAGAAGAGAAACCAATATTGTTAAGAGAAACTGATGTCTCCTGTCACTTATCCCGATGACCTTTCATAAGGTGATAAAGGTTTCTATAGTGACCTGAGGAAATAATGTCTCAGGTATCATTGTGAATTAAAAGTCTGTCACAGGAAAAGCTTTCTTTTCTCTCTCAGGTATCCAGTTCTGCCTTTGTCTTTATTCCAGTTGCCAGACACAGAGAAGGACTCATAAAACATACAGTATTTGGTTACATGGCTGTCTTTCATCTTTTAGAGACTTCACAATGTTGTAGAGAAGTAAAACAGTCTGTGACAAAGCAAAGCTGGATTTTTTTTATGCTATGTACCATTAGGGTAACAAATAACACTTATGTTCAGGGGCTGCTGCTGTAATGCCACTGAATTCTGTGACCTGTGATATCAGATAATTTATTCCATAAACTTCAGGAGTTGAGTTTGCCTCTATAAGAGACAGGAGTTGTGTTATTACAGATTCAGCTTTGGCAGAGGTGCTGTAGGGATTGCTCTGGTTTCCTGAATGGAAGCTTTTTCGAGACTGGGAGCCCCTGGGCCAGGGGAGGCAGAGCAAGGCCAGCGACACAGGTCGGCTGCGTTCCTCATGGGTCACCCAGCCTGGGCCATCACCTGCTTCTGCCTGGTGGTTGTGTTTGCACCGTTTAAGTGATGGTCTATGAAAGCATCTCTCCATCCCCTCTGCCTTGTCTTAAAACAGATCACAACTTCATACTTCTGAAGTGTGTCTCCACTTACTGGCCATATTTAATTATTGTATTAGTAATATGTATGTTCACTGGAGTAGTGCTGCTGAATTCTTTGTCTGGAGAAGGTGACCTGCACCTCAGAAGTATATTGTGAGGATGAGAATAACTTGGATACCTCAGTGATGAGCAAGATGCAAATACCTAGATAGATACTGGAGATAGTCACATCTCATGATAGCCTAAAGGAAAATTTGAAAGAACAGGAATGCATAAAGCTGAACTGCATAATGCATAGCAGTCATAATTAATAGATTAAAGTTCTTTGTGAAACAAGCTTTTTTATTCTGTTAAAGGAAAGGGAATATAAATGATGACATAGTTGTAGAAAATCAACAATGTGAAGTATTGAGTTAAATTTAAAAAGCTACAGAGGTGATAAAAATGTACCTTGTTTTAAATTTTTACAAGACTGATGTAAGGATTATTAACTTAAATAGTAGCACTTCCCCTCATCTCCGAGCATATTGGGTCATTCTGTTTCTCTAAGTACATGTACTTGCTGGCAGATTATGAAAAATTGACAATCTTTTCTTCTTAGTCCCTCCTAAAAAGTGCAGAATTTATCATGTGAATCAATTTGCCTAAAAAATGTTAAACTTTCCTTTTGTTGTAAAGTCATGTAGATCGGCCATTGATATAACTTTAATTGGATGGGATGTTCATGATCTTTTTTCTTTTTTTTTTTTTTTAGAGGGGGGAAAAAAAGCCTGCCAGCAAAATTGCTTTTTGGTGATGACTGTGCTTGAAAAGTGCTCTGCAGGGGCCCATTCCAATTGATTATCTTTCACAGCTAATAGCTTCAAAGGCTATTTGGTGGACAGTCCAGTTTTACATTTAAATGTAAATCTTGATAGCCTTGACAGACTGATGATCAGAAAAAAGGGTGGTAAAAACAGTAAAATAAATGTACAGCTGGTATAACTTTCACCAGCTCCTTCAGGGGCAATTGTAGTAAAATTAAAATGGTTACAGTTTGACAAAGCTCTTTAGAGCGGATGGTGAGTGAAAACTTCCCTCAAAAGATCTAGCATTAATAAGTTGCTAAATAGCGTGTCAGCCTTAAAAGTTCAGTACAGTGTCAATGGCCCCCATTTGTGCTCCATTTGGATTCAGGAGTAAAGTTCAAAGCACTGAAGCCACTGGGGTAAAGTGAGTCTTTTGATGAAGCTACAGTAGAGAAATTCTCGGGAAAACCAAGTTCACGTTTGCAGGTAAAACCTGGTCACAGCCCAGGTGGCACTCGTGTGAGAAGACACCTTGGTTGGCCACTGATTTCCTGTGGCATTGGAGAGGTGCTGTGGCTCCCACTGCGACTAGGGTGGTCCTGCCTTTCAGGGACAGAAACAGGAGCTTCACTGGCCCTGGGTCTCTACTTGAATGGGTGAAGGTGGAGTCTGGATTTTGACAGACCTTACAAGAATCGCCAAAGTGGCATGAAGACAAAGCTGAAATAGCTGGCAGAAGTTTGATTCCCCAACAACATGCCAACAGCCCCATCCTTTTTATGACCTGGCTGGGATTTGGGCATGGTGAAGGGGGTATAGGCTTCAACCTACCATTCATCTTGGAAACAGATGAGGCAACAAAAGGGCACTGAGGATTGCATAGTTGAGGGCTTCTTCAGCAACGATGTGCTTGTCATCCATGCTGTAGAATGACTGAATTGCAGCAGCCTGGATGACCCTGCAGAGGTAGCCCATGTGCTTTGCCATTGCTACTTCGCATCTTTTGCCCTTTCCCTGAGCCTTATCCATTCCTTACACATTCCTGTCAGATCACAGTTAGGATCTTTGTTGGCTTTGTTGCCTGAACTGCTCAGGACCCTCCCCAGTCACTGGCCATGACATATTCACACACCAGCTGCACCATGGGAGAGAAAAGCACTCACTGAGGAGGGAGCAGGCAGTTAATGCCATCCTATGGGCAGGAACCTTGGGGAAAGGCTCTTCACAAGTGAGAACTACTGAAAAAAAAGGTTGCCCAAAAGTAACTCAGGTTTCTTCATTACCATTTTGTTTAATTTCTGATGTGCTCCAGGACTCCTGACGTAGCTCTTTGGTTGTGTGAGTCAGTGACAAGTTCTTGACCACAGGAACTGCTTGCAGGGCTACAGATGCAACCGCTACTCTGGCCCCATTATCCAACCTGACCATCTGCTCCCCATGGTTACACAAAGTGCTCTGAAACTGTGGTCAGTGAGTAGTGCTGCTTCTCTGTCTCATGCTAAAATATGTTGCAGAGGAGCTGTAATCTCAGACTGACTCACTGACCACTGTGGAGCATCTCTGCCAGTGCAGCTGGTCCCTGTGCTGTGCTTTCAGAGCCCATGGGAGAAAAGGTGGACAAGGAATTCCTCGTCTCTAAAAACACCTCAACAAGTAGGAGTAGGTGCCTTTTTATCATTTTTTTAATCTTGGTTGCCACAGAAACTGAGCCACAGACACTGCTCATTTTCTCCTGCATAGTTCTCAAGTGTCCACTCAAGAATACCAGTTAGCCACTGTCCAGCATTTCCCAGATTTTAAAGGAAGGAAAAATAAGGGGAAAAAAGGGAAAATGCTCAGTGTAGAAGCCTCTGAGAAACATGAGATCAAGGAAGGAAAGTCTTTCTATCTCAGGAAAACAGGAAGGTAAAGAATTGAGGATACATGGTGATGAAGAGATAGTAGAAAAGGTGTTTATCCTGAGCAAGGGCTATTTAGGGGGCTGGCGCACACTGCAAAAACCACCCCTTGTCCTCTACTTGCTTTTTTAATCTCAGTTTCTGAAATAATCTACCTAAAGCTTATAGATTTGGGATGGTTTGTACTACTGCAGCCACAATAATGCCTGGCACAGCTCATCCATGTGTAGCAATAAAAATCATGGAGCTGGTTGACCATTCTCAGTGCCAATGTGAAGGAGTAAGCAGCCCCCCTCAGCCTCTGGGCATTGAGCTGAAGCCAGAATGTTGCAGATAGGGAAGGTCAGAGGAGCAGACCTTGCACTTCTCTCTTGCTAGTGAGTCCTTTGCAGGAGTAGAATGCTTTTGTTTAAATTAGGTTTAAATTCCACTCCAATGGCACAATATTCCTTTGTAATAGACTAAAGGTCATCTAAGCCTATCCTTTTTTTTTTTTTCTTCCTTATTTTTTTTTCTTTCCTCTGTATTTTTTCTTTCAAAAACCTTCTACAGCTCTACGAGTCCCTGGAATAAATCCTAGACTCCCTTGGGAGTGATGACTCCCACACTGACCATAGTAAAATAGTACCAAATGTGGGCAAAAGCCCACCTGCCTTTTATTCATCCTTGAGTCCTGTGGGGGCAGCACCATCAATCAACAATGAAAACCCCCACTCCCCCACCCCCCAGCCATGAAACCGTATCCTCCTTCCAATATAAAATTAAGTGCATAACGCACGTTTTACAAAAATTAACACATACCCTCCCCCTGAATCCCTGCTGAATTCACTCCCCTGCTTTTTACTTACTCAGGATGTACAAAGCCAACAGACCCAGAAACCTCACCTAACTGGCTACAGCATTGAAAAGGCCCAACATGGAAAGATTTGAGCCATGAGAGAACTCAAGGATTTTTTTTGAGTCTAACCCCCTCCAGACACTGAAGTAGTAAATGCCCCTGATGTCATGGGAGCAGGCAGCAGATGGGCAGGAGCTGGCAGCAGGGAGGAGTGGGAGATTCCTGGCACAGAGGTTGGGGGTGGGTTGTGGGTTTTTTTATGGAACCTCTTCCATGCAGAGATGGTGATTGGGAGTGAAAACCCAGCTGGCTCTTTGCAGAGTTACTGAGCACCAGCTAGTACAGGGCAATTGCAGCAACATATTTAAATTTGAATTAATACTCTTTTCCTTCCTGTGTAGATAAATCTTCAATAATAAATCCAACTATCAATCCAGTTTATATGAAGAGGTGTGATCTGTAAAATCCATGTGCAGAAATAGAGAGTTCTGTCTATATTAAGCTCTGAATATATTATTCCTGTGACCACAGAACCAGGCTTTGTGTTAGATCTTTAGTTCAGAAAACTATATGTAATATGAAAGAAAACAGAAAAATAAGTTTGCTTTACTTGTTCTTTTACCTTTTTGACATGCCAGTTCCCTGCTCGGGATTAGGTTTTCAAATAATTGTTTCACAAACTGCTGACACATGCATACATTATCGGTCTATTTGCATGTGTAAATATCTATTATTTGTCGTGCATCTGCACATTCCTTTGTATGCATGCAATTTTTGCATTTGTTAAATAGAAATACTTTGTATTTGGAGGAAAACTAGACCCCACACACAATTCTTCTATTTACTATGATACAAAACAGCAAGTATTAAAAACCAAGCAAGAATAAACAAAGTCAGTTGCCATTAAAGCAGTATTAGTTCATACAGAAAATCCAGTTCATCCAAAGTTTTTCCATTTTGTAACTATCCATGTTATAAAGATGTTAATTTCTTTAAATCACAAAGACTATAATTATTTAGTTCATATTTGGTCATAGAGACTGCACCATAAATGTAAGAATCTTTTTCCTTCTGCATTCTTATTAGTGGAAAACAGTTACAAAGCACAGTTTCTTGGAAGGGGATTTCCCAAACACTTAATCCCTGTTCCCTTTAATTTTAAAGACGCTCCATTGAAACATTGTGTATAATTTTCTATATTCATGCTTGGGAAAAAATCTGGTTATTCACTAATTTTATGTGACCCCTGTCTAAAGGAAGGAGGTATCGCTGTGGTTAATGAGAGCAGTTTGGTAGTGAGGGGCTACTTTGCATCGCTGATGAGTTATGCCATCAATACCAAACTGATTTAAAAGATAAGTACAACCCTGAGGCATAACAAAGCACAAGTTATGGCCAACTGTCTGCATATGTGATCATCTTATAGTGATAATGCAGCTTAGAGTTGCTTTTATCACTAGCTTGGTGATGCATTAATTGTGGTTTTTGGAAAGAAGAGGATTTAATTAAGAAGCCAGTACAGTGTTATCAGCTACATTCTTTAGTTCAGCTCCTAATCATTGAACTAGTTGCTCAGTTGACATTGAATGAGTGAGAAAAATTGAAGTGTAGATGATTTGTTAGAAAAGCAAATAATTTGGGTTACAGTTACAGAAAGAGAACGTGAGGCCCCTCAGTGACCACATCATCTTCTATGTACAAACAGTTGGTAATCTTATCAATGCAAAGTTGCCTCCGTGCTGCATTTAAAAGCAAGTTGCCTTTATTCCACCTTCCATTCCATTGAAATCTGCTATAAATACCTACTTTATAACAGAGACCCAATATATAAATTGCTTAGTTCAAAAGAAAAGCTTTTTTAGAGGAAGAGGGGAATGGAGTAAACGCAGTGTGTTGTAAAAGCTAAGTGGTTTTATTGGCACTTTAAAATACCCTTTTATGCTGAACTCTATCAGTTCTGATTGTATATAACAACAGTAGTAATGTATTAAAAATGTGTGTCAATAGTTCTGCTAACACTGTGATTTGTCATTTATGTGCCAGAGGTCCCAACAGGGTTGATTGACAAAATCTAGCCATGGCTTAAAGGGATCAGAGGCTGGAGTATGCTGTTGGTATGGTAAATTGGTAAGAGTAGCCATCTCAGTTATTCAAATGAGAAATTTCATATATCAACCACAAAAAAATGCTAATGCAATCTGCACACACATACCTCTTAGGGATGCCCTTTCATGAGGCCAGTGGAGAAGCCTAAACTGTTGTACCAAGTCACCAGGCTGCCTGATGCAGGAGCTTCTTATAGGAGTTTATCAATCAAATAATGAATAAAACCTCTATTAAAGATTAAGGAACAAGTTTACTCATGTTTACATAGGAAGGCTGGTGTTCTCCTGTACTCAGTGATTTAATACCTGCCCTCATAACTGTGTGGCTAGATGTCAGTGATGACAGAGCGTATGAACTCTTGCTACCAAATCAACACCTATACCACAGGAGGTAAAGGTGTGTCTCACTGAGAGACATTATGACTTGTATTTTCCATGGATGAGCTACACAAATGCATCATATTTTTTCTCTGTAGGAGACTGTAGCCAGAATCTAGCCACTTAGCCTGCCTCACATAAACTTCTTAAATAAGCAGCATATAAAGCAAGGAATAATGTGTTAAGCTGTGTAATACTGTACAGTATTGTCTTAAACAGTGAATAAAGTTTCCTTGCACTTGATGCAAGTGGAGCTGCCCTCAGACAGCAGGTGTTGAACCTGCTTTGTTCAGAGGGGGGAACCTCTTTCTTTAACCAGCTTGTTCTGCCTGCGTGTGAATTCACAGGCTGTGAATTCACATCCCCCAGGACAGCTCACTCTTTGAATTCTCTCAGCTGTATCGCACATAAATTATGGTGCTCTGAGGCTGGAGGAAGTAATTTAATGCTGGAATTCTCCAAAGGGTCTGACTGCTTGTTTTGCTGGAGCGTACCTACATTATATATTAAAAATAAACTGACTTTTTAGGACCCCCTCTTCTTTCTAGTCATAACTCTTCCTACAGGAATTAGACCAGTGACTTTATACTGATAACTGGAGTGCTTTCTTTTCATACCATCCTCAGCTGCAGGCCAAGCTGAGTAATGCTGCAGAACAGCCAGCTGCTTCTCGCCCTCAGTGTGCAGGCTTTGGCCAATGGGCCACAGCTGAAGAACATGCACCTTCCTTCTCTACGTATATACCAGCTCCCATGACCCTTGCAAACATTTTTGTGCGTGCATCCTCTAGTCCTAGCTCTTCCTCACTGTACACAGTGCTCCCTGAGCAAATGTCCCTGAAAGATGCTGATTCTGTTCCCTGCTGTACAGCTGGTGTTACCTCTCGAGGTGGAGGCACTGTGCTGGGAGCTGCAGTGAGTTGTATGGACCACTTGGCTGCCCAGCTGCTGCTCTGGTTCATGTTCTTAAAGAAAATAACATTGCTATTGGTTGTTAAAGCTATTCTGCTGTGCTGGAGGCCAGGATGATGGTCTTCTGCTCTGGAAACAGCAGTATCCAAGAGAGAGCAAGAGACAGCGCTGTTTGGAACTACCTTGCCTACCAGAAGCCTTTCAGCTTGGTGTCCAAGCACTGGGCCAGGGTGTGTCCAGGAGGGAATGTCCTGCCAAATATTAGTCATGGCTGATATCAGTGAGTCCTCCTGTGAACGGGAAGTTTGCAGAATTATCACTTTAGGGTGACAAAAGTGTCCTTGTTCTATTTGTAAAACACCTACTACTCTATTAGTGGCTTAAAAATGGAAGGTGAAAGAAATAATAAGTTCAAAACATTTTTGTTTCAAAACTCCTTTTATAACTTTGCAATCTAGACTGATGGGAATAGTCACAAAGACTGGCCATCACCTAATGAGGCTAATCACACTCTGCCTGCTCTGTATCAGCAGAGGGAAACAGTTTTCTCCAGGGCTGAGTCAAAACAATGTCAGCTTTGACTCACCCTTTGGAAAAAGCTTCTCTTTCTGCATTGATACGCAGTGAAATTAAAGCCATGAGGCTGAAGTGGGCTTTGCAAATGTTCCCTGTAAAGACAAGAGATGTCAGAGAGACTCTCTTCCTTTATCCATGCCTGGTTAGTGTAGAGACACTTATTTTCAGTTTTAAAAGGAGAAAGATTATTAAATTGAGATAGATTTTTTTATATTTTTAATCTTTTTTAAAGTAAGTTGAACTTTCTTTGTATTTCAACACCAGTCTCTGGTAACCAGCATGTTAACCAAGCGATGCCCAGGTATTTCTGACTGTAACTACTCTGTTGAGGAACAACAATATACTGAATCTTATGTTGTATAATACAAAATGCATCCAATAAACTACCCAGCCAGTTCTGTTTGTAGCCTTAAGATGTCACTAACTGACTTGGCCTTGGCTTTTTCTACTGGTTTGCAGCAGAGCTGGGGCTGGAGAAGCGGAAATAGGCTGTTATTTTTAACACATCTTCCCCCTCCTAGAGTGAGTGACAGACAAGGTGCTGATGTCAATTGGCTAGTGTTACAGGCATTAATTAAGTCAACTAAAAGTGCTTTTAGTTTCCATTTCCTTCTGCAGGGACAGTCAACCTACATAAATGGGAAGTGCAAGAAGAGCAGGCGAGAGCCAAAGTGACCCCTGGCTTGCAGCAGCCATGTGTCTGCTCATAGCACACAAGCTGCATCAAGCAGTACTCCTGTGAGAGCCCCAGCTGAAAGCTTGCTTTATTGTGAGGGTTATGTTAAGCATCTCAGTGTTTTTCACTCCCTTTTTTTTCAACATCCCCTTTTTTTACATTCCACCACCATATGATCTCCCCCTGCCTTGTGCTGAGTTGCTGAAGCCCTGTCAGTGGTGTTCACCTCCTCTCTGCTTGCTTCAAGAGTCTGCTTTTTCTGAACTGAATTCTGGTTGCAATACACTTCTTTTGACAACAAGGCTGTGATGGTTTTTAATGTCTGTAGTGAGATATTTACATGGAATGTGCATGGATAGATGCAATTGGAGGCTGGTGGGAAACTGTTTTGCAGGAGGGTTACTTGCAGCTCCTGGTACTGTGGGATGCTGCAGGAAGGTTCCTGGGTGCCTGGATAAGCCTTGAGGAGTCAGGCAATGACCAGTACAACCTTTTTGCTTATCAACCAAGATGCTGTGACTGACTGGAAGGCTGAGTAGTGGCAGATCAATGGTAAAATCCACAAGTGTAAACCCCTGTAGACAGTGTGAAGTAATGTTTAATTTTGCGTTTGCAGTGGGATGAGACTACACTGAGCCAGCTGAGGTACAATAACCAGTGCCAGGTCTTGGGCTGCCAATTCTTAAGCTCTCAGTTATTACAGACCTTGTTGCTGCCATCCTGAACTTTGCCCAAGAGAGACCACTGACAACTTCCCGTGATCTTTACATTAGATCTGTAGCATCCATCATACTGACATCCATATAGCTGGGACTGGTGCCAGAATTGTTTATTCTGTTAAGAAAGTGTTTGGGCACTGCAGGAGCTGGAATTTAATATAGAATTTCCACTCCAGTACACTAAGACATGCTGTGGATCCCCTAAGCATCTGGCAATAAATTAAGGTTAATCTGGGAAAGATACTCTATCTTTCACATCCTTTGTCCATATTTACAGTTGTTAAATATATACTGTATTTCTATAAAAACAGTCATTATGATTTTCTTAATATTTTGTCAGATGCTGAAGTTTAAGCTATCATTGTACTAACCTACTGTTTCTTGTCCAGCCAGTATAACATAATATGAGCAACTCCTTATCTATCTTATTCATATAAGTAAAATACATGTATAACTTCCCAAGTTTAAAGCATACCTTACTGAAGTACAAATCTGTGACAAAATCTATCAAATATGTCATTTTGACATTTATTCTACCATATCTCTCTCATAGATACTTTTTTTTCTTATAATTCTGCAGATGCTTAATTATTTGAGATCTGGTCTGCATGTTACTTCCTTACCAGTAAAATTACTTAAAATGGTTGTGGGAGTCAACTAGTGGCTTTTGCAAGGGACATCTGTTACTCCTGTACAGTATATTGCCAGCAGCAAACAGGACAACCACAAGTCACAGACTGGGAGCTAAGCTGACAAAAGTCACCTTGGCAAAGCCATCATCTTACAGCTCAAGTTTTGTCTCTGTTCACCTGATGAGGGTTCATAGCACCTTTATCTTGGCACAGATTTGCCAGGGCAGGAAAGCTGCTGTCTGTCAGGTTCCTAAGAGTTATCTTCACAGAGGAAGAGAAATATTATAGCTAATGGGGGAGAACTGGACACCTCTTTAATAGTGCTCATTAATTAGAAAAATAAGTGAGTATAAAAAGAGTTGCTTTCATGTTGTGGAGTGAAACTTTAAAGCACTAGTGTTAATGTTTAGATCTTCAAGCAAACGATGTATTCACATAATATAAATTTTATTGCTTTAAAGAAAAAAAAATGTAATGAAGGGTAAACACCAGGCAGAAGTGGAAAAGAACAGTAAGAGAGGGCATGCTGGCTCTGGGTTCTGGTAGAGGTCTCTGATTCAAGGTTTACTACTCTACCATGGTTTCATGAACCTTTTTGTGACCCCAAGCAAGTTACTCCCATCTCACTATTCTTCCATTTCCTCTTTCTGTAAAATGATATTCATAGCACTTCAGCTGCAGAGCAGGTTTATTGTACAAGGCTTAATGAATGTTTGTCTCCCTCTGATTGAGATTCTTTCCTGCTGGAGGCAAGATTTTTAAGTAGGTCGATTAAATAGAAAAGGTCTGTAACTCTGAAGCTATTATTAATAGCAGAAGGAATTTGGAATTTGGGAATTTTTTATTTGATGTCCATTAGAATTGTCTAAAACACAGCAGCTTTAGTTTTTATGTTATTTAGCAACTTTAGTTTTGTTTCCCTTAGTAATTATGTTAGAGGGATGCTCTGACTTTTGAAAGGCAATTAATGTCTAGACAAACGCCACTAAACTCTTACTGCCCTGAGGAACAACAAATCACAGCAGTTACACAGTCACAAAATTTGTCACTGTATCAGCAATATACATGGAGTTCTGGAATTGCAGGAAAATATTAATTTTGGATGTTTGGCCAGGTTCAATCCACTTCCCTAAGGCTGTGATGTTAGTAGTATAATCCACTGGCATGAGATTTTAAGCACTGAGATGTGCAAGACTCTTGCTGTTTGCAAGGAGAAAACTCAGCCCACAACAGGATGGATGAAAAAGACTGCACTGAGTGTGGAGCACTGAATCAAGCCAATAGGAAAAGCTGAAGACAACTTTAGTCACCCCAAATGCCTCGTGGAGGCCAGCAGTGGTGTACCTGTGTTCACCTGTTACTGGAAGCCCGGAAACACCACAAATGTCTTGCTCAAAAAATGGCTTTTTGCACAGCCTATGGTCCAGCTCAAGAGCTGATTTAATTATCAGATCTGGAACTTATCTTCTGAAAGAGAAGCTCAGCTTCCCAGCCCTCATTCCCATCTGCAGGGTATCTCCAAAGCTGACTGGTCAATTCCCAAACATTAGAAGTATTAATTGTGGCAGGTTTTTATCTGGAATTGCTCCATTTTCTTTCCCCACCTCTTGCTGTCGCATAATTCAGATAACTTCTGCCACCAAGAACATCTGAGAAGTGATGGGTCCTGCTGAAGAAAAATCATCAGGCATTAAGGTCAGTGAGAGTGTTTTAATCCTCATAAGATTAAGCAGTGTGTGGCTCAACAGAAAAATATGAAGCAGGCATAGCCTGAACTTCATTTGATGTACACTAGTGTTGTGTGTGGTTTGCAGCTCTAGGTAAGTAAGAGTCACACACCATGGCAATGGTGTATGGCCATTTCAGCCACCCTCTGCTCAACCCAGCAGCATGCTCAAAAATCAGGTGTGTCAACATAAAGTTACCTGCATACCCAAGGAACTTGCTACAGGATCTGAACGCCCAGCTCTAACACTTCTGAAAATTGCCACAGAATCACACTTTATGGGTATTGTATACTTCTTAAATACTCATCCATAAAAACAAAACATTATTTATCACAGTAATAAAAGCACAACTTCAGTATCCTGTCTTTTGTGTAATGACAGAAGGAATTTATAAACCCTCCCAAAGCATTCAGAAAAGCTTCAAGCAGTTCCCCAAAAGTTAAGCATTTAAATTGTGACTAAACTATCTGAGTTATCAAATATATGTCTATACCAGCTGTTTTCACAGTTGGATATAGTGCTTTTCCTAGTGAATGAGTGGCAGCAAACCTATGAAGGCTTTTGTAGGGAAGCCTTGCAGCCAGATCTTCACCACCATTTGTGCAAGCACTGAGCAGTAGGTGACTGCACCTCTGACTGTAACACGTGGAGGCAGATTTAAGTGTCTTCTCTGCACTCAGATATTTATTACAAAATGGACCTACATGTTTGACTAAGTAGTTTTTCCAAGCTGTTGTATGAAGTTAGCAGTGATACAAATTTAATCTGTCTGATGAAAAGCTTGGCAAGAATTTAAACAGTAGACTAGGCAAGTGTTACAGAGCACTCTTTGTGGGTCAGGGATTATATAGCTACTGCTGGTGGCAAGAGACAAAAGATGTGGTGTTTTAAGAGTTAGCTCCAAATAGAAGCCACAGTGTTTCTATTATTATACAAACAGGGCTTAAAGTCCATGTCTGTCTTTCTGAGATGTTAAAAGCAATTGCACTGGTTAATAAAATTCAGGGACAAGTTTCACTTTGCTCAGAAAATGGTGTGGATAGAGCTTCTTCAGATAGCTGTATGACCAAATATTGCTAATATTTGCAACTTAGAGCTAAGAAAACTAATTCATGCTTCCCAAGTTAAAATCAGAATGGCCAACACTATAAAACTGGCAAGAGGAGGAAAACACAGGGGAATGTATAAAGGAAGAGTTTGCAACAGCTTTAATATACAATACATGGCCAGCAAATCTTCCTTTTTTCCCCCACTCTACTTTTATTCAGCAACCTGACATTTATTCCTAAACCTGATCTGCTTCTCTTGTTCCTGATATCAACTACAGAATAAATAGATCAATGTCAGGAGTCAGCGTGATGACATGGGAGCAGTGCATAACATGGTGGGATTTATAGCTGGTCAACAGAGGCAGATACACAACACGCAAGTGAGGATGTCAGTGGCTTTGATCCCAGTGGGCTGGAACAGCATGACTATGGGGCAGCTATGCACCCGTGATAATGTGTAAGGAAGAACATTTTCTGTTCTCCCTCCTCTGATGCCCTGAGACACAAAAAAGGCCAAAATTGCTGGAATCATCCCCTGTTCTCAAATATCGAAACTGAACAGTCTTGTGTAATAATCCCTGTATGAATCTGGAAGGAGGCTGGTTTGGAGCTGTGCAAAATGACTGCCATAAAATCTCCCCAGTGCCAGTCTTGTTGGGGTTTGGATTCCAAATAACAAATTAGGCTCAGTTCAGTGAGAAGACTGCTTAGGTTTTTAAAAGAATTCATCGTTTGCTTATGTTTCTGTGTTAAGAGTAAAATGGTTTTTTTCTGTTTGGCAAAGAAGCTTGTAGTCAAACTGTTTAGTGTCAGCTTAATCCTTCTGATGTTTGAAAGTCACTCATTTATTAAATCCTCAGGTTATTCATATCCTACTCATGTAGAAGTTACTACAAAATGAGCATGAAATCTCCCAACAGAAATCAGAGGTTTCATGGAGCTTTTGCTCTGAAAGAATAATAACAGTGATCATTTCTTGAAACCTGTTCAGAATGTCATATTTGAGTGTGTTACAAAATCGAGTAGACCTTACCTGTCATTCAGTTCTCTTGAAATAAATTGTGAGTTCCTCTGGTAGCCTAATTCAGAGTTTGTGTCTTTACCTCTGGTACATTTTGGCATGCTTGGGCAATAAAACCAGTAATCTTCCCCATGTAAAAATGTGTTTAATAAGCTACAAATCTGCATTCTGTTTCCTCTTCCCTGTTCTGGGGAGCTTTCACCATCAATTCAGAATTACACATAGAGAAATGTAGGCAAACAGAGGCTGCAGTGAAAATCAGATTTATGATCTTCTTTCACAAAGAATCATGTTTTTTCAGGCTTTCTACAGAGTTGTAGACATTAAACACAGAGATCCTCTTTTACCATCCTTTGTCTTTATTTTTTTCAAATGTGGGTTAAGTAGTTGTGCTTTCACAACAGTTGCAATAGTTGTTTGAAGGGAAACTGCATGTTTATGTTGACACTTTAATGCAAGTTTTTATTCCAAGTTTATTAAAGACATATTTGAAGGCACACTTCTTAAGAAAAATAGTCTATATTTGTAGCTTACCATGTTAACAGCTTATTTACTTATTTGTTTCAGCTGCTGCTCTCTAACTATTGCATTCCCAATCACTTTTCTTCCATCAGAGGAAGCAATCAGAAAAAGCTGTCATTGCCCCTCAAGGTTTCTTGTAGGCTAATTGGAGTTTTTGGCTTTTTATCCTGATGATTAAAAGAACAGCTGAGTGGAAGTCAGAATGCATTTACAGAGCTGACACACCCAGCTCTGCTTTTTGGTTTACTCTGATTAATTTAGCAAATGAAACTCCTGTAAACTCGCATAACTTTTTGCCTGTACAAGATTACCCTTGCTGTAAAGTCTTAGGTTAGCCTTGGGTAAACTGTTCTGTAGAGAGCTAAATCAGAATAACAAAAGCTTTTTGTTGAAAAGTGTTTTTCTGTAAAGTAACATTTTGTGCTGGGATATATACGTTGTGTGAAATGAAACAGCCCTTTTCAAGAAGCTGCCTTTATTTTAGTGTATGAGAAAAACAACTGTTACTGTTTGCACTCTTTAATCAAGGTAAGCATGTTTGTCTAAAGTATTACTACAGCTTGGTTTGCAAACACTTGAAGATTGCTTACCATTTTTATATATATAGACTGCTCTGTGGAATTGTCTTTATCAAAACTTTTGAGAAAATCTTTAACAGAAGCTGAGAAACTTGCCTAATTTATGCAGCCATCTATTCTCCTTCCATTGATTCCTTCCATGATATATGTTTATCCTCCCCGCCTGTGAAAACCTAGAATTAAAACTGAAGCGGTACTATTTTATGCCTGTAATAGCTGGTAGAAAAGAGTTGGGGTTTGTGGGTAAAAGCTGTAATCTGTTTAGTGAGCTTTAAACAAATCGTCTTGTAAAACTGAATACAAAACTGTCCTAAGTTTACAAGACAGAGATTTCCAAACAGCAAAGCCTTACTTCACCTCATTTTTTTAGAAACTATTTTTAAAGGACTAACCATTCCCACACCTTTTGTGATGAAATAATACAAAGTGAACCAGCCACCTCCCTGATTTTAAGAGGGGAGAGAGTGTTGGGGACGTGGTCCCAACATCAAAACTGTCCTGGAGAGATCAACCATTGATGATTTAAATCTTCACTACTTTATCTCTTTGTTTGCTGCTTGGAATGCTATTGATACCTTCTTTGTCTTTGTAATTGTTTTAATTAGCCACCCAGCATGGGCCCCTGACAGTGCTTGTGATAGAGTATTATGGACAACTCAGCAGGGCAGTGAGCCTGTTAACATGAAACAGACATTATGGCAAGCTTAATTTCTTTTATTTGTGTCATTTTTTTTTTTTCCCCTGTAGGCTTTGTTTGTGTGTATGCGTGCGTTATTACTGGGGAGAATGAAAATAAGTTCCCAAGTACTTTGTCTTTTAAAAGGCGAAAGAAGTGTGAAAACGCCATCGCCAACACTTCTCGGGGATTGTACAATTAAAGCTGATATTACCACGTATGGTTTCTGGAGCTAGACAAAGAATGCAACGTAGGGCATATTGATTAGTCTCTTCATGCATCGTGTCTTCAGCAATTAGACGGATATTTATGTCAGTTACTGTACTCTGCACTCTGCAAATTTCTCCTTTATTATTATTTTTTTGGCTCTGTAGTGTTATTTGTTCTTGTTGACCACATCCTTCTTTTGTAACTGGAAATCTGGATGTTCAGTTATGATGCAGATCTGCAACACATCAGCAGTAAGCTGTGGTACTGTTGCCATTTGAAGACAATTCTGTCATGTAACTTGTGGGAGCTTTTGGCAATGGTTATATTCGGGGGAGGGAAGCAAAACCCAAAAGTTTGTTTTGAGAGATGGGCAATTCAACAACGTCAAAACCTCAAATCCTTTCATAGTATATTTTTAAAAAATAATTGTCTTGGGATAGAGGAATGTGAATAAAGAGGGGTGCTTCATGAAAGCACAAGTTTCTTTTGAATTTGGTTTGTCCAAATTAGCCCAAGGTCAGTCCCTGCCGATTATTGCCCCACTTCAGCTGTTCTCTGGACACTAATAAAAGCATCTGCTTTATTAACCAAGAATCCGGTTTTGCACTCTCGAAGCAAGGAGTTTGGAGGGTTTTATCCCCCCACTGTGTTGAATTTCTAGCTTGTTAGCCTATTTGTTTTATTGGCCTCCTTGAAATATAGCTATGATAATGTATTAGTTTGTGGCTTGATGGACCAGATTGAAATAATTCTCCACTTTGACAGAGTTGAATGTAAATCCTGAACGCCTGGGAATTCCTATGTTGTGTTAACCTAGAGGTACTGCTTATTTTCAGTGTTGCCAACTCTTGCACTTTTTCCCATCCCTCAATCAAAAGGAAAAGGTGTATAGCTGGGGGGAGGCTTGTTTTGTGAGCAAGGTTTTTAATCATGACTATTTTGAAGAGAAGCTGAAATGCAACCTGTGGTGTCCACTGCAAGCCAAAGGGAGACCTGGGGGATGAAGGAGAGGGAAGGGGGCTGTGCTAGGTGTGTTGGGTGTTAGTGGGGAGCTCAAGCACCATGAGAGGTGAATCGACTGCACAGGGAACTGAAATCTTAAAATCGAAGGGTACTGCCCCCAGCACGGGGGCAGCTGCACAGGAAGCGTTTCTGCTCCTTCCACAGTTTGCCGCTCAGCAGCTGAAGGTAAATTCTCATTCTTTTCTATTTATGAGAATACAGCAGGGAGGACCCTGAGGGGTGAGGGGCTCTGAGTCCTGGCTGGATGGAGCCGCAGCAGGAGTCTGTTCAGCTTCTGAGGGAACAGTAAATCAAGGGCATATTAGCTGTAACTCCATAATTCAATACACTAGAAAAATTACTTCATTTAAATGCAGAACATGAGAAGTCCCTATTACCATTAAAATAGTGAAAGAAGGCTCTTTATTAGAACAAATAGACAAATCATGTTGCCTTATGTAGAGTGTGAGGGATGTGGTTGCTTCAGGGAAGGAAGCAGTAAGATGTTCACTAGCCACAGTTTAGCCATCTTCAAGACAGTTTGAAGTGCAGTAACATGAAGTGTCACCACACAACACCACGGCCCCATTTCCTTCTCCTTGATCTTGGGCAATTTGCACAGCCCACCGTGTGCTTCAGCCTCCTCCCTCCATGCAGTAGGTGTGGCTCCTTTTGCTGTTCTAGAATGTCATAGGGCTAAAAAGCAATTACAAAAATGCTCAGGGAGAGCTTTAAAGCAAGCTATTGGGACTGAATAGAAGAGGACTGATAGTGTCTCTGATGCCAGTGCTTAGCCATCCCTAACAGAAAAAGAAATAATCTCATTTATGTCTGTTTATGTCTATTTATTTCTCTTTTCCAAACAGAAACATAATTCTACTAGCACTCAGGCTGAATAGCTGTGGTGTACCATGTTTGCCAAACTGACAGTTATATGTGGTATTTTAATTTAAAATGAGTAAGCTAGACGTTGCAAATGTCTTTGCACCGTGCAGTTGTCCACTTGCAGACTTTCATTTCTGTATTTCTGAAGTCTCCTTTCTGATTACTTTGGACGTGCATTTACTTGCAACAGCAGTGGTGGCACTGCTGGTTAGGTAATGAGGTTTTGTTTTACCTATTTCCGTATGTGTTAATGGAAAATGTGTGTACAAACTAAAGGTGCCATTTGGTGTTTGATGCACATTATATCCCAAATACTGTGCCTACTCTTTTGATAAACCTGACTGACTGTAAAGTAGATACTGCAACTTGTGCGATACCATAAATGCAGCTGGTTGTGGGCAGCATGAGTTCAGTGACATGACAAGTTAAGGGCCAGATTGTTGCTTTGGTTACCTTGAACTCAGAATTATTTATCCAGAACCCACTGAAGTCAGTGGTGTCTCTTTCACCAGTCCCACTGGTTTTCACATCAGCACCTGAAGGGTGCTGAGGCCGCTCAGGGCACCTCAGCCCATGCACAGACACTGCAAGGACAATGACAGATTCATCAGCTCCTGCCTCCCTTTACTCCACCATCCTTTTCTATGTCCTTGTTGTATGCTGGCCTCTCTGGTAGACTGATACAGGTGTTGGGCTGCATTTTCCTTTATTTTTCCAGCTTGGACCAGTGTCCTTATAGAGCTCATAGTACAGATGAATGAGAGGGATGGAAAGCTCCAGGGCTGGGTCCTGGAGGGACAGCCAGAGTGGCAATGCCATAAGCTGCTTTTCTTTGCTGAATGCTTTGTGATATTGAACCGCAGTTTAAGGTGAGCATCCTTTGCAGGAGGAAAGTTGGGTGCCCTCCAGAGCCAATGGGAAGAGATTAGTACCCTCAGGGAAAGCGGTTGAACACCTGAATTAGATGCCTAGCTTCTGAAGTTGTAAGCAAAACCAGAACAAACTAAACCCAGGAAGAATCCCTTGCACTCACAAAGCTTGTGGAAAGGGGCAGAATTCCTCCAGTTTAAAGGATGTTTGACATGTTATTAAGAGTTGAATATGCTCTCTGTGATGAAGATGGAGCCATTGGTCTGGAATCAGCTTTCTTTTCAGATCAACAAACTTTGTTCACCGATTATTTACTAGATGATGAAGGGTCCTCTAAAGCAACACTAGAGAGTTTTTTGTGTCCCCCAATCTGACTAAAACTCTCCTGGGCAAGGCAATGTCTAAACAGAGACAGTTTAATTAGTTCTTGCTCAATGTTTCATAGGCAACAAAGGCCCATCCCAATGCCAGCAGCAGTTGGTGGCTGTCTTAATGGAATGCTGGATTAGCTATCTGATTTGACCGCTTTGAACAAGGAATTTTATTTTTATGTTGGAAAAATTATGTGGGAAAGATTTGTAAGTTATCTGTAAGCTCCAGATGTTGGCATGCAATAATATAGCCTGACTTATGTGGGCGTCTCCTCTCCACAGGCAAACTTGTGTTGTAGAATTAAAAAAGATATTGTTTATCTTCTGCATTACAGCTTCACATTCTCATTGGCAAAGGCTACTAGAGCACATTTAATCTTACGTTCCCAGTTTCATACTGGTTAATGTTCAGGCCTGTTATTAGTGACAGGCTACCTGTGGCCAGCCCTGGCCTGGGGAGGTGGAAATGCCCTTTTGGGGGGGAGGGCAGGCCTGTGGGAAGACACTCTGAGAGGTGGGCACCTCTTGGAGAGTACACCTCACCATGGAGAGACCAACAGTTTAAAGCCATCCTGGTGGAAATGCCACGGTGGGGATGGAATTTCTTGTACCTCAAGCAGTGAGGAAGGTCATTGTAAACCTGCCAGGAGAATGGACTAATGTCTGAAATGGGACAAATACATGACATAGCAAGAATTCTTGTGTAAGATATGAATAATTCTAGTAGTAATGCATTTACTGAAAGGCAGCTTGAGTGTAAACAACTAATTGTAAAGCTTGAGTGATTATTTTCTAGTTTTCATTTTGAACTAGATGGTGAAATGTTTACATCTCCTATAGATATGATTGATGTGGAGAGCAAACAAGAAAAAAAACCCTTTACTGGGTCAACAGGTTACTTAGAAATGTGTGGAAAGGTTAATCCCAAAGCTTCTGTCCTTCTTAAGTGACCATTGTTATTTATGTATTCATAACCCTGGAAAAATCATAAAGACCTTTCCCCCCTACTCCAGGAAGTTATACTCATGCATTTACCTGTTACAAATGACTAACTAAAGTAATCCACAATTTTTATGACCCCTCACTGCACTTTCAAATGAGGTTTTTTTCTTTGGGAGAGCTTGGTGAGGTATTATTTTCTGCTCAGGTGTAACTGAAATCCTGGGTCATCCATTCAAGAATGTTGTTGCCTGCAAGATATTAATTGCTTCTCAAACCTTAGAACTATTCCAACTTCCAAAGGTTAATGGAGCAGATAGATTTAGGACATGTTCCTAACCACACAGGTTATCCTCCCTTCCAGAAATATGACACTCACTGGAGATGGGTCATTCATTTTTATTGTTTAAAAAGTAATGAAGCATGACATTTATAATCCACTGGCTGGGAACATTTTACTTGTGAAAAAAAAGAGGCCATGGTATACGCTACCTTTATGGATGTTGGCACATCCATCTTTGTTCTCATTCTCTGGAAACTGGTCACAGAGACACATGTTTTAGTTAAAGTATCTGGTTACCCTTAAAGGGCAAACCTAGTTTGCCCAGCTGGGACACTGGTGCCCACAGCTCTTCCAGAGTTAGGTGGTTTGCAATGCTGCTTGATGGGCTGCAGAAGCTAGATTGACCTGAGGAGCTCAAAAAGGTAGAATAAGAGAACATGCCACCTGGATGGCAGCAGTGAGAAGTAGCTGGTTCAGCTTTGTAGGGTGTGAATGCTATGGGTCTGGGTCGTGCCCTTAGTTCACGAGCGAAGTCCTCCAGCATCGACGTTTCAGAAGTTCCCCAGCTTTCTTGGAATAGTTTCACACCAAACAGTAGCGTGCTCTGGGTTACATTACACTTGGTTGACAAAAGTTTGCTTTTCTGTGGTGTAAAATACACTCAGCTGAAACTTGAAATGAAATGTTAGTTTCTTTAAATATCAGTAGGCCAGGACCCTTGAACTCTATGCCAGATGACACTCTTTAATAGCAACAACAAATTCCTCATGTGAACTTCATTATCCACTCCTAATTTTCAGAAGTTATCTTAATTCTATCTATCATAAACCCTTGGCAAAACAACTGCTAAGTTTTGATAAATATTTGATAAGCCTCAGGATTTACTAGGAAGATTCATGAGGGTCCCCTTGTCCCTCCCACACACACTATGGGCTCTGGAATTTTAAAAATATTTGCACAAGTTGTATGTGAGCAGAGGGTGTGGACACGTGGCTACCTGTAGCATGGATAACCTCCAGCTTCTCCTCTTTGTCTTACACAAATGGATGCAGTAGTTTGGCTTGCCAGGGTTCCCGAACCCATTAGGTATTGAAAATACAACCAAGGAGGTCTAAATCTGGTATGTATCAGTTGAGAACCATGTCCCTTTACCTTTGTTAAGGTTTTGACTAACAAATATAATCAACGTTCTGTGCAAAAGAACAGAAATACTTCTTCTGGTGCATGTCAGTGAACTCAGATATTTTAATAGGCTGAAATGATGATATAAAAATATCAAAACCATTGTTGTTATAACAGGCTGTATTAAAAACAGTGATGAAAGATTTTCAGAATGATAAGGAAAACAAAAGAGAACCTTGTTCTTGGTTTGCGAGAGACCCATGCAAGCAACAAGCTTCAGTTGCCATCCCAGGGAAATCAGTCAGATTCTGTGCAAAAGCAGGTGTCATCCAGAGTCTTTTCTTTCATTTAAGAATGAAGGCCCAAATAAATACTGCCCTCGAATATCTCGGTGATTTTTTTCCATAGGAGCTAGTGGAAAACTTTTCTCTAAGTTTTGATGTTGCAGAAGAGTTTGTCCAGCATTTCTGACTGCAGTGGCATTACACTCCAGGCTGCTTTATGTTAGATTTTGAGAGAGTAGCAAGAGTTTTTCATGTATCACTCAGTAAATCTCAAGAATATTCAGTGGAGTCTTTTAAATTTAATTCTTAAATTTTTGTTTTTTTTGTTTAATTTCTTTAAATTGCAGAATTCTAAATGTATTCACCTTTTCCTCTCTCAAACTCTTTCATCCAGTTTCTCAGTAGGGCTCTTGTATTGGCTGGAGACTGCAATGTCTGGGTTTAAATTCTGTAGCAGTTTACCTTCTGCACTGCTGCCAAGCATCTTAAAAGACTCAGATCACTTTCAGACTCCATCTCTGTTGTATTAAATACAGCATTTAAGGAAGCTCCTAAAGAACTGGGGTTAGTCCTGCAATTTCCATGTAGGTCTACTGGAAGAGCCTGTAGACCTTTTGCTGAGGGATATCTTCCCCCACCAGCCAAGGACACTACCAATGGGAAGACCACAGTGATCTCACTTTCTCACAGAGCAGGATGGTAAATTATGTGATGCTCCTTATGGTCGTCTGCAGTGGAAAGTTGCCTTTATAGACTGCAGAGCTGAGAACCACACCGCAAAATACAACGGGGAAAATTTTACATCTTCCTCACAGAGTGATATTGAAGATTAAATTATTTCGATGCTTAAGACAAATAGTAAGTGGGAGGTCAGTAGATAAAGAGATTAACAGCACCCAAAAGGTCACCACATCTTACTGTGGAGCCAGGAAGAAGGCAGATGAAAGAGAGAGGTGTGCTGAAGGGCAAGGTGTTTGCTGGCTCCTGATACAGTGTGGGCTGCCCCTGCAGCTGCTTAAAATGCAGTCCCAACAGGCCAGTAAAGGGCTGTATACATCACAAGAAGAGAACAGTTGTTTAACAGAATTTCTCCACTACTGCTTTTGGATTAATTGAATCCTGTGCAGAGGCCTTATCAGGAAGAGCTGTCAGCAAAGAATTCCAATAATCCAATCAGGAGGTCACGAGTGCAAGAATAAGGATCTACAAATCGGATTGAGAGTGCTAAACATAAAGCCAAGCAATATTCCAGAGATGACAGAATAGATGATTTTACCACATTGCTGATATAATTAATGGAGATTGATAATTTCATCACAACACCCGTGTTTTGTTTGTTGTGCTGGAAAGGTGATAATCTAAAATCCTGATTAAAAAGGCAACAGAACAAAACAAGAAGTGTAAATTGGGTGATAATAGCAGCTAAGCAATCACATCTGGCATGTATGAGTCTGTGCAATATTATGAATATCAATTATTTTTAAGCAGGTGTCCAATGTTAACCACCATATTAAGAACAACGCCAGTTGATAACTGAGTCACAGATGAGTTAAAGGTTGTTTAAAATAAAACTGGGCATGGGGCTGGTTGTTTCCATCAGTCGTTTAAAAACAACTACTATTCTGCAGTGCAGATATTCAGGAATATCATCTCTATCAAACAGTTCTTGGGAAGAAATGTCAAGTGAATGACTCAAATCTTAGGTTGTATTTATCAGAGAAGTCTCTTAACCTGAGCTGTCTTATATAAAAATAAACCTGTCCATAACTGCATGAAAGACAGTAAGTCCAACTTTCACCCTAGTTTCACATGTCAGTCTCTTCACTATAGGTTTTTTGTGGTGGTTTTATTTTGTGGTTTTTTTTCTTGTAGGAAAGGATAGTCTCAAAAAGAGAAACACGATGTGTGCTCAGGACTGGGTCTTGACCAGGAAAAGACACATACCTGGGCCCACCTTGAAAGGTGATATTCTGAGGACTTCTGACTCTCCATAGGGAAGGAGCCCATGAGCTCTCTCACTCAGGGCCATGAATTAGTCATGTGAAAGAAAAATGCCATGCTATGTGCTGTCAACAGACCTTTCCCCTCCTGTGAAAGAAGTGTAACCAATCCTTAGTCAGAAAACTGAATAGTGCTGCAGAGACAATATATCTACATACCTGTGTATTCTTTGTTTTACTTCTGTTTCAGTGTTACAAGATAGTTAAATCTGTACATGCAAATAAAACCAAACTGAAGATGAGGACAAGTGACATGCCAAGTTCAACTTCCCTTACACAGGAGTGACTGAGAGTAACTTTGTGATTTAAGCCAGTGTGACTGAGAGTTGATTTGGTCTATAGCTGACTGCATGAAGGCTTTTCTGATCCAAGAGTTGCCTCTGTGTTGTAAAACCTTGTATTTCTAACCTTTAACTTCTTACCAAGAGTACTGTCCATTGCTTTCACATCATTATCTGAGTTTAAAAACCTCTCATCTGAGCTTGGTCTTCCTTAATCTTTAAACCTTGCTTAGTGCTACCTTCATACTTAATCATTCTCCTGCTTTGCAAGGCACTTGGGGATCATTCCGATGATAAATTTCAGCTTCATCAGCTACTGACCCACATATGCTCTGCAGCCAGACTGCAACAGCTTGTCCCTGTAGGTCCTGGGGTAATGTTATAATTAAAGAGCAGCTGCTGGCATATCTAGGCTCCATGGACTCTGTCATCAAAGGGCAACTGATGTCCCACATTAACTGAATGGATCTCTAAGGAATTTCAGTGATAGAAATCAACTTTTCTCCTCAGCAGAAATTACAGCACATCTGCCTTGTTGTAGCTAGATGCTGCACTTGTCCCCATGATTGTGTCCCATCCAATCCTACAGCCATGCCTATAGCTATGGTGACTAAGGATTTGACAGTATATTGGGACCTCCATCCATCTTTCTAGAGCTCCACATGAGTTCCAGAGATGCTTCTGTGCATGTCACGCAAAAATGTTGTGTTGTTAATTAGACTTATTTACCTGTCTGATGATTAAAGATAGATGGCAGTGAGATTTAAAATGTCCTTTTATATGTCAAGAAAAATGGATAAAAGAAAATAATCTTTTGTTTGGTGTATGATTAACCTGTGGAATTTACTGCAGTAGGATATTACTGAGGCAAATAGTTTAGTAGGATTTAGGGATTAGACACATGAATAAGAACAGCATTTACTGGTTGCCTTCTCTAGATTTAAGAAAGGTAATTTCTTCCTGGTGCAATTTGATACATAAGGTCAACAAATGATTGCTAGCATAAGGACAGCAATGTCTTCTCCAGCCCATGGCTCCCAGCAGGTCTGCAAGACAAGGTTCTTCCTTCCTGGAAAAGGATAAGGTATCAAAGTGCTTATCAAGGCAAAATACTGTACTGAGTGCACAACTGCTCTCTTCTGTTGGGGGATTATTTTGTCCCTGTGGGTCAGGTCAGGACTATTTCACACCCTCAGTAGTTTGGGTTTTTGCCCTCCCACCTTTTTTATTCGTTCCTTAATTTCAGAAAACCTGACAGTGAGGCCAGCACCCATCTGCAGCAATCTCTATAGCTAATGGACAAGCCTATTTATTATAAAGTCTGTTGAAGAGTAGTTAACAGGCCCTGATTTCTATTTAACTGTCACTCTGTAACCTGCTTGAGAGCAGATCTGCGCTCTAAACATAATCACCTCTTAATGCTTCTTATTTATTTATTTAGAGGCAGTATAAACACCATAGGCCAGAACCTCAGCTGATACATCAGCATGCCCCCAGCAGCCAGGATCTGTTGAAATCAATGGGGCTTTACTGATTTACATCCCCTGAGAACCTCCACGTAAAATAAATTCCAGCCAGGAGGTAGGAGGTATATGTATATGCAGAAGTCAGATAAATGGGTGTGTTTGTATGACACACAGACATTTCAAGGGTCAATAGTATGTCCAGAAATCAGAGTTCCTTCAAAAGAAAACTTAACAACTAATCCAACTTATTAAACCTGATTTATGTTTGTTAAAAAAGTCAGGTGACAACTAACTGATGCATATCTTTATTTGCTTTGGTGCAATCCTGCATTTTTGTGTTGCACTCATAGATACGATGTTTCACTGTTTTAAGGTCAGAGTCTACTTTCAGATGTCACAAGCAAGGTAGTGTACAGAGCAGCCCACTGCAGCTTTGTGTGCATGCACACAAAAAAAACAGATATTTTGCAACACTGAACTCCTCCACAGTAGCTATAAACTGCCCCATCAACCTTAAAAAAAAAAAAAAAAAAAAAGCAACAACCTCTAAATCAAGAAGTTGCAAACTGTCATCCCAGCCAGCCAAGTTTTTAATAAATTGCAATAGTCCTATTTTTTCCCCCCCCCCCCTTTGTTGAGGTTAGTCTTCAGAAAAGCATGTGCTGTTTTTGCTTCAAGTGAAATAAATATGCATCCAATTTTCGGGGGCCGCAGTCCATGGCGTGTGGTGTGCACCATTGCAAGTTGGAGTCAGCTGAAATAGGTGGATTTCTAGCAAGGAATGTTAGGATTGTGTATTTTGAGTACATAATATTAACTAAGTCATTTCTCTGCCACTTTCCCCCTCCCCCAGGATGAAAGAACAAATTGAAACTTCTGACAGAATTATTTTTGCGTTTTTAGTGATGTAGTCTTGTCCCTTAAGACATGACTACTGTACTATGACTTATTAAAATGCTGTGCCTTGAAACACCTCATAAAAATAATGTTATTTCCTCTGCTTTCTTCTGAACCTTTACAAGAAAATTGCTTTCAGTCTCCTTAAATCCTGTTACATTTCATAATAACCTTTTAGAAATAAAAACAGTATAGTTAACTAGGTTGAGATGAACAAACCAGAAAAATATAGTAGATATTTATTTTTTTCTCCATTCTGTTTATTGCTTTGTCACTTACCAAAAGTTTTTTTCGGGAAAAAAAGTAATTGGATGTTTTATAATTTGTGACCATTTAAAAGAATAAATGACCTGAATCAAAGGTCAAAGCCTTTGTGCTTTCTGCAGCAGAGAAGTTTTTGTTTTGTTTTCCCCTGAATCTTTTTATACTGGGTAGAAAAAAAGGAAAAAAAAATTAAAGCAGACTAAAATAAAAATCTCCCCTGTGCTTATTCACACAGAAGACAATTCCTAATGCATCTCTACAGCTTGTGATCTCAATGCCTTTTTCCTTAAAGCTTGCAAATATCAACAACATTCCTGCACACTGTAATCAAATACTTTCCCAAAAAGCCATGGAATGTGCCATAATTTGTCAAAGATCCTCACTGACAAGTTTTTAGTAAAGTCCACTACAGCAAACCCTCCTCGGCCCCCTTGACCCACGTAGCAAGAGACCTTTGACCCTATTTGGGCCTCTTTTATGAGCTTCTTTCACTCTGACCAGATGGCTAAACTATCAAAGGTTTTTATGAGTAAAAACTGCTTTTCAAACTCACAAGTTGTATATTTCTCTCCATGTTAATGTGAACTATCAACCCAAAGGCTTTAAATAGAAAACACAAAAGGTGCTCTGCAGCTGCCAGCCTCGCAGTGGCACCTCGTATTGTGCCGGCTGGGTGGGGATGTTTGCAGAGTAAACAGCTGATGTCCAGATGAAGACAGTTTAAGGCCAAATAGTTTAAAAAAAACACCCATCGAAACCCTAATAAATTATTTTTCCCTGGGATATTTTTTTGAGCCTGTAATGTGGCATTTACATATTCATTCACAGCTATGGCCAGCCTGCCCTCTCTCTTCTGCGTGGAGACCACTACCCAGAGCAGCAAATTAGGACTAATTAGACCAAATTGTGTCAGAAACAAAAATAGAGAGATTACAGACTTCTCAATCAGTTTGAATTTCAATGCAAACATCTTTGAACACCCGGGCATTGCTTTCTTAAGCCAACTGAACTGTCTTGTCCTTTGCTGAAGCACAAAGGAGGATTTTTAATCTAAGATCTTTCATGAAGATTTGCTGTTCTTGTTCAGTCCACCTATGCCACATTTTTTTTTCTTTACAGAAAAGTTCAGTAGAGATTTTTTTAAATGTAATATATCCCTGTATATATTTTTATATAAACTATTAATATACTGCATGTGTTTCACTGCATTTCCTATTCCTATTTTTAACAATTTTTGAATCAAGATACTATAAGTCACAGAGAGATTAATAATGAAAAATCATCCCCTCATAGGTTTTCCCAAGAGAACTGGGGAATATAATCTGCTTGTCTGCTTTCTCACAGGTTTCCAACAGCTCCTATTTAACCCTTCACATTCTGGCATGCCATTCTCACCATGTTGTATTTGTTTCATTAATGCAAAATCATGTATTGCTGGAGTTGCAGAGGAACAACTGTAGTTTAACATTCTTAATCAAATTACTCTTATGCAAGGTATTTATTTAATTCTGTTTGAAGTGAGGGTCTTTAATGGTTATGTGTTTTTAAAGTGAAATATCCCTTCTCTCCCTTAAAAATCACAAAAGGGTTTTGTTTGGAGGAACACAGAGGTGTCCAAGCAGGATAAAAGATAAATATTGGCAAGAAGTCTCTACTCCAGTGAAACCAGGGTGTCTGTTAACATCAGGCTCATAGATCATACAGTCATCCATGCATTCCAAAATCCTGTAGGCCAGGGCTGTGTCTTCTCTTCAGTGGCTGTTCATACCTACTGTACTTGTAGCTGTCAGTCATGCCAGCACATGTTACAAGTGAAGATAATGTACAGAAAAATAGATGTAAAAATATATCAATTTTTCTCTCACCTCAGAAAAAAAAATAATTCAGCTTATCCTTACCTTCTGTCTGAAGCTTTTCACTTTCTCAGATTTCTTTACATGTGACTTGTTAATCCATCAGTCTTGTTTATCCAACCAGGTTTATTAATGACAAATGTTGCTGGCCTTGCTGAGTTATGACTGTAAACTGAAAGAATATGAGGGCCAAGGTGAAAAGGTGATTTCTTTATAACAGCTGTAATTTATCCTGGGCTTTGGCCAGGCCTTTGATTTTGGACTGGCCCTGGATATAGTATTCCTACTGATTGCATTAGAATAGCCCTCAGGGGTCATGCTGAATTCCAGGGCCCTGGAACCAGTTAGAAGAATGGAAGATGACCATATGTGCAGGGTTAGAGAATGATAATAAGGTTCAGCACAATACAAGCCCGGGTGTTGTGGAAATCCTCTGCTATGCCTTCTGCATGCTGTCATTCATATAAGCATTGCATAAGAAATGCATCCCAGCTTGGTCAGGAGGAAGAGAAAGAAAGCAGGAAAAAAGAAATTAAGTCACTTAGTTAGTCCTTGGGTTCATTAAATGTCTCCTGCAATGAGAGGGTTTGAGTGTCTCATGTTACTTCTGTTTAGATTCTGAAAGGATAGGAGAGGGCCAGTGCCATCTAAAGCAGCTTCAGCAATTGTTGTTTCCAAGTATCTCTTCTTGTGCAAAAGCCATCTGATCTGTGTCCCACAAAGAGGGAAGAGAGATGAGGCCTTCATCTTCTCTATCTGGTTTTCACTTAGTTTAGTAGTCCTAAAGTCAGGTGACCCAGACAGGCCATATCCCAACCTATTGTCAGCATTTGTTTCAGAGACAGGGTCTTGGTCAGTCTGGTGGTGGTCCTTCCCTCCTGCCCACCTACGGTCTCTGTAGTTGGAGCAGTCACCCAGGGTGTAGACAGATTATCTGGTCCTTTTTCAGCCTGGGTGAATAAAACCACATCTCCCACTTGCTGTGAGAACATATCTTAATTGGGAGTGATTTCTCAGTCTTTTCTGTTGAAACTGTCTCACTTCTCCTGGAGTGATTAAATTTGAAAATAGAGTTAGAAGGAGAGAACAAGAATGTGTAGAATTTTCCTAGCTAGAGGTTAGGGCATTGTCTTTGGAAAGGTAAGCTTGAGTATGGGCTCTGCTCCAGCAAATATTAACGTAATTTTTATTAAGCAGTTGCAGATAAGTTACCACAGGAACTTTCTTTATCATTTAATGTTCCACTCTTCACCATAAAATCGTAAGAAATTACAGGAAACAGGAGGTCTAGGCTCACCTGCCCTCAAGTCAGCTGGATTGCAACTTTGTAGGTGCAAACAGATGATTATACTGCAATAACAATCATACAACTCAGTGATACATGCTGCTATGGACAAGTTTTCACAGGTGCAAGATTGCCTTTGAAAAGAGATCAGTCCAACCTCTTAAAGTAGTTTTATTAACTGTTGACAATTCCCATTATTTTTCAGGCATGGCTGATTACACTGTCACTTTTAGCAAATGCTAAAATAGCTCGTGATCTCTGCTGACTTCAAAGGCTGTAGAGCAGGGTAATACTGTACCTGACTTCTGCAAAATACATCTGGTACTTCAATAAGGGCAAAACTGCTACTTGTAGGAATACAGGTCTGACTATCTGGCTACACATAAAACTGTACATGCAACTGCTAATCCTTCTACCTGCCGACCTGTCACTAGGTGCTGAAACTGTGATTTGCAGCCAGACAGGCTTACCATGGCTCGAGTGACTACTCTCACAGGAGATCAGTACCATATCAGCCTGTAGTAAGACATGATGTGGCATTAGCTCTTCCTTGTATGCGTGCCTTTTGACCTCTGCAGTGTTTTATCACTATTAGCACACATTGACTTAGTAATGGTTCAGATTTTAGCTAATGTTAATTGAGCCTACTTTTTGCAAGTTCTCACATTGGTCACCTCGTCAGGACACATCTGAGAATCTTCCAGCAGTGGTGCAGTAAGGGATGTGCCTCATCAACGTGACACATATTTATCCTCCTCCCTCAAAGGAACATCGTGTGTCATGACATAACTTGCTTTCAAGAACGAGAGACTAGGATTTTTTGAGAGGAGGGAAGGAGAGGGTAAACATTCATAAAGCATTTACTGCAGTAATTTAACATACAAAGGCATTCAGGCCTCTGAACAGTTCCTAAAAGAAATAAAAAAGCAAGCTACTGCCCATGTACTGCTCCAGCTGCTATTCTGGTCTTGTGATAGGTGTCAGTAAATGACAAGAGAGATATGAGTGGGAGAGCTGTAGTCAGAGAGGCATGTGATTGCAGGAGAAGTTGCATACTTCATTTGCACAGGATGACTCTGTCAGCTCCTGGCTAAACAATTGCTCTTACAATGTGCCAGTGGAGCAATAAACAGCTGGGAGGGGTGTTTGGGCCAAATGCTAGTGGGTCTGTGTTTGTGCTTCATGGCCAATATTTCAGAAAAATACAGCTTTAAATTCTTTCACACTCAAATGGCAAAATGATCAGTAAGTCATCAGTCTTCTTTGACAGAAGAACTGCAATTTACTTGAGATTCCATTATTAAGTATATGGAGGCTATGGGGTTTCATCTGAAAAAACCCTTTCCATTTCTAATGAATTAAACTAGAGAAAACAATAACTGTTATTACACCTTCTCGTTTCTGTTCTTTCTTCCATATCATTGTCTGTAGTGCTCACTGCCTAAAGGCAAGGGTGTAAGGTGTACCTGAGTATTTGGGGACTGGGCACAGAATGGGCTTGCTAGAAATGCTAGAGAGGAAACATGTATAGCTCATCCGTACCTATTAATTAAGAAGCATTAAAATCTCAAGTCAGGCATCATTTTAAATCATGGTGTGTTAGAAATTATGCCATGCTAATTTTTACAAAAATTTTATTCTACTCACTTTTGAGCCCTTAGGTGTGATACACATCAGAGGGAGTTTGCTTCCACCAGGGTTATGTAAAATAAAACAAAACAAAAACAAACAAAACAAAACAACAAAAAATCCCCAGACAAAAAAAAGGAAAAAAAGAAAAGAAAAAAAGCCACACGAAAAATAAAAAATAAATAAAAACACACACAAAAAAACCCCACCAAAAAACCACAACTTTTTTTTGTTCTTAATTAAAACTAAAATTATTAAATGACTTCACTTTTGCACCAATTCTCAATATAACTTGAGTTAGTAGTGGTTTGGTGTAATTGAGCTGTATTCCCAACCCATTGCACCACTATGGTGTAAACAAAAGTACCTGACCAAGAGCAGGCCAGAACAGGGATGTCAGAGCTGCAGTATGTCAGGACGAAGAGTGTTGACTGACAGATTCTTGCAGGTCTGGCTAGTGCAGTTCAAGAAGTTCCTGCCTGCTGCTGTTTATTACTGACTCAGGGTTGGTGATAACTAGTTTAGAGGTGGAAGCAAATAAACAAGGGTGGTAACTTCTTAAATTGTTCCAGGTAGATCCATTTACAAGGTGTCGGCCTGCATCCCGAGGTGTGCTCAGGCTATTGAGACTGCTGCTTGTTTGGCTCAAATTTTGGCACTACTAATTTAAACACAGATGTTAAAAAGAGCAATAATAAAATCACATTTCTCAGTTTGGCTCCTAGGAGGGTTGAGCAGAGCACCAAAATAAGTGAAATGAAAACCTTTCACAGGTAACTGCACCTTGGGCTCACATAATGCAAAGCTGTTGTTTTATCTTCACATCTGACATGTCACTGGCCTTATTTGCAGAGAGCTGACCTTGTGTCAAGCAGGATGATCTGACTGACATTTTCTATTTCTGGAAATGATTAATCTGTTTATAAAAAGTTCAGTTAAGAAAAGCCTTGAAGTTTCCTTCTACATTTTCATTGATTTCTTAAAGATTGAGTTACATTTTCCATTTGTTAGAAGACTTAGAACTTGCTATTCAAAGAAATGTTGATCCCAGTGCTCTGGCACGTACAATGGCTGGACAGCTGCACTCTTACAGGTTACTTACCCTGAGCAGTCAGTTTGTCTCAGCACCCTGACACACCTTCCCATAACCAAACAGAACTTTTTGAGTTCTACCTGTGTTTGAAAATTTGGTAGTGCAATACTAACACAACCCATTCCTATCCCTCAGACTTGTACAAACCCTATGTAGGATTTTCATTTGCCTGTTGATTACACTGGAAGGTTCACAGAGACAGCTAAATCTCCTGGACCGTGTCCTCTACAGAGAATTTCATCTTTTGTCTGAAGTTTAGAGAGCTCTTGCAGCATTTCTGAGCACCTGGAGCTGCATTTTTACCTTCATATACAGTCTAGATAATAAGCACATCTCCTCAAAAGCCATGTGATGCCTTCTTTGCCCCACAGAATGTCAGTATGGGTGCTCTTCAAATTTGTTTGCATTTCTTTTTCTTTTTTTTTTTCTTCCCAGTTTGTTCTGAGCTATAAATAGTCACAGGGTCCATTAGGCCCATACCAGGTACATTCGTATTTCCCCTACTTTTGGCATTCCAGTTTCAAGCTGAATCTGATAAGCAGATCAGTCACTGCTATGTCAGCAAAGAAGAGCAATGTTGTACCTTAATATTTGTCATCATTACCCAACACACCCATGCAGAGCAAGCTGTGAGGAATGCAGGTTTTCATGCTTTATCAGCTGTAACTAAACATCTGGTTACAAAAAAAAATAATCACTCAAAGTTAATGAAGGTTATGATTTCATATAATCCTTTTAAAGCAAAACAAATTCCATTGGAAGAATATAATAGATTAACTGTGGAACTGAATTAATTGAGGTTTTAACATCACTGTTATTTACAACCCATCCATTTTCCATTCTAAGCTCAAACTTTGTTTTGTCATTGCCAGCAGTACCTTTGCATTTCTTTTTTAAAAGAACTCTAAAATGCCTTCATTTTTTAGTTTCCTAGAAATATAAGCACCACTCTAGCTCTGAATTCAAACAAATTGTATTACTGAAATGCTGATTTAACAAAAGAAAAAAAAATACATGTATTCTTTAAATTCAGGTATCGTACGTTCTTCATGTAGCGTCCAGTTGCAGAGGTGGAGTCATGTGGCCTTCTATAGCCTTTTTTCATCAGCAGATCTTAAATATTTCACAAATGGTAGGAAGATATTAGCAGTGCCCTCCCGGGATGAGGAAGGAAGTCTTAATTTCCTTTCCATGGATGGGAGGAACCAGGGCACACGCTGCAAGTGGTACTGGCAGAGCTGAGGCGGGCAGCACAGTGCTAGGCAGGAGGACATTGTCCCCTGGGGACACACTGTTCTGAGTGAAATGCCACCCTGACCCCCAGCAGGGCACTTGGCCATTCTCACAGCTCCCTGCCCTCATCAGCTTAGTCTGATTTCCTAAGGAAATGGGTTTTACGTGATTGTACTCCTTACACCTCTGTGTGTTTATCTGTGTGGCCGTCTGCCTCATCCCCCTCCCCACGGCAAGAAATTGTCTGATTTCAACCAAACTTGAGATACAAGTAGGAGTCCCAAAGGAAGGTCCATTTCCCAAGGTTTCTCTGTGCTGAGTAGGAGGAAGGAGATAACTCATTAGTGTGCTGATAGAGGCAGGACCAGCTGCCTGGGTTTTTGTTTGTTGATTTTTTAATTTTATTTTTTTTTTAACACCGGGCACCCCAGCTTTATATATTTATCTCTTCAAGCTGCCAAGAGAAATAGTGGTGCATAGGCTGGTAAATCATGGAGCTTCTCTTTGCCACCCATCATTACAAATGGGCGGAGGAGGGAGATATTTCATGCCGATGCTCTCTAGGAGGTGGCTGCAACCGGTGAAAGAGCAGAAGAGAGGACAGGCAGTCTGGCAGCACTGCCCTGGGCTGGGCAAAACCAGCAGAGCAAAATAACAGAATGGAAGTTTCTTGAATTGAAGAGGGAGGCACAAGGGCTTTAAAATCACTATACAATTTTTCCTAGCACATGGATGGCAGAATTTTGGGAGGCATAGCAGCGGAAAAGTGTTTTAATGAAACCTCTGACTTTTATTCACTAGCAAATTATTAATTACCTAAAGCCTATATTTTCAGAATGTTGCTCTCTGCACCCCTGGATCTGGGATTTAGCAGACTAATGGGATCAGTCATCCCCTACTTAAATACATCCTGGACAGCATTCACAGGAATGTTGTTGTTTGTGTCCAAAATGCTCTGTCATCCTCTTTTTAATGTCTCTGAAAATAAATTAAGATTATGGTGACTGCAGATGGTACCAGGTCTTGCTGGGTAGGCTGTGCCATCCTGGTGTGCCTGCAGGACCATCTCTCCCATCATGTTGGCCCATGTCCTGGGAGGATCTGCTGTCCTTGACTTGTGCCTCCAGATCCTTCTGGGCTTGTGATTTAGTGCCGGATGTTCAAAGTGCCCAGACTCCTCCCTGTACATCACCTGTGACACGGTCTCAGGCGTGTTGGCATCCAGTCTGTTAGAGTAAATACTGCTTGAGTCTCAACAAACTCAACTCATCTGAAATGACAGATAATTTCTGTTAAAAAAAAAAAAAAGTTAATGTTGGATACACAGCAACTCAGCTTCTGACTCCAGTAGTAAACTGAAACTCCTAAGTGGAGAAATCCCACTCAGCTCTGTCCTCTCATGCTGTGATATAAATCCAGACTAGTTCGCTTTAATGAATTGGAGGACAGAATGAAGCTATTGAGCATTGACTGAAATTAATCATTTAGTGGAGAAGTGAAAAAATAAATGGATTCAGGATCTTTCTGAAAGTAGAATATGAGCCACAAAAATAGGCATGCTTTGACAACCCTTTTTGCTGGATAAAGTTTCACATCCTTCCAAATGACATCCAGTTGTCTACTTTAGGTTGCAAAGATCTCCCACTTCTTTTACTAAGCTTCCACAACTTATCTATTTTTTGGTTTTTTCCCCAGCTGTTGTTGTAAAATCTGTTATCTTTAATGTATTACCCTGAAAAACAACACACCTTTGAGAAGGCCAGTGGACTGTGACATAATTAGATGCAAAATGCACATCTAAAAGCTGTTTACTTCCTGTAACACTAGGATAACTACTAATGAATCACTGACTCTGGGGATTCTCAGTTTGTAACTGGATACTCCACAAACTTCTTATCAGATCAACAATGATTTCTGTCAAAAAAGGAAGAAAAAAAAAAAAAAGTGGGGGCAGGCAGGATTTTTTTCCCCTGAAACCAGAGTTTAGCCTATATGCACCAATTCTAAAGCATTTTTAGCATGTCAGGCAGAGTCGTCATGGTGAGTTTGAAGGGATAAGGGAAGATAAAGTGTATCAAAGCAGGATCTGACACTCATGATGCTATGCAGACCTTTCTTTCTGAGAGCATCTTGCAGACTGGACTGACAGCAGGGATTAATCCATGCAATGGCAATAAACAATAGTTGAAGTGGGGTTGAGGCCTAACACCTGGATGTTATGTTACTATCAGTAGAGAAGCCTGTTTCATGCTGGGGATGAATATATATGATTCTGACACTGTTGCTTTCTCAGGGACAGGTAAGACTTCTCAGACTTCTTTTGTGAAAGGATTTTTTTTTTCTTTTTGTATGTAAGAAAGCTGCAGCCTGTCTGATTCAAATGAAATACTTTAGCATGTTTTGCACATGACCCTTGTTGCCAGGTATGCACAGCAGAAATGCATGGGCTGGCGTTTTATTTTTATCTATAGATGCATATTTGTTCTTTTTATTTGCCCTGCTAAATCAGAGGTTCAGGCTTTCCTTTGCTGGGCATTGACAGCTCTAAGTTGTTAGGTCATCCCAAGGGTTTCAGCTCCATCTCCTCATGCAGGACTCGGGGCATCCTCCCAGCAACTCGGCAGTGCCAGCAGAGGGGCAAGTCTGGTGCAGGAGCCACCAGGGCCATCCCATTGCCTTGTCCTCAGCAGAACCGAGTTTGTCACGTCCACTCAAGCACTGGCACTCCACCACTCGGGCACCACAGAGCAGCGAGGGAAGGAGAGCATGAGGAAATCTTCCCATATCTTTCCAGGGTTACCCTTTTTGGCAATAAGCCTTGCTAGAAATGTATGTAGAGAATCTGAAAGGCCTTTAAAGGACATAGAGAGGTTGAAACTTACCTGTGTGCTGGGTTGTTGTCAGGAAGTCATGGTGCAGCTAAACCTTGTTAGGAAGTCCACTGTGTGGGGGCTTTTCTCCATTTTTGACCTCATTTACTCTCGTGTATTATCTCTCTGACTCCTCCCGGTCAGCCTATGTAGGTCAGGGATTCATTGACATAGATGTTCACCTCTCTTCTTTACAAGAAAAAAAAAAAAAAAAGGCAAGGGGGAGAAAAGAGAGAGTGGGTTGGACAAGCTGAAAATAACCATGTCCAGAAAGCAATCCAGAGAGAGGATGCGGGTGCAGGCATGAAAAGGGGCATGAAGAAAAAGAAAAAATGTTTCAAGGAACCCTTTGGGCCAAGCAATGGAAGAATATACATGTGGGAGCTATGGCACTGATTTGGAAGTACTTCACCTTGGTCTTCCTCATACAGACCTGATCTTAGAAGCCTGAGAGCAGAGAACTGGAGATGTGGCATGCAAAGAGCTCCATCTCTCTCCCCTTCTTCACTTGGCAGATTCTCAATTGCTTTGTAAGAATTACTTTATCAGCCAGAAAACTTGCAGGCAAAATTTTCTGTGGAGATGCAAAGATGTCAATGAAGGTTTCTCAGTGGAACACTGCCTCTTCTGGGATCCAGATTTGGGTGCTCAGTTGGGAAAAAAAACACCTGTTCCTTCTTTGAATGAATGTTTAGGCTCAGATGAACAGCCATGTATCTGAAGGTGCCATAGGGTTGGAAATCACAGAAGCAGGCACAGAAATGGCATTAAAAGGACTTGTCATTTTACAATGTGTTTGCCAGGCAGCAGAAAGGAAGCTCATGTCCTACAACATGTTTTATGAGGTTACTCAAATGATGGACTCTGGTCCACATCCAGACAGCACCACATTCCCAAATGTAATTTCTCATGTATTTCATTTCCCAGTCCCTTGGCAATGAGCTGCCACTAATCCTGGCCATGGAGGTGGCATTTACTGCCTGGCCTGCCAACCAGTCCTGGAGCTAGAGTTTTTCTAGCTATCTGGCTTCAGTAAAACTACTTGGAGAATTTAATTATGCTAGTAATGTACTAAGATATCACCTGAGAAAATAGAGGGAAATGTGATATATTTGCCAATTTGTTCTGTGTTGCAAAGGTGTTTTGCATTCAGCAGCACTGGACTATAAATAGAAGGTCCAATAGCTAAATCACTTGATGAAGATCAAGAAAGATTTTGCTTAGGAAAGCAAGGAATTAAATCTAGATTTCCCAAAGCCGTATGCCAACTCCATCCTGCCAGTCTGGACTCATCCACAGTGTATATAAATCCACATTTAACAAGTGACAAGATCACTTTTGGCCATAGTTATCAAGAGGTACAAATGGCTATTCCACTTCCACCTCTCTCATCTAGCTCTATAACTGCTCAGTCCTCCATCAAAAATAGCACAGGAAAATATCAAATGTGACTGCTTTGTGAATTAACTGTTCTGTCTCTGTCAGCTCCTGCAGATACATTAATTTAAATAAGTAGCTTTTTTTTTCCCTTCCATCCCTTTCTCTGTCTAGACAGATACTTAACAGTTTTGTCTCCTTCCTGTGCTAGTTGGCTGGTGTATTTAGATGTTACAGAAGAGATTTCATACACTTTAAACGCTTGCAAGGACCAAAGTCTGAGGTTGGTAACCAGTGAGGTATCTGGAATACAGAAGTCAGTCTAATTCAGTCCCACTCATGTGTTACTGGAAGCCTTTCTGCTAAATTCAGGCTTACGATCAGCCTGTTAATGTTTACAATGTGGCTCTTTTGGAATAGATGGGAAGGATTTGCAAAGTGAATGTGCCTATAAAATCTCTTATTTACATGCATCATTTGAGTGATTGTGTGTGCAGAAGGACAATGACGTGAGTTGTTTCCTATGCAGTGTATTCAGCAGTCTTTTTCATGCAGCAGCGTGGGCACAATGGGTTTTTAGGACCATTCATCAGTGCCCTCCTCTGTAACCTGCCTCACAGAGTTTACAGCAACTTGATTTCAGAGAGTGTTAGATTTCCAGGGGAAAAAATGCATCAAACAAGGCTTGGAAATCTGGCCAGGCAGGGGATTTCTGTAGCACCTGGGCAGCCTGGCAAAGAGTCCTTGGAGCAGCGAGGAGCCCCATCCACTGTGCTGGCTGATGCTTGCACCTCTTCTGGGTCTTGGGGTATTTTTCTGTCCAGGTCCTTTGACCATTTAAAAACCTGTTTATAGAAACAGACCTCATGCTTGGAAAGGGAAAGTTTTTTTTCTCTGGTTATAAACAGGGGAATATCTGCTGGATGAGAAATAGATTTATCTACAGATAAGTAGGAATCATGTTGTGAAAAGTCTAACAATGAAGCAGAATGAGGACCCCGGTGATGTGTGTTTTGGCCTTGACTCTTTACCAAAATATGTAATAGCTTAGGTACCAACTCGTGCCTTCCTCCTCTCCCGGCCTTCTCCTGTCTTGTTCTTCCATGGGGATACGAGGTCAGTGGCCTTTTCTCATTCATGTAGGTTGAACAGGGCCCAGCACACAAACCCAGCTCTGGAAACTCTGGAAGCTACTGCAATACAGAGAATGTATTCACAATATTGGCTGAATGTGTTGTATGATAAAGGTTTTAGGCTAAAGAAAACCTGAAACAGATCTGCAGCAGAAGCACGCAATTCTTACTCCCAAAATTGTATATATAATTCAATTATTGATATAATAATATTGTTTCACAGGTCTAACTTACCTTTTAATCCAAGTTCTCCAAACTGCTTTCAAAACATTGATTACTAGGGTTTCACACCAACCCTGAGTGGTAGATACCAGCCTTGTTCACTTATGTTAATTGAATTACTGCATTAAAAAAAAACAAACCACAAACAAAATCTGCACTCGGTTTTCCTCGATGATAGAACATGCTTGCTGCTGCAACAGAAATTAACCTTTTGTCAACAGCTGTTAACAAGAAGGTTACAAAGACCTTGACTTCCTAAACTACGGAAATAGCTAAGAAGCAGCAGTAGTCTGACATCTGAATTTTAATACACTAACCCCTTAGGAAGCTTATCAGAAGGGTAGGGGGAAGTATTTGTGCAAAATGCTTTTATTTGACTGTTTTCTCTCCATTCAGGAAGAGCAGTTGCCCTAACAATGGCATGAATCTAGTGTATCGGTGAGTTGTATCCCTTGAACTCCAACTTACAGAACAAAAGACTTCTAAGAAGCATCCATGCAGCAGATGTTTAGTTATCTGAAGTGTCAGAATGCCAATTAGATATTGAACATGGCAGGAGGAGGGTGGAGTTTCCAAAACAAATGAATGATGAATAGGAACAGTTCCCGAGTTTGGTCTAAAGTCCTGCTGTTCTTTTGTAAAATGATTTGTGGCAAATTTGTTTTGTCACTGAGGCATAGTTCCCTTCAGGATTTAAGTGATTTTTATAATCACTCCAAGGAAACTTAAAAAAAAAAAAAAAAAAAAAGAAAGAAAGAAAGAAAGAAAGAAAAAAGAAAAAAAAAATAATATTAGGATAAAATGCCCTATTTGTTATGAACAAAATGTCGCTGAAAATGAACATGATTTAAAGTGTAACCAAGTAATCCTGTCTCCCATGAGGTTCATACATCGGGGCTACTCCCCCACAGTGAAATCCTAGCCTTGCATTGAAATAGAGGATTCTTTTTCAGGTGGGGGGAGTGGGGGGTCAAAACATGAATGAATTTAGTGAAAATGGTTTGTCTCAGAGATTAAATTTTAAATTTTGCTGCTACTCAGTGCCTGGGTAATCTTGTACATGGCAGCATGAAGGGAGTTAAAAAAAATCAACTAGGTTAAAAAAAATGCCTCCATAGCTGACTTGCATTTTTATTGTCATTGACCTCAGTAAATCATTGTTAGAAATTCATATAACGTGGACATTTTTAGTTCAGCATTTCATGTACGTGTAAAATAGTTGTCTTTGACTTGCAAAATTCTCCAGATTGTTCTTGCTTAATAGTTGCTTGCAACTTGTAAAAGTACTTGGCACAACTGATTCTGTGTCTGTCAAATAAGAATACTGGACAGTATAAAATACCAGGCAAAACAGCAGAGAGGAAATTGGACTTGCATTGACTTAAATAAGCAAGTGCTGTGACAAAATTATTTAGTTCTCTTTTGACCTTTTGAGGTCACGTTTGACTATTTATGCTATCTCCTAATGCTTTACTTCTCCCTGCCTGGTAACAATTATGTGTTTATGCTGTTCTTTGCCTCCCCAGTTGGTATATTAAACAATCACTAGTTACTGCATAAAAATATACATTCCTATTTTGGAGCTTCCTGTAAACACCCCTCTACTTTCAAATGCTCTATTTAAACAGCTGAATAAAAACCTGCATGTTTTAGCCATGTTGATTGATTTGTTTAAAACAGAAACCAAAATAAAAATAGAAACCAAGTATTAAAAATTTGAATCATTTTTTTTTTATCCAGATATGGGACATATAAAGTGAATAATAAAATTGGTTTGGGGCAGAGGGGAGTTGAGTGATGTAGGTAGATTGAGATTTTGTTTACACTAATGTTAGAAGAAAATTCAGCTGAACACAGTACCAATAGTTGTTTTTTTATCATCTTTAAGTGTAGTATTTGGCCCTTTTTTCTTAGGTGAGGTAGTGCTAAGAAAATTCAGTGTGAGACCTCTTACTGTCCTACATATGGCAATTCTTGTCAAGTTCAGCAGAAAAGGCAGTAAGAATTAAGGGTCTCAGGGTTGTCTTTGAGAACTTGATGCTATAAAGTGGTGAGTAAGTTCTACTTCCAGAGCTCATTTATAACTTGAGTGAAAGAGATTTTATATTTAAGATATTTGGAGAATCCATCTTCTACTAAACAGCAGTTACTTTCAGACAGTATTGATGTTAACTTTTCATGGAAAGTATCCAGCCACTATAAAACCTGTTTAATTTCTTCTTTTTTTTTTTTTTTTTTAATTGTATGTTCTCTAGTTCAATGGTGCAACTTGAAAATAATTCAGGCAATTTATTGTTGCTACCATTGAGAGCCAGATTGAGCAATTCCACCTAACTCAGTATTTCAATGCATTTCAATAAGGCTGTTAAGCACTAAATAGGTCATGCACTTTGCCCACCTGGTTCTTTGTTGTAGGGCTTAAAAGCATTGAAGTCTTACGGGAAATTGTTTATGGAATACAAATTCTTTTCTTGCATTCTTAGTTTACAAACTCTACCTCCAAACTGAATATTCCTTTAGAGAAATTAGCTTGTGAAAATGAAAATGCTAGATGGATCATCTACTTCCTGGGCAGGCTTGATCGTTCTACTTTTAAAAATGTATGCAAGGGCAGACGGTTCAAAGTGAGTGTTAATTGTGTCTAACTAGCTCAAGCATGTATAGTTTTCCACTTAACCACAGAAACCAAATCACTGTTGAAATCTGAACATGGCTCTTGCTGTCTTGTATGAAATTAAACCGACACGGTGTCCTTTAATACATCCTCTTGGTACTCCAGAGGCAGGGAACAAAGTGGTATGACATGCACACCCCACATTAAGGATGCCAACAGAAACTGACAGAATCTCTGCACTCGATGACGTTACAGTACGTAAAGCAGTGAAACGGGACAGGAAAGCCATTTCCCATGCTATTTCCTGATTTCCTGCTCTCTGCATTCCTGCACATAAACCTTTAATTCATTTCAGAATGCAGAGGTCATGACAAAAAGTCAGAGGATAAATATACCCTTTTGACAAACAGAAGGTTGACAGCAATTTTTACCCAAATGTTTCTGAGGCCAGGTGTTTCCCATATACTGTATTGAAATGTGTACCTCTAAATGTTTTGTTAGCATTTGAACTGTAAACACTCTTAAGCATTATGCTCAAAAATAATTTCTTGGTGGCAAGGCAGTAACGTTCCCATCTGTGTTTGTGCAAGTCCAATGGTCTGTCTAACCAAAGAGATTTGGGGTTCCAGTGACCTAGGGACTGCATGGTGTAAACCAGATGTCCCGTTCACATACAGTGAATGGCAACTAACGTAGAAATTACATACTTAATATTCTGTTATGATTGAGCAATGCATGTATATGCTGTTGAGTAACAGAGCAGTCAAAGATTTCAATGAGAAATCACAAGGGATATACTGGTATTGAAAAAGAAAAGCCTGGCTCCTCCCCCAGCATCCTACTGTCCCTGGGATCCAAGGGTGAAAACACAAGCTCAAGAGCAGAGTCCCACAAAAGTGGGCTCTCTATACCCTTTGCAGACTGACAAGCCTTTCATAAATGCACAGAAAATAAGCTTTTAATTGTAGAGGCTGTAGTGGCTACAAGGTTTCCTTGAACATGTTTGGGAGACCAAGGCTGGGAGCCACAGGGAGAGCTTGCTGGAGCCTGGAGGCAGTGAGGGGCTCTGAAGGTATCTTCTGCAGCCCAGTTACTCAGCCTGGACCTCCACCTATTAAATCTTCCCCCTGTGTACAAAATTTTGGAAACCTTTGCCCTATTGTCCTCCACAGCTTGATATCTCATTAGTGTTGCAGATAACTGGGCATTTTAAAACCACATTTGTCACCCCAGAAATATATGGCAGGGTGAGAAAACATCCATTTTGCCAAGATCTGAGGTGTGTGTAGGTGGTGCGTGTTTGCAGGTGTCAGCAGACTTGATAAAATGTTTTCTCTGTCCTTTTCTGGAAACAAACCAAACCCTGCCTGTTTCTCAGATGAAGAGGAATTATATACCTTATGAATTTCAGTGCTTGTATTCTGGTGTTTCAAAAGGTCCATTCAGAATGTAATCTTCAAAGCACAGAATCAGTCTGTGTGCAGGAGAGGCCAGAAAGCAGGTATGGTTTCATCTGTATTTAGCCAACTTTTCTGTGGAAAAACTATCAACTCCAACCTTAGTTCTTTTTGCAAAATGTTCATGGTTTTAATTACACTTTGCTAAATTAAGTTTTTGCAGCATATTCCTAGAACTGGAGCCAGTGGATTTACTGGAAATATTCTCTTTCCCTAATATCCATATTTAATTCCACTAAGAGCAATTGCAAGCCATGCTGTCTCCTAAGTCTTTATTTTTCTCCTTGTTTACAATCTCTGTTACTGTCCATACCTGCTAAGTATGAGTGAAAAATGGTGTAAAATACTACCAAATGCAAATGAAGGAGAGGGAGCAGGTGTGCTGAAATTGTCTCACGTGGCAAAGAGCTACCAAAGTCTTTTAGAATATTGATCTAGTGCATTTCAGCGTAGTGAAAAAGATTTGAAGAATATAATGTGGGATCCCTGAATCATTAGCGTGCAATTATTTGTTGTTGTTTCTTGTTATAAGAACAGACTGAACTTCTGCCTTTTCTGAGATGTCAAGGCCAAAACTGGTGATTTGATTCTTGGTTGCATAAAGTAGAAGGCAACAAATGGGGGAGAGGAGTTTTATCACCTGTTTCACAAAACAAAATAGAGGGCTCATAAATGAAGGTAAAAAAATCTAGTGGCTGGAAGCTGGCCAGCTAAGCCAGGAATAAGGCACCAACTTCTGACTGCACTTGACTGCTCAGATAATCTACCAGGGCCAAATCCTGCACTGTTGCTTGATATTTTAAAAATAATTATCTGTTCTGTTTGAGTGATAAAACAGAAGCACAGCATGCATTACGACATGCTGGGAGGTGTGCATTGGATCTCCCAGGATGTAGCAGAGACTGGCAGCAAAAATTCTGCAGTGAAATGCAGAATACACAGGCTTCAGTAACCACCCAGGTGGATTGCACTCCTGGGTAACAAATGCTGCATTCCCCAAGGGCAGGGTGGCCATCCACGAGTCCTAGCTCAGACTAGTGGTTATGTGCCGCAGTCCAAGTCAATAAAGTGCATGAGTTTTGTTTAGCTAAAAAACCTACAGGATTAGATGGCTTAACTTCAAATGATCCCTGATAAGCAAGAAGAAAATACACACCATCAATTTCCTATTATTTTGAAAAGAAGAGCTTAAAGAGAAAAGGGGTGACTGTAAGTGACTGTGAGCAGTAGAGGTTCAGTGGTATTACAGATGGTCTTTACAACCGTAACAGCCTACAAGGCTTCCCTGCTGAGATACTCTGGCTTAAAATTATTTAAAACACATCTCAATACCTTTACCTTTTGGGTTTTTTCCCCAGAGCAAGAGGAATATTGAATCATTCAAGTAAAAATAGAACGGGACTTGCCTTTAAATAAATCACAAAAATATGAAAACAGGAGGTCAGCCTCCCTTCTGCAAATGCAAGATTTTGTGTTGTGCTTCTGCTTGCATGAGGTGTGGGACTTGGCAGTGATCTGTTGGACCAAAAAAATTCTGCACTGCTAAGTGGGGGTAGGGAATAACAAAAAATTGGAGAGACAATGGAAAAGAAAAATTGTTTTTTCTGCTCTTTTTAGCTCCCTTTTCAACCTTCTCAAGAGTATATGTTGGTAATGCTATCCTCACGTTGAGGACTTGCAGCCATAGACAGGATACAACTGAGAAACACACACAAACAGGCAGAGGTGGATGGCACCAAGGGGATGTTACTGCCCAGATCAATGTTTCCTGCAATCCAAACCACTGTACTTTGCTTGAAATGAATTGATTGCAGTTGTTTGGATGTCATTGGCTCCCTGGCATTAACCCTCCTAACATCTTCCAAAGTGACTTCTCCCCTTGAAAAATTAAAGACTATTATGTACTTAGCCTCATACATTAAATCTCCCAAGGGACGTCTGTGCATTACTATGGCTTATTTTGACAAAGGTGCTTGTAGTGGCTGACCTAAGCAAACACACTCTACAAAAGGTAAATTCAATGTATAACTGCAGCCTGTTTCAAAAATTGTTTGGTAAAACCTGGAAAATACTACTGAAAAAATAAAACAATCCACTTTGCACATAACAGTGATTATTTGCTTTAGAAGTCAACTTGGTTTCATTAGATACCAAAGTTTGAAGGCAACCTTCAAAGACAACCCTCCTTGCCCCTGTCCCCCAAATAAAATCCAAATGAGATAAATAAGAGTCCTGTTGCATATTGGTAAGAAAAACTACATTTACATCAATGTAACCAACTATCTTATCACAGCCATTGCAGACTTCAAGGTCTCTATTAACATGAGGGCAGGGAAAATCTTCAGTGGTGAAATCAGTCAATTAACAGGGTGGTTTTGGTCCCTTTCAGTTTTTATGACGTGATGTGAATTACAATGCATCATGGGTTTAATGAAGTCATCATATCCTCTCAGATTATTCAGCTGACCTAAGGATCCTTAAATTCCTCCTGTGTTTTAAAATGACTCACTTACAGAAACGTTTCCCCTCAATTGTAACAAGAGGACTCTGATATTTGTGAGATTGGAGCTGGTGGTGTTTCTGCTGTAAAGAAGACCTCACAGTGTGTTCCCACAGTAGTGGCTTTGATTTTTAACAGATACTCAGTTAGTAGGTGACCAGAGATATACAGAGAAACAAATATAATAACTTTACAGGATAATGAATAAATATATTAAGATCTTGCACATTTCTTGCATTTTGTAATGGACTCAAGCGGCTGTAAAGCAGAATGTGAAGTGTTATTTTGGTTTTGTTTCCTTTCTTGTCTTGTGGTTCAAATTCAGAACGTTGAATCATCATGCGATGGCTTGAAATGCATTTTTCAAGTCTTGTGTCAGCTTCCTTTAAACTGGGAAAATTAGACATAAAAAACCTACTAGATTAAGAATACCATATTTCAACACCATATTTAATGACCTGGCTAAGGAGGTTCAAGGTGATGCAAGGAAGAGGACTTCTCCAGGTGTATTCTGTAGCCTCCCTGGTGACATGGTCATGCTGAGGGCTAGGAACTATCTTGTTTTCTTGAGAGCATCTTCCCAGCTACTTAGACCCAAGTCCTCCAGGTTGTTCAGACTCATCAAGCCTCTCCTGTGGTGTCCTGGCCAGCAGGAGACACTGCCTGGAGGTGGCCCCTGAGCTTCTCGCATGGTGCAGAACTGCTGCTCTAAAGAAACCAGCAAACTGGGCAGAGGTGTCCAGGTTAGTCACTAAGATAAGCCACCTTCCTCTAGAGACCAGGTGCCTCCCTAAGCACTGTTTGCACCTTGTAAAATGAAGAAATCATTGTAACGTTTTTCCTAAAACATGACATTTATAGAGGAATAAATCGAGAAAGGAACTTCTTGGTATTATTAGGTCTCTAATGTGAGTTTGCTCTGGGCATGCAGCAATCCCTGACAGCCACTTTCATTTGCTTACTGTTTAACAATCTTTTCTAAGACATTGATAGTTTCACTCTAACTACTCTGTACCATATTTTTATTGTTGTTGTTACTGGCAATGTTATTAAAGAGTTTCTGAAGTATTAAACAGCTTTTTTCTCAGTGGGGACCTCCCTGGGATAGGACAAGTCAGATTGACCTTAGAGACCCCTGTTATTTCTAGGTACATAATGCATGTTCCATCTTTAACCTCCCAGCTTAGCATCTTTCATCACCATCAGTTACCTGCCTTTTTTGTTGCTGTTGTTCAAAACATCTGCAATACAAAATGCAGCTACTGTCTGACCCCAAGCACCTCCAGAGTAACATGTAATTCATAGCTAGTTACAGGCTGTGAAACAGGTCTGCCAATGCACACTGGAATAATAGCAACTAACACTGAGAAGGCAAGTTTGAGATCTTCTAGGTATTACCTGTAAAACTGGCATGACAAGGTGGCATTTTTCATGACTGGAATTTGACAGCTGAAATGTACCAGTACAGTAACACTGCAGTGAAAACAGTGCCAAGGGTCTGCTGACTGCAGAGCATTGTTCAGCTCTCAAACTGGGGTAACTTGGAATAAACCCCAATGCTTTCCCCTGGTAAACAGGAAGTCATTCCCTTGACAAAAACCACAAAGCCCTACCTGCTACAAAGAAAGGCAAATGAGATTTTCTTCCCTCCTTCTATGGACTGAATTTGGGGATCTGTCCAGCCTTCACAACAGAAGTGTTGGCCCAGTTGGCTGTAACTTCATAAACTATTCCAGTGCTGAGGAAAGTTGTCCTGCATATATCCCACATGGCTAAAAGGAGTTAAATTGTATCTTAGCCACTGGAGTAATCAGACAGGACTTTAAACATGTTCCAGAAGATGGATCTTGTCCTGGACCATCATTTATCAGGAATAATTGTGCTGCCACCTGTGGAAACCCACTGAAAGGAGAACAACCCAACTGACTGAATCAGGCCCAGCAAGCAGAACTGCATGGCACAAAAATGCCTTTTGCATGATGACTGCTCAGAGCAGAAACCCTGTAATGCAAGTTCTCCTGTTAATTTGTGCAAAGCTATAAAATAATGTCTGGCACTGGATAAGTTCCCAATACTGTAATTTGATTTCAAACTGCATTTAGTTTATTCCTCTGTAGGAAAAGCATCAGCTGTTGCACAGCTCAGTTTCCACTGTCACCAGGGCTAAATGCCACAGATGCAATGCAAATTATCTTCTGAAGGAATAAAGTTAGATTTGCTTTACATATTAGTGTATTTCAGAAGATTATCACATCAATGGAAATTCATTTTTCTACACAACTTGTGTTGGCTTCAGGAAAGTCATTGGGGTATTGTCTTCTTCACAAGCTCTTTAAAGGAAATACTGTGTAATTCAAAAACAAAAATGCATGGGAACTAGTGATACATGGGTCTTCACAAGCTCAGGGCTTGTAGTCACTGTAGATAAGTGTGTTTTTCCCAAATCTTTAAACCTCCTGAGTCTGCAGAATTGGGACAGAAAATCTCATTTGAAAACAAAAAGTTGCAATGATTGTTTTTGTTATTTTATTTAAGTTTAATCACACATTTTAGATCCAGACCAAGTAGCTTTCTCTCATCAAGTTTCAGAGCATGTGTAACTGTGAAAGCAACTTATACCTGGGCTAAACCAAAGCTCACTGGTATTGTGAAAGCATGACAGCAAAGATGGATTGTCTTCCAAGGACTTTGGGATGGTGATCTGAATTTTCAGACCTGCAGCCTAGGTTGGCAGTTTCCTTCCCAAACCAGGTAGACATTTACTAGACCAGTAAATGGGAGGGAGAATGGGAGCACAAAATGCTGTTCTAGTTCAAACTACAGAAAGCCAAAGGGGGACAAAGGAGAAAAATCTCTGGTTCGTTTCTATTTCCCTTTCCCTTCTGAGGTCTGTATTATTTTTGGACAACTGCTCTGTGAGTCTTGGCATCAAAATGTCTGTAGCTCCAGGGCAGGCCTACAAGACAGGCTGTGCCACCACCAGAGCAACCAGTACTCCCAGCTTCTTCCCACATGACTGGGAGCCAGGATGAGTGAAGATCAGCTCAGAGCAGTTGTCTTCAAATGTCTTTCCCCCTTCCTAGAAACCAGGGGTATTGCTGCTGCTTGGAGAGTGGCCAGCAAAGCAGCATCTCTTTCATTCAGAAGCTACTGGGGACTAAGGGAGCATATTTACACTTTCAGGTTTTGTTTTTTGGAGGCTGAAGGGAATAAAATTGCTTTGGGCAAGGAATTTCTAAATCCAGGATGTCAGTGTTGCAAGGAGGAAGTTGTGGGTTTAGTTCAGCTTTTAATCTAACTCAGTTTTCCTGTCCAGCCACCTCAAAGGCTTCTGGTCTTGTTCTTTTCTCTGGACAGTAGCAGATTTTGATGTCCTTTTTGTACATTATCTTAGCCCCAGTGGTGCAAACTGAGTGCAGCATTTTGATGCAGATACTATTGTGTAATGTCAGAGATTATTTCTTTTACTGTTGATTGTTGTCTGCCTGGACCAGCCACTGGGATCTGAACAATGGCAGGTTTTGTGGTGTGATATTCGACACGCAGGCTGTAAAGAAACTGCTATCTAAGAAACAGTCAGACACAAAGGTATGCTCTGTGACCTTCCTTCTTCCTCTCCTCTTCACAAATTGGGTAACACAATGATATTCAACTTGGGGCTTGCACTTTATCCATTTGTGATGGCTTTTCCATTTCCAAATTTCCTCTGAAAAATAACAGGGTGCAGGAGTGTTATGGGATCTGACACAAAGAAAACCTGCAAAATTGCACTCAGCTAAAGAACAGAAAAATAAGTAAAAGCAAGACTTGTCTGTATTTAACAAAGATCTAGCTGAATGTGTAGAGAACTAAAGAAACAAGTTCCATGTATGTATGAACTGTGATGCACTGTCAGCATATCCTTCCCAAAATACACAGGAGTCAGGAGCTGTCCTGGGGAACAGCAAGGCAACGTTTTCAAAGTTTCTTTTTTCTTTCTCCCCTCAGAAAATCCGGGACTCCAACCTCAATGATTGTTTCATGCTAAATAATATTAGCATTTAAATAGCCCAGCATTGTAGTTAACAACTGGGTGAGAGTAATGGGAGGATGGCAGTGCTGGGTTCACACCTCTGGTCCTCATTCCGCTGGGGACCGCTGCTGCCTCCTACCCTCGGCTGTGTTAAGAGGAGGCAGCCCTTTTCGCTCCTTTGTTTAAGATCTTTGCAGGGATAATGAAGATCTAGCAGCAGCTAGAAAAAGCTAAAATCCTAGGCCTGTCTTTGAGGCTTTGCCTACAACCCTGTATAAGCCCGTATTTCTGCTTGAAATATTACCCTGATCAAGTAACTCTCAACAAACTGCTTGAAAGACATTTAAAAATTCTCATTTTGTTTCATTTAATAAGCTTGACATGCTTTTGCCTGTAAGGAAACTGCACAGAATATGTGTATACTCAGGTGTCCTTATTGTCACAGTTGATATGTTGCCATGGAGGAAGGCTATTTATGAGAGGAAATTAAATTAGATCACCTCTGTGCGCATTTATCTGCGCACAGCACAGCTTCGGTCTTAAGGAGAGGGAGCTCTTGTGGGAATGCAATTAATAGATGCAGGTGCACAGAAAAAAAAATAAAATGCATTTCTTCTGGACCTCTGAAAGATGCAGATGGTATTCAGGAGAAACGTTGCTCTTTGGCATGCTAATCACTGAATTTCACAAGTACGAGGTGATTTATTTTGCACAAATTTCATAATTAGCAAAATGTATTGGTTTTCCAGGGGTCTCTTCAAAAGATAAGAGATGCAGTTGTTTAAGGTAGGGAATGTAAATCATTTGCAGCTCATGTAGAAACCTGTTAAAGATATCGTAGTCTTGTCTGATGCAGTGTCCCATAGCAGTTGGTTGGATAAAAAGAGGTGTCCTAATGCCAGAAAATCCTGGGGTCCTGCTGCAGCTCAGGGCTCTGAGAGGCAACCTAGGTGAGAGGAATGTGTGTGATTAGCAGAAGGGGAGAAAGCTGTATTTAAAAGAATATGGATCTTCTGAAAGAAGGACAGGAGGCCATGGGAAGAAGGGCCTGTGTGTCAATAGGAACTTTCTGCCCCAGGTCTGTGGAAATAAAAAAGAGACATGGATAAAATCTAAACCAGATCCTCAGTACTGATAGATTTATTTGTTGGTGCATTGTTTTGTTGTTTTTTTTCCTTCTGTCACATCTTTAGCAGCATCTCAGCCTATAATACATAAGCATAACACACTGGAAGAAGAATTAATCCTGCAAATGTAACAGTGAATGGACTAAAGCAGAAGCCTGACACTGTGAGCAGAGGCCAGATGTCCTAGCCACCAGTAGGTGAGAAGGGGGGGACAGTAACTGAGCACGTAGCAGAGTATTCAGATTTTTTAGGCAGCATGGGTAACAATTGCCAGAACACAGAGATTAAAACATCAAATATTGTGGCAGTCATTTCTATAATTATGTATCTTTTAGTCATTGGGCCCTGGTTAGAGTCCAGTTTCACATAATGTCCAGGCTGGCCAGACATGGAAAGCAGCTGAAGTCTAACTACAAGGAGGTCCCTGTGTGACCACTCTGGTGGGCACTGGGATAACCAGCAGCACATCCCACTTCCTTGCTTAGGGAGGAGGAGGCTGTGGGGTGTCCAGACTATAAACCAGATTAGGAATTGGCCCAAGTAAAACTAACCTGGCATTAATAAGTTGTTTGTTTTTTATTTTCTGTTAAATTGTAATTGTAGGTGCCAAGGTCTGGGCTTTCACTGCACAGACTTGCTGATGAGGTCTCAGCATTGTGTCCGTCCATCTGTTTCCCCCCCCCAGACGTTGTTTGACTGGAGTTGGGTTTTATACCAGCTTGAAGGAGTTAAATTTGCCCTTGGAGGGGCCCAGATGCAGGGCAGGGTAGATGGGCAGGAGCAAGCCCGGGGAGAGGGACCCTCCCCTCCCGCAGCCCTTCATGAGCACAGCATCACAGCCTATGGAATTCCCTCATTTGGATTCGGTTAATGAAGTAGGGAGACTCCTAATTAGCCATTTGAATCTCTGACCAATCAATTCAGACTCCGTGGCAATACTTAGCACTTATTTTGCTTCACGGGGCAACAGATGTAATATTTTATAACTATAGGTAATTATCCTCAGTTTAAAAACAAGAAAATTGAGCCCCAAGGTCACCAGAACTACAAAGTCAGGTACAGCACAAGGTACCATCTGTATGTGGTAAAAAAATCCTCATCAGGAGCCATGAGCTCAGTAGGAAATTGCACATACTGTTTATTCTGGAAGTAAGCACAGCAGATGATGACAAAACTGTAACTCATATCAAACACATAAATTACACATTAACAATGCTTTAACAATAAACAAATGTAACACATGCAGTTGAATTAGGTTAGGTAGCTATGTCACCTTAAAAGGTGATGAGATTTTTAAAATAGATCTTGGACTTATAAATTTCATGAGAGGTGTACTTAAATAACCCTGGTTTAAAAAAAAATGTACAGTATATTTTCTGAGGTTTTGTCACAAAGGAGAATGAATTGATAGCAACTTTTCTTTTTCTTCTCCGCTCAGCCATAATCCAGACAAAATCTGTACAATAAATTTTACTTCTGGGCTGAAATCCTGTATTACAGGTTGCAGCCCAGAGCGAAATTTCAGAGATGAGCCACGTAAGCTCTGAAAATAGGAGCTGATAATGATAACAATCAGTGACCAACCTTTAGCTATGCCTGTGCTAGTGTGTGTCACTATAATACAATTTTGTATGTTAAACAACAGATGTCAAACAGAAGAAAGGAAAGAGGCCTTTGCTTTTCTTCTGTTGTGGACCTTGTTCTTCCAAAGCAGCCATTTTTTCAGTTGCCATGACAGTGTTAATAGGAGTTTATCATTTTCCCATGCCTGCTGCATACTAATGAGGGATCAATTCATGAATGTTATCTGTAAGGCTAAGAAGGGTCCAGCACCACAATCTGGGGTGCATTCAGTACTCGGAGCAGCACCTCTGGCTGCAGCCCTGCAGTTGCAACACCCAGTTTTATAAGGAGCAGAGTTTCTGCTGTTCACCTTTTATTCATTGCTGTATGGGGATATGCGGCAGACAGAGCTAACGACTGAATGTAGCAACCAAAATGTTTGTCTTGCTATTTCCTGATTTGTCCTGGGGAAAAGTGCCTGTGAAATATTCACAGAGATAAGGGAATTGCTTCAGCTGTGTGTCATGGGGAAAGCAGAGATTTCTGTGAATTTGGCTTAACTTTGGGACCTGGAAACTTTTCATTTGGAGCACTTTGTTTTAGGCAGTTAGTGAAAAGGCAAATCACACCTTATGCAGGAAAGTGCTGGGGCCTCAGATCACACATTTCAGCAGAGTATTGTGTGTGCTGGGACTGATCCTGCCCTCTCCAACCATTGTCCTCATCTCCCAGTGGTGAAACTAGATTAAGAAACTGAGATTAGGAACTGATTGGAGAACTGATGGAAGTGTTGCTAATCAGTTGTACTCTAAAAGTTAAAGAAAATACTGCAAGTTCCATGATAGAAAATCCAGTACAGCATCATACACTGGAAGAACTCTGTCTCAGACGTAGAGGTTTTCACTCCTTGTAAATTAATTCAGAAATACGTTTTTCAATTGGTGATTATTCATACTTATATTTTGTTTTCTTATAAGTAGCAAAATGAGAGCCAAACAAGTTCTTATTTAAGCAATATAAGAATTTCTAAAGACATATATAGTCACAGTTATAATGCCATTTCTTTCTCCATTTAAATCTTTCAGCTATTTTTTTTCTTCTTCTTTTGGGTCTGTTTGTTTAGCTACTATAAAAGGCCAAAGAAATGAGGGGAGAGAATTTTCCCCTTTTTTTCCACTCCGATAATTTTTTTAAGGAAATCTGAAGGCATTTTGGGCTTTTTGTTTTGTTTTTTGTTATTTGCAGTTGTTCTTTTATCATTATCTTCAGGAAGCAGCATTACCATGTTGCAGATAAGAGGCACATCCAGATGTGCATATCAAAGGATGAACAACTACTTATTAAGAAAAACTTCTTTTACGCCGAGGAAGGTTCAAAGGAATAGTAAAGTCTACGGCATAAGCGACAAAACTGTCTGGCAATTCTGTGCATTGTCAACCTAATGCACAGAACTGGGGGAGAAAACAGTTTCATCAAAAAGAAATGGTGGCAAAATGCATGTAGAAAGACAAAAAGGCATGTAGCTTAAAGAGCAAATAGCATTCTAAGCACTGACATGTTCACCCATTTCTTTAATTCTTGTAAAGTAAAAAAAAAAAAAATCAAATATTGTTAGAACACGCTATTTTTTTAACCTATTTTTTTTTAAAAGTTCCCAAATTATTTGAAGTTTTTCGTGGCTACATCAAAAGATTTGTGTTGCACCCGGGTTGCCTATTCAGAATACGTATTTGGGTGGAGGGCAGATTAAGACAGACTCATGTGTTCCCAGTTGTATAATGCTGGGAAATGTATGAACTTGCAATGAATGTATAGCAATATATTTATGTATTACTCATCATCTGTAAATCAGTTATCTTTAAAACTGAAGGAAAAGCATGTTTAGTTGGTTGTATAACTGTGCAGCTCTGTAAACATGACATAATTCAGAGTTTAGATCTGGCCTTGGAGTGATCTTAAACAGGGTGGTTCCTTCTCTAGCTGTGGTGAGTAGGAGCAATGCCTCGGCCATCCCTCACTCTGCCTTGCTGAAAAAGTACAGCAAAGAGACAAGCTGATGTTAAATGGTTTTATTGGTAAATTGGCTACAAACACATTTTTTCCCTATCTTGCTTTCTCATATAAAGCCACAGACAGTGCAACGTCCTTTCTTTGTGGGTGCCTATCACAAAACATCAGGGGGGTCAAAAGAAGATTTAATGCAGTAATCACTGTTCCTTCTGCTTCAATTCTAGGATTTTATCACTAACACGGTGCTTTATTTACCACATTCCAAGCTGACCTGGAGCTAAAGCACCAACTTTATCTCTATTGCACGTTCAGTGGTAGAGCCATGAGTTTAAGTCTGCTGAAGTGGATGAAAATCAGCTTTTATTCCCTCTCTCTTTCACTGTACTCTCCCACCAGAGGTTGGGAAGAGATCTGCAAGGAGGGGCTGTATTCTCGTAGGTGGAATCACTGCTTTCAGATAGTCCCAAGTTGCTGCAATAGCCGCAATTTAAATGTCTGATCGTATTTCACGTTTAGGAGTTGGTGCACATAAAAATGCTGCTGCGAATCCGGAATCCAGGATTTGCTTTTTGGGGTAGAAATGTGCATTGAGATGAGCAGGGTGTACTCAGGACTCTTCTCGCAAAGTGTTGGGTGAAGTTCAGTTGCAAGCAGCAATATTTTTCATATTTATTTGAAACGCCTTTTGATAGATTGATTGTTCGTAATCAATCTTTCACTGGGAGCAAATTGAAATAAAATCATGCTCAGGTTTGCATCCTGGCAACAGCACAAAATATGATCGTTTAGCAGCTGGCATAATAATTCCAAGTTTCAGAGCTTTTTTAATTTTTAGCTCTTTTGAAAATATGAGATTGCATAATGCACTAGGGTTTATAGAACAGCCTCACATGGCTTTACGTTATAATTTCACATCAGTTTTACCTCAGAGTTTCTAACAGGTCAAGTAACCTTCTGATTTCATTTAAAGTTTCCATTATTCTCTGCTGAAAGGGAAAATCTAGCTCTTGTTTGGACAGCTTTGGTAACTCCAAAGGAAAAATTGGGCATTATAGTGAATACAAAAGATTCACTTTCCATGCATTAGGCTTTTCAATTGCTTTCTTAATGCAAAGTTGGACAGGAGAGTATAGGCAAGAAAAAAAGATCATTTTGTGTCCATGGTCAGATGTCAATATTGACAAAAATAAATGGAATGTAACAATAGATCCTTGCAAAGATGAAGGTCATATGACTAAAATGTCTAACTAGACCTTGCACTATAGCTGTGTCTTATTTCTATCTGTGATAAATCATTGGGCTTTTTTTTTTTTTCTAGTTTAAAACATGCAAAAAGACAGTAAGCCTGGCATTTTAAAACTAGTCCATTTTAAGCAATAATATTGAAGGTGAATCAGAAGTTAAGCACCTGGAGAATTAAAAAAAAAAAAAAGAAGGAAAAAAAAAAGTAAACAAGATAGTGAGAAAAATAGTCTAAGGAGTTCAAAATGTTGATTTCACTGAGGTTTGTGCACATCACTCCCTACTGCATTTTTTAAAATGTCTTTCTTCAAAACTTGGATGATGCAAGCTGCTCCCTCTGCCCAGGGCAGGGGGCTGAATTCCAGTTTGTAAATTGGGTTAATTAGTGATACTCTGTAAACTCATTGTGTCTTACACTGGGAGTTTTCTTCACTTCAGAGTTTCTTGCCCAAGTCAATCCTTTCATGAAATCAGCCTTCAAGATCCATTTTTTTCCTCATCAACATCATTGTTTTAAATGTAAAAAGCAAAGAAATAATTTAGATGCTGTTCAGGATTGAAACCTTTTCCCCTAGAGGCATTTCCTAAAGTGTGGCAGCAAAACACAGCCCTGCACAGCACCATCAGGCTGGCTCCAATGTATGTGTGTGCAGATCACTTCAGAGCACAACTGTAGTGTCACTGAGAGGAGTGACCAGTGACTGAACATCAAGCAAAACCTGCTTTGCTTTATAGAGGTAATAGAAAATTTTGTTTGTGTTTGAGACCTTTGGCTCAGAGACTCTTCAGAATTTCGAAGTGCCATCATTTATACAGTCTCCAAGCACAGTTCCTCTCCTCACTGCAGCATCTCACATCATTGGTGTTCCTACCTGTGCCTTATCACCTGAAGGCCTATAATACAGGCATTACTGGCTAGCTGCATGCCTGAGTATCTCCTGTGAGATGAAAAGATAAATTATTAGATGCCCATTGTTCCTTGTTCAGAAAAAAAAAGACAAAAACAACAACAAAAAAAAACCCAACCAACAAACTAACTTCCAAGCACTTCAATTTGTAGCTGATTTATAGACCTGATGAAAGGTATTTTCTGGACATGGAGTAATTTTTTTAAACAAATTGCCATTTTTTTTGTTGTTGCCAATACAATCTGAAAAGTTACTTGTGTCTTGTCTTGCATGTGGAAAAATTGACCATTAACTTGCCCCCTCCCTGGAGTCATCAAGGCCAGGTTGGATGGGGTCTTGAGCAACCTGATCTAGTGGGAGATGTTCCTGCCCATGCAGGGGGGTTGGAGCTAGATGATCTCTAAGGTCCCTTCCAACCCAAACCATTCTATGATTCTCTATGATTCTATGAACTTAACTCCAGAAGACAAAACAGTAGACAAAGGTTTCCTAACCACAGCATTATCCTCCCAGAGTGCTGAACAGCCTCACCAAGTTTGTTTCAATTACACTGCCATTTCCTAACTGAATCCAAAATATTTCTTCAAAAGGCTCATCTGGTTTAGGGTCATGATCATAGGTGGAAGGTCAGTTAGTAATTTGCTGAGACATTCACTTCTCACTCAAATAGTCTTTCATAAATCTTAAAGGAATGCAACCGTTTATGCCAAAAGAAGCAGGGGAGGTGGATGGCAACAGAGGGTAAAAGATATTTACACAAAACTTATTTCTTCAAATTCAGTGCAAGTATTAGTTTTTCCTCTTTGTGCCCATGAAAAATGAGGCTGTTTCCCCACCTCCAAGGCTGGGGAGCTACATTGTTCCCATGCACAAGAGGTTTCTGTCCAGCCTCGGTGCAGGATCTGCCAGGAGATAGGTCAATGTGCCTATATTCACTGGTTATATCTAAGGACATAGGTGTGCATATAATAATGCTGGGTTTAGCCACCCTTGCCTCAGTGTGCCAGCACAGCCATCGTGGGGACAGGCCAAAAGAGGACTGGGAAAAATCCACCCAAAATTTCAACAAAAACAACATGGCAAGGTTGTTTTATTTTATTGTCTGATGAGCTCAATTTGATACGTGGAGGCTGTGCATGGCCCAGTCCATGTAAAGGGACCTCTGGACAAAACCTCCAAATGGCAGACGTGGGGTGGCCCTGGCAGACATGGCACTGGTGTCCTTAGTGGCCACCTCTGTCTGGCTACAAGGGGATGCTGTGAGCTGCCTTCTCCTCTCCACCAGCAACTGGACTTCAGATGCTACTTCAGCAGTGCTGCCAATAACTGCTGGGGAGAACAGGCTGCCTGGTCTGGTCCCTGATGGGAAACTTTCAAGTACTGCCAATTTTAGTGCAATGCCAACAGGCTTTTGAAGAGATTAGACAGATTCATTTCTCTGATTCTGAATATGAATAGTAACACTATGGGAAATTCTTATTCTAAATGCGATCAGTCTGGCTCCTAGACTGCAGTAAGTGAGCCTGAGCTTATCTGATCCTGGTGTAAATACAATGTGCCTGTCCAGGAGAGCCAACACTGCTGCTGCTGAACAGCAAAAGTACCTTAAATAGATGGTAAAATAAACTATTTATCAGATGCAAAGAGTAGAGGAAGAATTCCCAGCATACTGTTAGTTGTGCTGGAAAATGTACATAAATAATCTCAGTGTTTCTGTTTTCTTGTGTAGCTGGGTTTAATTATGCTCATTCCACAAGAGTGTTTTTCCTCACAAACAATAGTTTGTGAAGTTTGTTAGTTGAAAGCTGCTAGAAAAGATGTCAAGTGTTAGTACTGATATATCAATATTGGTTTTGTCTCTAAAAAAAATTACTGACTTCATAAATCTATGCTATAGAATTATCCAGTGAAAGCAGAATTTTTAGTGCCTCTAATAAAAAATATATGGGCTGATTGTCCCCTCATGATTATTGGTAGAGCACACAAAAGAGTTCTCCACAGCGTTTCTGAACATGGGTTTGATGATGAGGTGTGAAATGTGTCAGTGATTTGTTTTGTGTTTGTTCCTTTCATTTCTAGATCACTCATGACAAACAGCAATGTATCAGCAGGACGAGACAATTTACCACTGCATGAGCTAAAAGGTGAAAAAAGTTCCATACATTTTATATCCCTTTTGTAGTCACTATACTGCACTAAAGATGACTGTGGGTCACAGTGCTTGTACTCAGCATAGTTGATGTGTTAATAACTTCTTCAAATGATCTCACCCTATTTATTTTAGGGTCCTTAGATAAGGGTGACTGTTGCCTGGGCTTTCTTCCACAACAACCCCTTTCCTCATGTGACTCAAATAATTACTTTCTTATTAAAATTTTTAAAAAACAACAACCAAAACCCCCAGCTGAAGCTTTTCCCCCTTCTCAACTGAATGGATTTTTCCTTTGTACATGACAGTTTAGGGGGGGGGAGAATTTTGTGCTTTAACTACTCATGTGACTGAGTCACATGCATATCAGCTACAAAAGGAGCTTTGGCATGTTATGTATAAATCTCCATTAAGAGAGAAAATAGGAAAGTTTTACGTGACTAGTATCTCATTCACAATAATTAACTCATTAACCATCTCAGACTACTATACAATCGAGGTCAAAACAACCAGGCAAAAGAAACATTTTGGTCATGTTGTGGTACCTACAGGAATAGTGGCTATTAGTGTTCTCACTCTTTAGTTCTCTTGGTATAAAATAAATCTTTATAAATTTAAAGCCTTTTGTCCTGATTTGTGCAGGAAAGGAGACCCATGTGGTAACATGGTGTCTGTCTCTTTCTGTAGACATTTCTCCTCAAACGACTAAAATTTGCTGCCTGGTCTGACCTAAATTTGTTGGGGAGCCAGAAGTCTCGTAGATCATGATGCATTGAATGAAAATAGCTGGATATCAGAGAAGGACGTTGGTATTTCCAGATTGCAGAGAGGCCTGTAATGTATTCAGGCTCTGGCCTTTTTTACCTCTCCAGAATCTGCAGGACCAGTCTGATGTTAACCTGTTAGCTGATGGGATCGACCTCTACTTAGGTGTCTGCTCACCTCCCAGCACAGAAAGGCCCTTGTGCTGTGTCTTCCCTGACAACACGTTGTTGTCCCCGGGGCACAGGGGGCAGCAGGAGCTGTGGGGCAGGGAGCCCTGCGAGGCCAGGGCACTGCTGAGTACGGGGCGCGTAGGTGAGGTCACAGTGGCGCAAGTGGCAATGACCTCACCTCCCTGCCATAAACACCAAAGCCCCTTGTCTCCAACTTGGTTATCTCACTGTAAAATCCCCACCGCAGGCTCCTCGGCTTGTTGAAAAAGACACCTTTGTGTCAGTGAAAACAAAGCCTTAAAGGTCCCCGTTCAGAAAAGCTTTGAAACATGCACAGGTCTGAAACATTCACATCCCCCAATGTCAGCGATTTTCTTCCCAAATTAGACTACAACCATGTTTTCAATGTAAAATATTAATTTAAAAATTGTTTTTCCTAAACACTACCTATTATACCAGCAGTTGCTCTTTCTGTAAGATTTCCCCCAGCAAACAAATCTCTTATGGGGGAAAAAACACAGGGACGTGCGGACAAACAAGTAAAATTACCTTTTTTTTTTTTTTTTTAATTTGAAGCAAATACTGAGGTTTGTTTCCAGCCCTCCATCTGCCAAAGATACAAGAACTCTTTTGTTTCCTGCCACATTAAACCAAAAAGCAGCAACTTACTGAAACAGCCTGGCATTTCATCTATTTGCATTTTACATTGATTTTGAATTAAAACTCTGCTGAAGGCAAGTTCCGCTCTCTGAGAGTGTGTATCCACCACCCTGGTAGTGTCCAGGTAACCTCATTTGCAGCAACTCAGTGTAACTCTGCTGTAGGACCTTCAGTACTGTGGGATATTATACATTTTAAACAGGAATAATATGTTTAATATGGGAACCGTCCAAAATGTTCTGTGCTCGGTCAGGGCTGAAGAACTGCTCTGGCATTTTAGACTTAATCAGGTTTGTTCCTTCTGTTTCAGCCAAGCATTTACATCAGCGTGTGCTCACATCTTTGAGGGGAGCAAGAAGTAGTCTGAGAGACAATGCTCTTCCTGATAAGGAGAGAAGGACCATCTCAGCCAGGTACTGTGATTTGCTCTGTCTTCCCTTTGCAGCAGAGATGCTGGAGCTAAGTGGTTGTTGTCATTAAGCTGTAAAGGCAGGAGTCTGTGTGAGAAGGAAATGGGCACATAAAGCCATCCCCTAAAAAAGGCAACATCCCTGAGATTACTCTGGTTTTAAGAGGCTTTTTAATTTGTCAGTCAGTGAAAGGAAATGCAGCTTTTGTGCAAAAGTTCTGATAAATCTTTTTCTGGCAAGCAGCACCCAAAGTGTGGCAGGGGCAGGTTGTCTGCAGGTGTGAAAAGGGTCTGCAGCCAACCAAGCTGCATGGAGCTGTGTCAGCTCCAGGTATCATCTCCGCTGGAGAGACAAGTAAAGCAGAGCTTGGCCTCCAGATAGCTTTGACTAAACAGGTTTTTCTTCAATCTCATGGCCTGAGAGACAACCTTCTCTTTTCATGACATCTTAATAATGTTGGAGCAAGGTGGAATCAGGAGGTGACGGTGAAAAATAACGGGTAGGTGTTAGCCCAAGAAGCTTGTGTCAGTGTCTGCACAATTTCCACTTGCAATGTGTTTGCTCCAGCACTTAGGGCTGTAATTCATGGCCAGTGGTATGACACAGGCTGGTTGTCCGTCATTCCCGGTGGGAACTGTAGAGACTGCACATCCTTTCAGAACTGTAATGTTCCCTAAAGACTTGGGGGACCATACCCACCCTTCTAGTCTTCAAAAGTGGAGTTGGAGCATGCTCTTTTGTGGGAGGACAGAATGCAACAAGCCAGTCCAGGCTGTGCATAACCATCCTAGCATTCCCAAACGTTATCAAGCACCAGTGAGCATTAATTTACAAGGTCATTCTGAGTTGTAAATTGATCTAGACCCACTTAGGCATTTTTGACTCTTCAGGCTTCACAGTTTTGGTCCTTAGGCTTCATTGCATGGAATGATTTCTTTCTGGAACAGTATGAAAACCCTGTTTGCATTTAGTGCTCAGCAAGAAACAGCTTGACTTTGTGTTCTGGACAGTTTGTAAAGGAATTCTCACTGAAATTGTTGTTTATAGTCATAACTAAAAGGCATTTCATTTCATGCTTCATTTTAAATGCAGCTCTTATGCTCGCTAATCATAAAACACAAACTGGTCCCTGCAGTTGAAAAAGCCAGTAAAGCACAGAAATTATTCTGACATGTTCTTGTTTCCATTAAAAATGCCCCACGTCTTGTATTTGCACGGTTGCTAATATGATTTAGGTCTGGCCTGCTAAGCTCTTAGCAGTATACTGTAGGTCTAACTGTATGATTTTTCCAAAGAGGAATACCAGCTTTTCTGCTTTCTGTGTCGCAGAAACTCTCCTGCTGGGAACCTGCAGCAGGGTTCAAGGTCCGGGGGGGACACGGGGGGGGCACTTCCAGCCCCACTTCCTTCTCCAGGCAGGGAGCGGGGGATCCCCAGGGCTCCCGGCTCCCCTCGGGGCACTGCCTCCTTGGCGCTTACCAGCTTGCAGCCACACCTGCTCAAGGCTACTAAACTCTTTTATGAGAAAAAACCTTAATACCTTCCAGTAAAAATCATTGCCGAGGTTCCCACCCCCGCGCCTCCCTTTCCGTTCCCCTCCACATCACATCTTCCAACCCAATGCCCCGCTGACGGGTGCAATCCCATCTCTGGTTTTTATACATTTGGAATAAACATTTCCTGAAGCTCATAAACACCTTAGTCATTTTTCAGTGCAGTGAACAATGTTTACTGCCTAAATACAAAAACTATGATGGGATTAGTGCTTCGGAGGCTCACTGCCTGATCCCGTGTAGGAGGGCCGAATTTGGGGCCAGGTTTTCATTTTGAATACAGAGGGCCCCGCTTTTAATTACTCATAGTGATGATTGCAACTTCCAGCATTAAACGGTGAGCACTGTCTGACCAAAGCTCATTTTACAGCAGTTCTGGTATGTACCAAATTGAAGGAGGTACAAGAAAGGGGTTGGGGTGGTGGGGGAGGAAGAGGAGATCTATAACTGGCATGTTAATAAAACTCCAGTTTGTCACTTCAGCAGCACACCCTCAGTGTAATAACTAAGCTTCCTTTCTATACCCCCTATGAGCTCCTTTGTATTGACAGATGCCATTTGTTCATTTACGACGTGATAATAAAAACCTTCAGTTTTACTGAATGTTGTTCTTTTCCTCCCCTGACACTGGGGCACCAAATGGTTTGTACTGCACTCAGCAGGAACTTTTCATTAAAGATCATGGCATGAAAATGAACTGTATTTGAAAACCATTTAGTAGCAAAAGTTCTGGTATTGAATAGGCTGCATATAAACCTTCCCTAGTTAGGAAGTGGCTTCCTGGGTGCCCCCACACACCCTAGCACACATTTGCACGTGTCTGCTGAAATAAGGGGTGTCTTTATGTTCAGGCAGTGCTGCTGCATTTGGGACTCCAAGTGCTCAGATTCCTGTAGCAGTGATTATTTGCTGGTATCAGTTTTCTGTGATATATTTTTTTAATTTCTCTATCTGACTTCAAGTGGCTCAAAAATCTTTCTTTTGGCTTATCTAGACCTCTTTAAACTTGCAATTTCAAATGTTTCCAGAGGTTTTCACACACACGAATTAAGCCAGAACTGTAAATTCGGCATTTGAATTGATAATTAATCCTTTATTCAGGAATGCTTGTAAACATCAGGTCGAACTATATTTTTAAGTACTAGTCAAAATTCAGGCTTACAACACCTAAAAACGTGACTTGATTTGCAAAGCCCTGAATGCTTAGAATTCCCATTGACCTGATAAAAATATAAATGCATAGCTTTGGGTTAGACTCACCTTTGAAAATGATGCCCATAAGTTTGCAATGCTTTGTCCAAAATATAACACTGTAAAATGACTAAACAGTACGACAGATAAGCAAAGGAATGAAGATAATTTGTTCAACATTTTTATTTCTTTATTTTTATCCTGAGGATAAATAGTACCTACCTTACTCACCATATAGAGTTTAGTAGCTAACTGTATGTTTTGCTGTATTAAATTTAAGTTTATTGTGACTTTTAATACATAGCAATGAAATATATTAATTCAGTAATATCAAAGCAAAAATAATGGGGCCAAATTGGAACATAGCCACGTACCATATTCTCTAAGTACTAAGAGTGCTCTCTGCATTCTTCCCAAGGCAAAGCTTCTGCAAGATGGCAATATCCATATCTTTTCATTACCATTTATTTTAATCCCCCTTGTTTCATTGTATTTGGCAAAATATCTGTAAAAGAAGTGTTTACTAATCCCAAAAAAAGAAAAAGTTAACAATAACTGTTATCATCCTTCCCTGATCATCCAGGAGAGGCTTTTATCACTAACATTATCACTTGTTGCCAAACAGGTAGAGAGATGTTAGCCCGGAGGATGAAATAGTTTAATCATGGGGAAACAATTTGCAGTGCACAGATCTCAGCTGGTTCCCCTTTCATCTGCTCTCAGTTACTAAGCGACTTCTGAAAATCTGTTTTGTAGCTGTAATAAAATTCATTCTATGGTCTCGCACGCACACACCAAATGGTTAGCCTAATTCAGAAGTGTTACAGTCATCTGGAACAAAGAGAGAATTCATAAGTCTTGAGGGGGGGCGTATTTTGGTTTTGTTTTTTATTTTGTTTTATGTTTGCTTAAATCACGTAAAATATTTCTCTTCTTTAAAAAAAAAAAGGGGGGGGGGGCTTCTTGCTTTTGATTCCTTCTGAAAAAAAAAGATCTGTGGTCAAGTTAAACAAATTGTTGCAGAGATAAATCAACTTCAAATTTAAAGTGGCCTGAAAATCTCAATATTCAAAACTCATAAACTGTCACAGTAACACAGCATTTTTAACTGTGCATCCACACATACAGCCTGGAGTGTATTCTACATATTAAATAGGTACCATTTTAATCTACAGAAATTTTGAATGGCTGCCTTCTTAGAGCTCCAGGAAGAGATGGAATTTCTGGTATTAGTACAGGTAAAAGCCTCTGTGAAATCTCTTCATGATTTTGAAGTCTGTGGGATTCTTCACAATTATTTTAAACCTATATTTTTTCCTTACAGTCTTGAAGCAAAACGAGTGCCAAGACCTTGTCTGGCTCAAAGGGGCAATATATTGTATTACAACATTTGAACTTAAGATAAAAGTTCCTTGTCTGAAGCATGTAAATAATTTCCTTGCTCAAGCACCTTGCTGAATTGATAATAACCCAAGAACATCATGCTGACTTCAAATGACTGCAAACTGCTTCTGTTGTGTTGGAAGTGAAGCTTCCCTTGGACTTGCAGCTCTGAAGTTAGCATAGTCACATCCATTCCATGTGCAGTTTTGAACTCTATTTCTCTGTTCTCTCATGTGGTCTCATATGATCATGTAACCCATATTCTATGTGTTCTCACTCTCTGTATAGTTATGGATTTGACTCTTAGAAGATGACAGGTATATTTATTCAATAGCCCCTTTTTCTTTGTATGCCCACAAACAAACAATTACTTATTAGCATCTTTTTGCTAGAATATAAATAATTTCAACTTAGTGGAAGTGTCTATCAACTCCTGACTTTGCCTGTTTCTCAGACTTTGATTAGATTAGCACTATATAAAAATCTCTTTTGTAATGCATCTGAGCAAAGTGCTCTATAATGCTTTTTAACCCCCTGTACATCCAAATAGAAGAAATGGAAATAAATGTCTAATGTTTTTCATCCTCTTATCTCTTCTTCTTGCACAGAAATGGCTCTTGCTGAGCCACAGATAACATCTCTGGGTAGGCACCAAGTGCTGGGGTTAATTCAAAGCGCTCCTCGCTCCTCTCAGGCTCAACTTCTCAGCGCTGTAACGTAGGCCGTTATTGTGGTCATGCAATAACCAAAAAGAGAAAGTGCTTGGTTCACCCTGAAAAAGGAACTAGTAGAAACCTATCTACAACAAATCACAGATACAGCAGTGCAGGTAGGGATGGGGTACAAAGGAAAGCAAGGGGACCCTTCTAATTCTTGCGAGCAAAAGTAAGGAAGTTCAGTTAAGTCCGGATGTGTCTCCATCGTTAGCATGTCAGATGGTGTCAATGAGTTATGTCAGTCCCTGAGACAGATTTACTGTTTACTTCTTTACAAAGGAGTGGTCAGATTGAAATGCTCAGCTTTCAGCCAGCGAGACATGGTATATAAGTTAGTCCTGGTGTGTGGGGCGAGTTAAGTGAGTGTGGAAGGTAAGAGCTCAGGCTGGTGATGGTCAATGGCTGATTGGTCTCCAGGAGCACATTTTCTACCCGTTACAGCAGTACGGCTGCTGTTATCCCTCACTCCATGCCTCTTGTCTCTTCACTCTACTTACACGTTTGAAATCCTACACTGTGAACCTCCCAGGGTGATGGTTTGGACAGTTGCAGCAGGACACAGGGCAGCTCTAGGCCATGGTTCACTCTTGCAGCTGCATTAAACACCAACAGCCAAGGACTGACAGCTGGGCAGGAAGGCAGAGTCCAGCTACCAATCTACATCTCCCTTTAAAACCCTGATATGTTCACCATGGCATGGGGGCCAGTCAACACAGGTTCTGTACAGGGCATGAAAGAGCCACAACTGGGACTTCTTATAGACTTCTGGCAACAATTTGTCCATCAGATATAATATCTCCATGTACTTTACATAGCTCACTAGGTACCATTGTTAATGAAAATCTCAACAAATACTAATTTAGACAGGAAGAGGATCCTGACAGCTCATGTTCAGGTCCTCCTTCAACTGCAAACTTCCTGGGCAACTTTGAGCAACTTAGCTGCTCTCTCTTTGCCTCAGTTTCACCGTTTATATGAGGAAATGTGTGGATTAAAATGTTTCCCAATGTCGGTGCGATGTTGTGACATATCATATTCAGATACTCTGTAATGAGGACCATATAAATTCCATAGCTACTTTATCTGATCCAGCAGTCATGAGTCTGCCTGTCTGAAAGTTGCTGCTCTTGATAAGAAAACATTCCTGCTCTTAAAATTCCTTCTCAAGAAAAAGGTAAGGAAGGTCTCAGTCGTGTTCTGGTGAGCAGGTGCCTGGGCTGTAGCAGATTAATGGTCACATGCTGTGTCCTGTCCCAGTGCTGGCACTTTGTTGGATGAGAGTCTCTGTGCATCATGGACCCTGGAGCAGGGGCAGTGGTTTGGTAGGCACCTTCTGCCACTTTGCTTGCAGTGCTAAGGTGGCCTTGGAGCCCAAACCCTTGTGTCATCTCTTTTCAACAAACGAATTTTAAGCTACCATTCTTATGGTTTGGATTTGTTGGTTTGTTTTTTAAACAGTAAAATAATTTAAATTAATTATTATCATTTCATTTGAGAAATAAACTTTTAATGTAGTTAAATATGCATAAAAGGTTTTGGTTTTGCCCACTTATGAATGAAGCCAATTAGATAAAATTTTATCTATCTATAGCTATTTTTGCCCCAAGTTTAACCTGTTGCAATACCCTCTGTGTATCTTTGTGCTTTGTGGATGGACAGCTGACTCTTAACTCTCACATGGTGCTGTATTATTTATCTTCTGATGTCAAACTAGCCAAAAGAAACTCCAGAACCCACACATATATTACTCCATGTGCAAACAAAAAGAGGTTTCCAGGTTACAAATACCACTAGCAACACTGGAAGCATCTCAGCTAGGCGGACATCATGACAGTGTCCATGCAAATCCTTGGAGAAATGCCATTAGTGCTGCTTCTGGGAGCTCAAAGACTCAGCAGCTCTGATACTGTCTGTGCACGTGAGCTTCTGATCCCATGGCAGCAAAGCCAAAGAGACTCGTAATTTTTCTTACCCACCTTTTCATTTCATCTTCATCCAGTCAGTCCTACAGGGTTAATTTAAATAATGTGTTTATTACTTCAGCAGTTCACAAGAAACATGACTTGTCTAGTTCTGTTTATAGAACATGTAATCATTAGAATAAAATAACAACAAGGATCAAAACAGTTAAATCACCATCTGTATTTAAAACTGCCCTCAAGTCTTTCCTGTAACAGAGATACCACTGTTGTTCACATATTATTTTCTTCTGATGCTTTTGGGCCCTAAACTACAGTGTTTTCCATTTTTAACAATATACAGCTTTATCTTTTATTATGTATTTGCTGAGTACATTTATTTATATTTTGTTGCTATGGTAGTTGCTTCTGGTTTTGAAAGGTAAGGATGTATGTATTCTCAGGCAACTGAAATCAGATGAATTGAGCTCCTTCTGATACAAAGATCTCAAATCAATACAGTGTTCACCTTGTAAAATGCACATTTTTTATTTTTTTTTCATGCATCCTGAGATCAGATACATTAAAATCCACGTGGAACTAACTTTTCATTCTCTTCACACCCCCACACTTCCCCATATGTGGTTCTGATTTTCCCCTCAGGGTACCTATGGGAGGTCTGGAAAACTCTTGGGAGCTTTCAAAGAATGTTAATATGTATAACACTGCATTTTCAATTTTAAATAAAACATGTAAAGATTTTTCTTATTGAGGACAAACAAGTAAAGCTTCTAGTTAAAAACTATTTGTAAGAAAATGTTCCCTCTTACCATAAAAAAGCTTAATAACATTTAATTGTATTTCACAGCATTTGGCACCCATAGGATTAAGCATCTACAGTTCCTTGTAAAATGTCTGGGCAGCACTGACTTTTCATTCCCCTGAGCTGGTTTTTTTTTTTTTTCCCCCCTTGATAAGAATTTTCTACCTCATGGTACAAATTTGCTATTCAATCCTAAAGCATTTGGCTTACGTAAGAGCAGAATCTGCTCCCTGGTATCTATGCTGATCTTTACAAACCTCATCTCTCTGCTGTGATACTTTCTGTGAGTACTGTGATTGCAATCACACCCGGGAGCAGAGCTTTCTGCTGTAAGGTAACAGATAACAGGAATAAGCATTTATAAAACCAAACTCTCCAGCTCAAGCACACACACCAGCACAACGACACATCGGATAGATGGCAATTTTGTGGTGGTGATCAACATGCATTAAGTTATTTGTTGCAGCTGCACTCCCTTATTTTGCCTTCACTTGAAAAGTTAGCTAGTCAGTGCTTCAGATGAAGACTGTGAAATTTGATCACTGGAACTAAAATGGATGGTTTAGCTGCCTAATCTCCTCCATCCCATTATCATCGGCTCCCAATCCCCTCCCTGCACCATCTTCAAAATTGGGAAATAGCCCCAGACTTATGGGAATATTCTGCTGAGTGAAAGTAAACAATTCTCCAAGACTGCGTGGCCTCAGCTACAGGCCACAGGTGGACCTGGCAATGAGATACAAACAGGGAAAATTAACTTTTGGAGAGATTATAGCACATTTGTCTGTCAGATCAGCTTGTTAAAGTTGATAACTGATTGTGTTGATACTTGTTTCTCTTGTATCTGAACTTCACTGGGAGGGACTGTGTGCTGGCTCCCATAACCTCATACACTCACCTTCTTCCAAAGCAAACTCTTGCCAGCTTTGCTAAATGCCCACAAGCTTGCTGTCTCATCAGTGTGTTTCATTAAAGTTCCTTTACCAGAATTGCTGAACAAGAAGAGAAAATAATTAGATTGCTACTGACATTACCTGTTCCTTTTACATCCATAGACCATACTGAGCTTCACAAGGGAGAAAACTGGTATCTATATTTTCTTGATAATAATTGTAAAGTACCACTGAAATCCTAGTTTAATATAAGGTGTTTATTCCTTACTGCAGGAGCACGTAGGCACTCTCATAATATCCCGGATTTAAACTGTAGTAGGTGCTGGAAATAATTATAGCAAAAAGGTTCTTCCTTTTCCAAACTGCTGCAGCTTCTGTGTGAGAAAAGATAACAAAGTGGGACAGGAAGCAAATGGATTGGGCTAGTAGTCTGAACTGCTGGAAATTTCAACAATATGTGTTTATTATTAGGTTTTAAATGGACACCCTATGATAAAATATCCCCTTTTACATTCTGTACTAATGCATTTCCAAAAGATATGAGGTGCTGCTAATGAAGCCAGTTGTGATTATCTGAAGTGTTACACAGGAGTGTCTGTTTTGCCAGCTTGCTAGTGGTCTGTCAGATCTGGGCTCCTGCTTCTGGCTGGGAGCAAGGTCTGCTCTGGGCAATAGTGAACATCTCCTGGGTAAAGCTGTAATGTTGTATATGGGACTGGGGACTTGGCTTTAGTTTTCACAATGTGGCATAAAGATTGCTGTGAGAGTAAGTAAAGGTCTATTTCAATCTATTATCCTACGTTTTATAGTCCTTCTATTTAATTTCAAACCAAATGTCCTCTATCCAAAAAGAGAGCTATTTCCAACACTGCACTCCCCATCCCCCTTAGACAACCAAGGACATTTTTAAAACGTAAGGGCAAATGTTCCATAAAATACTGCCCAACCCTTTGCAAATTCCCTGCATAACTCTCACATGTATCCTCTAACTTTAGTCCATCCCCACTCCAAAGTTGTAATTTGCCCTCCAGTCCTTTTTTTCCTCTCTCTTTTTTTTACAGTCCTTGAGGTGGCAATTAGCTCAAGAGATGCACATAGAGCTTTTCTTCAATTACAGATCCCTCTGTCTCAAGCTCTATGCTCTGCTGTATTATGCTAATTTGAATGTCCTTTTGCATGAAACATCAGTCTGAATTCTCTAATTGTTCCCTTCTTATCTGAGATTGGTCTCATGCTTTCTACCCATGGGTGTGATAGTCCCACATAGTCCCAAAGGCTAACTCTTTGGCCAGGGCCAAGGTTTTGTTAAAGAAAATCCCTTGAGGCAGAATCAATAAAGCTAAAGGAAAAAATAGCAGTATTAGTGCTGACCAGTAATACATTACTTTCCTCTATATACATATCTCACAAAACTTCACAAAGAGGAGTAAATGTTGTCATCTGCATTTTACAGGTACATAAACTGAGGCAAAGAGCAGAAAGTTACATCTGAGAGATCTAGACAAATGCAGACTTGATATGGAGCTGTAGAGGTTTGGAGTATTTGTTGGGTTTGAGGATGTTACACCCCATTATTCCCTAAACAATGACATAAAAGGGTGTTATAGCTGAGCTGCAAGGGTTATAATTATTTTCTTTTCTCCTGCATGTCCTTCAGTTTTTGTGGATTTTTTCTTAACTACATGCAGGTGATAACCTGAAGTAAATGTTACTTGTACTGTGAACCTCAACACCTCTGTCTTCAGTTTAACTCTATCAGTGTTTCCCATCCGAGCCTGCAAGGGTATCTCTTCTTTCTTTCCATGAGGACACTTTGGTGTAGAACAGATTGAAGTAACATGTTGGGGGAGAAACATTAGGTTAGGGTACCAGATACTGGGGTACCAAATGCTCCAAAGCCCTCGCTGGAAGAAGCAGCATGAGATGCCCTTGAGAATTTCAAGGAAGCAAAGAGTGCCTCTCTTCATGCCAGCAGTCCTGGCTGAAAAATTGTGCTGGACTTCATGGCTGCAAAGGCAAAAAAATTGTATATGACATTTTCATTCTTGGTCTTAGTCTTCCCTGCCCCCCAAATTTCTGCTGCTGTGTATTAAGCATCCCCTTTGTGAAGTTAAAGTAGCTCATAAAAGTGTTAAGTAAAAAGTCAAAACTTACATGGGAACTGTTACATTTTCTCTGTGTGGCCATAATGAGGTTATTTATGGTACATGTAGGAAAGATTAAAGGTTTTCATAATAAAGGAAAGCAAGAGCTCAAGAATTGGGTGCCTCCTAACAGCACTGACTCTCAAGATGGGATAAATCACCCAAGCAACCATTAAAACTTCAAGAAGATTGCTTGTAAACCTCCAAGCAAGGCCAATAAAGCATATTCCTTGCCACATAGCAGTCCATGTGGTGGAGCTCAGCAGTTTTTCAAAACTGAGGGCTATTCACAATTTAACCCTACCATCTTTTTCCTTAGAGGGCATAGTGCCAATGAGCCACTATCAAATCAATGCAATCTTTAAATGTGGGAGGAACATAGAGAGCAGAGTCAGGAGAGGTTGGCTTACCAGGCAGTGAGTTTCTCAAGAGCCTGGAGAAGGGTTGGATTCCTGCACTGAAGAACTCGGCACCATTTTTCATTCTGCTGCTCCTTGGGGGTCTCCCATCATAACACGATGTTAGAGACACATTTTTATGGGCTCTCAGGAAGTTAGGAAAATATTTCAAGACCCCTCGAGGTTCTGGTTCATTTGGATTTTAAAAAGTCTACCCATTCCTTCCACTCTGAAAGGCCAAGGTAGTGAAGCTGCAAGAAATCACAGTCTAAGCTTGCGTGTGGCATGGCAACTGGATGGGACAAAGCCAGAGATGCCTTCTCAAGTTTTATACCAGAGAATAACCTCAAACCAAATCAGTGGACATCTTTGTCCAATAACTTGGGTGTATAAGTTTACTGGGGTTTAATAATAGAGAGAGATGTGTTTAACACCTCTGCAAATTAGGTAGTAACATCTTAGGCTGCTCAAGCCAGAATCCTGTGTCTTCCCAAGGAGGAAAAGGGAAAAAAGTTAGGGCCAAAACTCTTAGACCTCAGTGCATACTTGTCTCACTGTCAGCTTGGGTACCAGCACCTACACACAGACATGAGTGCTGGAATTGTATCTGCTCCAGCCATGCTGAAGGCCATGGAGAGTTACCTGGGAATGAGCCTGCCAAGCACTGGGAGTGAAACTCCAGCAAATGCTCAGGCGAGGTGCTCCTGCCATTGCTTGCACTGATCTAGAAAATTCTAGTCCAACACTTAGCATATAAATTGTGAGAGTTTTCTGTCTGGGGACACCAAACTGTGTTTCATACACAGCCAAAGTGTATTTTATTTGTCTGTGGGAAAGTCAGAAGCACTAAAGAGTCAGACCTGCAGTCAGACCAAATCAGGGGAAGTGAATTGGTATTAATAAAAAATTGTGGCAAATGTGATGCAAGTCCACTAAAATCTCATGCCTACTATTTCCATTCCCTTATTCCTCAAAAATATGTATGTTGCCAGCACAGTGTCTGTATCTCTTTTTTTTTTAATTTTTTTTTTTTAAGTGCCCTTCTGAGTTAACCATTTTATTTGCAGAATCATTCAGCAATCCACCCAGAAATGCCCATGAGATTTGAAGTAAGGCTGGAAATCTTTCAAAGGACACCAAAGATAACTGCACTGGGTCTTCTATTGCATTTCCATTTTATGGCATCTTTTTATATTCTGTAGTAGGCTTTTCCGAATAAAAATGAGACAGCCTCTTAAGAGGCCTTTTTATTATTTGCATTTGGCAAAAACAGCCTTAATGAGCTGTTAAGAGTCATTCCCCAGTCCTATTGTTGGCGATGCATGGGAGCCTGTAAAGTGTTGAAAAGCCAAAAGACAATTTATGATCCCTGATGCTATCCCTTCCTGAGACAATTCTTCAGAAAGGAAGATATCTGGGGAGTAGGAAGTCCCATTATTTAAATGCCCGAGTAACTTTTACTGGAGTCATAACTGTGGAATTTGCTATTTTCATTTCAGAACTGTTTACTCTCCCTGTGTTCTGCTTAAAAGCAGCAATGTCATGCCTGCCCTGCATGCTCATTCCAGCCTGCAGCTCTAGAGAATAGGAGGATGACTCAAGGAAAATTCCCCATTCATTCCTGGGATTGAATAAATAGCACCAAATTCCAAGCAGACACTAATCAACTTACAAAACTCTTATTTTATTTTCCGAGCGGTGCTCATGCTTAATATCTGGAGGCAGTGGTCCCTTTGTCAGCACTAGTTGCATTAGCACGGTCCACACAGCTCTGGAAAGTGTAAAGGAACTCAAATTTACTGACATATGGGACAAGAGGGTTATTCAGCACGGTGGGAAAAAATGAAACAAAGACTTTCACAAGTTACTGCAGCAGAGGGATGTGTGGTTCTTGGCATTGTTTTCTCTTTCAAAATGGGCAGCAGCCAGTAAATGTCCGAGGTGTTTGTTAGTGACTGAGGGTGCTGAAGAGACAATCAAATATTTGTGACAAAGGCAAAGACCTTGGATGTTATCGTTGACACCCAGACATCTCAAGAGAAGAGCAAATATTGCATTCATTGTATTGTCTCTTACTGTAAATGACAAAATTACCTCTTTTACCAGGCTCATGTGTATTGATCAGCTTCAGCCCTTACTAACTTTAATACTGCAAATGGATGAGGGGTAAGTTTGTCTGTTTGACTGTAATTGATACTCTCAGTTTGAACACAGAGAAGACCCGATGAGGCCTTACACCAGTGCAATTGTTCATATTTTGAGAGAGTTGTGATCATTTCTACTACTATTAAAACCAAGGAGGGCATTTAAATGTTTAAAAACTCTCTTTAAAAGTCAGTTTTTGTACAGGAGATATTGTCTTTTAATAGAAACAAACAGTATTGTCCACTGTGATATGTCCATTGCATGCCTGGCCATATAATCTCAGCACAGCTCAGGTGTACAATGAGCATCCAGTATGGTCACCCAGTACCCCAAACTAAAAAATATTTAAGAGGAGGTAAAAGTCATTCAAATGGTGAATTAAAGCACCTGGGGAAGCTTGAGATAGTGGCTAGCCAAAAAAAACCCCCACAACCTCAACACAATCCAAGCAACAAATGGCTCCAAATGCTGTTCTGCCTCTGATAAGAAACTCTCTGCTATGATCCATCATTCCAGGACACCTGCATGTCACCACAAGGGTGCTGAGTGGGTGCCAGTGAAAAAAGGGGCAGAAGAAACCCAAAGCTGGTACAAAAGAGGATTTGCAGCCAGCTCCAAGCCACCCAATCTGAACAGGAGGTGGCTTATTGCCTGATTTTGGTGTGTGACTCTGCATTCCCTGGGGCAATTATATAGGGAGCAGGGTGGGAGCCCATGGGGTGCACTACCACACCCTGGCCTGGCACAGGGCCACTTGTGCCTTCCCTTCCTTTGGTCCTTTGAGGGTGGTGGAAATCTCCAGTGGTGATGGAGGGAGCAATCTATGATTTTGGGTACAATCTTGGCACAAATAGATCCAGGCAGTGCAAATTCAAGCCATTGTTACATTTGCCTTTTCATCTGGTTTCAAAGGGCACACCATGTGCCCTCAGATTTAGATGTATAATTTAACAGCAATTTTTTACTAAATAATCAAACCTATTTGATTGCCTTCCTTTTCCTTGATACATTAATAGTCACTTATGTTCTACTGTAACAGAATAGTGTCCAAAAATAAAGCCACTCAGTTTTACTAAAAATGTCAATGCAGGAACTACTTTTTAGCAGGGTCTCATAGGAAGCATGATAAAGTATCAGATCTCACAGTGATTCTTCTAGATCAAATTGCCATTGATTCTATCCTGTACCTGATCTCTACTTTTATTCAGGCACAATCATATTTTTCTATTAGAGTTTGATTTTTGAAATCCCCTGAAACATCAGGGTCTGATTCTGACCTTGCACCCTGAAACAAGCAGTGACTTTGAAACTTACTCCTTCTTTCATTAATAGCAATATAATTGCAGTATAATTTTGTCTTCCATCGGGGAAATATTGCCTTGCTGCTTTGTTCCAGCCCGAGTCCTTTGTCTGAAATGTAATCATCAGCAATTACCCATGTGCAGAGCATTTTGTCACAGTTACTTACTGCTCACAAACCACCATACATAGTAAACAGTAAAATGTGGGGCCAGCCTCTCCCTGGTGTAAGCAGCTGTGAGAAGTGTGACAATAAAGCAATGCAAATCCACAACAGCTGGATTCTTGGCTCCTCACTTGGCTTCTGATTGTTTAAAAATGTTCTTTGCTTTTGTAATTGTATTTGCATAAAAACACAACACAATAATTTGACGACTACTCACCCTCACACTGTGCATAGAAGCAAACCAGCTTAATGCTGAACTGAGCAATCAATGTTATTTTTTTTTTCTGAAATCACACATCTTTCACTTTATTTCCTATACTGTGACTTATTAAAGTGACTTACAGTCATGCAGCAAAATGAGTAATTCGTAGTTGTTAAAAGAAAAGGATTATTCTTCTGTTAACTCACAGAACAAAGCTTCCCAATAAATGTTGTATTCTGCAAAGCACTGAGTGCTTTTGTCCAGTTCAGAGCACAAATCATACTGTTCCCCAGTGCTCATCCATAGCAGTATTCTTTAATGCTTAACTCAGTGACCTCACAAAAATAATTGGTGTGAAGCAAATTTACTTAGCCCTCCGCCTTTATTTGCAGACTGAATGGCTCAGAGAATTGTGCATATTGTTTATGGAAATGAAGAGGAAGAAAAGAAAACACAAGGTTACTCTCCAGATAAAGATGGGCCCATGCACAGAAGAAACACAGGGGCTTAGCATGATGTCCCTGCTTGCATTATAGACACCTAATGAGAGATGCTGACCGACTAATACAACTGCAAATCAGTTCAGTGACTGTGAAATCCATTCCAGCTGCTGTGATTTAAAACAGTTATCATTTTTTTACATTATTCTTAAGTTAAACTTTCAGGTTTCACTGAGATTTGGCTAATAATTATCCCCCAACTGCAAACAGTAATAATTGATGGGGAGATTTCTGTTGATTTACAAGTGACAGAACAAGCCCGATTCTCATTTCTCTGTATAAATCTGTGTAAGTAGAAGTCCTAGCACAGCCCTGTTCGGAACTTTGGGGATTTTCAGCATAAACTGGGTTCCAGGCCCTTGTTTCCAGCTCTACCTTCACTGCCCGCAGCCCCACAGAGCCCTTGGAGGAACCAGGGTGGGGGGTGGGAAGGGTGCTGAGGAATAGAGCAAAACACTGGTTCTGTCCGTATATATTTATGTGCATATATATATATATAAACATAAATCTTCCCCAAGGGGAAAAAGGAACAAAAACAACGAAACACAACAAACAAACAAAACAATAATCCCGAAGTTTAAAACTGGGTGGTAGGACAGAACAGTTTTACTTGATGTGCATGTGATATAACCCTACCACAAAAGCAGCTTACCAAACAGCTTGCAGAGATTAGCTAACAAGAACTAAGTTATTCTTTTCAGAAGGTGTTATTAGCATATTTTTCATCAATACTATACTTAACAGCTACTACATAGCAGGAAGTGGTATTTAACCTCTTGTTACAATGTAACGAGATTACTTTGTATGGTTATGTTACATTCCATTCATAAAGGCCCTCCTGTGTCCAGTTAATTAGATTCACTGTTTGGCAGCATTAGCTGGAAGAAAATGCAACAAAATGTATTGGGAATATTGAAATTTTTAAGCTTATTTTGCTTTGTCTTTCTTTAATGCTGTATGGAGAGCTATGTAAATCTTGATGTTGAGAGCTAAATGGCATTCATTAGAATATTCTGCCAGGTTCTGATGAATAGCAACTTAAATCCCCACAGTTTCAGGGAAAACTAATTCTTAAAGGTATAGATATCTGAAACAGATGAACACCACCTGATTGTTTTGAGTCAAAACCATGTGAAACTATTTTTCCTTGATTTGGCTATAAAAGTCTGAGCTAGAGGGGATTCTCTTGCTGTAAGACTTTTGCTTTTCAGTGAATTCAGGCTTTGTTTCAAAAAGAACAGGAGTGTTTTGAAGAAATTGATCTGAATATAGAGCTTGGAATAAAATTACAAAGCAGGTGAGTTATGTGGGATGTCATATTTCTGTTTTGAACAACTTCTATGATCCTAATAATTAGTCGTTGGGGTTTTTTCCCCTAAAGATTTTCTGGGTTGTAAAATGGGTACCAGGAATGCTACTAGTTATTTGAAAGATCCAGCATTAATCAACAAAAAATAATGTGAAAGAAGAAATAAACTTGCAACAGCTGCATATAGTTTGGCAGAGAGTTACAGCAGCACCTTCCTATTGTAGAAGCTGTTCTGTGCTCCTACAAAAAAAAAATCTTGAAAAATAGTTACACAAGCCTGCTTTTCCATTTGCTGTAAAAACGTGGGTTTACCTCTATGTAAAAGAACGGGAGGAAAAAAGGGAAGGAAAAAAACAAACAAAAAACCAAACCAAAAAAACTACTGAAATTCAGGAATCCAGCTTAACAAAGCTACTATTTTGCTGTTTAGCTGTACAATGAGTGTGCCTGGCTGGAGTGTTACAGGCAGCAGTTTCTGTGCAGCAGCACAAAAGACACATCAGATCTCTCTTTTTTTTTTTTTTTTTTTCCCCACCCACCTTCCTAAGACTCATCAGCACAGCCCTTTCTCTCCGTATTTTTTTTTTTAAGCCCAAGACAAATTTAAAAATGAGCAGGGAAAAAGTGTTTGCTTGCTCAAGATTAAAATTTAAGTTAAAAAAAAAAAGGAGACATATGTGCTGTTTGTTTTTTTTTTTTTCCCTTCATGAAAAACCTGAAAAATTTTATTTAAGTGATATTGAACTGCCTTTTAAAAATATTCTGAAAGTGCTAAGGCGCCATCATGAATTTTACAGGGTGCCTAGTTAGGTGGGGGAGTTAGATGAGCTAAAATCCTGAGGGCAGCCAGAGAACAAAGTGTGATTTACATTTTAGGAGCTTGCTGATGTGGATTAAATCCGCAAGCGAAATGGCACCCTGGAAAAGGAGGGTGCAGAGTGGCGACCTGGCTGCCCCGCCGAGCCCTCCCGTGCTCCCCGTGGCGGGGGCTGGTGTTTGGTGGCGGTGCCCGGGGCTCAGCCCTGTCCCTGCTGCCGGCTCCTCCCCGGCACCCCTAGCCGAGGGACCGGCCCCTCCTGTACATGCTCCTCGTCCTTTCCAGTGCAAGGCATCTTTCCCTGGCACCGGCAGCAATTTTCTGGGCTGCTGGACGGACGCTTTAGAGCAGTGAGAGGACCTCCCGGAGCCGGCTGAGCCGCAGCATCCCGCCGGGCTGGGGGACCTAGCGCAGGGCACTGAGCCTCATGGCTGTGCTTCAAACACCGCTGCAACTGCTGGAGAACGTCTTCAAGTCAACCAGCTTTCATTCTGGCTTCCCCGCCAAGCCCCCTCTGCCCTCCTTGCCATGCCGGGTGATGTGGGTGGGTGCGAAGGAAGCACCCGGCAGGGAAGGTCCCCTCCCCAGGCGTTGGGTGCGCTGAGCCCTCTGGGGTGCCTTGCACAAGGCGAACCTCAGCTTTGCCAGTGCTGCTTTTTCAGATAAATTCTTTAAAACATTCTGCTTGTGTGTTTCCGGGCTGCAAAGTTAGTTTAAAGGGACACTGTCAAGGTTAGCAAGCTCAGAATTTGATCTGACTCTGTGTATTTCCTAATAAGTGTTTGAAAAGTCTTCACAGTTCTTTTTTTTTTTCTCAAGACAAAGATGCTCTCTAGGGAAAATATATCAAAGCTGCAAGCCTGACTTCATGGGCAATCCTGCTAAACCTGCCCAGTGTTCATACATAATAGAGGAAAAGGAAATTAGAAGCAAGCTTCCTTATCAAGCTTTCCAAAAGAATTAGTTTGTTTAAAAAAAAAAAAAAAAAAAGAAAAAGAAAAAGAAAGAAAAAGAATCTGAGACAAGAGGAGGGTTTTACAAATGGTGTATAACTCATTAAGCAAACGTCTTTGAAATTTAAAAAGCAAACAAACAGCAAGTATTTGTCGGTGGATTATGGGGCACTTATTGACTCCTACAGTGGTTCCCACACTTCCCAGAGTCACTTAAATAGTCTCCCCTCACATCTGCGCCAGCCCCTCCAGATATAACTGACAAATCCTGACATCCAGACTTCTCCACTGTAATCATTGTGTGCTGGACTTACCAATTATTGAATCAATAACCTGTAAGATGTATATCCTCCTACGTCTATTTGCAAAATCTTCCTCTAACCCCTGTTACTGTGACCTTGCTCGATGAAAAAGAATGAAGAAGCTTCTGGGTTGTTTGCTTCTAGTTTTTTTCCAGAATGAAACAAGGACACACCTGCCCGTGTTTCAGAGCAGCTAAACCTCTTGTCTACCTGCTTAAGTTGTAGAGAGAAATTATGTAAATATGAACCCTGAAACCTGCTCCTAGTTTCAACAGGACTGTGCTTAATTTTTTGCAGATATTCCCAGGAAAGCAAAGGCAGCTGTAATACAGGCACGCAAAGAAATCTTTGCAACACTAGGGTCACCATCAATAGATGAATGAATAATGGAGGCATTTGGAGTCCTTGGCACCTGAATATCAAACGTTCCTCTGCAAGTGCAGTAGGACTGGTCATGTAGAGGAGAGACCAGTTATTTATTTTAAGGTGCTGTGGAGTATGGATACCACTAACAAATTAAATGCCTTTCAGTACTTCATATAAACCACACAGTGCTCCAAAAGTAACTTCCCAAGTTTCACTATATTTCTCACATCTTTCCAGAAAACCTTTTTATCTTAAAAGTACCCTTTGCATGCATTGCTGGTCAGGTTGGCAAGTGTCTTTTATATACTATTTATCAAGATCAGAGCCATAGTCTTTTCTCTTATATTGAGACAAAATATATCTGCAGATACAAGTCTCCAGAACTGTTAGAAACACTGTGAATGAAAACTGTGAAACACTGAATTTGGTTGAAAAGTTCCATTTCAACTAATTTGTTATTTTTCCACTTGGAAGGATAACCAAACCAGATTTGATTGTAGGTTGTTTTTTTTTCTTCTCTGTACATATTTGGGCTTTTTTCTCATTCCCCCTTCTTCTGCCATAACAGGGAATGAGAGAAAATGCTTCAAAAAAAAAAAAAAAAAAAATAAAAAATTAAACCCCTTATTTTTTTTCCTCCTTTAAGAAGGGTTATTATTCAAACAACTTCTGAAAAGCAGCTTCAAATTTAATGTATTCATTTTGCTTTTGAGATCTCATATATTTACTCAGTGACTTAGAATTTCAGCCAAATCCTATGGAAGTATTTCTGCCAACACAGAGCAGAATGCCCGGCTGAATTCTCCACGTCTCTTACAGCCGCCGCTGGACGTTTATGTGATATTCCACTGCCTAAAGACCTGAGCTGGCTCCAGGAGAATTTGCCACGTTGTTGTTCCTGGCGTAGGTGAGCTGGATTGCCCGGTCCCGGCGGTGCCCGGTCCCGGCGGTGCCCGGTCCCGGCGGTGCCCGGTCCCGGGAGCTGTCCAGCAAGGGGGAGGCAGCGGCCGCGGGCTGCGCGGCGCCTCCCGCCCGGCACCGAACGGCTTCTCCAGCAGCAGGAACAGCCAGGGATGCAAAAAACAAACAAACAAACCAACCTGTTTTCTAGGGGAAAATCGGAGGTTTCTTGTTTTAATCTCGTGTAAATTTTCTGGAGCTGCTTCAGGCTCCCAAAGCAAGGAGCTCTGTAAGGGAAATGGTGTGATGAGTCACTCTCTGGTTTATGGGCATAAATACACGCAGAAGTACATTTATCACCTCGGTGGTTGTGCTGATCAAGCATACTGAAGCCCAAGAGACTCTTGCTTCAGCTGCAGAGTGGGTGCCTCTCACACCTTCAATCGTTCCTGGAAAGGAAGGGTTCAGCCCCCCATGGGAAATAGGGCTCTGTTTGCCTTTCTGTAAAACTCTGTGCAATTATATTATAGGTTTTCAAAAGCTTCTTTGGATCACACGTGTTAAATGACTACCCAAAGAAACTATCTCAATCTCCTTCTGCAGGCTTTTCTCAAGTGTCTTTTTTATCTCCCAGAAGTTGTCCTAGGCTTTAGGACCCCTTCCATCCCACCTCTCACTGGTAAGCCATGAAGCTTAAGACACATCTGCACCACTTATTGTGTAAAAAGATCAGGGATAACTTTTTATGGGGGATCCATTATTTGGGTGTAATTCAGTAAAATACAGAGTCATGCACCAAAATTTAAATGCACACGTTCTCCTGGGATTACTGACATGCTTAAAGTTGGGCACACAGGGAAACAGTTTGTGGAATCAGGGCCTAAAATGGCATGCCATTGCCCAGTATAAATTATGCTTTAAAGCTCATTCTAGACCAACATGGTAAAATAAATCTTTATCTTAACTACTTAGTACTAATGAAAAACAACATTATCGGTACTTTTTCTATAACAATTTACTTAAAGCGAAGTGTTGTACAATTACAGAGAATGGCTAACCATGCTTCTTGATCAACCTGATAATTAATAGGAATAGAGAAAAAGCCCTGTATTTCTGAGTGCTGATCAGGCAGCAAAGGCACTCCAAACATCTGAAGAAAAAACAGTTTGTTAATTGCTGTCTAGACAGTTTATTGCTGCAATAAGATCAAAACACAGAATACTGAGGTTTGTGGTATGAATCATGCAGACTAAACAATTGCTTTATTGCATTTACAGAGCACTTGATTTATAACTCAGTCAGCTTGGTAATAAAATTCCTCCATTGTATATCCTGAATAATTTCACCTCTTTTCACATCTCTCTGTTCTAATTCTATATCAAGATGTTTTTAAAATGTCTGGACGGAGGGAGGACTACTGTCATGTATATATAAAGTTACTTATCTCAGGTCTCTGTTACATCATGGCTAAGGATACAGTGTTCAGCTGAGCCTTGACCAGCTGATGCTCTTGTGGATACCCTGAAGAACTGATTTATTGGGCTGCAGTCTGCAGTGCATGCACTAGAGGAAAAGTAAGACTGTCCCATGGCAAGTGGTTTCATTCCACTTCACATTCAGCCAACAGGGATCAATCAGGCAAGTGACTATTTTTTTCAAACTTTATTAGTCCACAAAACTTTCCTTTTTTTTTTTTTTTTTTTTTTTTTTTACTGAGAAGAAAGATTCATCTGTCCACTTCCGTGGGTATCTTTGGAGTTTAAGGGGAGTTTTTCTGGGAATCAAGGAACTTTCGGGATGATGGAAATTCCTCTTGTCTTTACTGAACACTGAGCTAGGCTAAGGAAATAGCTGCCTGAAATCTGAGTCTGTGCAAAGTGCCAGCTTTACCTGGGAGCATAAAGTGATGTTGCCTGTGCCTCTGTACAAGATAACTTAGTATTTTTTTCATTTTCTACTTTTCATCCATTATAATCATCCCAGTATCCATTAAGAGCAAAGAAATAATAGATCAGAGTGTATTTCTGGAGAATCTTAATTGCACAAATTACAGGCTGCAATCCTCATCCCATAAAATACAGTGGAAATGTTGCCATTGGCTCCATTGGACCACTCTGCACCTACAAATTTTGTGAACTGTTTCTTGACAGTCCTGGGGTAAAGCAGGATGATAGTTCTCACTTTATAAACACCTGTTTGCATGTGATTTGAAGTAAAAGTTGTTTGGCTAAGTTTAGATATGTATCTTTGATGGAATATTGGGGAAAAAATATACTTCTGCAGAGTAATATCCAATTAAGAAGATCTGTGCTGTCTCATTGTAATCTCTTAACATTAATACAATCACTGTAGTCATATTTCAAATTAAGCCAGGTCTGAGCAGTAAAATACGTCTGAAGTGAAGGTATCTTTGCATATATCCACACCTGTCTTCACCTGTGAAAGCCAAAATCCCTGATGGTCAGATGAAATCATCCTCAGCACAGCTCTAAGTCTGTATCAAGACTGTTCCACCCACAAAGCTGCAGGATGGATGCTCCATTATCTCCTGGTACAAACTGCACTCCAGACAAATGACAGAACATACTCTGGTACAATTTTTTACTCCTGCTGCCCACCTTCAAAGTGTGTGGAAATCAGTCCTGGCTCTTTAAAATCTCTAGAGTCTGCTTTGTAATTCTTCTTGGAGCTCTGCAGGAAGACCAGCATGGCTCCAATTCAAGCTGCATCTGGACTTCCAGCTTCCACATAAGGCAGAACTAACCTTCTTGAATGGCCATAGCACATAAGGAACAGATTTTTTTGGTGAAGGATGGTCCCTGAAAAGTGCAGAGGCAGGAGTGCTTTGCAGAGGAAGAGCACCAAAGGAAGGAGTCAACCTGAGTAAAGGTAGGACCCTGTATACCAACCTGGACAGTCTCTGTCTTGTGACTGACCCTACAGGCTTTGTGTTTCTGGAAAGAAGGAGCCTCTGGAGCACACTCAGATGGAGGAACCTGTTGAAAGGTGGGGGTTGATGTATTTCAAAAGAGACCCACAGGTTCTTGGAGACCCAGACAAACTCAAATACACAACCCAAAGAAGAAAGGAAAGGCATTCAGGCAGATACTATTTTCCCCAGAACACCATCTCCACAGTCCTCTATTGTTCTTCTCTAAATGACAGAGAAACAAATACACACAAATAATTAGAAAGTGCCTTTTTTTAATAGCTGGTTTATTTATAAAACAAGCAGTGATAGTCCTAGACTAAAACAAATTCTAAAAGCCACCATGATAGGGCAGAGCAAGACAGGCCAATGGGCTCCTAGCAGCAGAAATCAATGCCTTGAGAACAGAGATGCTGCAAAGAATATCTGAGATGTAGACAGAATTCAACAAGCTCACAAGCAATCCAAGGACTGATCATTTACATTTAGAGATTTTAGTGAATACAATTGTAAATTAAATCTGTAACTTTGATGTCAGTAATGCAGAACTATAGTTTTCCAGTTTTCAGAGTCCAGGTAAATTATTTGTTTACTTTCAATCAAAAGAGAGAATCTGTTGCTGCTTAAGAGGATTTGGCAAAATATTAGCTGTTGGAATAGCAGAGTAGCAAAAGCTCTTTTCAGAGTCCAACTTCTATGCAGGTGTTTCTTAAAGCTGAGTAAATATTTCTACAAATGGCCAAAATGCATTGACAAGAGCCAAAGTATTCTTACGAAGAACTTTAAGAAAAAAAATATGGGACATATTTTTGCCCACTTTTCAGTCTGATTTTGGCTTAATGTTATTCTGGAGAACAAATTCCCCCACCAGCTTGGAGTGTGAACCCAGGCAGGAGGGTGGCACAGATGATGTCTCCTCTGGTCCAAAACTGTCCTCAGGACAAAAGAGCAGAGGAATTTATGGTGAGGCAAGGTGGAGTGAGAGAAGGATTACGTCTAAGGAAAGGCACCAAAATGTTGGACATACTGTGAGCGACAAATGTAGGAGCTGGAAGGCATTATGGACCAAAGATGCAGGGAGTTACAGCATGTGACAGCCAGTGCTCCTCCAGCACAGCACCTTCCCTCCCATCAGTGCAACACAAGCTGTTACAAGCACACGTTCTCAGGGGCGATCAGCCCTTCGTGCTTTCTTTTACACAGCTTTAAATGCTGTTAGAGCTATTTCTGTCATTTATTGCTACTCAATAAAGTTTTATCTTGTGAAAGTCATGATTTATTTACTCCATCTCGCAGAACTGACATGTGCACTCTCCCACATCAGCAGCCCTTTACCAGATTCATAAAATGTGTTAACAATTCATTTAAAATTCATATACATGCCAAGTACAGTTCTTTCACAAAGCTCCACCAAGTAATATAAAGCAGCACGTGCCCTGACATATGGCACACTGTCAACGTGTGCTCTACAGGTCTCCCTCAGCTGTAAGTACTTTGGTGTGCTTTTGAAATTGCTCTTGTGCTCAGCCAGTCAAACAGCATCTTTCCATTTTCAAGTTACCACTGAAGTTTGCTGATTTTTCTATCCCAGCTACCAGGAAAACACAGATTGTGAGAATAGCTGGTTTAGAGAAGGGCTGGTCAAAATTTATATCCAGCCTTTCAGTTTATCCACTGCCTGTTGAACAGGGGGCTTTCCCCTGTTCAGACAAGATGCAGCTTTTTGCTGGTGTATGTGTGGGTTATGCAAGCAAAAAGATAAGGTGAGAATCAAATAAGGGTTTCTATCCCTACATGGCCCTCTGGGAAAATAATCTTTGCCTGTAGCTCTTTCAACAGTCCTTCTGAAAGGTGCAATCATTGTGTGTCTTCAGTGACCTTTTACTGATGGCTGTGAAATATCTCTGGCTATTCCCTTTCCCTGGTATATTCAGTTTTACTGCAGCATACCTGCTCACAGCAGTGATATTTTCATTTTCCAGCACCAAAAGACCCTGGCTCTGAACCTGACCCAGGAACATCTCACCTCACGGCTCCTCACAGCTAGATGCCCCACTTTCAACCTCATCCAGGCAGAGACAACTTATGGGAACACAACCTCAGACTTCTACATCCTCTGGTATCTCACAATATTTGTATAATTTCCAACCCAACAAGATGTGAGGGATCTGTGATGTCCCTGCTTTTCCCTTCCATTCTGATTTTAACAGGGCTGTGCACTGGGAAAGACAGCCTTGTGTTTGTGAATTGTAGAGGGAAAACTATTGGCAATTTTGTGCTGACCTAAACAGTAGCTATACAATTTTGAGGTGTGGATAGGACCCAAGTGCTTCAGGCCCTAACTGCCCCTCAAAAGAGCACCCAGCCAGGCAGCTCTGCTCTGGGTGAAGTTAGGAAGAGTCCTTGCTGCATTCCTCATACTGTTGCTACACACATTTGTGCAATATTTGGCTTATTTGTGCAACGTAATTAATGGAACATGTCTCATTGCCACCAGCATCCCTAGGGACCCTAAAGCGAATGGGAGCCTTTGAAGACTCAGAGGGTCTTAAAAGTAGAAAATATTTACCACAAGTTTATTAAATCAAGCTTTACTGGTAATAAATTAGCAGTCTGTAGACATTCCCTTTTCTTGAGGATCTGACACTAATCTTTTAGAAAAATACAGTAATGATTTACAGTTTTCATAGCACCTTTCAGTCTTTCCATTCACAAGCTGCTGATGCACTTGGCTACCAAAACCTCTAAGTTTGGGAAGGTGTTTTCTCTGCAGAAAATAGCAGTGAGTCCAAGGACTCCTGTGCATGTACAGTTCTATAAAGTCCATGAAAGACATCAAGCCTTATATGGTGCTTACAGGCACATGTGAGCAAACACCCCCCAGCCCTCTCGTGGTGCTCCTGTTCCTGTAGCCACTGATCCGTGACACTGGAAGTGTTTTAAAGACATTGACTCAAAGTCTCAGCAACTGAGCTGGGGGTGGCTGAGAGGTCCATTCTGTCTCTAAATCTGCAGTTTAGGTTATGTGATCTTACCATTCTGCTTCAAAACCACAGAACACTGGGGGGGGGGGGGGGCGTTGCTGGGGGTGTTTACGAATTTGCACATCCCTTACACTGCACCATTGTATGGTAAATTATATTGGACCCTCTTCTGAGCTCGTTAACAAAAGCCCATTGTGTGAGGGTGGGTGTTCTACATCCCACGTGCTCTGCCTGGGACTTGTATCATTGGAGTGTTGGTGAGTTTGTATGAGAACTGTTTTCTAGTATTTCTGTTTAGATTTTTTTTAATGACATTTGTGCAGGTGCACGGCTTAAGAAAGGGCTCTTTTCTCAGTCTATGGTGGTGTTCCAAAATTCAGCTGGAGCAACAGCCATTGCCAGCAATGATTTTTTAGCAGTCACCTCAAGATTTTGTCACATCACCTAGTATTACTTAGCTTTAGTTATTAAGGCTGTGTTTGAGGATCTTTTCATTAAATAGTGTATATGGGTGGGAGATAACTTGTACAGTTCAGCAAGAGCTGAATCAAGTCCTAGGCAATTGCACTTGAGGATGTGTGCAGATATTAATCCATTTGTCTTTTCAGTGTAAATGCTGTCTTAAGTTAATAAACTATTAAAGATCAAGCAGGATGAAGCCTTAAGTGCCAGGCAGTGTATTCCTCATTGTATGTGACATTACCTGATAACTACTCAAAAGGTCTAAAATCTGTGGACTGAACTGTGGCATCTGTGACCATGTCTTCATGGCAGAAAGGGGCTTGGTGACATAAAGGGTATGTTTGTGCCCCATTAGACTTTTGCCAGTTCCCATCCAGATCTGGCTCTTCATCCTTTGCTGTGTGTGTGTTTAAGCTGTATCAGTTCCCTGAACTGGATAACAGAATGATTTCACAATTAGATGGGCCAGCACAGGAAGGACTGTAGTGCATGGAAGAAGTAATGTGGAGGGAGTCCTGGATTGCTGGAAACCACAATTGCCTCAAAACTCACTGTAACATGAGTCCCCAGATAAGGTTAGTCATAGCCTGCGACATGCAGCTGATGACTGACCCCATGGGAGAATCCCTTCCCAGCAGCATTTTGCAAGGGGCTGATACTCTGTCTTCCTAAATCCTGGAGGGCTGAAGCTTATTTGTACAACAAACAAGGCCTGGTTGGAGTTTGCCATGCAGAATTGTCCTTCTCTAATATGATTCAGCTGTGTATGTATTTCATTGCAAAGAAAATGTAGCTGTGACTTCTACTAGGTTCTTTCCTCAGTGGTCATTACATTAGTCCTAAATGTTCATTTGACTTAAATGTGTTAAAAGAAATGTATTGGGCAGGATTCTGAATAAATGCAAATCAAAGGTGAATCATCTAAAATATCTGGAGTTACAGGCACAAGCAGGATCCGAGTCAATCCACTTGTCCTAGTTTCTGTCACACAAACACTAACCCTTTATAAATCATTAATTTCCAGACTGTTTATTATCCAGGGGAAGTAACAAAACAGTAGTATCACATAACACATCCTAAGAATGCCTTGTTCATTTTAAGAGCAAATAAAACTAAATAGCACTGAGTTGTTAGCAATGCAGCCTACAAGACCAAGCAGAAACACAAAAAGGGGGTTTTAATCAGGCTGAGGCCACAAAATAAACAGGGGAATGGGTAAAAAAAAAAAAAAAAGAAGAAAAAAAAGGTTCTATAAGAGCCTTGACACAGACTACCTTCACATAGATATTCTTTATTTATTATCTCATGGAAATTGTCTCTGCTCATTACATGGTGGGACTCTCACCCAGGGTGCTGCAGCAGTGCAGAGAGAGTGGGAATGGTTTCCACAGCTGCTGCTGTTACCCTGAGCCCCTTTCTCACAGGAACAATCTAACACCTACCCACAGGCAGAGACCACAGCAGAGCCACCCTTTCAAAAAATAATCATCAAAATTAATTAGTCTGTCAAGAAAGCAAACTTTTTGTTGTTTTGTTAGCACGGCCCTTTCTCTAATGTGTTTGTCATATGTCACCCAGGAGCCTCGTGTGATGAGGTAACAACATTAGTTCCCAGCTGAACATGAGGCAGGGAAAGAGCAAGAGCAATGCTTATCTGTACCAGGGCTTCACTGAATTCACCTTTCCACACCAGCTCAGGGGTGCAGAGCAGATCCTGCCATTGGCAGAGGATGCTGCAGCCCCCAGACACTGCCAAGGCTCCCAGAGTCAATCACGTGCCTTGCTCCAAAGCACTGTGGCAGAGTTGCAAGTAGGAAGATAACAGTTAGATGAAGTATGTGGAAATTCTAATTTATTTTTAACCTTTCAATGGACGGTGCAGACAGCTGAGAAATTAACAGTTATTTATTCCTCACTGGTTTGCTAATACAGCAACGCCAGGAACTAGAATGCTTCGATACTGTTGAACTTCAGCAGTGCAAAATGTATTGGCTTTTTGTCAATTTAGCTTTAATCACTTCCCACTTTCACTAGTAAAAAGTCATTTTCTGGCCAATATTACTGAGTTTATATTGAACTGGCTTTTTTGCTGCCTTTATTTGCCAGTAAAGAATTGTACATCTAACGGCGATGTAAGAAAAACCACAATCCAGGCCTCACACATGATTTTGGTCCATATGTTATTTATTTTAAACTCTTAAGGTTCCAAAATACTATATATTTACAGTTACTCTTTAAAGTTATTGTTAGTTACAAAATATTAGAAACATAGCTTCATCTATAAAATGCATAATTAAATTAATCTTTACCATATTTTTTTATATCACACAGGAAATGTTTTCATCTGATGAATGAATACCATGAATACCAAGGACATATAATTAGTACTTCACCCTATAAACTAGATTATAACTTACACTGTCCACCCTGGCTCCAAAAATCCTTGCAGATTCAATTTCTGCACTTTATTTGGATGAAAGCATTTGAATTCAATTATTATTATTCAGTGTGGATTTGTGCCTTTATATAGGTTAGATGTGGTAGTACTTTTAAACTGAAGTTTAGTGGAAGTCTTAAATTAGGTATTTGCATCTATATTTAGGCATATACCAGTTTTTAAATGCTGAACATCTGATTTTTCTAGCTGAGGTTTGCCTGAGGTGGAGTTTAATGGGAAACAAGACTGGATGATGAAAGTAGAACAAAACTAGTTTTGAGGTATTCCTGAATTTCAGTGGGAATTTGGCGCCTAACCTGTTTGGGCTCCTTTGAAAGCACCCTTACTTGCCTATCTATATCTTACAATGCCTAAATAGCTTTCAAAATCTTGCAGGACACTTGGGATAAATGTTTAACAGTAAACCAAATAAAATCTCCTTGTTCTCTTTGATTTGTTCTTCCCACTGCCTGAGAAGCTTTTAGGTATTTTTGAGACATCTCTTCAGGTAGATCTGCCCTTTTTAATTTTAGCTGCAGATAAATTAGATGTGGTTGCAACATAAAGATGGTTTAAAAATGGGATCCTGGAATTAGCCATGCACTTCTATATTTAGGCATCTCCCAGATTTAAACACTGAGGCTGGGGGCACTGATCTCCTGCTGTTCCCGGCCGCAGCCGAGGGCTCCGCCGGGCGCGCAGCCTCCGCAGGGGCTGCTGCAGGAAGCAGAGCCAGGCCATTTATTCTCCTATTACAGAGCCATTCCTGTGTTTATACCATCTTGTTTAGCTTACTCCTAATGCACATCCTAAGACGTACCTCTAATACACATCCTAAGACATGTTTATGAAAATTCTTTATAAGCAAAATATTTTACTTCCATTGAGTAAGTTCAGATACAGAACAGCCTCGGCACTATGGGCTGGTTCAACTGCACTCTTGCTCTCTCTCTGGGCATCTTTTATTTAAAAATTCAGCCTTCAGCCCACCCACATTACCACAGCAAGATCCAATAAGTGTAACATGGATTCTCGGCCAGTCGTGTGCTGTTCTCCCAAACATGTTTGCAAGCAGTAATTATTCTTCAGAAGATTGAATACTACTTAGAGCTGCAGAAGGGAAGTTGTTAGCTGGAGAACCAGCAGCTGGGGTTTGAACTCATTTTTTGGGTTTAATTCTTTAAATGCTTCTTCAGCACAGATACTGGATCCCTTTACAAAGCACATATTCCCAAAGTCTTATCCTCCCCTGTCTGCTAATCAGGAAATCTGTTACATCAAATGGGCTTGAATCAATGGCATCATTGAACTGACTAAGCATCAAAACCATGCCTTGATCTTAAAAAGATCTGGAACATTTACAGAGCCCACTGACTCTGTTTGTGGATGCTCAGCACTTCTGAAATTCAGGCAAGAAGCTTTTAAAGATTAAACAATAGCCCAACTCCAGCAGGAAGTAAAATCATTTAAATTTTGAAGAGAGACACTTAAAAAGGGGACATGACATTCGAGAGATATTTTATTATATAAGACAGCACATTCATAAGAAATGCTTTTTCAGCACAGTGATTTACTGCACTGTGGGACTCATGGCCACCAAGACCAGGATTTGAAAGTTCTGTGCACAGACTGGATGACAGAACTAGCTTTGTTTCACTGTCATTGCTAATGGCATTTCTGCAAGGGTTGTTTAACCTCAGGCTTCAGGGTCTAATCTATACTCTGATTTTTGGGTCAAGATGACACCTAATTCAATGGCTGAGTATCCTGCATGGTCTTTTACACCATCTTGCCTGAGCATCAGATGATGTCCAGCATCAAAAGTGGTGACTGAATGAGATAGGGACTTTCCCATTCCCCTGGTTTAGTCCCATACAGTAATTTCTACTGTTCTAAAATAAAGTTTTGGTGTTCAGATGCTGCAGGAAAAGTACTGTGTAAATGCCCTGCAGAGGGATTCTGTCTCCAGAAGACAGAGATGATGAGCTTCACAAACACAACAATAACCAGCTACTTAGATAAAAGTTTTCTTACCTGGATGCCATGATTTGTCCCCTTATTCCACACAGGCCCAATCACACATGCCCTAATTTCACATTCATCAGGATTCAGGTGGGTGCCACTTTCCCACTGCTGAACTCAGCCTTCTCCTGTGTTATTTATGTTTATTCTTTCTTGGGGGGAAAAAAAGACAAGGAGAAAAAAAAAAAAAAAAAAAGGAAAAATATTTTACATGCGTTTTAAACTCATAAATATAATGAATCAAAGGCAATTTGGCTAATCTCTTTTATGGCTGGAGGCCCACTGTGGATCTACCCACTTAGTTAAACTCAGTCTTGCTGAGGCATCTTTCTGCCTCCAAAGAATCTGTCACTTGGAGCCAATCGATCACGGTGACGTTCTGTCCTTCCCAGCCCTAGAATGTGTGTTCCTTTCTATTTGCCCATTACTTCACTTCCTGCCATCTATCTCCCTTGAGATTTCTTTTCTTATTTTTAATACCTCTTCCAAGTTGTATCTCCACAATCTATTTACCTGCTGTGATCATCAGACTAAAACTAGAAAGAGACTGAAGCTCATATTCCCAGCAGGCTGAAATCTGATTTCCTGTGTCTGTTTTATCCATGTATCATTGATAGGATCTGGAAAACTAAATATGCACCAGGTTTGCATGAATAAATTTCACATAAGAATAAGATAAACACAGCATGATGCCTCACAAGTATTCTGGGGGGACAGAGGGGCAGAGAACAAAAAAACCCCAACCTGATATATTAGCTCAAATTAACTCAAAAAACTCCAAAATTGCCTTAAAGTTAACTGATATTTTAATATATATTTTTATTTATATATATATATATACACACAGAGGAATTGTTCTGTTTACTTTCTGGGGGTTTGTGACCTTAGGATGAACCCCACAGAGACCCCACACTTGCAAGCTTTTCGTTATTATCACAAGTTTTAAGATTCCTTTACAGATCCACAGAAGAAAGGCTTCTCTTACAACCATTTGTTTCTCTAGGAACTTCAGTTAGAAATGAAACATCAAATATTGTGGGAGTTAGTCACCTGAAACTGAACAGTTTGTATCAAGAAACTGCTTGATAGGAACATTGAGTGCTCTGAATAGTAGTAATTAATTTCCAGAAGTGCCATCAGCTGGCCATGGAAGTTCCCAAAATTATGGAAGTTTGCATAAATATCTCCTCAAACCAGCACTAGTGAATTAAAACCTTTTTCCTCTTTTTTTGTGCATGCATGGATAGAACTTCCATCATGTTTCACCGATAACACAAAATTACATGTGAGGCTTGATAAAATCATATCAGTTTTTCTTGAATAAATGTTGAATGTAGGGGGTGAGGTAGAAGAGAAGCTGGTGGGTCACCAGCATTCTGGGGCTAGAGCCACAGGTGTGGGACATTACACTGCTGCTGCCAGAGCCCATTTATAGCCACCCCAGATAACTAGTCTTCCCAGATATGCCTGGGGTTTGAACCAGCTTGGAGGATGCATGTGGGAGAAGATGGTGTTCCTTGGCTGTGGAATAATGGCACAAAGGAAGAGCTGGACATCCCACTCCTTTGCATTTATGGAGACTAAACAGGTGAATTTATGAAGACTTTGTCCTTCCCCTGTTGCATGACAGGAGAGTGCTTTGGCTAGACTGGGTGCTGGTGAACCAGCACCTTCAGGGCTCTTCACAGGTGTGAATTTATTACAGAGCCATGGCAGAAGTTAGAGGGGAGGCTACAACAGCCCCCTGGGACAAGCAGACCTGGTGTTTGTGCAGTGATGTGATCAAGCCTTTTCTTTACTACATGAAGTCTCTTTTTGGTGTCACTGCTCCTGGTTAGCTCTCTGTAGATACCTAAAGATTTGAAAATCTGCTTAACCGTGGAGAACACCCCTAGTAATTCACTGCAAGGATGGGGTGGCAGGGTATTTTTAAAATAAAGAAGTTATGCCCATACTATATAACTCCACGACTTAAGGTAAATCCACTATCCCAGGAAACTGTATCCCTGGTTAGGGTTACTCATTCAGAGTATTTCTTGGGAGAGGCCATTTGTTTGTGTATAGCTGCCCCAGGCTACTGCAGCAAAATTCCTTCTGCTGAAGCAACACCAACCCCACGGGCAGGGCCTGAAATAAGGCACAGGGAGGCAAGCTCATCACTATTACCCCGTAGCTGTAGGTGTAAGCTCTGAGCAGGTTTGCTCAGATGAATTCAGATTAATTCCGTTTTCTTTACACATCACCCTAGCAATGCAACTTAAAATAGGGAGAAACAGAACTGGATGGAGAAATTCCTGTCGTCTAGATTTACACCATTCATCCAACAGACCTCGCCCTTTTCTGGAAGAGTTACAGAAAGCATTAATTGAGCTCCAGGGTGGCTGATAATTACATAATTGCAGACTAATTTCCCCTTTCCTAGAGGTGAAGTTACATTGATGGCAAAAAAAAACAAACACCACAACAACCTTTCACAGCCTTCCCAAAGGCAGAAATCACTTCTGAACACAGGAGACCTGATTCTGCTGTGTCCAGAGCTGTATTAGTGAGGACCTAATGGAAGGGAAGACCTGGGTGGTGCAGGGATTGTGGATGGCATGGTCCAGGCCCACATGCCTCCCTTCCTCACGGGATGGACCCACAAGCATTTTTTGTGGCTGTGGTCCGAGGAAATGATCCAGCTGAGCTAGCAACATTTTTTACTGGGTTATTTTTCAGCCAGTTCAGCATAAAAAGAACAAAAGAGAGGTGGGAGCAGAGGCTGGTTTAGCCATGATGCTGTTTAGTACTGATGCTCAAATGTCATCAAACTAAACTAGGAGGCTTTGGGTCTTTGAGCATGAAAACCCTATCTAAAGGTTTGGTGCCACCGTCCTTCTTCCCATCCCTGGCTGGAAACAGGGATGGCAGTGAGTAGGTATTTTGGCTCATCCCAAACTGTAACTTCACCCTGAGAGAAAACATCAGGTCTCCTGATTGTAAAACACTTGAGCTTTGTCATCTTCTGTGTTTAAACAGTCCTGAGCATACCGACTGCTCAAACTAAACAGCAAGGGGGGAAATGTGGGTGACAGACTGCTCCTGGATTATTGTAGGTGTTGATATTGTTTCTGAGAGTAGTGTTAGCATCCAAAATTCAAGCTACTCAGTGTTGATTTCATTATTACTCACACTGAGATCAGACAACCTCTCTCTTCTAAAACCTGTCTGGGAGATCCAGGATTCAGTATTTTGCATAGGGTGGGTGAGGATGTGCACAAGTTCTTCTTCCACTATGTCATAGGGAGGTAACACCCTGCACCTTGATGAGGCATCATCAGGGCTTTCACCCCCAGGAAATAACTTTGTACCTCCTTTGACATGGCTGTAGGGATGATAAATACACGTGCAGTTTTTAAGATTATTTCAGATGGTGTCTCTGAAGGCCCGAGTTCCTACTGATCTTTTGCCTTTCCCAAAATAATAGAACAGATTTCTCAGCCATCTTAAAAACATATGGGGAGGCCTACAGCTTCAAACTCAAACTGCAACTTGGAAAGGTTTGTAGGACAAATCTGCAAACGTATTTAGTGTATGAAAAATTATTTTCTAAAAAACATACAAGATGTTCCATTTCACCTAATTCTCTGTATTGATTTCTGTGTCATCATCTTCTTCCTTCTCTTTTTCTTATTTTAATGCATTTTATATCCTCCAAACACACACAAAAAACACCCAAACCCTATTTATTTTACAAAACAGAACAAATAAGTTTTCCTTCCCAATCAGTAATTCCGTTTTATTTTGTAATTGTAAAAAGAAACTCCTGAAAAAATCAATATATTGTTTCCAAGTTATACACAATAGGGAATGGAGCAAGCTTAGTAAATAAAGGAAATTGCAATTTTTTTTTTCCTCTCTTTGGTCATCCTTTAGTGTGCTCAAGGTGACTGCCAATCTCTTTGGTGCTCCTGCTTTGCTCCCCCACCCCATCTACCCTCCCCTCCTCCCTGAAAATTTAAAAGTTAATCTCGGAGATGAAAAGAGAAGTTCGAATGGATTTGTTCTTGGAGTCAAAATTCCTGATGACCTAAATGACAGCAACCCCCACCCCAAGTGATTGGCTCCTTAGAGTAATCTGACCCCTCTCAATTAACTAGCACAGAGATAAAGATTGCTCATGCTAAAGTTGTCACATAACACCAGGCTTAGAAATTGTAAAATCTCAAGTAAAAGACAGATACCTTTTCGGCTCTATCAATACTTTCAACATATATCAATATTTGGATATTATTTACTCCCTTGATGTGCAAAATTGAGTGAATTTATGCACCTAAACCTAACAAGAAGGGCTTCTTGTTGAACCACCACTTTAATTAAAATGTGTAAGAGACCATTTACAAGCTGAAGCTTTAAGAGAGCTAGGACTTGTGTTGCTTTTTTCAAAGCACAACTGTCATCTGCAAAATATACACCCAGAGTTTTGAAGCTCAGATATGAGCTGCTTACAAATCCAACAGATAGAAAAAAATGTTTTACTGATTTGATTTGCACCTGCAATTAAACAGACACACAGGCTAGGCTAATTTACGCTGAAACTTAATTGCAAGCATAACTCTTGTGCATACAAATGACATAAACCTCTCCTAGATATCCATGATCCTGCTCCACAAAGGAGCCAAGAGTCCCATCTGATTTTCTTCATGGTTATAGGTCTCACTTTGGGACACAGAATTACTTTAATGCATTTGTTTTCTTCCCTGCAAATATCTAACTGTGGGGTGTCAAAAAAATGAAGCAGGATCCAATTTGTCCTAGAGTACATTTAAAAAGAAATGTTAACAATCAGCAAGAAGAGTGTGAGGAAATGTGGGTTACAGTTTATGAACTGTAATTGCAGCTTGAGTGAAGGTGCTTTGCTGCTCTTGAGTTTTTGTGGTGGGAGCCAGGATTGAGTGTTATAAGGAATGGGTCAAGTGATTATAGATTTGCTGAGGCCATTTTTCTCTTCTAAACAATATTTCATGTATGGAAGGCACTTTGAGACTCCAGGGGTGAGCAGTGCCCAGCTAGACCTGTGTTCTTTACATGAGTGGCAAGTTTTTGAGGAAGCCCAAAGGAGAAGGTAAAAACAGGGAACAACCAAAAAAAAACCCAAAAAGCAGCCCGAGTTGGGTGTTTCCCCTGAAAATGCCTCTCACATAACTTATTTCCATATCAACTTGAATGTAAGGGGGCTTTTGAGGAGCCTGGATAAGGAGGTCGAATGAGGCTAAGACACTGAAAGCTCAAAAGACCTAAAGTAATTTCATGCCTGGACCAGAATAGGGCACCCTCTCAAGAACTTTGATATCTTTAATGGAGGCTTACATTGAAATAAGACTAGATATTTTGAGGGTTGAATTTTAATTTAATTTTGTCACATGGCTGGTCAGTTAAGAGGCTGCTAGATTTTTGTTTGTCTTACACAAAATGTATTCTCTAGGGTTTTCTTACTTGAGTTATGAGTTGCAGTTATTCTTATAAGCCCGTTTATGGTGTGACCTACTTAACCAGAGCTCTGGTGGCTGGAGGCTCACAGTAATGCAAAGACTAAAGGCCACAAACAGGAAAAGATATCATATGGAAAAAAAAGTTTTCAGGCTTTTGTGCTTTACATGCTGCAAGGTGTCAAGCACTGAAACAGCGCCGAGACCATTGTTCAACCAACTGCTCTTTTCAAATGGAAATGTCTGCAAAAGCCATGTCAGCAAAAGGAATTATTTGCTTAAACTGTGGCTCCTAGCTTATATCCTACAATAAAACCTGAGGCCTATTAGTCCATACTTAGGTCTTGTTACTAGGTTTTAAAGCTCCTTTCAGGCACAGTTTTAGCCTAATCTGTCTGCATCACCAGCACGGGCAAGATTATGAAGCTGCAAGGTTATGTTGCCTTTGACTTGTGGATGTATGTCAAAAGTCTGGTTTATAGTTTCCACCACTGCAATTGTTTTGTAAAAAATACCTTTCTGCAGAATGCACTTGGAGAGATGCAGGACTAGTGACGTCCACACAGGAAACGGGATCAAGGATTTGTTGATTTTTCAGCTTTTGTGCTCTGAAGATATACTTCCTCTGAAGTGTCTCAAATAGGGTAGTATCCAATTATATTTGTAATCCCAATCTAATTCAATCAGGGACTCCAATTATAGCTCATCTGTCTCTTAATCTAGTTAAAGTCTGTAGAGTAGACTGTACCTAACTTAACATAACTAAATTAAAATTCAAGCTGTTGAACACTTGTAATCAGGGATAACCAAGTTACAGCCAGAACTAGCTGAAAAGCAGGAGGTGTGCAAGGGAAATGGGTTGATCCTCATTTCATGTCCTAGCCCTGCATCAGTTCTCCTTGCAGCTAACTCTCAGCCAAGCTTCTAATTATAAAGGGCCTTAAAAAGTACTTAGGGGCTGAGCCAAATACAACAATTATTTTAGCATTATCTAGTTGTTTCCCTCCTCTTGAACGTTTCATGCCAGCTCCCCCAGCAGTGGGCTCAGCAGCGCTCAGACAACGCTACTGTCACAAGTGCATCACTTTGCAGCTCTCTGGACCACATGGCCTAGCAGCTGCTTGGCATCTTACCTGCTTATTGTGCAGCCAAAGCCCATCTGGAGCAACCAGGCAGACACCCAGGCCTCACCCAAACCCACCCTCACCTGCACACCTCCACGGAAAAGCCTCACCCAAAAAGCCTCTGTGCTCTTGGGTCGACAGTGGTTTTGAGGAACAGCAGGTAGGTGACCTGACATCCACTGGTGCTGCACCGTGGTTATAGTGCATCATTTACACTGCTACAGGGAATAATCAGACAGTCTTAAGGGTCTTGTAGGTATAAAAGCAGACAGATTGTAAAAGAGCTGTAAGGGAAACTTTACAGACAGTGATAGCTCTGCTAGGTGGGCTGCACCAGAGGGACGTTAGGAAGCACATCACTCTAGTTAACTGAGCAATGTCAAACCCAGCAGGTCCTAAAAGAGCTTGATCAGCCAGTGTGGTTGGGGTTAAAATGCAACAACTGAACTTCCTAGGTGGGAATACTTTAGGGTTGCGTTTTTTTTTTTTTTTATTATACCAGAAAGGGCTGGGTGAAGTGACTTTAGCCAACAAAGCAGCAAAGATGTCCTATTGTTTAATCAGACTTGGGGGCAGCTATTAAATTTAATTAGTTTTGTCCCAACTGCCAGTTGCTCAGTTTCAATGTATTCACCCATTAATTCCAGGCTCCCTCTTTCAGTTTTAAGGGCTGTACTTAATCTGCCTTGATGAATACTAAAGTCTGATTCAAACATTTTGAGAGACAATGTATGAACTAACATTCACCAATCATTTCCTTTGTTTGAAGAGAAAATTAAGTAGCAATACTGTCTCTTGCTGAAAGTGGTGTCTGGCAGCAGCAACACCTTGCAGAGAGTATCAGTCTACCCCCGTTTGCCCTGAACTTTCTAATCTAAGACTTGTTTAGAAAGGTATGCATTTTCTTAAATACAGTAAGATGGCTACATGACAATACAGCATCCAAATTGAATACACACGCTGGGATTTATCACTTTATACTGCTAGTTCGGATTTTTGGTGATAAATCTTCTTGTGTAAAGAAATCCAAATGTAATTTTTCAGTTGTCCAATCTAAGTAGAGATACTGAATAATATCAAAAGTGTAGTCTGAACTTCAGTGAGCTGATTCTGCTGTGGCACTTCAGCATCTGTATGAAAAGACAGAGAAAATCCCTTTAAACATTAATTTAAAATAATGGTATTGGAAAATTCATCTAAACTGGAGATACAAATTAAAATTAAAGAGTTTCTTGAAATAATATTACTTATGGCAGATAGAACATACTACCATCTTTGATTCTTGGTCAAGAACTGATTTGTAGGAAAATTGGAATGAGGAGAAGTAACAGATTACTTTCTTCCACACTTTACTCTCAGTTCAAGATCCATAAATTGTGAAAATAGGGTATCAGTCACAGCAAATTGTTCAGATGTTTGAGAGTGATCACACCATTATATCCCCTCCATTCTGCCCCTCATTCCTAGCATAGAGTAGGGCACTAAGCTTGATCATTTTAGATATTTAAGTCATTCCGCAAATAAGAAAAGACTTCACACACAAACAAAAGTGCAATTAATAGATTTTTGTCCTTTTCTTTCAGGCTGTTTTTGGGATCATTTTGTGATTACTTCATTCTACTCATTGTTTTAAGTGTTAATGTTTGGTTTTGTTCTTTTCCTATTGCTTTCCAACCATAACAGATGAAGACAGGGGGCTTGGGGACTTTTCTATTGTTAATTTTTGTTATTTTTAAACTAAAAGCTGAGCTATCAAAGACCAGATGGCACCTCCAAAACCTGCTAATACTCTGAATCTCCACTAACAATTGGTTGTCAGTCTTTCATTAGATATAGCATGAACCAAATTCACCCACATGGAAACTAGCCAAATTTAGGAGTGGGATATAACTGATAAAACTAATTGGAAAACCCACTGTTGCAAAAGAAATGGAATTAGGCCTACAATGTAAAAAGAAATAAATAAAAAAAAAATCTTATTAATCATGATTGTAAAAGCAGAAAATGAGAACTAATTTTACTAAGTAAAAGACTCCTGCTAAGTGGTATTTTTGACACCTGAAAATAATTCAGTTTCAATCTTGGCTCTTCACCGACATGAACAAGGAAATTCATAATTCTCTCTCTGAGCTGTTGTCTCAAGCCTTCTCTGCACAGACAATTGCAGCCTGCTCGAGCCCCCAGAGCACAGTTTTTGTGTAACCACCACAAACAGAGACCTGGGAAGAAACCTTCTGGAACCAAGCTCAGTCCTTTGCTAGGACAGGTAACATGTCCCTTGTGCCTTTCATGAGTTGCTTTTTAGGAGAACATGGTGGCACACTGTATCCACAAATTGATCATGAAGCAATACCACATGCAATTCACCCACAGTTATGAGATAATAAGGATACAGGGGGAGGTTGTCCTATTTTCTTACCTACTACGTTGTAGTTTCTATTGCCATCTGATCAAATATTTCACTACTACATTCAGATATGGTTTGATATTCACTGAAAAATTATACCTCATCATTGAAACCCATTAGCCTAATTACTAATTATGAAGGGTACTTAAAACAAGCAAATGTCAATCCTGATGCACTGGAGGCAGCTCTGAGACTCTCTTACACCATTCCTGGCTCCATGTCTCCCCTGCAAAAAGGGATAACAATTAGACATCTCCAAAGGCTCCATTACAGCTTAGTGCTAAAAAAAGGTTTGTGTACCTTGTCTGGAAGGAAACAATCTCACAGGATTCCTGTTACTATCTGTGATGTATCATTGAGTCATGAAATTCAGTGAAGACAGCACTGCAAGAAGGACAAGTCACACTTACCTCTGATCTTATGTTTATTCAGAAGCAAGTAAGTGCTTGAAAATGAGCAAATATTGCAGAGTAGGGGGAATGCTATTCACTTAACACAAAGTTAATCCATTCCTTAAAATACTTGGTTTGTATTCTTGAGTAAAGCTGAATCTCTCATTCTCCAGACTACATCTGCCATCTAATAGAAGATATTACATGGGGACACTTTTCATGCTGTGAGAAATAGAGCTGATAATGTTTACTCTTGCCTAGATGAAATGCTCGGGCATTTTAACAAACACCCAGAGATTTGTTTGTTTACCTGCCTAGCCCACATGCCTATCATTCCTCCTGGCTGGGGACCAGTTGGTGGTTCTTTTCAAAAGTTACAATTCCTATGATTATTCCTTACTTGAGGGAGCTAAGGTTGGAAATTAAGTTGCTTCCTGCATCTTCCCTCGGATGCGTCTTTGTTAACGTGCATTTTAGATGTAACAGCCCAAAACCACAGCAATCCACGCTCCACTGGTTGCATTAGCAGTGCCATTAGGAAGGTGATACTTCTGTAGTGTTTATAGCATCTTAGAAGCAGCAGCATCGGCATCCTGAAGACAAGAGACTGTTTACAAGAGGGAGGGTAACTACGACTTTTTACTTGTTACACACCCATACTGTAATGGAGGTGTGAAGATCTTACCACCCCAAAACTCCTCTTCTGCTCTTCAGTGCCATCACCAATGGCTAAATAATGTTCCTAAAACATAATAATGCAAAATAATGTAATCTCTTTGCAGTAACCCCAGCTAAGGGAGCTGGAGTGAGCAGTGGGCACAGGGCAATCAGATGGCCAGGCAGAGTCACAGCCACTAAAGTTACAGGGTTTGCTTGTATCAGGAAGATTCTGAACGATGTAACTGGCTGCTCAAACTAACCACTAGTTATTAATTAATACTAGCTCTGTGATGATGCTGTTACATGGACACTGTGTTTGTTTAGTGGTAGGAGGAAACTATGAAGCTTTTTTAATACCTTTGTTGCAGCTCTTCATTACAGTTTTACTTATTTAATATTTTGGCTCTTAAATATTTAGGGCTGAGTGTCCAAGGGAATTCCGTGCCTAAATCCCTTTAGGATTTTTAACTCAAAAGAATTAGCATGAAAGATAAAGTAACTTGAAGCAAATTCAGGAGAGTTTCTAAAAATAAGCCAAAGGTTATTCATGAACAGTTGGCCTGCAAATACACATCACGTAGGACCACTGCTCTGGTGAGGGTAGTTGTGTTTGCAGTCATTCCCACACGGAAGGTATTGAAGCTGTATTGTGGCTACACTAACTGCAGCTGTACTAAAAGCATCACTAAGCTCAAGAAGCAAGTCGTTCCCAGTGTACTGGGCTAAGGAAGCCTGTTTCTAAAGAATTGTGCTCCATCGTTCTCCCACTCCTAAGTGTTTTCCCTGCTCAGCCCAACATCCACAGCCCATTGGTGTGCTGGTGCCAGCACGTGTTGCTGGAGCAACAACTTGGCTGATGGGCCGTAGGTGCATATGGGCTATCTGGCTTGCTGGCTGCCCTGTGGGTAAGGTTTGAACCATAATTATTTCTTCCAATGAGGATATTAATTTGGATCTTTCTTCCCATATCCAGATGCCGATTTTCACTCAATTTGCGTCTATTCATGTCTTTGAAAAGGCTCTGCTACTATCAGGTTTGACTGAGGTGGGCATTCGGAAGTCATTTGGAAGATGGGTGGGTGAGTGGGTGGATGATGGATGAACAGACCATGGAAAAATGTAAGCCTAATTTTCTTATAAAGTAGGAAAAAATGTGTCCCTTAACTACCATAGTTATAATGGTATAAAAAATTGTTTAAAGAGAGTGTCTCCTGATTTTTGATTCACTTAGCCTAGTCTGGAGGAGTCATAAGCACTTACCAACAGGCAATTTAACATACTTATTAACCACTTCTGAATTTGAATGTCTGGATCTCTGCTTTCAATCTCGATTAACTGGCCCAACAATGACTGTTAAATACCCTGATTTACATTACCTACAGAGCTATGGTCAACTTCATATCAGCAAACTTGAGGCTTCCTAAACGTGTTCCAACAAGGTAACATTCAAGTCATCCTCCATGTAGTGGAGATAAGCCCTGTGAGCCTACGCTGAGAGATTTATCATGTGATGAGCTGCACTAAGGTACAAGAGGAAAATACAGGAGGAAAATAAACTGGTCTGCCTCAAAGTGCCTCAAAAACTTCTTTTTCCCCCCTCTCCAAGCTACAAAGATGTAGGTAACACAGTGCAACTTAAGAAAGGCAATTTATATTTAAATTTTGAATTTAGAGAAAAGGGTGAATTAAGTTTTAAATTTGTGTGATTTTCCCAGAAATAAACTGAGTGATCAGAGTTGGACAGCACAGGATTTAGGACACTGTTCTTTACCTTGATGAGGGCTAGTAGGTGTGCATAAAGACATATATGCACATGAATACAAACACGTGTACTTACATATATATTTTTTCTACATATCCCCATAAACATACTTATCAGATTTTCCATAGTTGTAATCGTTTTGCAGTGACATTCCTGAAGACAGGAATTTCCCAAGCTGGACAGAGCTGTGGTTCCTGCCAGTGGCAACAGTGTCTTGGGGCAATGATTTCCACGTGCTCGTAACACAGGGTGTTAAAAAAGCCTCTTTTTATCAGCTGGGAGGATGAGGCTGGGCCCTGTTGGCAGTGAGCCTATCAAGAATGATGCCTCAGCTCTGTTGGTGGTAGAGGATTGTTCCTCTGGACTTGTCTTAAAAAAATAAATAAATGTCAAGCCAGAAAAGGAAGCCTGCTATTTTTCAAATCCAGAAGCCCTAATCATGCTAATCCATATGATCATGCTAAAGGCAGTAGCATGCTTTTTGCATACGATGTAATCATTCAGGGGAGCCTATTTATAATCACCACTGGCTGGGAGCACCTTCCCAGAAAAATATAATCAGAACAGTTTATCTTGGTCTCATTCCTCCTCTTCCTCCCTCTATTTTTCAGTCAGTTTAGCTCTTTCTCCTACTTTTGCTGTCTTCCCAACCTTAAATACATGAAGGTCCCTTTGTTTTTTTCTTTTTCATTTTAAAATAACATTTTCTATGTCTTCTGTTCTTTCAGTGTGTTAGAGCCATAGCGAGTGAAATCCCAGTCCTCTGAAATCAATAACAAAACTTCCATTGATTTAATATAATATATTCTTTTAAATTCAGTACAAATGCTCCACATGAGTTGTCTGTTTTAAATATGGATCTACTGACCAGGGCTGTCTGTCTCTCAGCTTGATACATGAACCAGTTGTGTTTAATAAATTCACTGGTGTGGGCTGCTAGCATTATGTGTAATAAATGAAAATCTGTTGGTTATACTGAGCACATCAAGTGTAAAAGGAGAAAATTTATCAATGTAAATATCTGTCTGTGGATCAATTGGTATCAGTCTTGTTTAACAGTCTATTTCCTCAAGACACACTTTGGAAACAAAGAGCATTTCAAACTGCTGGTTAAACAAACAAATATATAGAAGCTCTTCGGAGAAACGTGGCGGTGGAGTAATCACCAGCTAAATTACCAGAGTGATTCTAAATACCAATTCATACCTTATTTTATATTAGTAAATTAGACTTTCTCTTCATATAACATGCCCTTAAAGTGCACCACGAGTAGGGGTTTGTAAAACCATTATTTGCTTGCAGAGGAAAGGGCAAGGAAAGTGGTCTGAAAAACAAAATTTGTCCCCTGACCTCCATGTTCAATAATTGTCCAAGGAGGAGAGTGATACCTTGGGTTTTTTTGTCTAAGCTATGTATTATCCTTAGCTAAATAAAACCCCTTAAGAGACCCTATAAAAACAAAACCAAACCCCAAGAGGATATATAACTAATTAGATCATGATGCACTGTTTACCTTGGCTACAATGTTAAGATCTTTTCATGGCTGTCCCATACAAACACACCTCTCCCTTCCTCAAGCATCACAAAAAAAGAGAATCCTGAGCAGTACCATGTACACTTGGCATGACTGTGTTCATAGGCACAAACTGGAGAATATAATAAATGTTGTACAAACTCCAGGGTTTCTACAAGGTAGAAATGCCAGTAAAGTAACTAGTAAAATGAGACCTCAAAAATGGCCTCACTAGGTACCATTGCTCCCTCTTTCCACCTTTCCTGATGGGTTTTCCACACTACATTACCCTTCCAAACCCCACAAAAATCTCAGATGGATGTTTATCCTCCCAACAGTTTTGCAGCAGGGGAAATGTCAACCTCAGTTCACAGGTGGGAAACTGAGGCACGGACTCTGCTAAATTGCTGATGAATGCAATGACAAGTGCATATTAAGCCCATCTTTGACCAAACCTAATCTTCTGGAACCTTCCCATTACCCTGCTCTGTCACATCAACAAAATTAACACTTCACCAAATATTTTTAGCAATCCATTTAAGTCTTCATAGATAGATGGGGGGCAGAGGGGAAGGAAGGGGAATGGGTGTGATACATGGAAACAAAAATAAATCACATATTCCACAAAGATTTTGCAATCCACATCTCCATATATTCAAGGATCCTCACATTTTTGCTGATGCAAGGTCCAGCTGGCTTCGGTGGGGATCGGAGGGATAGGGGCGACTTTGCTCTGGAACACTCAGGGGCTTTACAGCAAAGTAAACCTGAGCCTCAGCTGAGCTGGGTCCTGCAGTCACCTCCAACCACATGGGCTCCACACCCAGTGTCCAACCAAACAGCGGCCACCCAGCTGGGGGTCGGGGCGGGGGGGGGTGTGTTTTAACCATAGTACATTTTCACATGGAACCCTCATGGCAGAAGAGGGGAGTAAACATGAAAATTATTCTACACCGACAGCTTTGTACAGGAAAACACTTTTCAAGTAATGTTTTTTTCACTTCAAGTTTTTCACATGAACCTTTTACATGTGTAACGTTTTTATTTGCTGTTAAAAATACTATTGGCTCAATTTTGTCGGCTTCCCAGAACGTGAGACTTAAAAGAAATCTTTAAACAAATGAACCAACACCAAGCATCATTTCACGCCGTTTGGATCTGCTTTTAAAGCCCCTTTAACTGGCTCACACTACCAAGGGACCCGGGGCTCGTCCATTCGGACAATCAGTGCTTTTTCCTTTTCCGCCTTATCTAACGACGAAGGGGAGAATTAACATTAATTGTCCAGGGCTTCTGCTTGCTTTGGGAGGGGGAAGGAAAAAAAAAAAAGTAAAAAAAAAAAGTCTTTAAAGCACAATATAAAAAGCGCAGGTGAGATAACAAGGGTATTGTCCCTCACCAGCCTGGAAAGTCGGGCTGCCTGCTTGTTTGTTTACTCTCAGAGCGGGCTCCTGCCCCCCCCGCCGCCGCTCGGGGGGCTCCCTGCGGGCGGCCCCGGCCCCGCTCGCCTTTGTCGCCCGCACGGCCGGGCCGGGCCGGGCCAGGACTACATCGCCCAGCGTGCCCCGCCGCGCCCTGATCAATGGACCTTATTTGAATAATCTGTGAGCCCTTGGACTCAGGCCAATCAGCTGTCAGGGACCCATGATAAATCGCAATGCATTATTGATAATCATAATTACTCTGACATGCGCATTCCGCCCAATGGGGGTAATTTCCCAACTCTAGGAATTTGTTGTGAAGAGGAAAATAATTGCTACTATTTTGCTCCCGATGCTGGTGCACCATGTCGCGACGGAAGCAGGCGAAGCCCCAGCACATCAACTCCGAGGAGCAGCCCCCAGATGCTGCAAGTGGTAAGGCGCAAAGGCAGGCGCGGAGCCGCGGCGGGTCCCAACTTTCCTGATGCGTGGAGGAGGCGGCCGGGGCGGCGAGGGGCGCCCGCTGGGGGGTTTTTTCCACCCTCGTACTTCACCCCCCGCTCCTTTCCTCTTACGGGCTCTGCCAGGAGCCCGACCCACAACTCCCCGCAGACTTTTTGGGGCATTTAAATCCCGGCGCCCCCGCGGATCTCCAGCGCGGTGTTGGTCGGCGGGGTTGAGCGGGGCACCAGCCCTACGGTATTGCCCAGGGGAGGCTTGGCTTTCGGCCGCTCCGGGGTGCGGCCCTGCGCGGAGTTGCCCGAAGGGTCCCTCGCCCTGTCCGGCTGGTGGCCCCCTAGTACCCCCCCCCCCCCCTACACACACACCTCCAGCCCGGTCCGGCGGAGCCTGCGCCGTCCCCCGCGTAGGGGGCACGGGGCTGCGCCGGATCCGTTCCTTCCGTGCTCGGGGTGCAGCCTCGTGGGAGGTGAACCCTGTAGCCTCCTGGGGGGAGACTACTACACACAAACCGGGGGCGCGGGGGGTGGGGGGGGGGAGTTGGATTGCGAACAAGCTTCTCAGGGTTAGGAAATGGCTGGAGTTTGGTGTCCCCGCTCTTTCTATTTAACACTTTATCGGTAGTTAGAATGAGGGTTTTGGTAGTGCTTTTAAAGAAGAAGGAAAAAAAAAAAAAAGAGCGTTCGGACTATTTTTGTTGGAGATCACAATCGCCCTGGACCTTTTGTAGCTTGACCTCCAGCCATCTTTGATTTCCGACTTCCTAAAATAACTCCGGTGAGCTAATGTGGGGTGTGCGTGAGCGCTTTGTATTTGGACGGTGTGGGCGATTTTGCTACCGCGAATCGCTGTCCCTTCTTTTAGGGAAGCTCGCAGCCCTTTCCCTTGCAGAGGGAAGAGGAAATCTAAATTTGCGCTCAAAGTAGCCCTGAGTTCCCGGTGGGGGTGGGAGTGCAGGCGAAGGAGGGGGTGGAGGGGGCACCCCCTTGCCGGTGTCTACCAGGGGAGCGGGGAAAGGTCGGGGCTGCCGCAGCGTGCCCTGGCTTTCCCCGACGAAGCAGCATCTCCCTGCGGCCGGGCTGCGGGGGGCCTGGCGCTTCCCGTGGCTCCGGTGCGGCCTCCCCCCCCCCCCGCTATTAATGCCCTTTGGTGTCGCGGAGGTGGGCAAACTTCCGCGGTGCCCGTCCTGCACCAAAATGAAGTGAGAAGGGAAGGGCACGTTCTGGGTGGGGAAGGGGAGGCTGGCGGTGAACTGACCTGGGCTGAGTTTGTTAATGAGAGTTGTTGTGGTCGTTGTGCCCAACCACCTCTATGTCCCCCAAGAACTTTGTTTTTTTTCTGCTTTCCTAAGATTTTTGTTTGTTTGTTTTGTGTGGGGTTTTTCCATCCCTCGAACCGATCAATACCAATGCATATTAGAGGAGCTGCTTATTTCCAGCCCGCAGGAGGTTCGGGCTCTTCATTTTTTTTCCCCCCTCCCCCCTCTCTTCTTTGAGTCGAAATGTGCAATTGTTGGGTCCGGTTAATGGTGACTTAAGAAACAGCAAGCTGGCCAGAAGGCAATAAATCCCATGTTTAATGCATGACTGTTTTCCTTTGTGCATATGGTTAGGTTGGGGGATGGAGGTGATGTTTCCACATGTAAATCTCTGCCCACTGCTGGAAAGCCACCTCCGGGGCTGCGCTGGAACAAAAGGGTTAATAACTCCTGATGCGGCCTGCTCGGGGCGGGGGAGGTGTGCGGGGAGGGGAGGATCGCTACACACCGTGCTCTCCGGGGCAATGGCCAGCTGGTTTTTTGTTGTTGTTGGGCCTTTTTAAAAATTATTTTCCTGCCCCCTTCTCTTTTAACAACAAAACCCTGGATGAAAATCCCTCCGGGAGCCGCGGCAATGATTGCACAGGCCGGGGGGGGGGACCTGGCGAAGTTCTTGCCCCTCCGTGGGGGGTGGGTGGGATTCTCCTGCTGCCTCGGATCGGGCTGTCTTTTTTGTGGGTCGATGGCCGGAGGCGGGGGGCGAGGTGTGGGCGATGCCGGTGCCTCCGCGCGCCGCCCCGTGGCCGCGCTTCGCCGGGACCCTCCGCTGCGGCCCGGGGGGGCAACGGTGGGACCCGCCTGGGGGCGGTGGCCGGTGCCGATCCCCGCACTGAAGCCCTGTACGTCGTGATCTCCGTTTTTACTTTCGGAAATATACAATTGCAGCTCCGGTGCCTGTTACAGCCCGCAGATCTCCAAAAGAGTCTTGATACTCCCCCGCTTCAGGTGTGCCCGTAAATAACAAGTGATGAAGCTGCAGGACAAAGTCGAAATAACCGCAGGGATTTGTCTGGGACATTATCGAGTGTATACATAATCGTAATAATAAAATCAAGCCCTTATCTCCTCTTTTGCAAGTGTTCCTTTTTTGGTAAAGCGATTTGGGACCCACCTCTGTGAACAATGCAGCGTGTTAAGAAACTGTTCTGCTAACCTGGTGATCAATTAACAGGTCAAAAAATCAGCAGGTGGTCACTGGAGAATACTACTACATACTGAAAATTAGCATTTTCACAAAGGGGTTGAAAATGCCCATTGTGCTGGATTGCTGCCATTAAAAGTCTGATTCATTCTTAAAAATACAGTATCAAACTGCAACTTTTTCTCGGGGTAAAATTGAAGATTTCCTTTCTTGAAGTCTTCGGTTCGTGCTTCGAGCTCTGCAGAAGTGGAGGGGGGGGGGGGAGAGGTATTAAACGAGGAAAGCCAGGTTTTGTGGTGGTTTTCTCTCTTTTATTTTAATTATAGGTATCCCGAAGCTCCCGTCGGCGGGGAAGGCTGGCCTGGCCGCCCGGGAGCTCCGGGCTGGGGTAGCATCCCCCGACCGTGCCCGGGCCTGCGCTGCCGGGGTGTAGCAGCGGTGTGCAGGGTGAGAGGGTGCCTGGGAGCCGGGGAAGGGTGGGAGCGGGGGGAGCGATGCCCGGCTTGTTTTTCCTTTTACGTAAGTGAAACATTATATTGGTTGTAGTGATGAAGCCCTTTTGCTGGGCTCGGCGGCATGTGACGTTTTGACAGAGCTGCTGCTCTAACCTTTGCCTCCTCCTGCTTGCTGTGGGTGGTAAGTTGATGTCAGGCTTACAATTAGGACTCTCATGCAATTGACCTTGGCAGCGGGGTTTGTGCCGTTTAGCTCGGTCTTAAACACTGTACTAGTGTTAAGTGTGGTCCGGGGCCGCCGCCTTTACAGCTGCGGCGGTGGGAGGACCGACCGCCGCGGAGGCTCCGCCGCCGAGCAGGTAGGGCTGAGGGCGGCGGCCTCTAGAGCTGCTTCTGGGAACCAAACTCTTGCTTTTTTGTTCTTTCTTGAGCCAGGTTCGGGATTTGCCCTTTGCTTAAAAACAGTCATTATACTGGGTAGCCACTGGGTTGCTATTGGGGCTCAGGTGGATGCTTGCGGGTGAGGGGGCTGCGCGGGGTCGGCCCCACCGCGCTCCCAGAGGAGGCCCCGCCTGGCAGCACCGCCCGGGGCGGCCGGTTCGCGGGCAGAGCCGCGGCGGGAGCGGAGAGCGGGCCGTGAGTGCCCTCCACCGACCGCAGCGGGACCGGACGGGCCCGCCACAGGCCTCGGCCGGGCAGGTAACGCGCGGGGGGTTATAACGGGGCTTGTCACGGCAGCCTCTGACTCGCGGGTGTTTCAAACCCGTTGTAACTACACAGGAGAGGGATGGAGCAGGGAGCGGAGGCCTTGATCTGCCGGCCTCTGATCTTAAGTTTTTTTGCATGTTTTAACACCTTTTTTCGCTCCTCAAGAAGCGTTTACGCACAATAGGTTATTCTGCCCTTGGCCAAATTTCTCTTGAATAGGCGGATAATCAAAAGGGTGAATCTATAGGTAGATAGTATAGAAATTGAAGCCTAGAGATAGAAACCTGAAAGCACTTGAAACCCTAATTGTTAGGTGTAACACGTTTCTGGTTCATTCTTGGGTAGAAAAATGCTGCTGATAAATTCAGTGCAGAAAACGTCAGGGCCTGTGGAATATTTCAGAAAGTAAGCATGCATGTATTTTTCTTACTCGAGGAAGTTATTTTGTCATAGTTACAGTCAAAGAAAATGCTTTAAATGGTGTTTTGTAGTGGTCAAAGAAGGGAAATTTTGGACAGTTTAAAGTTCTCAAAGTCCTACCTTTTCGGTTGGGAACAGGAAAAAGTAAATCAGGAAAGCAACAGGAAGCTGATGGGCAGAGGTTTTCATGTCTATGACTAGAGTGGATACTTACGGATCCTTCATGAGTTAGTGTTAATGTGGAGGTGCATGGTTGTGTTAAAGTTGATAAAATGTAGTCTGTGAAAAAAAAGTAAGTAAAGGTATTAAACTCTTGGGGAAAAAAAAAAAGGGGGGGGTAGGCTAGAGCTCTGACCATTTCTTCCCAATTCAAATGAGATATAATTGTATCACAGTTCAAAAAAAAAAAAACAAACCCTCACTAATTGCTCAGCTGAGTGGTAGACCAGCAGAGAACCTTTTCTGAAATTGCATCAAACCAGACAAGACTTACTTCACTCCTCTTTCACTGGTTCCCTTAAAAATAAATAATTGGAGCTGTGTGGATTTTATCAGCCTTCCTTGTCCTACACAATAGTGAATTTTTTCCATCCATTTGCCCGTGATTCAATCTAACCCCCCTGCTGGGTTTACTGCATTCTTCTAACTTACTGGATAACTAGATGCTGAGAGATAACATTCCTGAAATTCGGGGGTGGGGAGATAAAAAAAAACAGTAGAAGTCCTATCCCTGGGAAGCCTTTGGAGAGGGTTAAGTGAAGTGCACAAGCAATTGTTGTGGCAGGGCTCTCTGCTCCTCGGCAAATCCTGGTACAGTATGTGGACAGAGCTGGCTGCGCAGGGAGGCTGCTTTGCAGAGAAACCCCACGTTTTCAGGCCATTAAGTTCATGTCAGTGAGAACTGCTGAGGGGTGGGGGGTAGGGGTAGTATGGGGGTTTGAATAAATGAGGTGCTCTGATTGCAGGCGCTTTGTGCTCCTGTGGGGCTAGGAGAGAGGATGTAGCTTGAAATCAAGATGAAGAGTTTCAGAAAAGCTGTTGGGTTTTTTAAAGAAACGGTAAATTGGTCCTGGGTTGTTCCAGCTGTTATGCAATAACCAAACACAGTGCTTCTACTGACTGTATCTCAAAAACCCTTTTTGATGTAGGGGAGCTATTATACTCACTTCGGTGAGGGGAAAATAAGACATAACTCTTCTACTCATCATGCAGCAAGTAGGTGCAAGCTGGGAGTTTAATTTAGTTGGAGTCCTGAGATAATGCCTTACTGTCAGCCAGGGGAACTGGAAACTAAACTGTGACAGTGGCAGTGAGAGCGTGCCAGGGGCAGGGCTGCTGACCTGCCTGCTGCTGCCAAATACAGGGGCCTTCAATTTGAGTTACCTCTGGAGCTCCTCAGAGTTGTGATAATCAGGAGCACAAGCTCTGCTGGAGTTTGGAAAAAGGGGGCTTTGAATTTAGCGTGGTCTGATATGGAAGAAAATCGAAGGAACTATTAATTTATCTCATTTATCTCCCTTTCATTATCAAATGCTTTGAGTTAAAATTTGAGGACTTGTCTAGATGTAGTTGCCCTGGACTATATCCTACGGAGTGGGCAGCAGTCTTTCATGCAGACATTTCTACTCCACTTGAAAAATTTTGCATGGCCACTGTGAAGGTGCAGGCTGCAGCGTTAAACGCATGTGCTGCTCATGGAGGAGAGACTGGAAGGAAGAGCTTTGTGCTTTCTGAAGTGAAACCTAAGGTTATTTTGCAACATGGGGCAACAGTACAGTAGAGCCTGGGAGATTGGACTGTTAAAGCCCTAAATCATAAAGGACTCGGAAAAGAGATTTTGATGTCTTAGCCTATTCTGTGAAATACCTGTTGGGTGGATGGAAATAGATAGGAAAGTAGTCAAGTAGAAGACCTCTCAAGTCAGTGTACAGAGCAGTTACAGAAGCTTGTGTTCTTTCAACACCAGTGCTTGCTTTCCTCTTAATATCTGCTCAGACTCTTGCAAAGATGATGGTTAAAAAAAAAATAAATAAAAATCCATTCTTGACCTCAGTTGACCCTAGTTATTGACCAAGTTTTGAATCATGTACTATTTGTACTTGTCTGCAGACTAGATTTCTCTGTATATTTTTCCAAAGAGTTAAATCAACTTAAGAGGCATCAATGTAATGATATTCAGGGTGGGAAATGTATGCTAAACCTATGATTTTACTCTCGTTTCCTTGACTTGTAGAAGTTGTTTGGGCTGAAGGAGGGGAGGAAAAAGCCATTTAATTATCCCTGTTTAGATGGGAGGACTCCAAATAGTTTTGATCACATCTGTGCTGAGAACACCTTTCCTCCTTGTTCAAGAACTTCTAACCCTGGAGCGTGTGATTAACAGAATTGGATACATACAGATTTGGATTTAGTACTCTGCAGACCGTAGCATAACTGGCCTCTGATACTTGCATTTTTAAATTGATTAAGTTGTATGTTTTTTAAAAAATATTCATGTGTGCTTTTTATCACTCAACATTAAACAGATGGCGTTTGATTTGTGAATATACTAATAATACCCTTTTTAACCTAACAAATGTCAAGGTTTGCAATATCCTCCCTTTCTGATCTTTACCTAAAACAGTCAACATGTTTGAGTTGTTGCTTGGACATGCTTCCCCTCCACCCTGCCATGTACAGGATATACACATGTATCAGATGTGTGGTTCAGTTACACCTATAAAATGAAAGCCGCAAATGGCTCCTGTGCTTGCAGGGTAAGATGGTATGGACTTGTAACGTGGAACAGGGGCTGAGCCCCAAGATGAGTTACTGGAGATGCAAGACCTGGATAGGAGAGACCTCATACTACAAATTGTCAGTTGTGGTGGAGGTCTGCAGCATGCCCTGCTGGGTGTGTGGGAGGTGATGTGCTTGGTTACTGCACCCTTGTCACCAACCAAAATTGGACCAATTAATGGAGTTACAAGACATTTCACCTGCTGGGGGCTGTAATACCTCCGCAGTCCTTCCCGATTCCCCCTCAGCTGTACAAGCCTCAAGTTTTACCTCCTGACCACTCTTGCCCTGTGTGCTCACCGTCCTCAAACTGGGTTCAAGTTTGTTGTTTGAAGGATGGCTACACTGAGCAAAAACATCCTGTTTTGGTTAAGAATTTCTCTTAAGCTCTCTTCCCGTTCTGCATGATATTTTTTTTTTGTCCACATGCAAATCATGCTCAATGTAATCTGTGGGGCACTGGCAGAGGAAGGGCAGGAATGGACTTGCAGACCAGCTTTGCTTTCCCTCCCCTTTCCTAAAATTGGGTGGGTTGCAGATGCAGCTACACAGGGTGTTCTGAGCGGGTCTGAAACAACGCCGTGTGTTTTGCAAGCAGGATTTGTTGCTTTGCTATCTGGTGTTCCTGCCTGTGCGTGGGGTTCTGTAAGTTAATAATCTTCTCTTTACCACTGTGGCTTTTTAGTGGTAGGGTTTTTTTTATATGAATATGCTTTGGAAGTATTTAAAAGCTAATATTTGTCTTAGTTTTGCCTCTGTCAGCCCTCTTTGGTAGTAATTGCTTCCATAATGGTGGAGTGAAAGTCGTTCAGTAGATCAGTGTACAATTAAGGGCTGCTCTGAAGTTCCTGTGTTAACAACTTTGCATCAATTTCTGAAAGATGGTTAACAATTACGAATCGAAATACAAACACAAAGTAAGTGTGTGATGTTTTACTCAGTGCTATGATGCTTTCTCTGTCTTCCTTGGGTCGTGTTGCTTTTAAGCTGTTTTGCAGGTGCTAGCTGCTTTGCTGCTCTCTTCCCTCTTTACTGCTACTAAAGGGATTTGCGATAAACCTCTTCCCTTTAGGCCTTTTGAGATTCCTTTTGTATTACTGTTTTTATTGAAACATAACTGAGATGCAGATTTCTTTGGGGCTGCAAATGAATTGGCAGCAAAACAAAGAGCAGGACTTAGATCAATCTGCAAACTTGATTCCAGTGTATTGTATCTTTAACTTGCAATTCAGGAGAAGCTGGTGATCTTAAGAATAGCTAGATTTAGACTTGAGTATTTCCTATAAATAATGTGACTTTCTTTTATTTTAAGGGAGTCCACAAGACGTCCCAGGTGACAGAGATGGTGAAATGAGTTCCAAAAGGTGCCGCACGGAAGAAACTAAAATCTGTGAGAAATGCTGTGCAGAATTCTTTGATCTCTCTGAATTTCTTGAGCATAAGAAAAATTGCACTAAAAATCCACCTGTTCTAATCATGAATGACAGTGAGGGAACAGTACCCCCTGAAAGCTTCTCTGAAGCTTCTCTAGGGAGCTTTCCAAGTGATCGCATGGATAGCAGGACACGCAAGGACATTCAGGCAAAGGGCTGCACTGGTTCTATGGAAAAGAGAGAAGGAAAAATGGATGCTGAATCTGTAGGAGGAATGTACCTTAAAATAGAACCCCCCGTCACATCTGCAGCTCCTGGGCTAAGCTATCTACCAAAATCCAAAGTACCAAACACTAATGTGACTTTGCAGACGATACGTGGCACTAAAGTGGCTGTGAACCAGCGGACCTCCGATGCCATCTCTTCTTCAGCAGCCGGTTTCAATGCTATCCCCATGATCCTGGAGCAGCTTGTGTGTTTGCAGCAGCAGCAACTCCAGCAAATTCAGTTGACGGAGCAGATTCGCATTCAGATTGCCATGATGGCTCCCCATGCCCTGCATCCTTCTATAGCAGCTGCTACTGACCCCCTAAAAGCTCTGGGCGCTCACATGTCGCAGCAGCTGTCTGCTGCCATTGCTTTAATTGGACAAAAAGCTGGAAGCCAGAGCCTATCACTGGAATCCTTGAAGCAAGGAAAACTACCTCATTCTAACACTGGCGTTGCAGCTGCCAGCTCGCTGGCTGCTGGGCTTTCCTCCTCCTTCCCCTTGAAGCCAGAGGCAAGCAGGAGCCTCCCTGGCTCCATTTCTCGGTTCCCCAATCCTTTGCTACCTCAGTCCTCCAGCTCTGTCATCTTCCAAAATCCGCTTTCAGCCGTTTCTTCTGTAATAGATTCCTCAAAGAAGGGGAAGGGAAAACCTCCCAACATTAGTGTGTCTGAAAGCAAACCGAATGCAGAGGAGCCGTTCTTCAAACACAAGTGTAAATTCTGTGGAAAAGTGTTTGGCAATGACAGTGCCCTGCAGATTCACCTCCGTTCCCACACCGGGGAAAGGCCCTACAAGTGTAACATTTGTGCTAACCGCTTCACAACCAAAGGAAACCTTAAAGTGCATTTTCAGCGTCACAAAGACAAATACCCCCACATAAAGATGAATCCTTACCCAGTTCCTGAGCACCTGGACAATGTTCCCACTAGCACTGGAATTCCGTATGGGATGTCTGTGCCACTGGATGAGTCTAACCTAGTTGTGGATAGCAAACCTCTCCTAACAACCCTGCCTACCTCTGCAGCCACCAGTGCACCTCAGACTGTCTCTGACCTAGCAGGCATTAAAGAGTCTCTCCCTGGTACCTTTTCAAGTGACCTGCAGTCAAGGCCTTCTCCAGAAAGTGAGGGTGGCTCTTCCTCATCAGGGGCAGTCGGTCATGAATCAGGAACAGAGCAGAGCTTGAGTTCACCACAAGCTGCCTGCAGTGTGAGCATCTTCCATGTAAGTGGGTCAAACGAGCAAGGCTCAGAAACATCAAAGCTTCAGCAACTGGTCGAAAATATCGACAAATCCACTGCAGACCCCAACGAGTGTCTGATCTGTCACAGGGTGCTGAGTTGCCAGAGTTCACTCAAAATGCATTATCGTACTCACACTGGAGAGAGACCATTCAAGTGTAAAATCTGTGGTCGTGCCTTCTCCACTAAAGGGAACCTTAAAACTCATTATGGTGTCCACCGGGCCAATACTCCTTTGAAGATGCAACATTCATGTCCTATTTGCCAGAAGAAGTTTACAAATGCAGTTGTGTTGCAGCAGCATATCCGCATGCATATGGGGGGACAAATACCCAATACACCAATGCCGGAAAACACTTGTGACAATACTGATGTGGATCCTACTGTGGCTGAGAAGAATGGAGACATCAGTCGCCCAGACGAGACTGTAGAAAGCATAGAGATGGAAGAGGACCTGGACTCTCAGGATGGCCCCAGGAGTTCTTCAAAACCTCCTACTCTGTACGATGCACAATCAGAATCGCCAGCTGCAGCAGCCACCTTCTCTGGTATTACAGCACTGGAGAATCAAATGAAGATTGTAAACTCTGCTTTGAACTTGCAACGGCAAAGCAGCTTGAAGTCTAGTGACAATGGCTCAGCAGAAAGTGATGGCATGACAAACGATTCATCTTCTGTGGCAGGAGATCCAGATTATCAGAATGGCAGGAGTCCTGCTGCCTCTGAGTCTGCATCGGTCCAGGCTCTGTCCCCAGCCAACAGCCAGGCTGAGAGCGTAAGGTCAAAGTCACCTAGCTTCAACAATCAAGAAGATACAGGCACAGGAAATAAATCGGAGGGTCCTGAAAATGCTTCTGCAGATATGGAAGGGGTCATCGGTGCTTTGGATTTAACTTACGGCAATATTGGTCGAAAGGTCATAAAAGAAGAACCTGGGTTACACTTTGCAAATGGAGAATATGGTGAGTATATGAAATGACAGTGATAACTTGGGTTGGGGTAGTAGGACTGGAGGAAGCCCATTTCTAAAAGGACCAACAGCAGTCAAAACCTCCTCAGCTTTCCCCTCTTCCTTCTCTGTTAGGATAGGGACATATGCCCTGTAAAGTTTTGCTGACTCAGTCAGACTAAAAATTCAAAGGCTTTTAGGTACTGTTGTCTCCTGCAAGGGGGTGGAGCAGAAAAGTCCTCAAAATAAATAGGCCCCGTGCACTTACTGTCTTTCATGGGCTCACCCAGTACGTCCTTGTAGATCCCCAGAGACATGTTTGTTTCTTGGGTAACTGCTTAGTCCAAGAATGTGCCATTAAAACTTTGGAATCCTTTGTGGGGTTTTTGAGCTCTTTAGCATTGAGGCTAGTGTTGATGTCAGTTTGATCAGAAAGTGAGACTTTCTAACTCCTAGGCTCACCAATGCCAATAGGGATGAACCGATTTATTTCAGAGCATCCTAGCAAGTGTAATAGCAGCTCTACCACGTGGCTTTGGAGGGCTTTGCAGGCATGCTCTTCAGGCACATGCAGCTCCAACGGCAAAAGGCCTCTGGTATCTTAGCCAGATTTAAGCTTGGAAGCAGAAGGGTTTGGGGATAAATGTTTTCTTTGCTTTCTTTCCAGGTCGAAGTAGTATTCCAGCTGCTTTTGTTAGAGCCCCACCAGCCCTCATAAAAATGGAGATGCCCAGTGAGCGTCCCATTAGCACTAGCCATTTCATTGGCCCACCAGCTCTCTCCCCTGGTGTTGCCCCTCTCCTCGTGCCACGACCGAAATTCTGCCGTCCCGCCAAACAGCACATCTGCACTACATGTGGGAAGAACTTCTCCTCTGCCAGTGCCCTTCAGATTCACGAACGGACCCATACTGGTGAAAAGCCATTTGCCTGCACCATCTGTGGGAGAGCCTTTACAACAAAAGGAAACCTGAAGGTAATTCATCTCTTAGGTTGTGATCTCCTTTGTCAGGGAAAGACTGTTGCTAATATTTTTTTCTGCCTTTAGAGACAACTTTGATTTTCTTCTAGTTCATCAAATTGTTATCTTTGACTTTTGTCTCTCCTTCCTGAGTTTCCTTACTTGCTAAACAGTGTACTGAGATCACCCACAGAAGTCTTTGCTACTGTCTTTGACTTTCCTTTTTGGATGGTAGGGAAGGCTTAGCCCTTACTAAGCAGATTCTTTATTTTCATTTGGATTTGGATGTATCGAGACCTAAACATTTCATAGACTGAATGCTACAAAGTGATGCCTACAGAATATATGCTCTGTACTGCACTGCTTGAAACACCATGCAGGACAAATAATCCTGAGATGGCACAATGTACTTGGGGATTGTGTCTAAGCACTTGCCGAAGTGCTGCCAGTCTCTTCTTACTGTCAGATTAATCCATTTGCCCTGTAAGGTACTTGCAGCTCCCTCACTGACAGAGGCTTCTCACTTCCCAAGAGAACCTCTTCAGGCTCTTCAGTCCTCTTGCATAAATGCTGATGGAGAGGGAAAATATTCTGCAGTTTGTGAACAGGCACTTGCTGGAAGCACTAGTAGTATGTTTGTGGTGTGGAAGATTTTAGCTAAAGGGTAACCTTTCTTCCAAATTCCTTGGTGAGTTTTTTCTGCATTAACTATTTATTTTTCTTTTCAATGTAGTCTGTTCACAGAAAAGAATGTGGCTTTTTTTTGGGGGGGGGATGGGGCATCTTTGCCAGCACCACACATTAAGTGTAAAAACCCAGTCCTACAAGCACTTCAGCAGTAGACTCTAGAGAGCCATGGTGGTGTCAGGCAGTAGAATGACTCTCACACATGCCTAGAAGAAACAAAGACAAGAACTATCCATTGTAAATGCCTACCTGAATGGAAATGGAGCATGCATAAGTTCCTTTGAGCAACTTGGCTGTAAGCAAAGTAGAACTTGGGTGTACCATAAAAGAACTGCAGTATTAATGATTCTCTACTTTTTTCCCCTCTGGAAGGTCCATGTAGGAACTCACATGTGGAATAACTCTGCCAGGCGGGGCAGAAGGCTTTCGATTGATAACCCAATGGCTCTGCTGGGGAGTGATCCCAAGAAGGTATCAGAAATGTTTCCAAAGGATATGATGGCTCCTTCAGTGAGCATTGACCCCACAGTATGGAACCAGTATGCAGCAGTACTCAGCAATGGCATAGCAATGAAGACCAACGAGATCTCAGTGATCCAGAGTGGTGGCTTACCTACCCTTCCCGTCACCATTGGGGGTGGTTCAGCAATAAATACTGCTACGGTCTCCAAAATAGATGGGGCCCAGTCTGGGACTGGATCTGATACAGAGAAGGCCAGTGGTGCTGCTGCAGACAATGTGCCAAAACACCAGTTCCCTCACTTCATGGAGGAGAACAAAATTGCTGTTAGTTAAAAACTCTAGAGAAGTTGACGTACAGAAAGAACAAATATATATATACACAAACGTATATTTTTAAGAGATTCCACTTCAGCCTCCTATTTTCCTATTGACGTGCAAATGATTTTATGGTTGTCTTTGTAAGAGTTGCCCAGAGTACAATCATGATATTGCTTTGCAAATAGTAAATAATAAAGAATAGGATTTCCTTCTATTTGGAAAGATGCGGGTCTTGCAAAGTAGTTCTTACGTGTGACTTTAATGTGTACAGCCTTACAGAAGTTTCTACAACTTGAAATTCCAAAGGTTAGAATATTTACCTCTTTGTTTAGAGTGAAATACTTGGGGGTTTTGAATAGAGTGGAAGCAACCTACTGTTGATGGAAAAGCTTCTATTTACTGATGAGAAATTAATGCGGGTAAATATCCTAGAATGTCTGCCACCCTCTTAGAAATAGTTTTTCTGTTTGGATTTTTGGCTCTGAGTGGTTTCTGAATGTAATTTTTACTATAATGGCTATAAAAACTACAATTTTTTTTTTAATTCCTCTTTTGCCTCAGAAGTTCAATAACAAGAAAGTTGCTGTTTTTCTTTAATTACTGCTCCTAAGGAATTAATCCTCTGTATTGTTGACTGCTGCTTATTTAATACTACCACTAGGACAGTCATTCAAGTATAGTGCCAAAATTCCTACTTCCAAAGATGTGCAGTTTTTCCTAGATGTTTTATTTCAATACCGAGAGCCCCAAATAAGCATGGGTGGGTATGTATATACTTTTTTTTTCCTCTCTTGAAAGGGAAGACTTGCCTTAGGAAGTCAGGTCTAAAAGCTCTGCAAGGAATCTCAGGTGACTTGCAATTAGGCATGGGAACTGGTTTCCTTAGCAAGAGATTTTTTCTTTTATTTTTTTTCCATTTGGGTAATTTAGAAGATCAGTCTGTGTAAACCTGTATTTAAATATGAAGTATTCATGCTTAGGTTAAATGTTTTGTGGGTTTTTGGATGACATTCCTACTCTGGTCATTAAGTTTCTTGGTAGTCTGTGAACTTGCATACCAAATGGTAATTAATGATCCATGTGTATTGTATGAAGGTTGCTGGGATGGTCATCTGGATTCTAAGTTATCTACCTCATTTTTTTTCCTTTTGTAGTTGTAGTGTCTATTTTTCTATTAATGACCACTGTAATGAACTGAGATTCAAGCAGATGCTTCCATGCACTATCTGAAACCAAAACCTGATGTATTAGTGGAAGCACCTGAAGACTTACTGGACTGACCTTTCACTATTCCTCTAATGTCTGCTGGAACTGTATGTGTAATGGGATCTAAACCAGACTGGAATGTGAGCATTTGGTATGGAAGGACTGAACGACGGAAAGAATTCTAGTTGTTGACTGCAGGAAATCTTCAAGTCCAGTCTCCGTTGTGGAAGGCCCCAAAAATGCAGATTACCAAAAGTTTGTGTAATGTTGTTGCACCTGATTTTTTGCTTATGATCTCTGTATGCCGAGTTGTGCCTTTCCTGCTGGACTTGTAAGTAAGAACATACCAGTACCTGTTTACACTGTAAAATGGATATTGTTACATAGACCATGCAAAAGGCATCCCAACTGTCGAGTTTCTGCATTGTGAATGTATGACTTTTAAGAACTCTGTAGTTTTGAGTATCTACTGCTGCGTTTCTGTTGACATTTTGAGAATAAATTTTGGGATGGCTTTTTCACACTGTAGTGCTTCAATTTTTCTGGCAAAGCTTTTGTGTCCTGACGAGCAAGGTTTAAAGGCAGCATGCTCTCTTACTCCAGTGACTTTCTAAATCCATGATCTAGGGTTATGCTTTAGTTTGGTACTTAAAATAACAAACTAGGTAGCAGTGCAGGAGCCTCTAGATCAGTTTCTTGGGAACTGTTGGGGTTTGATATAGGCATGTTGATTCCCACACTAAAATTAAATGACAGTAATATGTGCAAGTAATCCTGTACTGTGATCACCCTTGAAAGGGAAAGGAATACAAAATTACTGACTTGCCAGTACCTGAAGATGCTGGCTGCATAGAAAACTTATAAATAACTTCCCCCAAAGAACAAAACAGAGTTCTGAAAGCAGCCCTGATAGAATGGAAAAGTGTTGAGATTCCAGTACTCACAACCTAAATTAGCAAATGTATTTTGCACTTGGGAGGTAATAGTGGAGTAAAATGGTGCACAACCAGTGTTCCCTTAAGGTGCACCCTTCCACCATAGGTGCTGTCTGATCGTGGTGTCCCTTGCACACAAGGCTCAGAGGTGTGAGGTGATCCAGGAAGATGGGAAAAATAAACATAGGAGCAGAAGGAAAGGTACCAACACAGAGTGGATGGGCAGGAAGGTAGAAAGCATACATAGAGCATACAGTTGTTTAAAAGCAGCACTATAATTCCAGGAGCAAAATACTTTGTGCAAGAGAAGTCACGACCCTTCTCTGCTCAGAGAAACCAAGGAAGTGTGATCTGAACCGCAGTGGATGAGGTGTACAGCAAGAGCTCTCTCAGTGGTGGTAAGTAAAACTATATGCTTGTGCCAGCGTGGATATTGTTCTCAACCACTGAGCTGATAACCTGCTTTGACAGCAGAGTTGCTCTGGGTGCCTGGATGGGCTTGCTGCCAGAGCTGCTGCTCTGTCCCTGCAGACTCCAGGCTGAATTTCTGGCTGTTTTCTTACACTGCTGGTGGTGGGCACCCCATGCAGGATATGCTGAACTAACTCCAACAGCACTAGGAACCATGTGATGTGAAAGAGGATGTGTTGGGTTTACAGGAGAGGTGGATCACATCTAAAGATCTGTCCTAACTGGGAAATCTGCTCTCCCAGCATAGGCTAGCCACGGGCATTGAGAAAAAGTGGCCTGGCTGCAAAAGCACCTGGGATAACAAGCCTGCTCTCCACTGATGATACCATGAAAATATGTCAGCAGCAGAAGGAAATGAGCAGTTTTGCTAGCAAGAAGCCAACAAAACCTTGGCAGTATCTGTTGCTGTCTCCTCACCCAAACAGCTCCTGCAGCATTGAGTTACTCAGGGGAAGCAGGTAGTCACAGCTAGAGCATGTCTTTGCCATGCAAACACATGAAAAAGACATGATGGGACTTGGCACAGAGTCACTGCAAGGTTTTACTGTCTGGGCCCTGGTGTCAAGATCTTGCTGTTAAAAGCTGTATCTTGCAGCTCAGTGATAAGGCAACTCCAAGCTGGAGTGTAGCAGGATCCCTAGCCAAGCTGCTGTGGGCAAGTCATGGATCTTACCACAACGCTTGAAGAATGGATAGGACCTAGCTGACCACTGTCCCCGCAGCAGAAAGCAGGCTGTGCCATAGGGGTATTTCTGCTGGAGGCAGCTATGGGGGAGGACTGGGAATTACCTGCTCTTCTGCGTTCAAGAGCTGAACCAACACCTGAAACTCTGTGGTGGAACTCGCCACACTGGCCTGGTGTGTACAGTTTACAGTAACATTGCATTTTAACAATTGAAAATGCTGATTCTCTTCTTCCCTATGCTGAGGTAAATTGGGAGCAAGTTTACTGAAGCTAATATAGCTACATTGGTGTGAGAGCAGAAGTGAGCATGGTATGTGCACTGTCTGTGCTCATTAGCCTCTCACCTAAAGGTCTCTTCTGTTCTTATTTGTTATTGCTTCATTTGCTCATCGCATAGAGGATTTGCTCAGGTTGTTGCTTTTGTGTAAGTAGCATATTTACCCACATGAGCTAAGGTAAAGGCTGGTTTCTTAAAATGTTAAATTTGAACTTAGAAGTTGCATTGCTATTAAAAAAAAAGTGCATTAGGTTTACCATAATGTATTAGCTGTATTTCTCTAAAGAAACATTTCTCTTAACTGACCCTTTCTGTTCAAAACTTACAAAAAATTCAAGGGGAACTTGGAGGCGTAAGCTTGTCTGAAAATCATGTAGATAATGAGCTCTCAGGACTGAGCTCAGTGAGGCTGATTGCCTTTGCAACAGCTGGCAGCACGGAGGTGCGAGCCTTCCCGGGGCTGCTGGTAAATACAACCTGGAGGAAAGTGTAAACGACCACTGAGCTTGCATCTGCAGAGTGGAAAGGATCTGGCTTAGGAGCTTGAGCTGATGGGAGGACAGAGAGAGGCTGAAACAGAGGAAAAGGGATGAGTATTGCATTATTTTCCATTTTTTTCTTTTGAAAATAATTGTACTTACTGCTGGGTTTGCGGTACATTTGGAGTCAGGAAAGATGATGGCTTCTGTTTGCAAAATAACAACTTAGCTAGAAAGCCTTCTTAGTATCTGTGTGACCCCATGAGATTACTGCTTACAGTGCTGAGGCCTTCCTAGTCCTTTTTTGTGCTGTGGTGCTCAGATCAGAGGGCTCTCCTCTGCATTTGCTTCCCACAATCTTTCTGCTCCCCAGTGGGTGCTCTACATCAGCGTGGTGTGGGTGAGCACTGGACTCATCTGTGTTTGACTTCAGTTCACACTCACTGCTGACCTAGAAAAGCACCTGTCCAGTCACAGCAGGACAGGAAACATAACTTGGAAGCAAAGAGCTGGCAATTACACACTCCTGCCTATTATAATATTTATTTAATTTCATATTCTCAATTTCATTATCGTATCCTCTATTTTCTGCACTTTGAGTTAATTGCTTATAAAGGACAGTATTTTTTTGCAACATCGTAATTACTGTTAATACCACTGATACTCAAAGATATCTGACAGATGCTGATTTATTGGCTAGCATGCTTTTTTAATGCCTATTATAACTGAATTATGTGCTGGATGTCCCAGGCAATCTAAAGCAGCACCTCTCTCATTTCAAACTTCTTTATTAGCCTTTCTGGTTGTCACATCTTGCAGTTCAAAGATCAACTTCTTTGATTCAAATACTTCATGCAGAAAATATCTTGATTCAGAATGAGAACAGGTAGATCTCATTGTGTGCCTTATTTTTCAATGCTTGGTTTAGGTAAAATTCAGACATTACTGAAGATTTGTGTAAATCTCTCTAAAGAAAACTTAAAAAAACAAATCAATTAAGATTCACAGCACCTAGAAGTATTTTATTTATTTATATATATATTTAGTCAAACATAGAATCTAAATATATGGAGGAAAAGCAGAGGTACTGTCCTTGATGTCAATGTCATCTGCTTTATGAAAATGTGACAACATGAGGGACAGGTGCACAAAATGTGGTGTGTTGGGAACAGAAAGGTGATGCAGAAGGAATATATGGAATATACCTTGCAAATAACCTATATTCTCAGTGTAGTAATATATAATATGTGCAAAAACCTTTTATTCATATTATCTTCCTAGATCCTCAATGGCTTTGCAGTCCTATGTACATGATGACAGAGGATGCTTTTAAAACAAGTTAACTGAATTGGCTTAACAGCCCTTTTCAGTTCTGTAGACCACTTTGCAAGATTTGTTCTAGAAAAATATGTCTCCATGCAGTCTAGATGTCCAGAATACCAAGCATATATATGTGCTTGGTTTGGTTTGGGTTTTGACACAGTGATTGTTTCTGTGAAACCAGTTTGATTACTTAGGTCCCTGAAGTTCAGCATGCATTCAGGTAATTTGCTGATCTGGGGTACCTAAATCTCTGTGTGTATTAAAAGTACTCCATCAGATCTGGAAAAGATCAGATTTCCTCATTATCTATTATTCTATTCCCCCATAAATTCTTTCAGCCTTAACTGACAAAATAACCACTTTGTGTAGGGGGGGTGATAAAATTTGCAAATATAAAATGTGTCACAAATACCTATTTATTCTCAGTTTATATCTTTACATTTTTATCATATGCATGGGATAATAACAAAGTCATTTCAAGAGCTAACAAAAATGTGAGTTTTTGTATAGAAAGCTGTACCTTTTTCTTTCTTAATTTCTTATAATTGACAGCTGTCCCAGATGAATGACATTTTGACTATTATTTTTTCAAAAATTGGGTACTGAAGGGTTGTTTTCTTCTCGATCTGCAACATATAATTGTGTGAGGAAGAAAATGATCGTCTACAAATACCGCACTTCCTCAGATCAACATGAGAAGTATCTGCTCTGAAACTTCATTATGGGAATGCCAAATGTTCTCTCAATAACAGTCTATGGCAGTATGAGCTTTATTGTAGTTTCCCTTAGCAAGTGTTGATGGATTTATGGAGGGCTTCATTAAATATAGGCTTAAAGGATATCCGCTATCACCCACTTGTCAAAAGAAAAAAAATCATATCAAAGCCATCCGTGCAGATCAGAGATGCAGGTGTTAACAGTGCATTATAATCTGGTAGTGTTTAACTCGCCCATTAATTGCAGTAGTCTTGTCTGAGTCCAGACGTTTAAAAGATAAATTTAAAAGATAAATGCATCTTGTGTAGGCCTGAGGCACGTGTACAATGATACCACAGTGCTAATGATTCTTGCTTCGCCACCCCAGTTGCTGTTTGCATTTCTCTAACCAAAGTGCTCCTCGCCAGCAAGGACTCTGCGTGCACGCAGCCTCTAAGCCCCAGGAATGGGCAGCTTTGGCACACGTGCTCTTATTTTGAGGGATTGAATGTCATAGTCTGAGCCTATTTCAGTACTGCCTTGAGAAAGATGTTTCACTGCTCCAAGCCCACCTCTCTCCTTGTCATTTGCGGGTGTGAGTCAGTAGCATGGGGAAGTAACGTGGCGTGCAAGGCTGCCCGCTGCACAGTTACTGCATGACTGCCAGCTTCCAAGCCCTTAGCAACCAAATCCCTGCTCCTGCACACTCGTTTTCCTTACAAATGGTGCAGCTGTAAACACAGCTCTGAAATAAATCTCAAAAAACCATGTGCAATGGGCTACATTTTCAGACAAGGAATGTGCATCCTGGTATTTGTAAAACATGCGCTTACAAAATCAGATAATAACAGGTAGAAAGAATGATGTCACAACATGAATTGCCTATGGAATCACAAACATTTTGTGCAACCAGTTACACACCTATAGTCTGAGCCGTCTCCTTAGAGGTATCCATAATTTGATACTCATGTTTAGGGAAAAAGAAATAAACAAGGTAAGCAGAACCAAATGTAGTTGCAAAATTGAGCTGATCTTCAAGCATATAAAAAGTAAAAATATTATTATTGTGACCTTCTACAGTGTTCATTGGGCAGAAACACTGGAGTCCTAGGCTTAAAAACTCTCAATTATTTATTTAGTAGCACAACTAAAATGAAAGAAAATTTATAGCATGTTGTGCTAAATAGGTAATGAGTACAATTTGCAAGTGTATTGTCAAAACCACCATCCATTGTTTGAGTGTGAAACTGGCACTAGGGCTTGTTCCTTGGAGGAATATAGACATACCCTGAAAATACAGTTTATTTACATGTTCTTTAATCAGTGGAGCTTGGAGACCTGGATGCATTTGAGGATCAGTGAAACACATTGGAAGGCATCACCTGTGGGTGAGAAGCTGGTGTCCCAGGCAGAGAGGAGGAGGCAAAGCCCTGGGTATGGGGCAGGGGGTGGGCTCTGTAATACAGAAGTTCAATGAAGAAGTGAGGGAGAACAGCAAAAAAAAAAAAACAGTGGGCAGGAAGGCTTGCTTCCAAACGATGGGAATGACTACGGTAAAGGCTCACAGACATGGAAATTTCTGGTTTGATTCAGGCACCCTGCCAGCCAGTTGTGTCCACAGGCTGTGCTTTGCCAGACTGAACTGTCACTTGACCTTGCAGACTTGAATGGCAGAGCAGAAGAGACTCGAGGATATACGGTGCATCACACACAACCCTGCTTGCCAAACATGTGTGCTTGTGCTGCCTGCTCTCGGAGAAGATATTAAATCATTCCAAGCAACAATCTGGTAGTTTTGGACAACCCTCTGCATTAAAAATGGGGGCTCAACCTTGAACTTGCCAATACGTATTTTTTCATTTTGAAATGGGATCCATAATGTGCAGTGATGAAAACACTGACAGCATTTGATAAACTCTCCCTACAGGACAGCTTCAGAGGAGGCCAAGTGGTCCAGAATTGGTTCTATGACAAATCATTTTGGGGCCAGGGGAATCAGGGAGAGGAATAAAACTCTGCTTGCTGTGGTGTTAATTTAATCATCTGGGCAAAAAAAGTTTTGGGAGAAAAAAACATAGATATTTATTTCAAAGTATGAAAAATAAATCAGCTTCTTTTAACTAGCAGTTGTGCAGCGTGAATTCTGCAGCTTGCAGGCTGCTTTAAAAGCCTCAAGTTCTGTGCTTACAAAAAAAGTGAGCATCAGAAGAACTAAAAATGGGGTTTATGTCACTCGATTTAACAAATCTAACTTCTTAGCCCAAGGCTGGAGGTTTTCCTTTGGGCATTCCTTCTCAACAGGGAAATGAAAATCAGAGGCTTGGAAACGAGGAGAGTGCACACCTGCTGTGAATGGTGAGATCAGATGTAAAATCTTTACAGCAAAGCTAATGCTATGCAAGAAATACATCATGGAGTGGGTTTAGCCCATTGGGCTACAGCCTAGTCTAGATCTTTCACATTAATTTTCTAGCTAAAAAAACAAAAACGTTACAATACAAGGCAGAAAATTATAGTGCCCATAAGAGAAGCTTTGAAAGTTTGCTTGAATCCTCAGATGCTGCAGGATCAGGCTGCAGGCTGCAGTGTCACTGTCGCTTGCTTTCTGTCACTGTTTGCCAAGCTCATTATCCCTGAATATGCAGATATGTGTAAAGCTGGCTGTGCATCCCTGTGCTCCTCTTTTAGGATTCTTGGAATTGAGAGTCACTGTATGACAGTCAGTTGTTTCTCCTCCCATGTTGTTGGATGGCAGCATTGGGCAATGTGAAGAAATGATGTGAAAGAAGTTTAGCTGCTTCATATAAAGGAGCAATGTCCTCCACTGCTGTCTGAAACACAATGTATCATGGGCCAAAATGTGGTGCTTAAAAGAACGTTGGCTGGTTTAAAATCCAATGCCACTTCCACCTCAAAGCAAATAACAGTGATATTTGTTAATTTTTATTTTCATTACAGAGTGACCCTCAAGGCTGGAGGCTAGGATTATAATTTCGGCCAGTTACAGCATTAGGCCAGTGGTTTTGTGGCAATGATGTTGTTACTTGTGACAGGTTTGGTCAAGCACAACATCCTGTTTAGGGTCTTCAGTTGCTCCTTTTATTAAATTATCATTTGAAGTGAATTCCATCATCTTACCTTTTCTCTCATTTAAAAAAAAATATAAAAATCTGCAGCTGAATATGAGAAAAAAATGAGCAAATGTGTTTCATGACCTGAAATGTTTGTGGGAGGAGAAGGGATTCCTGTTTCTACTTCAATTGTCCCCATGAATGGATAGGAACAGTTGTTTGAGAAATAAGAAGTTAAAACATGGTATTACTAAATTGAAATGTAGTCTAAAAGTCAGTTCTACAAACAGTTCTTGCAGTAAGACTGCTCTAGTTTAAATGGCATTGAAAATATCTGCCTAAACATTCTCAGTACTGGTGCCTGAAACCGGTGTAACTATGAATTATGTTGCTGAAATGTCCTTATTACAAAATGTCAGGATGACTCTGCTTCAACTGTAAAGAAAAAAATTAAATGACAATTGCACTTTTTGTGCTGGTGTAATCCACAGTGTAACCTGAGCTAGAATGCAGTAGGGGCAGGAAAGGCAAGAGAGCTTTCCAGAAACTCATTATTGGCTGCTCTTTTCTTTTTTACACATTATTTGTTTTTCTTTCTTTAATAGCCTTCATTTTTCACTTAGAAAGTACTAACTATGATTTAAAAAGACCTCGAGCACATTTTAAGACACACGCAAACATCCCTTATCTTAAAAAAAAACCAAAACAGTTAGTTTGGTGTATGCTACTTTGTAGTGTATTAAAACAAATGGTGATTTTGAACTTACACTCAGGCTTACCTGCCCATTTTCTGCCCTCAGTCACTGTGATTGTGGCAATTTAGTTTTGCAGAACTGTAAGCTGTTTAGCTTGTCTCTCCAGGCAGACAAGATCTAGTAGCCCAAGACTGCAGGCAGCTGTAGGGAGTAGCTACAACAACTAAATGAGACACGTTGTAAGTGGTCTAAACACAGCTGCAAGTGTGAGTAGGCACGGTGAGTCTTGGCTTAGAGAACAGTTCCAAGCACATGATTTGTTTAATGAAGGATTTTGCAGACTGTTTGCAAAGGCATGTGAAATAAGCTGGCCATGGTCTAGAAAGAGTTTTAGGTTTTGTGGTGACCGGGAGTGCAGTGTAAGATGCTGAGATGGATGCAAAGATCTGACTATTTTGTACCACCTTTATCTGCACTGGGCATTTCCTCTATCTGTATAGGTGCACCCATATAACTCTTAGTGGTTTCAAACAGGAAGAAGCTGTGCTGGCACCAATGACAGCCTACAGCAGGCTTGCTGCCCTCACTGAGGTGGCTGTGCAAACATAGATGGGCAATGCCCACAGTGGCTGGAGCACTCTTACCAAAATGGTAACTAACCTTGTCAGCTAGATACTATCAGCACCTACAGGCACCTGCCCACAACAGCCACAGGCACAGCTTGTGCTCAGTGCAGGCAAGGCTTCGGTTACAGAACTTACCTGACACCCACATTATGATCCCCCTCAGGGTGAATCTGGCTGTCAAAGCTCCTGTGCCCTCCTAAGGCTGTGGCACTCTCACTGATGCTGCTTGGCTGTTCACAGGCTGCACACAGCATCTAGCCCCTAATGGGAGTTGATTAGAATAAATAAATAAAGGAGCTCTCCCAGACAGATGGCTTTTGTAAAACCAGTCCCTTGGCAGAGCTGATGTAGAACACAGCCACACAGAGAGGAAAGCATTACAGGGGAACAGAGAAGCAGGAGGAAGTGATTCGGAAGGGGTGGGGGCTGGATCCCCACTGACCAGCTGTGGCACGGGGCCATCGCCTAACTAGTTACACACTCTGAAACATTTTTTTCTTTGTTAGTATTACCAGCATTCGCTTAATAACTTGTTTTCTCCACTGACTTTAACCAAGCTCCCACCAGGCTATCCTCACAGTTTCTGGTCACTGATCAGATACTATTTACTCTGTTGGACTTCCCTATTTGTGTTTTTCTAGATGGAATTAGACATTCCACATTTTAAGAAGAATGTTATATAAATAGTTGTCTTGACTGATTTTTTTCATAATAGTATGTCTTATTCATGGCCAAGAAGACCATGAAGATATGGAGATGGCAGGAGGAAAATGCAATAGAGTTGGAGTGAAGCAGGAAAAGTGGATGGAGAAGACAGAACAGGTGTCAAAGACATGTTGGGCAGAGACCAGCTGGAACAGGAATATGAAGGAACTAGTGGGAAAGACTAAGGTGGCATCTAGGAACCCTCTCTGATAAAAGACAAAGTTTGTCAGGTCAAGCAAATAGCTTCCGTAGCCCAGTGCTTCGCTGAAATCTGAGTAATATAGTTAGTTTTGATGAAGATTTAGTCATTGTGTAAAGAAAAGTTCGAAGTAATAAAACCGAAGTGCTAGAGCAATTTTATGTCTAAATTTGCAGGGGAAATTGAATTGGGATCCAGAAATGAGCATTGTCAGCAGCAAGTGAAGGTCACTGAGAAAGAAGGATGTGAACAGCAGCATGGTAAAGCACAATCCTGTAATATGGGTGGTGGGTATGAAGAAAGGGAGATGTAACTTGCACCTCTGTGTTGGCTGCAGAAGGCTGAGGACATACAGGATGTGGCGTGAGCCTTTTGCCTGAGGTGAAACACAGGAGGCCACGGGTGCCGAGGTGATAGGTGTAGAAGGCCAATGGTGCCTGTAAGGCAGTACTGAGCTCCAAGTGTGACCTGGGTGGGAAATGGAGCCGAGGTGCGCGGGGAAGAGCGGGCTGGAGTGCAGGGAGGTCAGCGGGCGCTGGCAGCCCGGCAGGACTCGGCCCGGCGCTCCAGGAGCGCGGCTAAAAGCAAAGCAGGTGCCGGGGGGAGACAGACGGCAGGGCAGGGCTGGGCTGTCCGGGGCGGGGCGGATCGGATCCGGACCTGGCCCCGCGAAGCCGAACCGGGCCGGGTACTCCGGGGCAACCAGGCGGTGCGGAGGATTGCGGAGTGGGGCAGGAGAGAGAAGCGAACCGGGACGGGAGGGCGGAGCACACCGGAGCGGGCGGAGCGGGCGCGGCACCTGCGTGCTGGGAGCCCGGCGGCGCCGAGCCCGGCCCCCTCGGCGGAGCCGGCAGACGGCGGCGGGCCTGGCCGAGGCGCTGCTGGGAAGCGCATCCCGTCCCTCTCCGCCCCGGCAGCCGCGGCCATGACCGACAACATCCCGCTGCAGCCGGTCCGGCAGAAGAAGCGAATGGACAGCAAGCACCGCAGCGGGTGAGCTGCTGCGCGGGGCGGCAGCTCCCGCAGGCCCCGGGCCCCGTTCCTCGCCCGGCCGCCTCCTGTGTTGCGGGGGGCGGGCGGCACGACCCCCGGGCCGTTCGTCTCGGGGCGGCGGGGCGGCCCCCGCACTGGGGCCTTTGCGGGATACGCAGGGCATGCGGGGCGCGGCGACGCAGCGGAGCGCAGGCGGGAGCCGCGTAGCCCAGTGCTGCGCGGCCGCGGTCCGAGACCGGGAGGAGGAGGGGGGAGGCAGGCTGTCGCTGACAGGTTGCTCCTGACGCCATTGCCGTGGCACGCCCGGGCGGACGGTAGGATCCTGCCGGGCGGTGCTGCGCTGCGGCCGGGGAGAGCAGGGCCAGCCCTCAGCCGCCGGTTGGCAGCCCCTTGCGTGGGGAAAACATTCCCGCCAGCCCTTACCTCATCGCCTTCTCCTTTTAGAGCCCTGCAAACAAAGGGGTGCCTGGGCAGCGGCGAGAGCGGCTGATGGTCACCGGGCCTGGCCGGAGAAGTGGGGCAGCAAACGCCCCGGGCGAGAGGCGGCAGTCACCGGCTGCCGGACGCCAGCCCTGCTGCCCGTCCTGTTTGTCAGCCCCGCTGCTGCGCTTGGTGCGGGGCTGGAGAATTACTGGCTGGTGCTTGGGCGAGTGCTCGGCCTTTGCTGAGGAGTAGGGTTGGACCAGAAATGCTTTTTTTCAGGTCTGTGCCAAAGGTCTGTGTCTAAACGCAGGAGGCTCTGTTTATCTGTGTCCGTTAAAGCAATACAATATCCTGAGTTTGGGTGTTCTTAAAGGAGATGTATGTATATATTTGTACTGGTATTCCCATGCAGGAAGTTAAATAGAAAAATGATCCTTTAATACTGTTTCAGTAGGAAATTGCACCACTATCCAGACAGGTTGGTTTGTACACAGTGAGGTGTACAGGTTATCCAAGTTACCTGGCTGTCAACTATTGCAGTGTTTCATTTGTCCCTGGATGATTTGTTTTTTAAACTGTGGTGAGTGATGATAGCAAAATAAACCAAAATATCAGGAAATCATGACTGTTAGAACAAGAAGAAATTGATACTTTTTCCCGTGTTTGTTATGGTTTTGACTGATAGTTTTGATTCAGGTTCCTCTAACTGAAGTTGTTATACATAGTTTATTCATTATTAGAATTATTTCTTAGTATCAACATTGTTTTTAGGAGCTGATGTAGCAGTATCTGTGCCATTTGATACTGAGCTGGGAGGTGTGTGTGATGCAGCAAGTCCATCACCCATGTAACAGGCATCACTGGGCAAGTTCCACAAGGTGCAGCCACCATGGCCTAATGTTCCATGACGTGATTCAAACGGATGAGGGAGAGGTGGATGCCTGAGAAATTTCTCAAAGCTTCTTGAATTATTTATTTTCCTAAAGTTCTCTAATCTCCACCAAGACTCTCTTGGATATTATGATGTGGTTAGTAATATCTAACAGAAATTGCCTTCATCTAACCTAAGCTGTGGTTTTTGTTTGTGGGCTCTGCCTGATTAGCAGTCACAGAGATGGTGTTTCCAGTGTTGGCAAGAAATTCTGGCAGCATGAATTTGTAAAGGAAGATTGGGTTGTATTTTTCTTAATAGCAGTCTGAGTAACTTGGGTTTGGGGTTTCTGTTTGGTGCAGTAACTGTTTGGGAATGGGACTTACCATATATTGAGTACTTTTGTTTTGCTGATATATTGCCTGTGATATATTAGTAATTTGATTGGATGATAGTGTGCATAGAAGAGCATAGAGGTCAAGCAAATCCAAAACAATATTATAAACCAGGAAAATCAGCCAGCAAGTCAGGGAGGGTCCCTGATGTCACATCCAGAACAGAGTCCTGGGAATCCTAAGCCATAATCAGTAACTTGTTACTTCTGTTAGCTCTGAGAAAAACCCAAACAAAAGCAGTTCCAGGTCATCTTCCTTAATACATAGGTAAAGCCAGGGGCAAGCAACTGTTGAAAGACTTCATCTTAACAAAGGTCTGACTGCAGTTTCTACTGTGGAGATTTACTCATGCCAGTTGAAGCAGGTTTCTCAGGCAGAGATTTTTGTTGGTGGGTTCTACTGGAGTGGGGAACAGACTTCTGTTCATGTACTGAATGACTTCATAGAAAAGAAATGCCTAATTCTCATGTAGGCAGCAAAGGGCAGGTGTCATCCAAGCAAGGCTTTCATTACAGCCTCAGCCTTCAGCATACTTTGAAGAGGAGCCAGGGAGGAACTTGCACAGTAGCCTTGCAGAGATGAATGATGGTACAGACAGCTGAGGTCTGTGTCAAAGGGAAACCATGTGCTTAATAAACCAGTGGAAGAAGTGGTTATCTGTTCCTGAGCATAAGTTTAATGTGGATCTTCCTTGCTGCAATCAAAGGCTAAGCTCTAAATTCTGCAGCTGTATGCCTTGAATTCAGCCATATTCTTGTAAATGCTTTGCAGCACTCTGAAAACTGCTGTTGAGATGTGCCAATTAGGAGGGAAGGATAGCATTAGCTGCAGCAGGACTGTTGGTGGGATGGCAAGCGAGTCTGAGCTTCCCAGGGGCTGAGCTCTGCTGGGAAGGGAACTGCAGGTTCCTGAAGCACCCCCGATGCTCCCTTTAGTGCATGACACAAGTTTTTCCCTAAATAGTTTATGGTCTCAGTCCACAATCCTGCAAGGCATGTTTTTGAAACTAGCAAACTGCTGTGCTCATGCCACTGCTGGGCTCATGCCTCTGCAGTGTAGAGAGGCCTTGATCCAGAAATGTGGGGGGGAGAATGGGGAATGAGACAGGGAAGGAGGAGCTTTACAGTAACATTTCATGCTGCCATTCCATTGTACGTGCATGTGTACTCTGGCTCTATTTAAAATGGCAAATTCCATTTCAAAGTCAACAGAGAGAGATGGGAGCTCCTGCCCTCCTTCTGCCTGCGTGTGGGTGTGCCTGGGCGCATGCAGAGCTGGGCAGGTTTCCCACAGCTGAGCTGTTTTGCACTTGGTGGATGGGCAGGGGTGGGCTGTGGGAATAGCCGTGCTCCTGGCCCCTTCCTGAGCCACCCCAGCTGTGCCGTTGCAGGGTCTGAAACAGGGGAATGTTTGAATCATGTGGAGATGCACAAAAAGGATCTGTGTTGGTTTGTTGTGGTGTTGTTGTTGTTTTATCAATGGAAAATTCATTATATGCTTTTAAAATAATGAAATGTGGAAGGTTGGTTTGTGTATTAAAGGTGCCAAGGACTTAAGAGCACAGCCTGTGTGAAACACAGAAACATCATCCGAGAAATGTGCATGTTGTAGAAGTGATTAAATATGTTGATTAACTTCAGCATTAATTTGACAAATACTACCCCAGTATTAGACAAATGTGACACTGTTTTTCCATTAGGCTTGTTTTACATGAAAAATGCCTGTGAAAGCATTTTTCATTTGCTCTGTCAAATACTTCTCCATCAAACATGATGCATTTATAAATAAAAACTGCTTCTTGGTAATGGCTGTTCATCTGGCATCTGACAGTCAATCTGTCATATTGCTGCTTCTTACATCATCACTAAGAATGTGTTTTTGTATAGAAAGATCATCCCAAGTGAAGTATACAGTAGACTTTGTGCTCTTCACCACCTCCCCGTTCATATAGATCCCTGTGCAGATTAAGAGCCACACCACTTACAGGACTCAAAAGTGTTGGATACAGTTCATATTGAAAGAGATGCTTTTGAGTGGTTGTGGCTTTTTGGTTTTTTTTGAAAAGGGAAAATGAGACTGTCTGAAATGTTCCTTGTTAGGTTAACCCCCTGTCTTTCTGCATCTTCTTTCCCTAACTTTCTGTGATTTTCCTCTTAGTATGAGTTGTGTTTTGTCATCTCAGCACGTGGGCATCTCAAGTGAGATATTTAGCAGCACAGTCCAGGACTTTGCACCCTAAGCATGGCCTTCTCTCCTTGCAGTACATGTCCTTGGCAGCTTTGGGAGCTTTTGCTTTGGCTCCTGTGAGTGTGCAGCAGCCGTGCAGTGCTGGGCTTTCACTGGTGTTGTACCACGTGTTATGCCAATGCAACCTGGTGCAGTAATAGAAGTGGCTGTGGAGACCAGTGTTTACTCACATGGCAGCACGGGCACATGGAAGACAGAAAGGGTCCAGGTAGTGAAACTGTCCTGTCTGCTCGTGACCCTGGGCAGGTTAAGGAAACCTGCCATTAGTTTATTAAAACATGATTTGCTGGATCACAGAGATCACATAGAGGATTTTAAAGCAGAACTAATGAGCTTAGAAATGTATTCTTCTTTAGTAAAGTTTAAGACATCATTTAAAAGTTTTAAAAAAATAATTATAGCAATGGAGTATCTTTGTGGGTAGGTAATAAACATCTGCCTGTAAGAGGAGGCACATGGTTCTGTGCTCGAGAAATGTCTGTGTTCTTGCCAAAAGCTCCTTTTCTAAGTTATTTCCACAAGCCATGGGCTGGCGCTTGCACAGTTACTGTGCAGAGATAACTGTCACTGCTTAATGTTCCTGCCAGCCCCGGGTTGGGTTGTGGATTTCTGCTCTGTGCCTGCCTGACAAAGCACTGGCAGTGTCCTGGAGGGTTTGTGGGGCAAGAGGAGAAAACAAGGTCACAGAATAGTTAAATGCCGGCATGAGGATTGACTAGTTGCCTTCATAACAAAAACTCTTTGGGGATCTTTGAATGTATATGGGATAAAGATCAGCATTTGCTGATTTTCAGGATTTTCAACCATGGGGGCATGAGTTCATTGCTCAGCACTACAGGCTCCAGAGGAGGCTACAAGGCAATGATGTCATGGCATTCCTGAGCACTGATAAAAGTGTTGCAACATGCGACTCTGTTATTGCTGGTTGTAGTATTGTGTTCATTGGTCGGACTTTTTTTTAACAAATTCCTCTACGTTGCATGGAAACCTCATGCTAAAAGAGGCTGTGTAGGGGACTTCTTAGCAGAAATGCTGGATATTCTTTACTTGAGCATTGATACTACTGATAATCACCTTCAAAAACTTGCTAGGCAGGAAGTTTTTGTTTGTCTAATTAGATTTTCAGTCTGCTTTCACTGTAATTCAGGGGCTTGCAAAAACTGTGCCTCTAGTCAGGCAGGAATTTCACAAAACTTACTTTTATACAGCAGATTCTCCCATGCACTTTCTTGCTTATACTTGGGACTGCATTATTTTCAGATTGATTATCAAACCTTAAAGTAACACAGCATTTGTAAATTAAAATTCTTTCAGGAACTTCTTCCCTCTTTGCAGTGTGAGCACTGCAAGAGGTGATGGTTTTAATTGCAGAACGTGGGCTAAATTTTGGGTAATTGCACTTTTGTGCAATTGTCTTCTACTTCCCCGCCTCTGTAGGTGCTGTCAGTGTTGGGGGCTGCCATTTCATTTAGGACCATGCAATTATAAGCAGTTTTGCAGTGCTAGGTGTTAGCATTCAGAGTAGTGGGTTCATGGTAATTTGGAAAAGACTAATAACAATATAATTGTACGTAAGCATTTGGGCAGCGCATGTTTTTCTGAAGGTAAAATGTTCTGCTTAATTTGTGGGGTTAATTTGCCATTTTCTTATACATTTATGAAGAAAAAATGCTGAAGAGTAATTTAACTTGTTAAAATATCTGGAAGTCTGCTTTGGAGATTTAGGTATTGGTTTGAAGCTCTGTCCAAATATTTGAAAAGTTCTTGGAACATACTGGTGAATTTTACTTTTAAAAAAAAGAATTACCAGCACATGTAAAAAAATTTATGAAACTATAGCAGTGCCCTCTTTGAGCCTTATCCTATTGTAAATATTATGATATAGGTGTTTAGATATTTTTGCTGTTGAGTACAATCCCTGAAAGAGGCCCAGCCTAAAAAATAAACAAAGGTAACCGGTTTCAGATGTCTGATTATAAGGACGGACTGACTCCCTCTTTAACTGGAAAGCACGTTGTGATGAAACAGAGTGTGTGGACACCAGGTTTGGTCCCTTGGGCAAAGCCTCTTACTTGGAGTGTTATCATAAAGGTTATTCTGAATTCACAGTCATTAAACCATGGAATCAAGTCTAATGTTGTGTGGTTTTCTCCATCATGAAAGAAGGAAAACTACTTTTTCTTTTCTTCCCCCCACCCCACCCCACCCCACCCCAGGGCATATCTATTTTCTGTTGCAATCCAAATACCACAATTTTCAGTATATTCCCTTAAAATATATTTGGGATACAAGTGACTATTTGTCTTCAGTCTTCATCTACAAACACAGAAGAAAACTGCAATTAGAAGGTATCAAGCTAATAAAGATACTTCTGAAGTAGAGTTTATGAATTTGAGTGTTTAACACCAACTTTACTGTTTGTCTGTGTTAGTAACTGCCTTTCAGATGTGGGTTGTGGGGAAAAAAGATCTACTAGTTAGTTTTTCTTAACAAGAAAAAAATGTTGTAGTTTTGACAAAAATTGGCAGTTTCAGTGGTGAGTGTGACTTTTTGAAGTGGGTTACTTTTAGGGTACTACCTAGGGAATAGTCAAAGATGGAAATACATTGTCTTAGAAATGTTATAAATGCAGAATAACAGGCAATGTCCCTGTCTGAAGGTAAGCCAAGATGGCTGTAGTGGTGCAGCAAGTCAGTGGGAAGTCTGATGACTCTCGTACATCTCCAAATTACTTTATTTCAGTCATTCGATTTAAGTGTTCGTTGCTATCAGGGTTTTGAAATGTTCACATTATCCACTGTGTTTATGTCTGTCAGAATTGCCTGCATTCTTCTAATTTTCTCTTCTCCAGTAACTTAACAGTATGCAAGTCAGAGTTGACAACTGCAGATGTTTTGATAAAGTTAATCTCTACATGGTCAGTGATAAATGCATGTAGGTGAAAGTGGTGGGATTGTTATTGAAATTGGGGGACCTCACAAAGATTCTGGTTTTGGAATTGTGGGTTTGACTTATGTGGAGTTGGTAAGAGACATTTGGCACCATCTAAAACTTGTGATTTCATATTCCTTTGGTGCTGATGTGTGGGTGCTATGTAGTGCTCTGTCTTGTCAGCATTTCAGCCTGAAACCTGCTTTGAGTAAGAAAACCTTCTCCTGTGTTTGGGTGGCACCTGTACATGTAAGGCTTTGGTTACTCTTGAGCACAGACTAGAGAAAATCCACCTTTTCAGGACTCATCTGCCAGTCTTCATGGAATATAATAATGTCAAAGTAATTTGATTATGCAAAAATCCCTTTGTCTAGTTTTAAAAGCTTGTGAGAAATTATCTTGCAAGTCAGCCTTGTGAAGTTAATGTCTGTGCCTGCTGATGGAGCACTGAATGGAGCACATGGTGACACCTGCTCTTTGTTTTGGATGCAAAGTTGATTTTTATTCCTCTTATCTACTGAAGGAACTGACTTAACTGATAACACTTTTTTTCTGTTGATTTGCATCCAGCAGGGTATAATACATTAAAAAATGGTATCTTGGTAGGAAACCACCTTTTGTGTGGTGAGTTCTAAACTGTGTTCACCATGCTGCATGTATCTTCTGGCAAGACAGTGACTTCAAGAGCTGAATGCTTTGTGTACGTCCTTAAATAATTACTTTTTTTGGTTAGGTGTATATTCAAGTGAACTTACGTGGCAGAATATGCTGATTCAAGAGCAGATCTTAGGAGTGGTTTCTGGAAGGATGCTTGTAAAAGCTCTGAAGGTTTTGGTTATCAATCTGGCTGATACTGGCTTTCCCAAATGTCAATGAAATTCAATAGGGCTGTTTTTAAAGGAGCAGGGGGGCTTGGGAAGAGATTGGCTTTCTATAAGAAGCAGTGACAACAGAAAAATGACTCTTGGGGTTTGGGAGGATACAGTGCTGCAGTTTTGAACAGAGGCTTTTTCAAGGTACAAGAGGGATTGCTGATAAGGCTTTGCGTCTCCCATGAAGTAACTGATGCTCTGTTGAGTCATTGCCTCAAGCAAGGATCTGTTACATCAAGCAGTGCATGGTTTTATTCACTAAAATTTGTGTGAGAGCCCGGTTTTCGCTGGCTGGAGCAGCCAGGTTGGAGGCCTCATGAGGCGCCTCGAGTGGGTGTCGGGCGGGATGAGGCGGCCTGAGGGCTGTGGAGGGCCGGCTCCGGCTGAGGAAAAGGTAGCAGCTCTCTGGTCTTACCGTTGATTAACTAGTCATGTGTTCATCCTCCTAGTTTTTCTAGAGACTATTTCCTGTCACCTCATCCCTGGATCTTTTAGTTGAGAAAAGCAGCATCTAGCCTGAAGTTTGTAGGCCGTGCAATGGTTTCTAAAACAAGGAATATGGTTTTGTTGTATATGACACCCAGCCGTGTGCTGAAGAAGATTTCAGCTTGGGTAATTTCAAATATAGGACCCACATTGCATCGCTGGGATTTGTTTCTTGAGTGTGGTGAGTCCAGAGCTCCCCAACAGCAGCAGGGAGAGGTGGGGGCACTGGCTGGGTGGGGGCTGCTGAAGGGACCCTTGGTGCCATGTTGTCTTCTGGTGGTTTGTACAGGTGCTCAGAGCCAGCTTACCTCTCATCTCACAGCCTGGATTTTAAATATCTCCCCTGGAATGAAGAGGAAATCCTTTAGTAACTATATCAATTTTAGTGAAGTTGGTGTGGCTTTCCTGAATTCCCATGTAACCTTTAGCAAAGGCCAGAAATTATGTCATAGTGATGGCTTTAATATAAGCCTGAGTTGAAAAAGTGAAAAATCAGCAGTTATTTTGAACAACTTTTGAAATACTGGCATTACAAGATATAAAAAGTTGGGCTGGATAATGGAATAATGACAATATTTAATAGAGCAAGAATAGAGTGGGTGAGTCATAGAAATATGTTAAAAATTAACTCGTTAGTTAATTAATGTACTTTCTATAGGTGTTGTGAATGCTTAAGATGCTGTGGGAGGAGAGACCCTAGGCCTCGTACTGTTTGGCTTGGCCATCCAGAGAAGAGAGACCAGAGATACCCTCGCAATGTGATCAACAATCAGAAATACAATTTTTTTACATTTCTCCCTGGGGTAAGTGTGAAAAAAGTCACTTTTCATCATCCCACCCTAAAGCTTTCCCCAATTTCAGTGGTTTTACAGTAGACAGGTGCAGAACCTTGAGCTGGAGGTTTTGTTTGGTGGAGGCTGCCTTAGAGTAACAGCAAACCAGGTGGGTAGTACAATAAGCATAACTTCTGAACTCCATTAATCTCCTCCCTCCTTTTTGTTGTGTTTTTTTTTTAGGTGTTGTTCAACCAGTTCAAATACTTCTTCAACCTTTATTTCTTGCTTTTGGCCTGCTCTCAGTTCGTCGTTGAAATGAGACTTGGTGCACTTTACACATACTGGGTTCCTCTGGTAGGTAATTTAAGGTTTATTTATTCAAGAAAGTTTCAGTGTTTGACATAATTTCTTGTCTTGCCTTCTCGGTAGGGTTTAAGTTTGTGCCTTAAATCATTTTGTTGGCTTAGTTCTTCAGGCCTGCTCTGTACTCCTGGTAGCATAGATGCCTATTCTGGCCTTAAGTTTTATTTTGTAGAGGTGTGATGGGGATGTGAGAGGAACAGAACTCTTGTCCCTGGCCAAGGTGACTGCAAGGGCATCAGGGCTTTGTGAATGACATGAAAAAAGAAATGGAGACCAGAGCAATGTGTGTGTTGTTCACAGCTGCATCCGAACATAGGGTGTGTGTGGGGTGTTGTGCCCTCCCGGGGTGATCCACACTTGTGGGAGCCTGGACCAGCCTGGCAACTGTAGCAAAGGACCAAAGGGCACCTTTCAAAAGTGACCTTAATGAGCGGCCAGATGCGCAATGATGGCAAATTATTTTCCCCTGCCAAACAGTTTGACCTGTGGCCTTGGAATAGGTCAACAGGCTGCTTCATAGTTTAACCACATTGTAAAAAACAAATGAAAAAACTGAGCACCCCCCCTCCACAAACCTCCCACTTATAAAAATAAATGTATAGAAACGTATTAACATTCATTCGAGGTGCATATGCTCCTTTTTTCCTGTAAACTATTTGGCCTTTTCTTTTGAGAGCAATGTGTTTCACCTGTGATCAAAGAAAATCGATAATCACCAGTTTTGAAGCAGAAACTCAGGTGCTGTCAAAGGACAGAAAGAGGAATAATTGCATAGAATGGGCTTCTTAAATCTCTAAAGTACACTGCACGAGCCAGTTACAACTGCTTACATCTTTAAATATAGGTACCTATTTTATTTTTTCTTTTATCCCAGTAAAACTATCATTTCTCTTTCTATATGACTAACTCTGCTGCACTTCAGCTGATAGTATTGTAGAATAATTGTGGTTCAGAGGGATGTCTTGTCCAACTGCCTGCTCCAAGCAGGGCTGTCTTTAAACACAGGTTGGTTTAACTCATCTGCCTAAGTTTTTAAAATCTGCAAGGATAGATGTCCTTTTTACCTTAAAGAAATGACCCAAAACTAATTGAAAATTGATTTTAAAAGCACAGGACTCTTTCTAAGACACTACTTGTGCACTGATTTAAGAACTGATGGTGGTAAAAAATTGTGGCTCTGTCGAGGTAGCTGAGGAGGAACAAAGACAATTTTTTGTTCTTTTTAGACGTTCAGTACAGTGAAACTCTAGTAAAAGAGAGTATTGGGAAATTGCTGCTAACATTCTGTTTGGATTGAAGCCTGGATGTAGCTGAATCCTCTCTTGGGTGTGTATTGTATTTGCTGTATGAATCTAATGCTAGTTTTTAAGTACCTGGCCTATAAAGTATACATGCACACGGAAATCTCTCTTTGCTGGCAGTTGTGAATTGTCTGTGCCAGGTGAGCAATTAGAACTGGCACATGAGCAGCCAGAAAGCAGGATAAGAAAGGTCTTTGTTCATTACTGGCTGCTAATATGAGTGTTGGGGATGGAGTGACATATGAGATGACACAGTGAGTCGGCACATGTGGGAATATTTTGGAGCAATTATTTGAAGGCTCTTCAAATAGCTGAAACATAAGTTGAAAATAACTGATCCTTTTTATTTTGTTTTGGAAAGCAGTTAGAAATTTCTAGCTAAACACACAAATGCAACTTGTAAGTAGAAGAGAAATGTTAATTCTTTTCTTGATTTGTTGGCTATGGGAACGAGAGATCTTCCGCAGCGGTGCAAAGCAAACGGTCATGGTCCTGAACGTTGAGGGTGTGAAATGCTTCTCTGAAAATATTCCATTAATGGCTTCTTCCTTTCAATATTTGTAAATACAGAACTGAATACCAGCATTTAGAAAGAAGTAATTGCCTGTCCTTGGGTCTCGTCATGTGTCTGCATTTTTAAATACTGCAGAAACATACTACGTTGCATTTCCAGACCAGTATTAATTAATCTAGATAATGCATGTATGTAATAGCAACTATTTAGTTTTATTGTAGGATTCTGAGAGCTAGCAAGTGAAGTATACCTGAGTATTTTAATAATTAAATAAACTGCTCTCCTTCAGTCTTATTAGCTTAGGTAATTCTTAATAATTTTTCATTGTTTTAAAAACATGTGAGAATTGGAATTGTTGTTGTGTTGGGCAGCGTTAGTAATGCTCCACAGCAAGACTTTGCTGAGGTGGTTGTGGAGGTCAGGTTCACAAGTTCTTTGTGCCCAGCTTAATAACTTGTACACACAGTTTCTGGAGGCGTGTGCACAGCTGTTACTTAAAGTTGGAAATTGCAACCCACTGGCAAAATATCCTGTTTGGGTAGGTGTAGGTAGATTTACAGACATTTTCGTTTGTTTTTCATGTGACCCTCACTTTGTAACATCACACTGCCCCCTTCTTAAAATAGTTTCTTATTGACAGAGATAATGAGTACATGGTTGCCATGTTCAAGAATACAGTCTGTAAAAACTTCATTTTTCTACTACAATGGATGAGTGTTTTAACTGTTTAGTGAGTCTGAGCTGAATCGGGCCTCATAAAAAATGACTTTGTGGTAATAGCTGCATAAATGATTGTTTTTGCATTAATTTAGTTATTTTTTATATAATGAAGGATGTGATGTGGGCATTTTCCTCATGAGAGAAAATTAATGACTGCTCATATCCACAGAAAAGTAGGGCTGAAACCCTAATGAGACAAATGTGTAATGATATTATGAGTATTTCACATTAATGTGTTCGGAGTGTGTAGGCTGTGTGTATACATACACGAGTACATATGCATTGTATATCTATGTATCTGTCTATACAAAAAAGGGGTTATATAAAATTTCTATATAGATTTCAATATCAAGATATCTCCCAGATGAGGTGGGCTAACTTTGATGGCTCTGTGGTGCAGTGCTGAGATTTGAGAGATCCTGTCTTACGTTGGACTTCCGTGTAACCCTTCTCAGTCTTGTTTACTCACCTGTGAAGTGAGATGAAATATTCCATTTTGGCTCTTCAGCTAAACTTTACAAAGCTTTGCTTGGGAGGTGCTGGCAGAGCATTCATGGTAAAGCTGAGAAACAAGCATATTTTTTTAAGCAACAGGTCTGTTGTCAGTTTGGAGTTCTGCACAGCAACACACAGTAACACTGTGATTTAGTGAGAGACGGTAAGAGTAAGGAAATGCAGATTGTTGGCATTGGTGCTGATAAATATTGCTCTTATTAGAGGCAGATGTGATTTTTCCTGACCTTTTCATCCATTCTGTTTTCCCCTTTCTGCTGCTTTTAGGGATTTGTGCTTGCTGTTACAGTCATCCGGGAGGCCGCGGAGGAGATCAGATGCTACATGCGGGACAAGGAAGTGAACTCGCAGATCTACAGCAAGCTCACAGCCAGAGGTCAGCTCGGCGGCTCCAGCGCGCCCGCTGCCTCCTGGCACGGCTGCGCCAGGGCTCGCAACTCAATCAAATGCTGCTGACAGACGCAGAGTTCAAGGAATGGGGAGGGGGTTATGGGCTCGTGGGCACGTGGCTTCGTGGTCATGCCACTGCTTCTGCCGCTGCGGAGGGCTTGGGGGTCAGGGGGACTTCTCGTGGAGGGCTCCTCTCCAGGTAGATGCTGGGCTTTGCTGAGTGTATACCAGAGAGGTAGACCAGAGGCTATCCTGAGAGATGCATAGCTAATGTGGGGGGTGTGTTAATTGCGTCAGACAACTTCAGAGCATTATCTCAATGACTCAAGGGATGGGAATGGGAGCGGGCAGCCAGTGCATTTACACGCTCCTGCGTGGTGTGCTTGGAGTTCACTGCAGCCAGCACCAGGCAGGGCAGAGCTTCCATGCAGCTGATAGGCTATTTTTAACCCTGCTTGCTCCTAATCCCAGTGTAGGCCAAAACTTCTTTCCCAGTTATCGTCCCTTTTTGGTAGACTGGAGTCACCAAAGAAAGTGAAACTGGATCTGAATCACCCTGGGTTTTGGAGGTGGATGTTTCCAGAAGGGAAATGTGTTTTCCTTCCTGCAAAACTGTGACATGACAGAAGTGCTCTGTAATGTTGCATGGATGAAGGAAGGGAGGGGCAAATACAGCAAACAGCATGGTAGGAAGAAACAAGAATGGAGCTATAGTAGATGTGAGACGTTGTTTGGAAGGTGTTTTTGTTTGTTTTTCTTCCAATTTTGGTGATGCATCTGTCTTCCCTTTGTGTGTGTTCTTTGCTTGTTCACCCTGTCGGTGAGAGAGACAGATGTAAGAAGGATTCCTGTAAGCTACTAATTTATGTTCTTTAACAGAAACCACAGATATGTGCTTAAAAAAGGGGGGAGGATCCACATAGCTAACTTGCAAAAACGCTTTACTAGAAGAATTAAACGTAGTTTTGTGAAATTGTCAGAAGATGGTTAAGCAGAGGTAGATTAAAATAATGAGGGTGAAGGCAGGCTGTGTTCTTGTGTCTGGGACTGGGGACGCTTTCAGCACAGGTGTGCTGAAGAGGCTTGTGAGTGCATGTGTTTAAATTTAAGGTGACGTGCTTGACATACTGACATGTTCCATCACTTACTGGACATACAATACTGGTTGAGTTTCATAGGGTTTTTTCTGGGTTGTACCAGACAGTGACTTCCATCATGCAAGTCCTTTGCCTAAAAGACACTCTCTGTGATATGTTACCATGTTTTTTGTGTGCTTCTGTTAGCAGCAACTGATGTAGCTCCTCAATATTGGCAGTATCTTTTGTGGTTTGGGTTTTTTTAATACATCATCTTTAGCCCCCTTCCTCCAACTGTGAGGAGCTTGGAGACCTCATTTGTAAGTGAGCCCAGGCTGCAGCTCAGCTGTGTCTGATCCCTGGCTCTGGCCATACCTAACAAAGACATTTAAATTCTCATTTGAAAAATCGAATGCTGCCTCACTATGGAGTTACTCCTAATACCATGACAATAATGGTGAGGCCAGGGTTTTGTTTTTAAAAAGGGAATGAACTGAATTTAAGCTTTTTTTTCCATTTCCAGTTTCTTTGTTATAAAAGTTTATACCCCTCAATTAAGATGCAGTGAACTAGGTGTAGAAGTATGATACTTTCAACACTTGCACTTTTAAGAATAAAGCTAGTTTTAAAATGTAATCACTTAAGACTATATATATATATATTTCACATGCTGGGAATTATGAGGCAACTCCAAACTAGCAAGTTTGAATTTCTGAATATTAAATCCTCTTTTAATAACATATTCTTACTACAACACTTAAAATGCTTGGCAACCAACAAAAGCCTCATCCAACAGGGGTGTACTACATCTATTTAAAGATATAAAAGAGTTGCCTTCTGGATTCTATTCAATGATCTATAAGGGGCTTGACCTCTCCTTTAGTTCTTTTCATATTGCTATTACGTTTCCCATGAATGATTTCCCTCCCCCTCAGTCCTTTAACTTTTCTAATTTTGTGAAAGAAACCAAGGAGGATTGGCAGCTGGGCACTAGCTGAAAATCTTAAGCCACTTTATTTAACACAAATGTGGTGCAGGAACAGGAATGGGACTCTCCAGCAGTACAGTTTAGAGTAGGAAAAACACAGAAAATTGTTTATGATTGTCTTGTGGTTTGGGGAGAAGAGTAATTTTCTGTCTCTCACTGAATCTCAGTACTCAAGCTTTTCAGAAGAACATCTACTTTTCCACTGATTAAACTCTTAGCAGCTCTGTGAATCACCTAGAAGCAAGGAAGTACCTTGTGAGGACACCATGACTGAGGGATGGAAGAGTGTTGGGTTTGTTTTATTGTATCTATTAGTACAGTTAGAAGAAGTAGGCAGGCTTTCAAGGAAGCCCTTCATCAGGCCAGAAGCAGAAGCAGCAAATATCAAAATATGTTGGGAACAGCTGATCTTAACCATTAATTTTCAGTGTAGCTGGCAAAACTGTGGGTAGGACTTACCTTGGACTCCACAGGCTGTTCCATTTTTTTGGGGTGAAATAGCACGATTCATGCTTTATAACAGAAAAGGAGCTGGGTACAACAGGGTACTGATGCACAACTTCACAGAATAAGCACATGCTTAGATGCAGTTTTGAATGGGGATAGAAGTAAGCCTAGATTCAAGTGCTTTCCCAAATGGGGATCCTCTTGTCCTCATTGTGTGTGGTTTCTTGAGCCCCGTGCAGAGCCGTGGCTGCAGCCCAGCCAGGCAGAGCTCCTGCTGCCAGCCCAGTGCTCTCCAGCTCCAGCACACCCACCAGCCTGGTCCCCCACCCCTGGGGAGTATTTTGGATTTGCAGCTTTGCTCCTGTATGTGAAACTTTTTTTCATGCACTTTTCTGTTAAGCTTTTTAAGATTCACTAAGCTGCTTGCTTTGAAGAGAAAAAGGGAGAATCCTCTTTGGATCATGTTATATTTTGAATATGGTTGCTGAATTCCAGGGACTAATCTTTTGGGAGGGCAGCATGAGGCAGAGTAGACAGTAGTGTATTTTCAATGTTCCTTTACTTCACATAACAGCAAAGAAAACCTCCACCCTGAACCTCTTTTCTCTTTCTACGGATATGATCCATTTATGTTCTAAAATTATGAAATCAGCAGACTTGTGGAAAGCACTTTTTTTTACAATAGAAAGCTCTCCATTTAAAGGACAGCTGTTCGGTTTGTAATAAAAAATAATCAAATTTCAATCCCCTATTCATAAACCTACAAGCCTCCTTGTGTTCAGAAGTCAGTGTGCTGACTTTCTGCTTGATAGAAAGCTAGAATTGCGCTTGCAAATTCTTGGTTTGTTTTTCTTCTCTTGCACCCCCCCTCCCCGGGCAACACTGCATAATAGAGAGAAACTCCACAGAAAGAAATGGGAAAAGACCTCCTACTGAGGAGTGCTACTTAAGATACAGATCATTGGCATTTACCAGCCATATAAAAACAATATTTTCCCAAACCCTCCGAGCCCTGCTCTGCAGTTTATATAGCATAAAGCTGCAAAAGCCAAAAGTTTGGTGCAGCACAGCCCAACAACTTTTTCTTTTTTTTCTTTAAATGCACTTGACTTGTTTTAGTAAGTCTCTGGCTTAATCTTTAATTCCAAATTAAGTATTTTATCAGTGCCTTAATGAATCTCTGCAGATCTGTTGTGAAATCTTGGATGTAAGTGTTCACATGGTAGAAAAAGGCATCTCTTTCAGCTAATATATTTAATACTTTTAATAATGTACTTTATGTTACATCCATCACACTGCAGATTTGGTAATAATTCCAAAGGCCATAGCTGAAGTTGGAACAAACTGTTTGCATTTTATTGTGTTTGCTTTTTTATCTTAAGAAAAAAAAAATCAGAATACAGCAAAGAATGAAACAACTATCAGTAAAATTTTAAGAATTGATTAAAAAAAAAAGATATCAAGACTAGTTGCTTTTTAAAATTGTGTTAATCACCAACTTGTGATAAACTTAAGAAAATATAAACTGGAAGCATGGTAAATGCTAAATAAACATGTAGTTAGAGGAAGCAATTCTACATGCATTTGTAAAAGCAGTAATTTATTATTACAAAAATACTTTAATAGTTGAGCAATATCGGTAAATGAAGCAGTTGTGTTAGTTAAGCATGTGTGAGAAAACATCTAATGTTTAGGAGGTAGTTTCCCCACAGAACGAAAAAGGAATTACAGAATTCCCAAGATCAAAATAAAACTAATTCAAGTAAGTTGCTTTATGGGAGTCCTGAGTCAAAGGAAACATCTGGTCCCACACCTTCTTAGCAGGACATATGGTATATACTGCAGAGATACCATCCCTGAGAGGCCAGGAGTATGGCTGGAAAGGCAGAATTAGCTTTGCTACCTAAAAAGGGCATCTCATTTATACAGGAGTTATAAAAATGTGTATTGGTTAGAAAGGACCTTTCTTTCTTTTGCCTTAAAACAGCTGGGGTTGGGAGGGTTACTGAACAAGACAAATCTGCTCCAGCTGCTTTGATTTTTCTCATACTGGAAAAATTTTAAAGCAGATGATACTGTTTTCAGAATAATGGTCCAAAAAGCATTTTTTATATGCATAATGGTAGGAAACCATCACGTTGTAGCTTTGTCCAGTCATTATTTTTTCTTTTCCAGTGTGAATTCTCATCATTAAAGAAAGCACTGCAAAAATAAGTTTCCATTCTGGAATCCTGCAGGTAGTGTTTCCTATACCGATAGTCACCAAAGAAATCCTTGTGAACTTAAAGAGAAATACCTAAAATACAGTTAAACAAATCCACCTCTCCTTCCAAGAGCTTTTTTGCACAGTGGTTTAGGAATTGCTATGCCTGTGTGGGGAGTTCACACAGGGGTGGGTTGTTTTTTTTTCCCCCCTCCTTTACACAGGAGAATATTCAAAAGCACTTTTTGTTGTTTCGTGAATAACCGTATTAAAAGGGGAGGAAGAGATGTTATCTGTCAGACCCTTTTAGTGTCATAGTACCTAACTTTGTATAGCCCCTACACAAGACTGCCAGGGATGCTTTTTTGGATCCTCTTGGAGTGGGGCTTTTCTTTTCAAGCCGCTGCGTAATGGACTCTTAATCCCCGGTATGCTTCCTGCCCCGGCAGAGATGTCTTTAGCCCAGCGTTCGTTTTGTTTACCCTTTTTTAAACTAAAAATCTTGCAAGGCAGTATACCCAGAATCTGCAAAAGACCTATGAGATATTCGTGAAATGGGCCATGACTGCTTATAATTTGTAGGAATAATTACAGCATGTAAGGAAGTCTGCATTTATTAGCAGCAGTGATGAAGCATGTTGTTAAGCACACAGTGTGTCACCAAAGCAGCAGGCTGCCGGGAGCCCAGAATGGCTTTCATTGTTAATTTGGAGCAGAAACACTGAAGCATATCCTGAGAAGGATGCTAATGAAGGGACTGCCAGTAGTAAAATCCTAGTGACCTTTGTGCTTTGTGCTAATTTCTATTCTCCTTCCCTTCCCCCTTCTCCTTTCCCCCTGAGCTCCTATCTGGCCAGTTAGCCCATGAATTTTGAGGTACAGTAGGAGTGTTGTCCATGCCAGGGTGAGTTCCACGTGCCTCCCCCACTTCCACTCAAATCACAGCAGATTAAAGAGGCTTTTGTTGAAATGTAACAGGCAGACACATAGAGGCAGGGTTCAAATTAACTGATTATAAATCACTAGTTAGTCTGAGAAGCCAAATCTAGAGCTGGCTAATGATTAGAAATTACTAGCCAATTGTTAAATTAATCCCCTGTTTTAAAGCAGCTGGGAAATGTTTGACAGCTGTAAAGAAATAAATATTTACATGTTTTCTGTAGGACCTGTACTCTGCAGGGCTTGTTCAGGCTGTGTCTGCCGAGAGGCAAAGGAGAGGTGGTAGAGCTGAGCCAGATACAGGAGCTGTGACACAGGAGGAAATTAGTCTGGTTTTTAGGATGGGCCCATTTTACTTATGGCTTCCAGCTCTTGGCTTGAGAGTCAAGCTTTAAATTTTCAAGCACCTTGGCAGGAGAAGTCAGGAGTTGATGGTTCCCTATTGTATTTTTTCTGTTCTTGCTCTTTTGCCTGCCTGACACCAAAAGTATTTTTAAATTCCTGGGTTAACCAGATTGAAGAAGTTTAAGTGCTTGTTTCACAGTTGTCAGTAGAGAGTGACCAGGGGGTTTCTGCATCCAGGACTGAGGTCTGGAGCTGTGAGATAAGAGGCTTTTTGCACTTTTTGGAGATTGAACTTACTGCCTTACCCAGTGGGAGCAGTAGGTTTGGTAAGTCTTTACCCAGCAGCATTGCCTAATTCTTGTGATAGAAATGTCACCCATTTTATCCAGAGTAGTGAACTGGAAGGAAGGGGGATAAGGAGCACTGCACAGCACCCACAAACCCTGTCCTGCTGCTGCACTAATGCACTGGTTACTTTCCTTTACAGGGACTGTGAAGGTGAAGAGCTCTAATATACAAGTAGGCGACCTCATCATTGTTGAAAAGGTTAGCCTTTATCTGGATCTTTTCTTTATAAAGTACTTTTTTGCAAGACCATAGAAAATGAGATAATTTGAAGTCACATTTGTTTTATGATAGGCTCAGAATATCAAGTGTGGAACACTAGTTATAATATTAAATCACTTTTGGGGATTTCTCCCCCTCCCCCCCTCCTTTTTCACACACGCTGTGCAAGCAGCTATGTCCTCTAAAACTATGAGTCTGAAAATATTCAGTACAAAAGGAAAAAAGAAAAAAGGTAGTGGTAGACTCCAGATACATGCTTTCTTCTAGCATGGGACTTCTTGAAAGGAAATCAGCATTAGTTTAAAATTTCTTCATACTTCTAGAATTACTCACTAGCTCTTGTAAACCTAGCTGCTGGTGGGTCTGGTCAGTGGGAGCTGGCACCAGTTATTCTGCACTTGGAATTCTGCAGGGAAGCCAGTTTAGGATTCAAAACAAACTGAATACCAAGCTTCAGTTTGACAAAGAAATGCTCTTTCTCCCCCATGCCCCCTTTGCCTGTCATGGTGGGGCAGTGGAAGGCTGCACACGCGTGCAGGGCCGTATGCACAATAATGGCCTTTCTTCTCCTAACAGAACCAGCGGGTCCCTGCTGACATGATCTTCCTGAGGACGTCGGAGAAGAATGGTAAACATCTGGAACCAATTGTCAAAATAGCCATTAACCTTTCACTGGTTGTTTAGAGAAAATTATCTTTTGGAAATGTGAAAGAAATAGATAACAGTAAAATTTTAGAGAGGCAGAGAACTCAAATGCTTTTGTGGACCACCACTCTTCAGGATGTTATACTCTGTTTTTGTTTGCTAATCAAAGAACGTAGGTATTCGAATCCAGGGTAAATTAATCAGACTACACAATGGTTTGCATTATACATGTAAATAATTTTACTTGCCATTCAGGTTTGTTTCGTTAAGTGTGGGATAAGGACGTGTTTGATCAGAAGCATTAAAAAACAAAGACTAATGAGAACATTTCAAATGTGTTACAGACACAGAGGAGAGTCTCTCTGTATTCTTGGCAAGTGGAAGGAAATGAATGTGTGATGCAAGAATATAATCCTTACGTTAGTAACAAATGTTACTTGAAATCAGATGCTGTTTCCAAAGATAGAATGGTGATAGATGAGCTATAGGTGTACCTAAGACAGATTTGGAAAGAGCACTGACTGGTGTTGAATATCCACAGGGTCTTGCTTCCTTCGCACTGACCAGCTGGATGGTGAGACAGACTGGAAATTGCGGCTGCCTGTTACCTGTACTCAGAGACTGCCAACTGCTTCTGTAAGCTGCCTTCATTTGAAATATTCTACTTGGTAAACACGTTTTATCTCCTCTACCTGAAAAATGTTCAGCTGCTTCAGCTAATGGGCTGTTTTGAAAAGGAAGTTAATGCAGCAGTGTTCTGCACAGGGCTCAGTGCAAGCTACAGATTAGCTTTGGCAGCAAAGAATGTAAGGGTAAGCCAGCTCTTCCCCAGCTCCAGGCAAGATTTCAGGTAAGGTGAAGCTTTGCTGTCACTGCAAAGCTGTGCAGGTAGGTGCTGGGGTTGGCAGCTAGAGCAGGAGACACCTTGCAAGGTTGGCGCCTTGCAGCAGGAGGTGGCTAATGGTAGGATGCTCCTATTTTCTTTTTCCTCTCACGAGACCATTGCAGTAACCAACTTACTGCAGGATAGGTTGTGTTGCAGGATAGGTACCCTTGTTGGTGGTACTTCTCAAATGCTCTCTTTTATTCCTTGCATTGCAGTATGTTCAGAGACTCAATTAATGCATTTTCGTGAAATGGCTTCAGAGACAGTTAAGTTTTCATTCCTTGCCTTTATGAAAGAAGGAATGTCACCATGGAAGGTCCACTGTATGATCTAAAGCAAGCACAGAACCTCCATCAAACGTGCTGTTTCCCCCAATCTCTAAAGGAGTTAATGTGGTTCAAGTAAAAAAAAAAAAAGACAGAAAAAAGGGGGGGGAATGGGGAATCTGAGTACCTGTTTTATTGACGTTCTATCTGTAAAGAGTGCAAAATTTTTTTTATACGAAGACTTTGAAGCAAGGTACTCTTCATGAAGAGAATAGCTCATGCATGTGTAGGGGTCAGCACTGAAAACACTGGGCAGAATTGGTGTGTCTTCTCACTGCAGAACTGTTCCTAGTGGCACTGGCATCTTAAACTAAATATTGATGGACAGGGAGTTCTTGGTTGCATCGGAAGACTAGTCCAAACCTTATTTGCTACAAAGTAGTAAGTGTCTTAGGCTGTTTTTGTTATTCAGGCTGAAATTTCTTTTATGGGACAGCAGCATCTAAGTAACTCCCAGGAGCATCTCAGGTATCAGTTCAAGAGATACTCTTCAGTGAAGCTGATACAACAGTTGTATTTTCTCTTAGACAGTTGGGCTCCACTAAAGAATATAATTTAGTAATTATCTTAACCTGATAAGTAACTCTCACTAGAAGTATTTTCATAGAAACATTTGTACACTATTAAAATGGAATTGTCTAACTGTGTGCCAAAACATCTCTCACTTACAGGACCTACTGCAAATCCGATCATATGTATATGCTGAAGAACCCAATATTGATATTCATAATTTTGTGGGGACCTTCACAAGGGTGAGTCTTGCTGACATGTGCTTGGAATCATATATGTAGTGTTTGCTGTGCAAATGTGCTGAATGCTACCAGAATGCCAGAGTTTTTCAGGAGAAATAATGAAGTCTCTCCTGCCATTCCATGTCTCTTTTTTTTTTTTTCCCCTTCATAAAATCCATGAACTAAATCTGAAACAAAAATTATTGAAGCTTTGACTTGGAGACCATGTCATAGACTGTTTGGGATTAGGGACCTCACTCTTTTGGTGCCTAAGAGGAATCATGCTGTCTTGTAGCTGTTCTCTGGTGTGTATCAAACTACTTTCCAGGCATCACTGAGCAGTCCAAACAGGTTCTCAGTGAGACCTTACAGTAGCAGGGAAAAGGCCAAGTGAGGGAACATTTTCATGTAGTTCCTGGAGAGCTGCTGACAAATCCCTTTCTCATTGATGATTACCAGGGGCCTTCAGCAGAGGTATCTTAATAGATTCCCCTCCCGATCCCTTCTGCTCCTCTGAAAGCAAAGTTCTTATGTTCTTATCCCAACTGGAGCTGTATCTGGGTTTATGAAAATCCTCCATCTTATCAAGAAGCCCTCTACCAACACTCCCAGCATCCCTCTCCAAACACCTCTGTGTAACTCCTTCGTCCACTGGCATTTTATACCACTGACAGGTTGGTTTGTTTGTTTTTATCCTGTGGTAGGAGGACAGTGACCCTCCAGTGAATGAAAGTTTAAGCATAGAAAACACCCTGTGGGCCAGCACAGTGATTGCATCAGGTAAGATGGAAGCATGTGTAAATTTTTTTTTTTTTAAGGGAATATGTTAACAATTTTTAAAGGTCTTTTTGTAATAGACTAATAATCTCTGTCAGTTGGAGAAATTAGCAGTTGGAATGAGGTTTCCCACTTGTCCTAACACCTCTGGGGAGCTGAGCTGATGTCTAATTGCCTCTTGGACATTCCTAGATGAGAAAGAATTGGAGTGGCCTTTGGGCACTTCTTTAGCATCCAGGACCAGAATAGCACTTAATTGCCCTCCACATTGACATCCTAATCTGTAACAGAAATGGTGTCAAATAGATTCTGGTAACAGAAGCTAAGATGAAAGATTTGCAGGTAAGTGCTTCCATTGAGTTCATCTTACATACTTTCAAAAACAAACAAAATAAAACACAAATAAAATTGACATATTTTTGTTTGTATATATGATAAGCTCCCAAGGCCTGAGATTAATCAATGGCCTCTTGAAGAGGCTTTTTGAAGTGAAAGCCTTGTTCCTCTCCTGTTCAGTGTGCTGGCATGGTTTGCAGGTTTGTGGCTGGAGGAGAGTGAAATGCTGTTTTGGAATTAAAGTTGTTGAACGGAGAGACTTCACAGTGCAGTACCTAGATGTACATGGCATTAATAATAATGTGAAGGAACATGAACTTCAAAACATTTTTTCTGAAGCACTGAGAAGATTTTTATTTGCTCTTTCAAATGTGGGAGTCTCGTCTCAGCTCATCCCACTTTTGAACAAAATAGATGGAGACATGTAAAGCTGTTTTTCTTGTGGTTCTGTCCTGTATGGCTATTCCCCCACAGCACCCTTTCCGGGGGGGCTCTCTTACCTTTCTATCGAGGCTTTAATTTTTACCAGCTCTTGAACTGCTGCAGATCTCACACTGCCATGGCTGAGCCTAACATAACAGTAAAGAGTGCTACTGAAGTCAGAGGGAAATGCTGTCCTGTCCTCAGCACACTCACAGCCAGTGCCTGCTGAGGGTACAAGCTCTTCCTCTGCTGTACCCTCTGCCGTGTGTAGTTGTCAGGGTTTGACAGGACAGTAGTATACACGTGGGTGCAGCATTTTTCCCCAAAGGAGGGCACAGTGCACACTGCTATGCCTGGTTGCTACTTCAGTGCTGTTGAGAAGCCCCAGATGGTCTTGGTGTGTGTATCAAGGCATGCAACGACCTCCTCTCTGCCCAGATGAACTTACTGTTTGAATCCAGTCCTCCCTTTGTAGATAGACATCTTTGAGATCAGTTAATAGGAGTAATATTTGCCAATATTTTCATAATTTCAAATGGTTTATGCAGTTGAGTCTGTTTTGAATGGCCATAAAACAACTAGAAACATTTTATGCATACCAATGTGCCTTCAAGCTGTTTTCTAGTCCTGACAGGTTTTTCCCCACATTTTAACTGACTTAATCAATATAATACTCAGTTTTGTTTCTCCTGTGGCAATGATAAATAGCGTGCTGTAGGTTATTCCTGTTAGGAAAAAATGGGGATGTTATTTTTCTTTGGTAGGTGAAAGCTGTCGAGCTGTGGTGATGCCATCTCACTGGGGCAGCTTGTAAGATGAAGCAGAGATACGTGGCTTTCTCCATCTGCTGTAGCAGGAGTGGGTCTGACTCTGCAGTAGATCTGGAGTAGCTGTGCCATCTGCTGATTTAAATTGTGATGATCTTGCCACCGCCTGCCATCTGGCTCCTGTTGATTTGTTGTTGGTTTTTGGTTTTGTTTTGGATTTTTTTTTTAAAGGAATGTTTCCCAGCATATTTTTAGAAACCACCTCTTTTGAATCAGTTTTATTTAAAAATAATTCACTTGCAGGTTGTTAAAAATTTGATCATTAATGGGAATGGGAATAGCAGAGTATAAGATGCAATGTGTTTGCAGCAGTGCTTTTTTTTTCAGTGTTATTTTTCTTCATTTTTACAGACAGTAAAAAATTAGGCTTTGGCAATAGCAACTTTTAAGCTCTTTATAGCTTTTTCTTTATGGCTTTCTGCAATGTCTTTAAGATAAATCCATAGAAAACCAGTAATTTATGGTGCTAAACTGAATGTTTCCGCAAGAAGTAAAGGGAGAACTTCGTTGCTCTCAGCTCTTTAAAAACTGTGAGACATGGTATTAAAATACACTGATAGGCTTCCAGCAGCTCCATCTGTTACAGTAAGGTAGGAGTTGGTATTACTTGCTTTTTGGTGGGACCAGCTATTAGGCAAATACAAGTAAATTGTAGATTTTAAAAATAAGGTAATTCTGTCTTTTAAAGCTGTTAGAATTACTTGTTTTACTCTGATTGTGGCAACCTGCACCAACACAGAGCTGTAACACAGAGCCCTCATTTAATTTTGACACACAATGAAGGACTGTTACCTGGTGTAAGGCAAACTTACCCAAACCTAAGTGGGATTCAAAGTGATGGGAGGAAAACCAAGAAATCCTCCATCCTTAGCAACTTTTATTATTGTGGGGAGAGACAACTGACATCAAAAGGAGGTCAGGGAGAGTCAAGAGTTGAGTTCTCTTCCCATGCACATTAGTTGATGCTGTGATGCTGCCTCAAGTCCAAGCATATGGGCAGTGTGGTGGAAGACCGACTGACTTTTTGTAGGATGTTTTCTGTTCAAAGTCTGTGTTTTCATAGGTTTTATATTTCAGGTACTAGCATTTGTAATTTCTGGTTGCTACTACTTCTGAAATTAACCTGCTAAAAATCCTTTCCAACTGGCAAGCCTTTGGATCCAACAAGTATTTTTATAGAGAAAACAAATGGACGTTGTTTTTCTTTGGCTGATGCTGCTCTGTTTTGTTTAGGTACTGTTGTGGGAGTTGTCCTCTACACTGGAAGGGAATTGCGCAGTGTGATGAATACTTCAAACCCAAGAAGTAAGGTATGGTAAGGAAGCAGTCTTTTAAATAGAAAGGGGCAGAAATGTCTAATGTTTAAAAGAAAATAATTCCAAATGCTATATGTACACACTATAGGGACAACCTCACAGGAATAATGACTCGTATCTTCCAGCCTATGACTTAAGATAGCTACTATAACAGAACCTGTTTCTTTTTATTGTTTTGATCCTATTGTACATGAGACTTCTCACTTTTTGAAGATTGTTAAAACCAGTGTTTTATATGGTTATAATGAGATAGTCCCAGTTAGAATAGGAAAGCTTATTTTGCTGCATTCTTCTGCTATAGCAAAGCTATGACAAGAGGTGTGGATGTTTATATGGTCTGCAACTTTTAGCAGCATGAGTCCTCTCACGTGTCTTCATGCATTGCTTAACTTCCAAAGGATGGAAGTCTTTATTAAATAAGCAGGCAACAATATTGCTTAGAAGTTTAAATGTGTTTGTCGTGCTTTAAAAGAGAAGATGTTGAATAGTGGAGAATGTCTCTTTGGATATGGAAGTTCATTCCCCTTGTGAATATTACATTGAGCTAACATCTTCTCTTGTGCATTTGAAATGTCTTTATTTAATTTCTTTAGATTGGTCTCTTTGATTTGGAAGTGAACTGTCTTACCAAGATCCTGTTTGGGGCTCTTGTGGTAGTCTCACTTGTCATGGTGGCCCTTCAGCACTTTGCTGGCCGTTGGTATCTTCAGATCATAAGATTTCTCCTTCTGTTCTCAAACATCATTCCCATTAGGTAAGGCAATTGCTAATTCTTCCCAGCAAAATACTATTCCCTTTGCACCCTCCTCCATGTTTCTAGCATGAACAAGCACATAAACTCTTACCTATTTCTCTTTTGACAAGTAAGCAAATTCAGAAATAAAAAGCAAATTACTGGCTAAACATAAAAATCACTTTGTTGTTTCTGCTGAATTTGTTTAGCCTGTTCACTTGTTCACTGACTCTAACTTGGGCTGTGGATTAGTCATTTAAGGCCCCTTTTCTCAATGTCAGGGTTGTCTGGCTACTTTTATAAAAGCAGAGCAAAAAATGGAAAAGGAGATCTATTTATACAGCATATGGTGTAATAGGACCCTTTTAGAGAGGACTGAAACTTTAATATTTAATTGCACTATATTAATAAGTATTAGTAAGTAGATTGTTACTTCTGGTGTAGGTCTGGGATTCATTTCAGTTCCATTTTTAACCCACTGTCTGCACATCAATCACATGGTCCATCTTTGTCTGTGTCCATCTTCCCCCCAAATTGTATCTGTTCTTCTCAACATGATCTTATCATCTCTTTGAATTACAGTAACCACTGCAGCAGTGCACAGCCCTCCAGCCCATGTACCACCCAACCACTGACTTTGAATGTACTTCTCCCAAAACACCCTCTTTGGCAGCTCCACATGTCCTTTCATTGCACTGTGGCAGTTCACAATGATTTTTTTTTCCAAAGTTTAACTGGAGATACTTTTTTTTTTTTCTCCTTTTTTCCCCTTCCTCACAGTTTACGTGTGAATCTGGACATGGGGAAGATTGTCTACAGCTGGGTGATCCGCAGAGATTCCAAAATCCCTGGGACTGTGGTTCGGTCCAGCACTATTCCTGAGCAGCTGGGGAGGATATCCTATTTGCTTACAGACAAAACAGGTATCTGTGTAGAAAATACAGTTTTGAGTCCTGGGATGTTGTTGTTTGGATTTTGTTACCTTTTTGGCCAGCCAGAGAGCATAATGTAAGATTTCTTTGGGCTGGAAGAAATATGCATTTCCTGTCACTTGGACAATATAATTTAATCAGTTTTGGAAAAAAAATATTGCTTTTTTTTTTTGTTCTGAGCACACTGTAAGTAAGATAGGACAGGAATATTATGCAACTTTAAAGAACATTTAAAATGTGTTATTAAACAAAAAGCTGAGGGTAAAAATAAAATGTAAAGCAACTTTTTAGAGTTAGTTTTCAAAGCCAGATGAAGGTAGCTTACACATGCAGACAAAAGCATACCATCAGTCTGTCTGCTGCAGTCCTTGCACTTCTAAGGTTGAGCTTGAATTCAGAAGACCTAAGCTGTAGTCAAAAGCTTGGTCTGCCATTAAGTTCTGGTCTCGTTGGAGTTGTTTCCAAAAGTTTTCTTTGGTACCAACAGGACCTGAATTATGCCTGCAGCTCTTGCTATCATTGATGATGGGTGAATAATGTCATTCTTATTTACTAGCATGGTAACGTGCACCACTACTTCCTGGGAGAATTTGCCCTCAGGTTTGTTAATACTGTCTTTTTTTGCTGGCCTGAGCTTGGTGTGAAGTGACTGATTCAGCTTCTGGCCCAGTTTCCCTTGCATTTTGAGTACAGCAAGGATGAGAAGTGTGCTGGAGAAGAGGTGTGTTGGTGCCCACTCTGTGTCTGGTGCTGCTTCTGTTACAGGAACTCTTACACAGAATGAGATGGTCTTCAAGCGACTTCACCTGGGAACAGTAGCTTATGGCCTGGACTCCATGGATGAAGTGCAGAGCCACATATTCAGCATATACACACAGGTAGAATTAAATTGCATGACTTAACTCTTTGTTCACAAAACAGTTTTCTGGGTCACTGGGCTAATGGTGAATTAGGATGGCAAGGATCTGCCTATTAACTGTTATTTTTTGGAAGAGTCTGAAGGTCATTGGATGCTTAACACATAAATATTATCATGATTGCTTATTACATTTGTAGATTGTTTCACATCCTTCAGTCTTTTAACTCTCACAGTACGTGCAGGGATCTGGAAGTGTAAGTGCATGTGTGTGCCTGTGTCTTACTGCTGAGGTCTGATTGTAAAATAGCATGCTTTTATTTAGATATTCACCATTTACAGCAACTACAGTGTTTCCTTTGTTGAAAAAGTTGCTCTGGGTAATAATTAGTTGATTAAGTTGCTGTTTGCAGTGCTGTATACTGTGGCAATAATAAAGGAAGAGGAACCATCAGTACTCAGTAAGCAGCAACAGAGAACAGTGTGCCATTGCTTTAGGCCTGATGGTTACAAATGTTAAAAATGGGATTCTTTCAGTAATGCACCAATGATCTTATATGGTGCATAACTGACATCTGCTTTCAAAACTATCTACACCTAAAGTAGGCAGAAAAGTCAACATGTAAGGTACAGAACAGGAAAATCCTGTTTTGGGAAGTCTCTCCCTTGCATTCTTCTTTAGTACCACAGCATGAACCAGCATCTAAAAAGCATTAATCTCTGTTCTTAGGCTTTAATTTCAGTTTTGTATGATAACCAGACAATGCCATCTGATTTGTCTGGGTCAGCAAACTGTATTCCTTAGCATGCTACAAAGGACAAGATGCTTGTGAATTGAAACTTCATATAAATACATGCACTTCCTTCATAAAACAAGGTGGGAGGTTTTACTTTAGAAAATTACTACTTAAAAAAAAAATCAGCTGTCAGTGACTTACACTGATTATGTAATCATGGAAGCATTATTTATATGTTTTTGTTAATAACCATTCTCTCAACTGCAGCTAGAAATAACTTTTTTTGTGACTTACTGACATGTAGATCTTTTTACTTTTGTAAAATGTGATTTCACAGACACAACAGGCAGACGTTAGTGCTGGGCTACTGCTCCCGTGCCACATGTCAGGCATTTTCATTTCTCAACAGTTATGGAATTGCTTCATTCCTACAGAAACTGCAGGAGCTGTTTTCAAAGTGCCTGTGCTTTTATTTGGACATGCACACCCGTTGCAGTGAACTGGGTTTTTCACGTCACAGTGTTTTTGCTTTGCTCAAGAGATCTTTAGACTGAACTGCTCTTTTTATACTCCCCACAAAGTGAAACACGAAGCCAGTATTCTTGTCAGGAAAAAGGCACTATGTACTGTAAATAGGATTTTTGTTTTTGGATTTTGTTCATGGTGGGAAAGATGCACAGCAGGTTTCCTTGACCTCAGTGGTCTCTTTGGTGGTATAGCTTTTCCATGGGCAGACTGTCAGGCTACAGTGTGCTTTTAACTAAGCATATGATAATTGATAAATACCTGGGATTTTGAGTCATTATCTTTTTCACTGGTATGTGTCTCAGGTAACTTTTAACTCCTCTAGCTATCTCTCTCCTTCCCTCTGCTTTCACAGCCTTTTTAGCATCTGCTTCTTGTATTCGTGTCAAGACCCTTAAATGACTGAACTGTGATTTAAAAAAACCCAATAACAACCAAAACAAAAACCCCAGACTTCAGAGCTCTCAGCCCTAATTTTGTAATCAATTTCCAGAGAAAACCTGACTACTGGTTAATTATTTGCCAAAGTATTCAATATTTGTCAAGAACCTTTTGGTGACTGTGACTAGTCCAGTATGGGACTGGTGCTATATGTCAATTTAAAGACACTTCAGCTGAGGGTTTGCTGTTGTTTGATTTGGTTAAAGCCTGTTGCAACAGTGCTGATGAGCAGCAATATTAAATTTTAAGATCTTATGTGTCCTAAACAATAAAGAGTGGAAAATAGATTTGGAATTACTCTGGTAAAGGACGTGTCTCACAAAACGTTTATCATTACCAAATGAGATTCCTCATAATGAGAAGCATTTGCTGGCAATGATTCATTTTGAACTGTAGTTCTTATTCTTTGCTCTTATTTTTACCATGTTGTGGCCTTTGACCTGGAAGTGAAACTTTTGTCCTCTTGACACTAAAGGTTAACAGAGCAGGAAACTAGATCACTGTGTCCCCCTTCTTCAACCAGGATAATTTAGTAATTGTGCAATTATCTGAAGACTCCCGTTCTGATACTAAAAATAGTATTAAAAAATAATGTAATTAAGATGTTCTAGGTCCATGCAAGTCATCTGTTTTCTGTTTTCGGCCATTATATTCTCTTGCATGTGAAACCCAATTGACTCAGAATTTTCAGAGCCACTGGTCTTTTATGGAGCAAAAAGTGCTTCCCTGAATCTTCTGACTTTGGTCTTTCACCAGTTGATGTTTGGTGGATCTGCAACAAAGGATCTTTTTCTCAGTGTACCGTTCCAAAAACTTAAGTAAATCTTTTGGGGCACTTTACTCCACCAGTAACCATGATATGGAGGTTGCATTACACTGGAGTGTGTTCCCAGTGACAGTCTGAGTTAAGGTGTATGAAGAGTGTCTCTCATTCTTGGGGACATAAGTCTGCACAGCTGCTACATATATGGTCTTCACGGAAGTAAAAAACTTAATTTATTTATTTTTCTGCAATAAGACTTTATTCTGCTTTCCTTTTTCACAAGCAATCCCAGGACCCACCTGCTGTGAAGGGCCTCACCTTAGCCACCAAGGTGCGTAAGACCATGAGCAGCCGCGTGCACGAGGCGGTGAAGGCAATCGCGCTGTGCCACAACGTGACACCGGTGTACGAGTCCAACGGGGTGACAGACCAGGCTGAAGCTGAGAGACACTATGAGGACTCCTGCAGGGTGTACCAGGCCTCCAGTCCTGATGAGGTCAGTATCCATTTGTGTGTATAAACATAGAAATATGATCTTGCTTGTTGCTGAAAAGAAAAAAAAAAATGGTTAAAGTACTCCAGTCTAGTGAAGGGAATAATTTTGAACGCATTTATTGCTCTGATAGCCTGTGACCATAAGTGCCCTCTCAGCTGATATAATTCAGCCAGTCTGTCTCTCTGCCTGAAGCTACTGAGTGACTAGTATCTGGCTGTTGTATAAGGCTCTGTATCAGAGTTTTGCTCATGTTTCTGCATACACCTGTTGTCCAGGATATATTTTGCAGTTCAATGCCATAAGTCCCTTTGACCACGTTTGGTAAATTATAGGTAGTCTTGTCTTTTTTGAGGGGACAACAACTTTGACTTGTGGGAGGGGGTTAGAGCACTTCCACGTGGCAGGTTGTCCCTGATCTGCAGGGTGTTCAGACTTCCAGACCAAGTGATAAGTTGTAAATCACAGTGAGTAGCACTGCTAACCCAGGACACATCCCTTCCCACATGGATAGGACAGACCTGGAGCCCCAGCTGAAATTCTGCACAGTGAGTGAAGTGCACAAGAGTTTCTCAGAGGAAAGCTCTGTGCTGCCAGTTCTCTGCCAGATCCCAGTCCAGCCAGGGCTACGCAGAGTGGTACAGCAGGGAGAAACTTTGCAGCTCTCTAGAGACTCACTGGAAACTTCTGCTGAACACTTGAGATCAGGTTCAATGCAGGACTTAAGATTAAAGTGCTCTTTGCCACTCTGCAAAATTTGGAAAATCTGATTAGAGTGTAGTTTCCTTCTGTGATGGAGAGAGGAGGAATACAATATGGTTTCGTGTACTGATTATGCTTCTTGGATGCATATTCTTTAGTGCAACCAAGGTAAAACAAGTTGTTTTCTGCTAATTTGTACAATGACACTTGCTGTATGCCATTGAAGAGACTGAAGTTTGAAATTTCCTGTAGGAATCCTGCTGACAGTATGAGACCATAGCAGCCAGTATACTACATTTGAAGGGTTCTTCGATTTATTGGTCCAAATAAAACAGATTTTCCTCTGATAATAAACTTTTCACCTCTAACATCAACATAGAAACTGGCTTTCCTCATTGTTAGAGGTTGGAAATTGTTTGCATAGAAACAAATTTATTCATTTGAAGCCCAGCTAAGTGAGGATCTTGAAATGGTTGCATATATTAATGAAAGACTGGCACACAGAGTTAGTGCCCACATTTCATGTACATTCAGAATATTCCCTATAGTGTATTTTCTTCCCAAGTAGGCAATTCATTCATTTCATGCTTTGTGTTCTTGTCTGTGCTATATAAAAGCTGTATCTTTGCTTTTTTTCCCTTCTCTGATGTGCCTACAGTGACAAAAAGCACTTACTCCTCCCTGGCCTCGGAGCCAGTGAGCAGTGTGCATGTGTGTCCTCTCCCACCACACAATCTAGGTTGGTGTTTGCCTGCTTTTCTCCTCTAGTGTGTTGCTCTTCCCCGTAAACACAGCTTTACAGAAATCAACTGCCTTTGGATTGAAGCAGGTTCTGAATTATTTCCAGATGGTAGTTTTTGTGATCTGCATTTAAGTTGTTTTCTTCTTTTCCTAAAGCATTTACTGGCTACTTTTGTACAGATCCTCTGTTCATTTGTATGTGTACTGTGGCATAGAGTGAAGTTGATGATTTTTCTTTTCCATTTTTGCTTATACTATTCTGTATTTGAAATATTTATGCAGCAATTTGTCTTGAATACCCAAGGGATTATTGTTTGTTTTACTATGGCATGATAATGAATCCTTCCAAGATTATTGTTTAAATTATTTTTTTCTTTCTTCTGGTGTCTTAAGTAGAGAATTACAGTGGGTTCAGAAATCAGATATGCTTTGCTGCACTGAAGAAATCTTGTCTGTAGGTCTTAGATATATGAAAATTTTTCAGATGTGCTCTGTGTATGTCATACTAGATGGTACAAAATGCAGGATCAGCACAAGTTGAGTCCTTGAGAAGAGAGCAATGCTGTTAAATAACATTCCCTGTAGGGGGATGGCTTTGGACTCATGTTAAAGCCAGCCTTTGAAATCCTATATCAATAAAATATTGCCATGGCAGGGAAGGTTAGTTTATAAAATGAGTACAAAAACTTGTATTCTTTTTACTTTAACAGCAAGGGTAATTTCTACCAGTTGGCATAGGATTCATTTCCTGTAACAGAAAGCAGGATTTCCTAAATTTGTTTCCTGTGCACACTGCCATTTAGAAGTCTTGAAGTATCTTTATTCAGATATCGGTTACAGCCTTGGGGCTCTGCAAGCGTGTCAGTTGTAGCCATACAGTAACTAACAGGGGAAATGAAATAGATATAATCTGATCAGAGATAAGAGTGCCTGAGATTCCTGGGCAAACAGTCTTTAACCCTGACAACCCACAGCAGCTGCCAGGACATGAAAGGGTGAACCGATCAATTGGTTTCTGCCTGTTGTCTGTCTGCCCAGGCAACCCTAAACGGGACGTTTGTAGAGCAACTCATGGCACAGAAGGATCAATTTGTCTCTCTAGAATGGAATTTATTAGTCGATATCCACTTCAGTGGTGGCTTGGGTAATTTAATTGTAGGAGAGTATTTTGGAGCATAGTGTGCTGAGCTGCTGAAGCTGCTCTGCTTTGTAATGCTGAGATCTGTATCTGACTTGGCCTGGATGGAGTTACAAACTCCTGGAGTGCAGTCAGGAGCTTTATTGATTTCTCCTCATCAGTGAGCATGGGCTCTCTTGAAGGTGTATGAGAAGTTTCAAGCCTGCTTACATCTCCTCTGTTTAAGCTGTAAATATATTTTTGCATCTTGAATGTGTCTCATCTTTTTGTCATGACTGAGAGCACCTCTGGTTAATGTGTTTGCACAATGCAGAGTAAAATCCTTCTGTCTCACCCCACTGGGAACATGCTGCCTACCCCAGGGCACCCAGACCCTCCCAGAAGAGCCACTGGTGCTTTTGTTGCTGTTGGTGTTGTCCACCAGTGCTGCAGCACTTCCCAGAGCCAGGCCCATTGTGTTGCCTCTTGGATGGGGATGGTGATTTCAATGTTTTTTGTACATTTGATAGGATCACTTCGAAATTGTATCACTTGCTCTCTCAGTAATTATTCATAAAGTACTACAGAGGCTGGGCAGAGGCATGTTCAAAGGGGTCAGCCCCACATCTCCAGTGCTGAATCTGGTTCACCTGAAGGGCCATTAAGGGCTGACAGGACCCACGCCTGCTTGGAAGCAGCATGGAAAAGGGGGATGGATCTCTTTGGTTATTCTTCCCCTTCCATTGATGTACCTTTTTGTGGTCTCAGGGCCATCTGAAACAACTGGTGTTGGACAACACAACACAGTTTGAAATGTGCCATGTGCATGACATAGCACCTCTGATGCTCATCCATTCTTTCCTCTGTGAAAGGCTTTTCTTTGGGGGTTTTAAATGCTCCCTAACATAGGATTTAAGTGAGTTGCTGGAAAGGAAGGAGGGAGGAGATTTCTCTGAAAAAAGTAGCAAAGGAGATGCTCTAATGGGCTGAGGAGCAGAGATTTGTATCTTGACATTTGAAGCTTACCAGCGTGGGCAAATGAACAGCCAGTGCTGCACACACTGGACATCATGTAACATCATGCTGTGAAAAATTCTTGATAATTATTTATTTACCAGAGTATTAGAAACCCAAGCCCCATCTCTGCTGTGGGAGAGACTGTTAGGAGGATTGTCTAACTGCACACTCTAATGCACTAAGGATGGCTTGAAGAAACTTTTGAAAAAGATAAGCTTGAAAGAGCCTTGGAATTGTTGTAATCTTTGTGAATAACCCAGCAAAATCTTGCTAATATTAAAACAAGTATTGATTCAAATTGAGTTAAAGGTCTTTCAAGGCAAAGCCAACTCAACTTTTTTTTTTTAAACTGGCAATCTAAGACTATGAAAGGAAAAGTTTATTTTAGGTTGTCTTTTAAGTTTAACTGTGGATGAAAGCGAGCTGAGTTCACAAAAGGTTCTCCAATTCATTTAGCAAAATCTTGACTCAACGCAAGTATTTACAGATTGCACTTTTATCTGTATCTCAATGTATGTGATTTTCTGAAATAAATTCCAAGGTATTTGTGGTCAGTTAACGCAGTAATGGCAGAACCTGAAAGGCACAAGGGATAATTTAACCTTCAAGTCAGCAGCAGCCATGTGCCCAGCACACTCATGCCTTTGAAAATGTCACTGTAAAGTACTTCCAGTATTTTGTGTCTCTTTGGAGAAAGTATCCCTCTATCCTTTCTGGAGGCCAGTGATACATGGGCTCATGTCAGCTGCTGCTCCCATCTGTTACTGTGAAGACAGCTCCTAGAGTTAAACTCCTGTATCTCAATCTTAGATGGATGTGTCAGCTGAGCTGGGGATTCTGGGAGAATTGTCAGGGAAGCAAAATAAAGGTGTTGGTCTTCTATCATGATTCTGGTTTAATCTAGTGAAAGTTTGTAACGAATTCAGTGTTGTAGGTCCTTAAATACCAGAAGCTGCAATCAAAATGATAGCCACCTAAGCTCAGTTAAATGAGTTCTGGCATGTGCCTTGAAAAATCTGGGTTTGTTTTGGGTTTTTTGTTTTGTTTTTTAATGACTGGGGAGAAGAGGTTCTGGGCTAAAGAAGAGTCTGTGAGCCAGCCTTCAGCTGTCTTGCTGATCAGTACAGAGGTTGAAAGTTAAAGAATTGTTACTACCAAACTGTAACACAAAGCTCATTTTGTTTTCTTCCTTTTCAATATTAATTTTTAATGTGCTCTGCATTAGTGTTTCTGGCTTTGCTGTTGTAAATTCAGGGTGAATACATCATTTTAAATTCTTGATTTCATGAATGGCAAGCTGGAAAGTAGCACATTCAAGTGTTTGTAGAGATTACCGGGTGTGCCTAAGCAGGGGTTTGGGCAACCCAGGCCTGAGTGGAGGGTACCTGTAGCTGCCCTTGCTGAAGGGTTGTCCTTCAGGATGGGGCAGTCGAAAGCAGGGAGCCGAGCAGCTCCTGCCTGGCACAAGTGTAGGAGAGCCTGGCAGCTGAATCAAGCAAGAACTGGGCTGCCCAAGCCCCTTGAATACCATTACTAAGCTCTAACTATGGAAGAGCCCAGTAGAAAGAGCCATATTTGACCACCCGTATATGTGAACAGATCCACTCTATAGCAATAATGAATTTCTTTGCACCTCACCGTGCCCTTCTTCTCTCAGGTGGCCCTAGTACAGTGGACGGAGAGCGTGGGCTTAACACTGGTGGGCAGAGACCAGTCCTCCGTGCAGCTGAGGACACCGGGTGGCCACATCCTGAACTTCACCATCCTGCAGATCTTCCCTTTCACTTACGAGAGCAAGCGCATGGGGATAATCGTTAGGGTAAGTGGCTTCGGGTAAACTTAAGTCTTCGTGAATCTCCTGCTAATACAACATGAAACGTATATAAAACTTTTGCTCTCTGCTGTGCTGTTCTTCCTGTCAGAGTTTTGGAGTCTCTGCTACATCAGGCTATAAGATGGTTCTCTGTTTTAAGCTAATAGCATTTCAGAGCTGGGTTTCCTTTGTAATACATCCTTTTCCTTGTCCATATTTGGTGGTAAGTGCTGTAGGGCCCTGGGACATCTTTAGTTTGTTGATCTTTAGTCCCGTGCTCAAAATACCAGAAGAGCCCAAGCTTCAGACACTTGGGGGGGGTGTGTCCTCCACGACTCCCGCTTCCTCTGGCTGCACCTTCTCACGTTTTTAATTTGTCCTGTACTCTGGACTGGGTTTCTGCCATACAGCTCCTCTGCCTAGTTTTGTGCACACATCATCAGGACAATGTCAGGTTGGGAACAGGTGTCCAGCCAAGCCATCAGCCAGCACTGCCACCAACTGCCACCCTCCTTGGCAGTGCAACAGGGCCTCCAGAATGGTGCTGGAGAGGAATAAGGAGCTTGAGCATTTCCCTCTGACTGTGAAACTGTGGGCCCTGTGGTTGATGGAAGACGTTGGGAGAGGCTTTTTTTGCTACGAGTGTGCAAGGTGGAAGGAGACATAGGAGGGACTGGTGGGACATAGAAGAGCTAAAATCTGAGTGTTTTGGCTGTCAGTGTGCTGAACTAAGGCTCAGCAGCTTTGCTAACCAGCAGAGATGCTGTGTTATCTCTCAGGTAGGACTGGTGTTTCAGAAAATCTTGAAGTCAGCACTGCCACAAAAAGAGTCACAGTTACTCTGTCCCCTGGGACCTGAATTCTGTGTCCCCTCCCACAGTGGGTGACACAGTGAGGAGGATGAGGAGCTCAGTAGGGGCCGGACTGCTCTCTCCAGGGGAACAGCAGTAACCAGCAGTGTCTCAGGGAAGCTCTAGCTGCCTTTGAAGCCTCCCTGGGGCTGTCTGTCCAAAAGGTCCTGCCCTTCCTGTCATGTACATCCCATGGTCATACAACCAGAGCTGGGGGGGCCTATATGGTGGACTGGGGCTGTGAGTCAAGCCATGTCACAAGCTCTTCACCCTTCAGGGTCAGCCAGGACCAGGAACCTGAGCAGGTTTGTAGGTCCAGCTTACACTGCAACTTCAGAGCAGTTGTGATGATTCCACAGGGGGTGATGGAGATGGCAGCAAATGGGAACAAGGGAGGAGATCCTGAACCGATATCACAACGTGTAACTTTAGGATATCGTTGGTGGTTTTGTGGAAATGCTCCTGAGGTGCCTGCCAGGCATTGGAACTCCTCAGACCATGTGAAAGTACAGTGCTGCAGGAGGAAGCACTTGTCGCTGCAGGGAACTGTGAAGATCTTTTTTGAGCTGTTTTAACAAAGCCTGCAGCCATGGTGAGAGCATGGTGTCATGAGCAGGGTTTCAAAATAGCTGAGTTAAGGTAGAAGGGTGCATTTGTGCAAGTACCTTTATCAGCGGGAGCAGGCACTGCATACACTAAATATGTGCCCAGCTGAAACTGCACACATAGCTTTGTGCTTTTTTATAAAAATACATTATAAGATCAGGCTATCAGAAGAAAATACTTTGAAAAAAGAAGAAAGTGTGGGTGTTAAAAGCAGTTGAGATCAGTTGTCACCATCATCATTGTTAGTTGTCAAGATAGTGCTAGAGAATCAGTGTTAGTAAGGTAAACAAACCCAGCTATGGTAAGGCACTTCCATTTGCCTGTGAAGCAAACAGGGTGAAGCAGTTTGAATATTTCTTTTGGAGATAATTAAACCATCCTTGTTATTTTTTACAGATAATTGTTACAGATAAATGGTGGGTTTTTTATTTTTGTTCTTTTAATTTTTACATTTTGGGCTTTTTTTTTTTTCCTCCTTCTGTTTACTTTGTGGCAAAACTGAGTTACTGCATGTTTATTTTGGGATATTTGGAAATAGGTTGAAAAAATATCTTCTGTGTCATGCATTTTAAATTGCAACAGTAGGAGGAGTAGCCTTTGTTTTTAGTTAGAAGCAGTCAGGATTAGTATTGCACACATGGGCCTCATCGATAGCATGTTAATTGGATCTGCTTTGTTGGCTGATGGTTGGTAGTGTCAGAGATCTCCACTTATCTGGACCCCTAGAAAAGCACAGCCCTTGTCAGAAACAGCACTGGGAAGGGGTGATGTAGAATGGAGCAATGCAGTGGTTGTATTCAACACTAACAGTATTATGGGGAACAGCAGTATTCCTGTTACCAAGAGATTTTGTGATAAAGATGAAGCTGTAATATATGCATATAATTATTTTGCAAACCCATGAAGGACAAGCTGTGTTTAGTGCTGACTGAAAATCCTTAAAGGTCATGCAAAAGGCTGTATTTGTGCTATCCCACCTAAGTATTTTGGACCTGGATCTCCTGTTGCTCAGGGAACTGCTTTTAAGTTCTGGATCACACACCACAGTACAGTGTAGGGGGAACAAATTTGTATTTCAAGTTGTTCCAGGCTTTGGAATATTAAAACATGCCCAAGGGCAGGAATGTTAGTTGAAGTGGGCTGATAGGCTGAGTTTGTACAAAGTAATCAGTGTGTTAAATCTGTGAGTACAGAGGTCTGACTGAATGTGTTTAACATACACAGTTGTACACAGCCATCAGTGTTCCCACAAGTGTCTGCATGGGATAGCTGCAAAAGCATAGTGCATATCTGTTTAAATATGGCAAGTGTAAATTCTTCAGATTATCTTTATAGTGAAAATGATGTGGAGACTTCAGGCAACCTTTTCAAGACCTAGAATAAAAGTATTTTTTATCAAAGGTATAAGAAGAGGGCTAACCATCAAAGCTAGGGTACTTCATTAAATTGGATTTGTATGCTCAGCAGAGAAGTGGAAGCCTTGAAATGTTCTAATCTAAGTGGAAAGGAGTGATCTTTCTTTTGTCTTTGATTTGAAGCTTATTCATTTTAAATGACCTATTATCTGTATTGTCCCCCTTTAGGAAGAAAAATATTTCTATTTTGCATATCTGTATTTAGAGTATTACTGCTGCCAAAACCAGCAAAACTCCCACTGGTGGTCAGTGGGAGCAACATCAGGCCCAGATCCTGACTGTAAATACTGTTAATAAAAGCATTGGCCTGTCTCTGTTGAGATTCTTAATTGTTTTTTATTTTGTAGCCATAGAGCTGCTGGTAAGCCACATTTCTGTATATTCTGAAGTAATATCTTCAAGCAGGGTTTTAATTTTCACTAAAAAAAAAAAAGGGAAAAAAGTTTATAAATAGATAGTTGTCAGGTAAAATTTTATTTTATTAAGTATACATGCATGCATGTGTAGGCAGTCCATTTTGTTTTGATCCATGACTTCCAAGATGTTTACCTCTTTAGCATATCTTATAAAACTGTCCTGCTTGATTAAAAAACAAAAAAGGGGAGGAAAAGTAATGTGAAGTATCTGGAAGACAACAGATGCGGTGAGCAGCTGGGCAGGGAGGGAGGGAGAAACTGCAGAATGAAGCTGCACTTAGGATTGTATTGAACAGAATTCAAATGGTAATACTTCCTGCTCAGCTATGCAGGTATTGCCCATTCATACAAGCTGCAGTTTTTTCAGCAAGTGGGAGCCATGGTGATCACCTTGCCAGGCTTCCTGTACAACCCAGGTACAGAGTTTCAGCAGGTGATTGTTGTGTCCAGCCCACTAATGCTGTTACTGAAATCCTTGGCAGAGACACCCCACTCCCCTACTGCTCCTGTCCGCTCTGGCTGCTGTAAAAAGATGTCCTTCAACACATAACTTAGTAAATAAAGTAGTAGTTAATATTGAAAACAAGTAGCAGATGTTGCCTCTTTTGGGATATTTTTGCGATATCTGCTTGTTTACTTGTGATCAACTGTCATTTCTGTAGCTGATTATTTCAATTCTAAGAAGTCTTGTTCTACTAAAGCAGCCACTCTTTACCATAATGTTTTCTGACTTATCTTCTTGAAAGAAGGCCTGTTTGTTTGACCACAATATTTTCCATTCCTCTTTTTCTTTGTGGGGTTTTTTTCCCCTTACCCATGTGGAATGATCTTTGTTGTAAAGCAAAGATAGTGCTATTGTCATATCTGGAATTGAAAGAAGCCTTTGAACTGAGGCCAGAGTCAGACCACGGTGGAAAAAGATGCCTCTCCAAAACAATATAACTGGCAAATCTCTGTGTAGATTTATAGTGTGATCTTAACCATAATATGAGAACGCACTAACCTCCTATTGAACTCGGTGAGAGGAAATGACTAATGCAAGGAGATAGCTGATACAGTATTTATATTGGACAAAAAATCTAAACTATCTTAGGCCAGTTCTGCAGCACGGGAAGTGGAGTCTTTATTTCAGTTTCCTACAAAGATGTTGTTAGACACTTTTTAATCAAATAATTTAATAGATAAACCTTTACATTTGGCTACTGCCAAAAGCATTGTGTTTTATTTAAGCAGATTCTAGTTGTTTTGGTAGAATGACACGTGTTTTGCTTTGGAGATGTGGGATATGTGGGTACTGATATATGAAGGCTGGACATTTGAGGACATAAAGAATCATGTTTCAGCTTAATTGTAAGAATCTTCCTTACGAGTATGTCTGTGATCCTGACAAAAATGCTCAGTAAAATCCTTGGCTGCTACTTAGTTTTCATAGCAAAGACACTTACTTCTCTTCATTGCATTTTTAGTATCCACCTCGGGATGCTGCTTTTTTTGTTTGTTTGTTTTGTTACGGATGTAAACTGTTTTGCCAGTGCCACAAGACATTAGACTTCTACCTACTGACTCAAATTCTTCATGTGTTAGAACCTTCACCACTTGTTTCTGTAATGAAGGAACAGATGGACACATATATGTGAGAATAAAGTGTCCACTCTGCTTTTCTTTAATTTCTTTTTTTTCTGAAGTACTTTTCCCACTTCATTCACAACTGTTTATTTCCAGACCTTCTTGGGTTTTGCGTGTTAAGTTTATTTTCTTCCTATCCCTGGTGGCTGTCTTGGTTTACAGAGCAGTTTGTTCCTTACTCATTGTTTTGTCTCCTTTGAGGAAATTGCCAGGGTTTCCATTAGCTTGTAATACTAATAGCTGTGACCTCCTTGGGTATCTGCCTGGTTAGAAGGGATTTTTTAATTTGTGGTAATGTAAATATGCTTTGCTTGCAGCCTACAAATTACTTGGGATCAGATAAGGCAGGCAGCAATCTAACCTTTCTGTGGCAAGCATAAACTTTAATTATGCTTGTGCCATATAACGTAACAGAAGGGGTAAATTAGGGTGATTTTTTACTGTGTTAAGTTTCGTGCATCTGTTTTACTGTTCAGGTAAGTATGAAAGAAATGTTCAGGGTGAGAGCTAGAGGTTATTCCAAAGGCACATGCAATCAGGATTGAGAGGTGTCTGCATGGAAATCACATGTTGCTGATTAAAAAGCTAATCATCCTTGTCTAAAGTATTAATTCCTATCTGCGAGTAACCAAGTTGCAATTGAATAGACATCTCCTTTTGGTCCTGAGACAAGATGCTGAGCCACATAGACCTTCAGCCCAACTCAGTGCAGATGTTTTTGTCATTGTTTTACAGAAAACTCATCATTTAGCTTACTGAGGCCAAATATGCTACTAGTGGCCCAACTTAGACTCTTCTGTTTTTTATCTGCAGGACGAATCTACAGGAGAGATCACCTTCTACATGAAGGGGGCTGATGTGGTGATGGCTGGGATCGTGCAGTACAATGACTGGCTGGAAGAGGAGGTACAGGCCTGTCTCTCCTACCTTCAGAGGGGAGGGTTTCTCATGCAAGTGCTCTTCTCCTTCCAGGGCAATGCATGACAAGACTTGTCAGTGTGGTAGAGTGGACATAAATGCTGAAACATCTGCGAGCCAGAAGGTCACTGATCTTAGCAACTCATTTGATCAGTCTTCAGTCAAATACATATGAAGTAACAAGGGAGTCAGGTAGAGAGTTCACCATATTTAGTGCAGAATAAGCCCTGTAAATAAAACGGATTTTGCTCAAAACTGATTGCCACTCAAGATCACCAGATTTGTCCTGGACTTGATCCTGTGTTTGGATTTATTTTAGACTGGAATGTCTAATTTCAAAACTGTATTTGGCAGCTTTGTACTGGGATACGTTTGTCAGACTAGTAGTAATGTTGACTCAGAGCTCACAGCAGTAGCTTCAGTTACTGATTCTCCCCACTCCCCAAGTGGGGTGTTCAAATACATAATAATACCTTGGTCTTATTTTAAAGGGCTTATGGCCAAAGGTGGACAGTCTACAAATCAAAGGCTGGTGTTCTTTTCTTAAAGGCAGAGAAACTTAAATCAATGGAGTTGGTTTTGCCACACTGATGCAGCAGAGAGGATATTATTGTTTCTGATCACTGGGATAGATTACAAACCATTGCAGATCTTTTTTCCTCTCTGGTTTATCATGCACTTTATCAGATATTATAGACTCACTGGGGTTGCTCAAATGGGACAGCTATTTTCTTAACCTACTAAGACTTACATTGGCCGTGTCTGCAATGCTGTGCATAAATCATCTTACTGAGATGCAGTTTATGTTTTACAATGTGATACTCCTTTCCAGTGTGGTAACATGGCTCGGGAAGGCCTGAGAGTTCTTGTCGTAGCCAAGAAGTCTCTGACAGAAGAGCAGTATCAAGACTTTGAAGTAAGTTTTAATTTGTTTTTTGTTTGTTTTTAAACAAACAATCATTGAAGTGATTCTCACAGACCTCTTGGGATAATGCTGCCTCTCATCTGCCTTCTCCTTCTGCTAGAGCTGTCATTCTTTGGTGTCTTACTGTTCTTTTAATCAAAGTGACTTTTCAAGTGATGTGCATGAAAGTGGATCCCAGCCAGGACCCTCCAAAACTGTTCCCGAATCCTGCCTTACAATCTTTTGTGGTTATAAATTCTGCAGATATTCATCACTAGTTAGACAAGTTGTGTTCCTGTGGGGAAATGTATTGGCTTTTAATTTTCATTATTGCATTCTGATATCCAGGGAAACTACAACCAACCAGAATATAACCCAGCTGGGCTTCATGGAAACAAACACGGGTTTCATGGAAACACAGGCTTCATGCATGGGGCTCATTAGATGGGTTTCTACACACAGCACTAATTTGCTTATCCCAGGCAGGCAAAACGTGAAGGAAAATTGATCAGTTAAATGCTGATCAGAGCATTTAAGGAGGAGGAAAAACTGATCAGAAATGAAATGGTGGGAATGTTTAGGATTCTCTCTTGCCTTTGTTTGTTCATTGCAGAAGCCATGGTTAGACCTGTGGTATGAGGGAGTCACTCCAGGCTCTCTGCAGGTGTCACTTCAGCAGCTGCCATGCACTCATGTGCACGAGGATGCACTTTGTGCCCAGCTGGCACAGGCAGGGGCAAAATGACAAACTTCCTGGAAGACTTTCCATCTTATTCTGTAGTACACCTCATGTTTGCAAGCCATTCCAAGTGGCATCCATGGATGACAGTTAACAGAGGGGGGTTAACTGGTTATGCCTTGTGCTGGTTAACCCTGAATTCCCCAAAAATGCAGGCTGGCTGTGTGAGTGACTGTGGCTGTGTCTGCTCTGTCCTCAGGCACGCTATGTCCAGGCAAAGCTAAGTGTGCACGATCGCTCCCTGAAGGTAGCTACAGTCATCGAGAGCCTGGAAATGGAGATGGAGCTGCTGTGTCTCACTGGTGTGGAGGATCAGCTGCAGACAGATGTCAGACCCACACTGGAGACGCTGAGAAATGCTGGCATTAAGGTCTGCCTAACCTAATGTTACTCCTAGCAAGTACACCTACACCCTCTGGAGTACAATCAGTAAATTAAGACAGTTTGGGGGGCCCTGTAAAGGTAAACATTTCACCAGCTGCCCTTTGTGAGTGGGAACAGGGAGGCTGGCCAGTGCATTTTAAACATCACTTTAGGAACAGAACGTGCTGGAAGTAGTAAATGTTAACATGTAAAAGCATGTCACCTTGTGAGCTTTTCTTCCCCTAAGATGCTCTGGCTCCTTCTGCAGAGAGAGAGTTCAAAGGCAGGAGAATAGAACAGGAGACTTGGGCAATTGCTTGTTTCAGGTGGTTGCATGAAACAGACCAGTTTGGATGTGCTTGGTCTGGTGCACCAACTCCAGTGCTGGGGTTGAAGCTCTGGGCTGTGAATATACGTGTTGTCAGTGGCCACTAGAGGGGGTCTGAGCCAAGAGAATCGGAGGATGGACTTTTTTTTCTTTTTTTTTTCTTTTTTTTTTTTTTTTTTTCTTTTTTCCTTTCCCACAGCTTTCTGGGCTCTGGCATCTGAGATTCAAAAATCTACGGCCTGAGCTGTGCTCAGCGGTGAGGGAACCGGTGTGATGCCTGCTTAGTTTCTCTCTCTGCAAACTGGTCAGTCAGATCCCAGACTTGCAAAATGAAAACAAATTTAAAAATGCCCAAATTCAGATTTGAGCAAGACACATAGGTAAAATGTACTGGATGTGGTTTCTCTGCTTTCAGTAACAAAGTGAGCAAAAATCTTGAGCTGTGCTGTGAATCCAAAGTAGGGCTGTGTGTTTGGATTTCGGTAGGAAGTGGAATTCAAGGCTTGGGACAGGCTTCCAAAAGTGCTTTCTGTATGGAGCCATCCCTGTAAACAGCAGAGACTTCAGCAGAGAAGTGAGATGAGCAGGGTCAGACAAAGCTCCTTCGTGGCACTGTGGCTTTCTCCCCCTGTGGTGTAGTCCCAAACAGTTATTCCAAAGTGGTTTCATTTTTTCTCTTCACCTTGTCTGGAGGCAGTGTCGGGGTGTGGAGTGTGTTGTTGCACAGTGAGTGCAGGGCTTAGGAGCACTCCTTGCAGTGCTCTGTTCATTAGTGTATTGCATGCAAGAAGTAAATCAAGAGTGGAGGCAGTCTTGTAATTCATTACAGGGACCATCTTGTTCAGATCAAATCTTTTTTCCAGCATCTAATTATTAAACAAATAAGTGAGTCTTTGTGTATTTTTTTTTTTAAGTTTTGTTAAATATTCTTGGGCGATGTCTTGAAAGAATAAAAACACCAGTGGAAAAAACAAAACAAACTCAGATATGTTTACACTATTGAGGGAGTTCCCTGCCAGATTATAACAGGGTATTGCTGCTGACATGGCTTTCTAATGCCCCCCCTTCCCCTGCACAAAATAAAAGGAGCAGTGTATATTTAAAAAAAAGTCTAAAAAAAAAAAACAAAAAAAAACCCAACCCTGACCAACTTAGGCTGTTCCAGACGCACACATCAGCAGTGAGCTAACCCCAGTTGCATCATCCACATTTCAGGCAGGGCCATGAGGGATCTTTCTGCAGCAAGGCCCGTTTATTTCAGCATACAAGAAATAGCTGGGGTGGGACACATTAACACATGCATACACATTCTTTAGCCTGCATTTTGGGGGTTTATCAGCAGAATCTTGAAATATTGCAGGTGGGAAAAAAACGTTATACACAGTTTGGGCACTCTTGTGTTTCAGCCTCTTTAAAAGCTTTTCTTTCTCTCATCTGTGAGAATTTTCTTGTGTGTTTTAAAATAGAGTTTTTTAGAAAAATGTTTTTTATATATATTCTACAGTCCTTTTGTATGCCTAAACTGGCAGATGGTACTTCTAGATGTCCTGCAGATGTGGTTGTTAAGTTTTGTATTCTAATCCATTAAATGTCTGGATTTTAGGTGTGGATGCTGACAGGGGATAAGTTAGAGACAGCCACGTGTACAGCCAAGAATGCACATTTGGTGACACGGACACAGGACATCCATATATTCAGACTAGTGAGTAGCACCCCGGTAACCCTCTCTCAAGACTCGTTCAAGATGCCAAATTCTGGGACAGGAGGGACACTGAGATCACAACTGTTTTCCAGCAGTAGACCCAGAATATTTTTATTTTCTTGACCCAGTTTTCTGTCCCCTGAGCTTTTGTTTATCTGACTCTGTGCTCTGAATAACTCAGTGTGCTGCCTGTCTGTATTATTTTTACTTCTTCTGGGACTTCTTTGTTTTTTCACCCAGTGAAGCAAACCCTTCCTCAGTTCCCATCTTTTTCCCCAGGTGACTAACCGTGGAGAGGCCCATCTAGAGCTGAACGCCTTCCGCCGGAAACACGACTGCGCCCTTGTGATTTCTGGCGACTCGTTGGAGGTGGGTTCAAAGCCTCAGGCTGTTCAGGAACAGCCCCAAGACACTGTGGCTGCATTAGGATTTTTTAAATTTTATTTATTTTAATTTTAAATGAATTTTTGTGGCACAAATGTCGGCAATGCTTCTGATCTCTGTAAATTAGGTGTGTCTGAAATACTATGAGTATGAGTTCATGGAGCTGGCGTGCCAGTGCCCTGCCGTGGTGTGCTGCAGATGTGCTCCAACACAGAAGGCCCAGATCGTGCGGTTGCTGCAGGAAAGGACTGGCAAACTCACCTGTGCAGTAGGTAAGGGATCAGCTAGAGAGCAGTGACCATGTAGGATGGCGACTTTACTGTTTCTTCTTTTGAGTGAAGAGTCCCGTGTCATCTCATAAAACCTGGAAATGCTGAGTTAGGGAACAGTGTTGTTCTGAGATGATTGATAAGGAAATTTTGCATACGGAAGCTTCAGTGACAGACATAGATACTTGGGGTGGTACCTTTTCAAAACAGCGTTTGAACTTGATCAGATGAACTGCCATTGTTAATCTATGAGCTTTATTTTGGGATTGTAATTAAAATGGTACACCTGCAAGTCAGATAAAGTGGTCAGTAGCCTTCAATTCCTGTGCATGTATTAAAAAACCAAAGAATTTAAATTGCCAATTTCTATTTAAAATTCTGCTTTCATTTGTAGGGTTAAATGTTTCTTCTTAATTACAGTCTGTTGCAGATGCCTTTGGTGGGGTTGCAAGGTGCTGTTGCTTAACTACCAATGTCATTTGTCTGTGCTCTGACCTGCAGGTGATGGAGGGAATGATGTCAGCATGATTCAGGAGGCTGACTGTGGTGTTGGAGTTGAAGGAAAGGTGAGATTACCTCATGTTTAATAAGACTTCCTATGGCAATTCAGGAGCTAGTTTGCAAGTAACTCTTAAAGGAATCCTCAGAAATTTGTGCAAGAAAGTGAGAAGCTTCCACAAGAATAATCAGCAGACCAATAGCCTTATCGTGGAAAATATTTTGACTACTTTTAAAAGAGCTCAAGTTCATTATTTGGTTCTTGGCAGATTCCCTGAATTTCATAGAATCATAGAATGCCAGGTTGGAAGGGACCTCAAGGATCATCTGGTCCTTTCTAGGTACTATTATAGTTTATATGAGGTGGCTCAGCACCCTGTCAAGCTGAGACTTAAAACTGTCCAATGTGGGGGAATTCACCACTTCCCTTGGGAGACAATTCCAATGTTTAACTGTTCTCATGGTGAAAAATTTACTTCCATTTGGACCCTCGTAGTAGTTTTGGGGGTTTTAATCATACATACATGCTCCAAATGTGGGAGTTATAATTACTCTGATAACATATGCCTCTGTCCTATACTTAGATACACAATTAAGAACTATTTATATTAGTTTAGAAAGCAAACTATGGATTAGAGCTCTGCTTCCTGCTTGTGGAGCTGCTTGGAGTGACAAGACTAGATTTGGTGGCAGTGGAAAGTCTGCTTGCAGTGAGCCGAAACACTAGAATTGAGTGAACTTTTGAGAACTGAAAATTTGTGTTTAAAACTGCCTTGATATGAGTGTCACGTTAACATGTGTGTTGTGAATCATAATCCAGAGGGTTGCTTAGAATTGGAGGCCAGGGTTCAAATGGGAATTCTTCTCATGGTTTTGCTCTTGGCTTAAAAGCCACAGTGGAAGGCAGAAGTGCTGAGGTAATGCTCCTTTCCACCTAATGTTTTGCAAATTTTCTTGGAAATTCTGTCTGTGATAACTAAATAATAGTACAATATTTCTTTGTTTCCAATAATGAACTGATCTCACTATGCTTTTAATTGCTGTTGTATGCAGGAAGGAAAACAGGCATCACTTGCAGCTGATTTCTCTATCACTCAGTTTAAACATCTGGGTCGTTTACTAATGGTGCATGGAAGGAACAGCTACAAAAGGTCTGCAGCTCTCAGTCAGTTTGTAATCCACAGGAGCTTGTGCATCAGTACAATGCAGGTAAATGGACTGTCATGAGGGCTTTTCCAATGGAGAGGTGAAAAAGCAAAATCAAAGTAAATGTTCTGTGTTTCATTTTTGGATGCAACTATTTCTTGTCCTGAAAACTTTCATGGGTTGGAATTTGGGGTTGTTACTTGGGTATGAAAACACATAAAAAACTTTCTGGTATTCAACAAACATCACTAGCTTCTCCAAAATTGGATAAACAATATTCTACCTTAGAAAACACTGCTGTAGTGCAGCATGTCTTGGCTGTCATTTAGTAATGCGAGGAGATACTGAAAATCTGGAGCGGGGCAGTGCTCTTGACATCACCACAGAGTAAGTGCACTGCTTTTCAGATGTGTTTTAAGTCAGGTCTCCAAATAGTGAGGCTGAAGGTAAACAACTGAGGAGAACCTGGCTCAGACACTGATGAGGGTACTGAAAGCTCGGTCTGGTGTGCTGTGCAGTGTGTGCAGGACCCGTGCCACACAGGCTGCTGGAGCACATATTAACCTTCCCAAGTGCTCAGTAGCTCGCTGCAGCAATGTGAAGGTGGTCTGTTCCTCTCAGGTTCAAAGGGAACCTTAGAAGCAGATTTGGTATTCACAAAATTTATGTTGTTCATGTGTGCTGAGCTTTGGTGTAACAAAAATTCGATTGCCAGTTGGCAGGAAGGGTTGAAAGACATTTTAAGAGTTCATGAGCCAAATTCTGTTCTTAGCTGTTGTGACATAAGTGAAAGTTACAGTTAAGGACAGAGGTTATTCTTTGGGAGTCACATTTCTATGCCATAGTGTATCAACATATTCCTTAAAAATACTAAGGTTTTTTTAAAGTAAAATACTTTATATTTTTGAGAAGGCTGGTTCTACCCTATCCTCTTTTTAGAATGAACAAGTTGCAGAAGGATGCATAGAGACAAAAGGTTCAAACTCAGGGGACAGTCTAGTTTACTCTGCAGCTAGAAACAAGAACAGAAAACAAACCTATGACTTCTGATAAAAAGCAAAATTAATATTGGGCTCTTTGGAGTTTGTATTAGTGAGTGTTAAGTCTTTTTACACTCTGAAGATATCATCCAGGCATAAAGAAATATGCACCTGTCCTTCACAACATCTGGACAGCTTTGATCAAACCAGTGGGCTTTGGAGGAAACTCTTTACATTCTTCTCTGTGGAATTACATTACAAAAAGTCTTCCAAGTCCAGCTCTCATCCAAGTTTTGCATAGGAATAAAAAGGGTTGATATTACATTCTTCTGTCTTCATTTCAAGAATTTGGACAACCCACTGCAAGTACGTTCCAGTTTGAACAGAGTGTATTTTTTAAGCTTTTATTTTGACTGCAGTATCTTAACACCTGAGAAACTTGTTTTTTTCTTTTTCTAGGCTGTGTTCTCATCAGTATTTTACTTTGCTTCAGTTCCTCTCTACCAAGGCTTTCTCATCATTGGGTAAGAGCTCACTTTTCACTAATAGTATAGAAAATCTGTGCATAATTAATAGATTGGGGCTAATTTACAGGCAAGGCATGCACATCTCTACTCTGCGTGTTTCACAACATTGCTTCAGAAGATGGATGTGATCCTTGTCCCCTCTCTGCTCCTCTGCACTGAGCAAAGCCACTGAGGCAATGCAAACACTTCTAGAAACCTTTCCAAAAGGTCAGTTTATTGCATTCAGAACATGAGAAGCCAGCCATCCTCCAGGAAACATTCCCTCAATCCTAGTAAAAAGCAGAGGGACAATTGTTAGGCTCTGATTCCTGCACAGCAGTGAGAGCCAGTGCCCAGCTCCTGACAGTGTCAGGAAGCAGGACCATAACACAGCCCCTTTAACAGGAGTAATCAGTGCCTGTCTAAAATGGCTTTATAGACTTTTGAGCGTATAATTAAAAAAGAAACAGCAAATTAATCTTGATTGCTTTCTGATGCAAAAAGCATCAAGCCTGACCTGTAGAGCATACTTTGGGGTGGGGACAGGTCAATCCTTGGCTCCATTAATAACCTTATAGCACCAGTTGCAATACTTGAAACAATCATCTGTGTATGAGTGTTTCTAATCAAAAGCCATTAAAAAAGCAAAATCTGCAGGTTTTTCCTACATGAAGAACTCTGGTGTGCTTCATTTGCAAGTTTTTATATGTTTGTCATTTGACACTTCAAGAATTTCCTTTCTGAACACTAGCATTTCTGTTTGCTCATCTACACCTTTGATAGTTTACTGGTCTTCTACCTTCTTCCCAGGTACTCCACAATTTACACAATGTTTCCAGTGTTTTCTCTAGTCCTGGACAAGGATGTTAAATCTGAAGTTGCAATGTTGTACCCAGAGCTCTACAAAGATCTTCTTAAGGTATGGGAGACTCTTGTTTGTCTGGTTTGGTTTAAGGCAAGATCCCTGTCTTGCTTTGAAACCCTCTAAATGTGTAAAGTCAAATGTATTACCAGCAGACACAGAACTTTATCATGCATTTTCAAGTAACATTGTTTTAAAGGCAAATTTGAATTAAGAGATACAGCCAGATTTCCTGGCAGTTTGTTATTGAATGCTACATGAAATGCAATTTATTAAAAACGGCTGGGGAAATAGAAGTTCCATTCTGTGGGAAATTCTGGGGATTTAATATTACCAATTTGTTCCAAAATAGAGGGGAAAGAGAAATTGTCAGGGATTTGGCACTATCCTGAAGCCAGAAAAGGGGATGAGGGGAAGGTATATGCTCATCTGATGGAGGGAATAGGTTGTCATATAGTCTCCTGAATAAAAATTGGCCTTCAGGATGATCTAAAGGGACCTAAAGGTTTGATTGCTGTGCCATTTTTGTAGCTTTAGCATGGAAGTCAGGTCCTTCTCCTTAGACAAAGGAAACTTTATTTGATATTTACCATAGAAATATCAGGAAGGTAAATCCTGTCTTTGTTTCCCTTTTTTTTTTTTTTCTCTTGGAAGTTTTTTTGAATGACTGGGGTATGCAGGCTAGGAACATCTTTCTTAATTGAAGGAAAGGGTGGACTGAGTCTTCAACAGATCCTTTCCCTCAAGGATTTCTGTTAAACAGATACTTTTAGAAGCAAAGCCTGTTTTTCCAACAGCCTGAATAAGTCTCCATCTGGTTTCACTTGTATGTTGTCTCTTATGTCATAAACCACTAATTCTCCAACCATCCTTAGGCCTGGTCTAAAACATAGGGGGGTTTTGTGCTGGTATAGCTGTGTTGCCTGGAGATGCTTTTTAAAAAACCTGTCTGCCTTCAATATGATGGTGATTTGTGTGTGTCTTGAAAAATAATATGAATATATTCATATATATGTGTACACACATCTTCTGTTTCACAGTGTAATGACTAAACTTATGAGACATCTTTGCACTGAATTAATCGTGTGTGCAGTAAGAAGAGGCTGTGCTGGGCTGTGCAAGCACTGAGCTTCCACAGTCCCTGGCCTCCTTGGTGCATCATGAAAAATGAGAGTAAAGAGACAGTTCCTCAGGCTTGGCTGATTTGTTTTGTTTTCTTTCCAAATCACCTTCAAATTCTCTTTTATCAGTTGCTGGGTTGAATTGTAAGTGAATGTTCATAAAAGAATACCCAATGGAGCTTTGTCTTTTTTTTTTTTTCTTTCCCTCTCCCCTAGGGACGACCATTATCATACAAAACATTTTTAATATGGGTCTTGATAAGCATCTATCAAGGTAAGAAATCAACTTCTGTTTGTGCCTTTAGAAGTTTTAACGTGTACAGAGTGTCTAATTTTTTGTGTGGCAGGAAGTTCTGTAAGTCATGAAGTGAATTTAGCAATGCATCCTTGGGACAGTGAATAAATATTATTTTTGTCTCAGAAATAGTTGGCAGCATCAGCAAAGGAAGAAATTATCTAAAGCTAAATACTGGCAGCAACTGGTCAACCCTGTTTTAGGCAATGATGTTGAAGTTCAAAGCGTTGTGCCTCTTCCCATTGGGACCATCCTTTGTAATTTTGTGCAAGTTTCTTTCAGTGCTTAATTGCTCCATCTGTAGAGTAGAGTTTGTGAGTTCCCTTCTTTTGAAGAAGATTTGCAAACCTGTAGATTATACAGGTTATTAAGTCAGCATGCAAAATACAGAATCTGTAGCTTTGTGTATTTTGTCTGAACCCTGTCTGTTAGAAGTGGCAATAGTTCTGGTTACTTCATAGCCATCTGTCATGAAGGACTAGAGTAGAGCTCAGGTTCTTGGTCCTATCCCACACACTCTAATTAGGCTGCTAAAACAGTTAAGCGAATGCCTTAATTGCAATGTATCCATTTTCCAAAAGTGAAGGTAGTAATTGGGCTGTATGTCTAAGAAGGTCTTCTCTTTCAGTTTGTCTTTTTTTTATCCAGTAACCTTGAACTCAAATACTTTTTCTAAGTGTTAATCAGGGAATCACAGAGTATGTGGAGCTATAAAGCTAAAATGGCAACAAAATGTCTTCTGAATCTCCTTTATCAACAAGAGGCAGAATAAATGTGCCAAAATAAGCAGCTATTTTTTTCTGATTTAATTGATATTACCACCCTCAGGAGGGAGTGAAATCAAGAATAGAAAAGTTCTCTTGGCCTTATCTTCTGAAATCTAATATGCCACAATCCTGTGACAGGGATAGTGGTCTTCTGGTGCAGTACAAATATGATGGCAAAGCCTAGTCATTTAGAGGAAACTCACAAGTGGTGGAAAGCTAAAGCCAGAGGGGTGATGCACTGAGGGAAAGATTTCTTCCTGAGCTAAGACAACTATCTGGTTACAATATTTGGTTAAAGTGACTTCACTTCTCATGTGCTAAATAATTAGAAAACAGCAGGCCAAACAATTGGGCTAGTTGCTAGCAGAGATGAGCCTGACCGAAAACTTGAGCAGTCCTAAATTTTGGAAAGTTCGCAGCTGGATTTCAGCTTTGTGGCTGAAGCTCTAGTCTCTTACAGGTTTTCCCTTCCTAGTGTGATGGATGTTGGTGCAGATTACTCATGCTGCTAACATGAGTTATTTGTGCAGGTGGCTGTGCGGGGTGTTGTGAACATTCCCTGGCTCGCCAGAATGGGAGCACAAAACAATACATCAATAGGAGTGCATTAACTATGTACTCCTATTAGGGAGAAGTGTAAACGGGAGGGATCTTGGCCCAAGTAGTGCAAAGAGAGGCTAACTTGTATCCACTGAACTTTTCAACACCTTGCTTCCATTTGGGCACTGAGGCAGTGCAGTAGGTTAGAGAAGTATTTGATATCTTTTAGCTTCTGAGTAGTGACCAACAGCTTTTCTGGGAGGATAGAATTTCATTATGTTAGAAATCTCCAGTTGCCAAAATAGCGTGTGTTAATTTCCTATCTCCATGTGTCTATGAGTATGATAAACTGTTATAAAAGTCTGGGCAACTCTGCTGTAACTTTTCCCTGTCCTCTCATCGGTTCTGTCTCCTAAATAGTAACCAATTCATTGTCATTACATTCATCAGGTTTCACAAAAAAAAAGGTCTCAAGACATGGCTATGTTTCAGCCTTTCCAAGACCTAGCAGTGGGCTTTAGAGCTTAGACTGGTGTTTTAATAAAATACCCCAATGTTCCATTCCCTTTCAGGTAGCATCATCATGTATGGAGCACTTCTCCTCTTTGAATCTGAATTTGTCCACATTGTCGCCATTTCCTTCACATCCTTGATTCTCACCGAGTTACTGATGGTGGCGTTGACGATCCAGACGTGGCACTGGCTCATGATAGTGGCTGAGCTGCTTAGTCTCTCCTGCTACATAGCTTCTCTGGTCTTCTTACATGAGTTTATTGGTAAGGTTAAATGCCTTTTATCCCATCAGTTGGTTTATGACCTGAATAGTAACAGGATTGTAAGGACATGAATTCAGTTCAAAGGCTATTGATGAAGCCAACACAATTACAGTCAATTCTGACCAAAATAAGTTCTGTTTGATTTGAAGGCACCTGAAAGACATTTTATGGGTCCTTCTCACAGCAAAATGCCAGAGGAGATAAAGTTGATCAGTAAACTGCACCTCTCAGTAAATCTCATCCTTACTTGCAGAGCTTCACCACACATCAGCTGTCATGTAATAGTGGTCTTTATTTCCATGAGAACTGAACATGAGACTAAAAATTTGCACCTCTGTTCTTGAGCTAAAAGATTTCATCTTCTAACTGGCTGAAGTAGCTGCCTCCTAAAACTTACCTTACTTTATCTGCTTCGTTGGGGCCCTTTTCTTAGGGTTTGTAGTTTGTTTTTTGTTTGGGTTTTGTTGTTTTTAAAGGGGGGGGGTCTTATTTTTTTCTTTATCTTTTTTATCTTTCTTTTTTTCCTGGGACAGAGATAATCCTTTTCCCTGGCTAATGGAAAAAGGGTGAGAAATCCAGATTCCCCCAGTAGCTGTCTACTTGCAAATGTCAGATCAGTAGGGTTTGTTCCAAGGTTCGTTTGGGAGCCACAAGGTGTCACTACTTCTTCCATAAAGTTGCAAAGTAACAGGGGGCAACTTCCAGACTCAGAAGACGAGTAGACCATTTAAAGGAAGCTTAGTATTGCCAGGAGATGGATAGCTCTGTTTCAGATGGGGCACATATGGGTACTTGCCTGTGAGGAGTTGCATGCCTTGCTGAAATGTGCTGTGCAGAAGAGTGAGGAACCAGGGATCATATGAGCTTTGAACTTGCATGTGGAGAAGGTGAGGCTGGTTAAGAATCACTGGTAGATCAAATTTCTTTTCTGCACCTCTTCCCAGAGCATACTTCCTGTCTTCATTGACTCCATACTCTTTTCTTTTTACAGATGTTTACTTCATTGCAACTTTGTCATTCTTGTGGAAAGTCACCGTCATCACTCTGGTGAGCTGCCTTCCCCTCTACATCCTGAAGTACCTGAGACGAAGGTTTTCTCCCCCAAGCTATTCGAAGCTCACATCCTAGGGCTGCTCTCTTTGCACACCAGAGACAAATATTGCACATGGCTGAGAGACAAAATCGTGTCGTTGTTACTATAACAAATACATCCAATATTTGCATAAGGATCATGTGGTAATCCCTATTACATGCTGCTTTACTGAAAGAAGACTTCACAATTGCTGTGAACAGAAACCTAATGATAAAAGGGAATTTTTTTTTGAGGGCGAAGGCGCTTCTTAGTTCATCCAGTTCTTGTCACTTTTGTTCAACTTAACTGGGGTCAAGTGCGCTTAACTGCGATGACAATGGGTTTCTCATGCATGGTTGAAAGTATCTGAAAGCTGCTAACTGACCTTGGAATTTACATTTGATAAATTTAAGTTACTTTTGTAAGTATCTGTGCTGTTCCTTGCATTGTGTTACGGTTTTTTATATTATTTATCTTTTCTATTCAAGTAGTTACATTCTTTTTACATCTTGGAAATCCCTTAGTGTAGGTGATGCACTGTACTGCTGACAGCTGATTCCTGATTTATGGCATGCTGTTTCCATAATGAGGCTCCAGCATGTCGAATCTCCACACACTTGAGAATCTGAGCGTGTTTAAGATTTTCCTTCAGTTGAAATGTGGTCACCCTAGTGATTTTGGAGGTATCCAGCCATTGATAAATATGGAGAAAGGTAGTCCAAACTGAAGAAATTCAGGTTTGTTTAGCTTTTGTGCTTCCTGTTAAAAGGAGCTGGTGACATAATAGCATTACTCTGTATTTATTTGTGTAGGAGAGAATTATCTAAACTAAAGCAAAACCTCTTTGGAAAAGAAATTTGCAGTTGATCAGACTTGAAATGTGTCAGCAACGTGAGAAGAGGCTCGTACAGTTCTGCAGACAATGTGGCAGACTTGTGTCTTGAATCCTTGGGGACTGAAAGGAAAGGTCACAGAGCTGCTACTCCTTACAGCTACACAAAATCTGTTTCCTGTTAGGGTGAAACTGTGAGGATGAGCTGCAAATAAGCTGAGACACTCCTAGGTGGATGTTGTTCATGACACGCTCCCTGCAGAGAGGCAGTTTTTGAGAACCTTGCACTTGCTTTGCTCTAAAAAACAAATTTGAATCACAGAGGCAGGAGTGAGGTTTGTACAAAGGTGTTAGGCTTGTGTGCAGTGCCAATTTACTTACTGATTTTTAGTTTTCAAACATAAACCTCAATTATTTCTGTTTTTATAATAAGCATTGGCCCACAGCATGAGGAGAGCAACACATACTAAGCTGCTCAAGAGAATGACGGAAAGTTACAGGAACATTTTACCATTTGGTCCATGCATCAAACATGGATGAGCTTCTAGTGGCAGCTGTCTTCATCTGATGGCTGTTCAGTCTGGGCTAAGTTAGTTGCTCACTGTCTCATTCCCACATCACAAAAACCACCATTGGAGCTGGCATTGCTTGGTGCTGTTGTTGGTCGGCTGCGTGCAGGCACCAGGGACAGAGGAGCCTCGAGCCTGGGCTCCCTTCCCCTCTCTCAAGGCAGCCCTTCCAGGTCAGGGCAGCCACGCTGGTGTGAGAAGCAGAAGCTCCCTGGTTGTCTCTGTGCCATGCTGAACCTCTTTAATGGACTGCCAGCTTCTGTTGCCATTGCTACAGGCATTCCACTGTCGCAAGCAGCACAATGCTGCCTTAAAGGTCTGGTGTGAAAATCAGAGGAAAATGGGAGTGTTGTTTTAAAAGGGCTGAAGTCTGTGTTGACCCATAGTGGTACCTCTTGAATTTTCAGACCTAAGATAGCCATGGCTCTTCTGGTCAGTGTGTGGTAATTGCTCTGGGGAATGTTTTGCACAACCTGAACTGCCTTCCTTGCTCTCAGTTCCTGAGTAAATATCAAAGAGGAGGGGAAGCAAGTTCCACAAGATCTAGAGAAAAAAATGGATGTTCTTCCTAATACTTGTGGTATGGGGTGAGTGGAAGGTGCAAGTCCATATGACCTTGTCATTAATTCATGTGGGGGAAACCCTCTTGATTTAGAAAATTATGTTTCAGAAATCCTTCAGGAATAAGAACAACAAATGCTCTTTAACACACTGTTTCTTCTTTTGTGCCAGTTTTCCAATCAAACTTTTGTTTGAAGTCCTGAGAAATAGCAGCAAACTTTAGAAACATCCTGCTAAGGAAAGATAATTTATAGCGTTCACTTTTCAATAATACTTTGAAAATTTGTCTTTCTTTCCTTTTCTAAATTTTTTTCCTAAAAATAACATCTATTTCTGCCCATTTGACATGCCTGTTCATGTTGGGAAAGGCCCTAGAAGTCCAACACGTCTCAGTAATTGGACTCATGGAGGAAAAGCAGTGCCTGAACAGCCCAGTTGTGGGAGAGTTGGGCTAGCAGCCTTTTGTGAATCATGCCACTTTGCCAAAATGGTACTTAATGTTGTCTGTATCATGACTTACTACAGCTCCTGGATAGTGTTGGCTGTGCAGGTGTTCTGGAGTCCTTGGTCAGCATTTGATTTAAGTAGATTGAAATACAAGAATCGAACATTTCTTTTGTCAACTTCTTGTGACTAAGAAGTCAAGTCCTCCTGTCCCTTGGCAAGCACATCGCAGTGCACATCTGTGTAAAGCCCTGTCCCTATCTAGTGAGTATTGGTAGTTAAATGTCCTGCAAGAATAACAGTGCCATGCTACTGTATGTAAATATTTGAGACTTATACATGGTAGAATTCACTGTTCCCTGAAGTCAATACAGTTTACACTGAGTGGACCATATTTGCAAAAAATATTAGCTCACACCAAGAAAGGGACTGACTTGTGATTTCAGTTATATTTATTGAATCATAACTTCAATAAGGGACTCATATTTAGTAGTCGTGATAGTAATCTGTAGCTGTGTTTTGAGGTGAAAATTATATTCCTTTACAGCTAGTTTTCTTGCACAAGGTTGTAAATCCAGGAAGTAATTTCTGTCTGCGTATACACTGCATTTTTTAAAGCAATCAGAAAACTAAAACTGCCATCTAACACACAGCAAGAAAGGAAAGATTGTTGTGTTTTTCAAGTTCAGCACTTTATGTCTGCAGTCTATTTCTCTTAAGTTATTTAAGAAATGTTTTTAAAAGCAAAGTTTAATACGTATATTCATACTTACTGTACATTTGAATAAATGGATTATCTACTGGAAATTTAATTTAATATTTTTCCTCCTAGTATGCTCATCATTTCCTTCCTGGGAGTGAAGCATTTCCTCCTCCTGTGTAGTATCTTGTTTGTAGCCTTACTCAATATTCTTCCTATTCCTTTTTTTTGTTCTGGTTTATGTACTGTAGCAGTTCACATAACTTGTGTGCTTTGAGACTGTGCTCCAAGTGATGCTGCAGGTAGCGGTGTGCGGCTCAGTGTGCTCCTGCTTCCCATGGCTGCTTTAGGGAAACCAACTCTGTGCTGTGCTGCTGCTGTGGTTAGTTAAAGTGGAGTTTTTGTGACGTGCACTGTTCTCTTCTTGCATCTCTGCAGTGATTCCAGGTGTCTTGCAACCCTCTTCATTTTTTTTCTTTAACTTTGCATTTGTTTCCTCCGTAGAGCTTGTCCTGTGTATCTTTGCAAACATTTGCCTTGCTCTGCTCACAGTGCAGTTCAAATGCAACATTCTCTAGCCAACAGCAGCAGCTGAAATCTGTGCAGGGTCTTATCAGAACCAAGCTGGGGTGTGATGAGTGACATCCCTGGTGTCCCCTCAGTGTTGAGAACTACGTGCTGAGAGCTGCAGCTGTGGCTGAAACAAACTGAGCAGCACCAAAGGCGTTGTTTTTCTGTGGTCTGCTGAACTATCACAATTCAATGCTGTGACAGACTCTTCCACTGCAGCTGCCGAGGGAAATTCTGGTATGGTTGGACTGTTTGTCAGGGAGCCCCAGAGGGTTAGATATGTGAATCCCTAAGGCTTGTCTTTTGGCTTTATCTTTCAAAGAGAGCTGCTGCACCATCTGATGCATCATAAATCCATAGTTTGCACAAGCAGTCCTCTAAATGAGCTATGAGAACTACTACTGCATGCAGCTCTGCTCGCTGCCACAAGTTCTTTGTGCACAACTGGGGTTTGACTCCTTCCCACAGTTGCTGGGGACCGTCCAGTGCCCACGAAAATCTTCAGTGTGAGCTGGGTGGGCTGTTTTATTTCTTATTAGTTATTTCATAATTAATAAACTCTTTGATTTGCATGAAATCCTGGGTTCTACAGCTTTGCCAATATGGTCCATTACTACTGCCTACTACAATTTATGTATTTACATGCCTTTGAGAACCTTTTTAATTGTTGAAATTGTCAAAAAATAAATGTTAATGTAATTTTTAATTGGGGAAATAGATTCTGGTGTCAAAATTATATTTACTGTGATGCTGATGTTTTGTACCATCATCTAGTTAAACAACATGTAAATACTCTTGATTCAAGAGAAATATGAATGCCAATTATTTATTGTTCTGTGGAGTTCTATGTTGCAGATGTGTAAGAACTTTAAAGGGAATGTTGTAAACCAAGGTGGAAAAATAAATTTTATGCAACTTCTTTACTTCATCCATATACACCATGTATGATCTACCTGAGTGAGTCCTGGCATGCTCAGTCCAAGATATGTTTTGACAGAATTGTAAGTATATAGGTTAAGTTGCATTGCAGCCCTTCAGCTTGGCTACATGGAAAATGCATCTCTGAGAAATGATCAGTGCTTTCTGCTGATCAGTGTCAACCCTGCTTCATTAATTTATTTGTTATAAACAGTTTTCTGTCGTAGCAGGACGGAGTTTGGGCAGGAGGGATTTTGCTTGTTTTGTTTCGGGTTTTATTAAAATATTAATGTAAGCTTTTTCTGCCCTTCACTTTTTCAGTGATTTCTTGCAAGGTTACTTTCTGCAAGTCATCATTGCAATGGAATGGTGTGGATTAGGTCTGTGGAGCACAGCAGCTGCTGCTGGGCCTGAGCAGGCTGCTGGCCCCACTGCTGCCTTTTCCACAACCAGTTAGTCCCAGAGTACCCAACTGTCACGAGGATTTTAAACGAGCCCTGTGATTTGTAAATTCAGTTTTGAGACACCTGGCTCATTCAGGAAGATTCTGGTCAACTCATCCTTGCAAATTTTTGGTGCAACCCTAGTGAGGGAAAATTCCTGCTAGTACCCATTGCTGTGAATTAGCAGAAAGTCTTTCATTTGAAGCATATATATGCTGCTCTTGGAAAAGCCATGATGCAATAATGTTAGGAACAGCTATTTTTGGAATGTTCTCAGCACTTGAACATTTGAAGTCATTGGATCAGCACAAGAGCAGTCCCAGGGCTAGGGCTGGCTGCCCTGATTCTGGGTCAGAAATGGCAGGGAGAGGTGGGAGTTGAACCCTGAATATTCTCTGCAGGGGAAATCTCAATAGCATTGATTAAGAACCCAGTGAGACAGTGACTGTTTTCTACCAAAAATGCAATACAGCCATAAACACCCTTAAAAATTTAAAAAATCAGATAAAGTAAATCTATAACTTCGGACATTAGTTAACTAAAGCAGTGATAAAATATCCCTCAGATCATTAAATGTATTAAAGTTGCTGAAAAATTTTATTTTAGATTCTATAGGATACAGATGCCAGCATCTTAACCTTTTTCATGAATAACTTTTTTTATAAATAGTTAAGGCAAATATAAAATAAACAATTTTGTGATGTTTGCACACATCAAATGAATACTGTAGACTCCAGAAATTACAGTAACAGACTTCACTCCCAAGTGTTACCAATTTCCCACTCTAAATGGGTTACATAAGCCCTAGTTAGTGGTTCTTTTAATTTATGGATGGTTTCTTTTTAATGGTGAAATGTTTAATTAAAAAAAAGCTAGAAATAGTTTTTCTAAACTCACTCTGGAAAGCGAAGTAGAATTTCTGCAATTTTTTTTTCACCCAAACATTGCATAATAGTAGAAATGTCAAAGATTTCCATGGGGTTTAATTTCATTCTTCATGTGGCTGTGGTTGTACAAGAAGTTTGAACACTGCAGGGGTTGGCAGATTTTTGGAAGATCACGCATCCTGGGATAAGTTTTCAGCCTAGGCTTTACCAATGGATGCCAGTGGCCTTATTTTTCAAATTGTGGTTTATTATACACTAGTGTGTCTTTTTTCTTCCTTATTAAAGAAAAAAAATAATAGGTGCTGGCTGGTGATTGGGTGTCTTACTGTGGCCCTGAGCCTTAGGTGTTGTGTGGAGACATACAGAAGCTTCCCTTCACCTTAAACCATTAGGAGAGAAGGTGACCTTGTGGATATGCCTTCTGCCATTGCCTGCTGATTGCTCAAGTAGCAGCAGCTCTGCACCTACTCTCCCTCTTCTCCCTTGCATTACTGTGGCATTAAATGTTGTTGTCATGATAAATCTGTGGAGGAAGGTAACAGCTCCTGTTCCCATTTCACAGGTAGGAGATGGGGCCAGAGAGAGCCTGTGCTCTCTGTGATGTGCCCAAAGCCCACAGCAGAGCATGGAGTGCAGAATAATATTCTTGTTTTGATTATTAGGCTTCCTCCCCACCTTAAAGTCAATCCTATAGGAAAGTTACTTATTCCAATGAGTAGTCGGGTATCTCTTTTTAAATTAGGAGTGTGACTGCAGACTTTAAAAATATGTTCCTATTATATGGAGTATTGATAATCCCTAATCCAAAATTTTGCTAGGTACTTCTATTTTAAAACTGGAACTGCAGATCCAAATTACATCTGTGCTAAATGTTTTGCAGCTGCATGTGAAAATGGTGAGTTTCAGAGAGTGTGAGCAGCAGCTGGCTGCAGAAATAGCTTTGCTGCAACTGCAGAAAGGTAATGCAAGGAAAAACTTCTGTTGAGCATGACAGCAGTTACCAGCAGCAGTTAATCCTGGTCCAGCACCCGTTTAAGGTCAGTATCAAAACTGATGTGGTTTCCTTGGGCCACAAGCTAACGTTTTCTGGCCCTAAAACTCTCTGGGTGGTGTGGGGCTCTCTAGGTTATATGGTGAATCTCTGAATTTTGGCTGTTTGTAATTAAAGTTATAGATGATCAGCAGCTTGCAGGATCTGGCCTTCAGAAGAATGCCCTTCCCTCTGCTGCTCTTCCTCGCTTTGTGGCCCAAGACTTAAGTGTTACTGAGTGAGTGGGTTACGAAAAAAAGGATTTAAAATCATTGCATTCCCACTTTAAAGCCTCCCTCTTTTGGCTTGCTGTAATTGTGCACGTAAGGAGGAATATTGTGTGCTGTTCAGATTCTCTCACAGAAAGAAGTAGTAACAAGAACAATCTGTGCAAAAGAATTTAGCGCATTAAAGATGGGGGCAATAGTCATTCTCATTTGTCCTTTTATGTGAAACAGATTTTATTTTAAATGTACACTCCGAGTAGCTTAACCATATCCAGAAACTTGTTTACCAGGGTAAAAGCAGAATTACCCACGATATAGATTAAGAGCATGAGTAGAGGTGAATTGATTGCACTGTGAGCTTCTGCTTAGTCAGCTCAGAAATACTCCCAGAGCACATACCGTGGTGGGCACATGGGAGTGGGTATCTCCTGTGCTTGAGAATTCATCAGGGAGTTACTCATGTGTTGCACATCTGCTACAAAAAAGCTGTGCTGTAGCTCTGCTGTAGGCGTTGTATTTCTCTGCCGTTAGACATGGATCTGTGCTGTGTTGGCTCTTCTGTTTTTAAAACAAGTCACTTCAGATTTGTTTTGTACAGTGGCAAATTTCACCAATGTGTGACTTTTCAAAAAGTGATGTAACTTGCTGTTGATCAGGATTTCTTTTTAAAATTAGAACAAACTGTTCATCAGTGAGACCATTGTAGAAAATGCTGTGTAATGGTCTCGGGGAAGTATGTTACCTGCTCCAGCAGCAGCACTCTAACTGCTACAGAAAGAAATGCTGCTCGGTGCTGAGCCAGTGGGAAAGGCAGGGATGCTGCCTGCTGAGTTAGAACTCCCCTGCACCTTTTGCAAATGTGAGATTAACCTTTTGAATAAAAAAATGTTTATAAGGTGCAGCATTCCCTCTGTCAGACAGCATCTCTTCCCCGATGCCGTGGTTTCCCATGGGTGGCTGTGACTGTCCTGTACCAGCTCAAGCAGAGCCATCATGATCACTGTGGACAGGAAGGTCTCGCATGAAAATCAGGCCAGGGCACTGATTTGGAACTGGGAGCTTGAATGGGTTGTGCCTACCATGTTTCATTACCTTTGATCTTGTTCCAAGAGTTAAAGGATATAGGACCTTTGAGGAGAGACCTCTGGACCACAGCAGATGGTGAAGCAGCTCATCCTCTTACTGCCAGGGCAGTGGCACTGCCAGTGGTCCTCTCAGCCCCTACGAGGTAGGATCTGTGCCCTGGAGATGTTGCTGGGAATGTTTATTGCTCTCCAGCTGCCCCTCTATTAGGCTCCATCCTGTTCTCCTTATGTTTGACAACCAGTACACCATGAGGTGTAAAATTTCAGAGCCCTAGTGAAGAGCAGCCAGCATTTTAACCACTCTCTTGCCAAGGCTTCCTTGGCGTGAGGCTGCAGCATGAGCAAGGAGACCTCTTGCTGTTGGAGCTGTACTCGTGGTTAGCAAGTCCAGGGAAACTTGATCCCCATCCTGCCTGGCTGAGCTTCACCTTCCGAGTTCCCCCCGGGCAGCATCATGGGTGTCAGCTCTTGCAGTGCTCGTGCCTGATTGCCATGTGTGTGTACACGTTGCCTGTGCATGTAGATGTAGTTACAAATCACTCGGCTTGCACGTAAGATCCTTTTCTTAATTGAATTTTTAAATGTAACCAGAGAAGGTACATCTTTATGTTTATTAATGTAGCTTTAATTTAGTGTGCCATCTTGATTTCTTTCCAGCTTGGAACAATTACTTTAAGCCCAATGACAAACAGAAAAGTTATTTTAAACATTGAAGGTGAATAAAACTAAACAAGAGCAAAGGAATTTTTTCACTTGAAGTGTGAACTGGAAGCTAACATTGGTTCTTCCCTTTATTTGTCTTTGTCCGAGGTAAGTAAAATCCCTGGAGAAGGGGAAGACCAGTTTTAAACAGGATTTACACTATCATTGTCTGCTGTGAGCTACTCCAAAGAAACATTTCTCAATTATTATTCACAGTGTGGCATAGGCACTTAGATATTCTCTACCCTGACAGTTGGGCTGTAAAATGAAAAATAAATTTATGAAAGACCAAGGTTAGATGTTATCAATCCCTCATCTATTTTGCTTTCTCCAGATGTATGTCTTTCTGATATTTGGTATCCTCTTTTTTTGATTGTCAAGATGTGTTACTGCTTTTTAGCTAGATCCAGATAAATTAACTGAAGTGACATTTTTCATTTTAGGTTGCAAGTAATGCCAGAATTTCTCAGGCAACTGTTCACAGGCAAAGTCTGATTCAAAGCTGCTCAGTTTTGCTTCTAGGAAGTCTCAGACCTTCTGCTGATTGTATTTTGACATCAAATGGGAAAAAATGCATTTTGCTGGTATCCCGGAGGAAGACCCATGGCATGTGTAAACTGTCCCATCACACTTACCCACATTCTCACACAATCCACAGTTTTTGGTTGAGTCCAAGTTTAATTCTTGTGAGTCCTCATTACTGAAGTGTGGAACTAATTTTTACAGGTGCAGTGTTCCCCATAAATAGCCTTCAACAGAAAGAAACATCTTGTATTTCACACGTGGATGACAGCTATTTCCTTCGACAGCCTGGGTGCCTTTTGTGATCTTTCACTGTCAGGATACCGTGCAGGGCAGTGATTTATATGGGTTCCCACTCTTCTTTCTTTCAGCTCCTGTTGCCATTCCAGCTCCAAGGAACATAATGCCACAAAGCCTTCAGTAAAACCAGAGCCTGGAGGAAATATCAGGTGCTAACATCTAATAAAAAGCTAACACACTTGAATGAATTAGAATGGCAAGGTACCTCTTGTATGGCCCAAGAAAGGACTGACCTAATGCAGTGGTTTTATGATGGTGGCAGGTAAGGACTAATTATAGACCCTGGACTCCATCATGAACTGATTTGTCAAGTTAACTTACTGACTCAAGTACCTACAATTACATTGTGGGGCCTTCCACTCCTTTGTATAACTGAATGCAGTTGCTCCTGAAGAAACAGAGTGAGTAAATCTGAGGTGCTGAAAGAAATACTGCACTAGAAATGACGCTGTAGGGAATGTTTTATATGCTTTGGGGTAAATTAATGACTAGGTTTGGGTTTTTTAGAAAAAAAACAAACCCCACACAACAAACTTTGTGCACAAACACATACTTTGAAAGAAAATACATTTTAAACACCAACTATTTTAACAGCAGTTTAAATCAGATTTTACAGGCCACATATTTCAAGTATGAAGTTCATTAAACGTGTGAAATTCTAGATTAGCTGCCGGGTGTGGCTAAAGTCCCATTAATGAATCGTAAATTGTGTTCAGGATATAATATCAAATTCCCTTGCCCTGGCAGTGATATTAAAGGGATAAAACCACTTTTTCAAAACAGTCACAACCTTTCTTTATTATCTTTACTTAGTTTAGCCATGATACGGTATAGCAAATGACTGCATCAGTGTTTCCATCCTGAACCTAATGTACAGGTGTCTAACTGGATTAGCTCATGTTGTTATTATTAATAAAGAAACTTACATCCTAATGTGACTGAAACTAATGCTATCTATTTATGTATTTTTGCCAGTGCTCTGGTAGTGGGTTATTGTCCTGTTAATTTCTGAAATTTTTTCACTTGAAGTGTGAACTGGAAGCACTTCTCCAACTCCAAAGTGTGACTAATGTCCTTCCTAATTATTCCAGTAATTGCTCTATTGGCTGTCTCTTCCTTTTTTTTTAAACCTTAGCTTAAATCTTGGAAAACAAAAAAAAACCCAGTGGTTTTATAATCTTAAAGAGAAAATATCTTTGGCAGGAAACCAACACCTTTTTAACCTCATCCAGAGTTCTCATTTAATTGGTCTTGCCTATTTTTATTTTATTATTTTAAAAAAAAACGTATAGTTCAGGTTTTATCCTATATCCTCATTTGCAAACAGCTTCAGAGCTGCTAACCGAGTCATTGGCACTGCCTTACAAACTACTACCACAATCTGGAGGGCTTAAGTGTTCCCTGAAAACGTTGTTTGATGTTTGGGTAAAAGTATAAATCACTGCGTGTGAACATCCCTCTCCGCACACCTTTGCTGCATCAGAGCGCACTAAGTGCGTTTTAGGGTTGGAGCAGACCTGGAGGCATTTACAATCCAGTAAACTAAAGTATTGCTTTTATTTCCGACTTGTCACGTCTGAATCGTGCTTGCAAAGGGCACCATTCACCTGTACCTTCCCTGTCCCTTGCCCCTCCCGGCTGCCCCTTCCCTGCATCCCGCCGTGATGATCCCGCGGGCTGCTGGGGGGAGCGGAGTGCCGCCTCAGCTCTTTCATTCCCAGTGGATATCGGGAATATATGCAACTCTCAGATTTTCAGCTGAATGATCGGGTTTGCCTTCTGCCCGGGCGTGAAAAAAAGCCTCCTGGGGAGAACGATCCTTTCCGCCGTACCTAAGGAAGCATCCATCACACCTCGTTTTCTCTTTCATGCAGATAAATTCCGGTGCCTCTAAAATTCCCTATCCGAAAATCAGTGCGGGCGCTTTGCCAAACTGCAGGGGCCAGGGTAGATCTAAGCGGTGATTTCGGTCCCAGAGGCGAGGTGGGAGTTGCGGTGGGCCGCCGGGCCGGGGCAGAGAGGATTCGGGATGCCGGTGGGGCCGGAGGATGCCGCGGGGCCGGGCAGTCCCGGACAGCGGCTCTACGGCTGCCCGGCAGGATGAGCCCTTTGGCATTGCCCTGGAGGGAGAAAAAAAAGCCAACAAAACAGACCTAAGAACAAACAAAAACAGATCGGGTTTTTTTCCGCAGGCTGAGACCCAGAATCGGTTTTCCTACAGTTGCAGGTGCAGCTCTGGTGTTTCTTCCACCGGTAACCTGACATGAGGGACATGTCGGACATTTCCACATACAAGTGGTTATGGACTTGTGCGACTGCTTTGCAAATCTGCTTCGCTGTCTGTCTGCAATCCTACAGACTTCTAGGAGACAGGCACGGTAATAGGTAAAACGGGAAATTGCAGCCTAGCATGATATCGTATCAGGCCGGCTGAATTAATTACATCCTCCTAGCCCCATAAGAGGACACTAATTCAAGAGCTGCCTGACTAAAGACAGCAAGAGTGGGGCCCTATTGTTCTGTGAGTGAGTTGAAAGACGTTTATTTTTTCCTTTACAGGAAATTTTCGAAGGGAGGGGGAAGAGAGAATGTTCTCTACACTTTCTTAAATATTTTTTTTGTTTGTGGATTGTTTTGGGTTTTTTTCTGAGATTGCCTTTGTTGAGGAAAAAGTAAAATTAAAAAATTACACTTCACTTGTAAAAATTAATGTTCACAAACAGAATCCTTTTAGTAAAAGCCAGTTCTTAGGAAAAAAAAAACAAACACAAACCCACCCACAACAACCAAGAGAAACAACAAAACAAACAAACCCCAACCACCCCCCCAAAAACAAAAAAAAAAAACAAAAAACAAAAAAAAAAAACAAAAAAACAAAAAACAAAAAAAAACCAAAAACACAACCAAAAGCCGAAACTACTTTAACTCAAAAAATAGTGTTTCACTTTATTGAGTTTTGTTGAAAAAAAACAGAAAATTTCAACCAGTTTTTATTAGATGAAAAGCTACTTCTCATTTGGAAAAAATGTTTTGATGGGAAAAATTCAAGCAGTTCTAGTTCCCATCTCGGAGAGCTGTATGTGGGTGGATTCCCCGGGCCACGTGGAGCTCGTTGCAAGATCAGACACTCCGTTTGTAAATTAATTAAGTGAATACATTATTTAGACAAGTGCATTGTCAGAAATAAGCTTGAGTTGGTAAGGTGTAGCTGTGATGCTCTGGGGTGTCCTGAGAATGGCGAGAGGTGCCAGTTGGCGTCGTTTTAAGCAGGCCGAGTTGCATCTGCGGGTGGCTTGGCCCTCGCTGGGCTCTGTACGGGACTTCTGGTTAAGTACAGTAAAGACACAGCCGGAGTGTGCAAATCTGGTGTTTAGGCACGGCTCTAATTAACATCTTAACACGTCTTAAGTTGCGCCGGGAAGCGTATTGTATGCGGTGGCAGGTTCTAGAACAGTATTTACTTTGGAAGGATGAGGAGCTTTTGTCAAAAGTACTTCTTGTTGATGTGAGCCTGACATACCTTTTGCAAGTGGAAAAATGTGATGTCTCTATGAAGTCTATGATGATAAACGCCGGGCAGCTGCCCCAATGGCCTGAGAGCACATCCTCAGGAAGCCTTGATGTCTTATCTCCAAGAGAGCATATGAAATTTTAGAGATACACTAACTATTTCGTTTTTATTGCTAGTGAACAGCGCGGAGCCGGCCGCTGAAGCGCTCGTTTTTTAGAAGCCCTGCTCGGTGGCGGGGCGATGCTGCGGGACGATGCTGTGGGCAGCTGCCGCGGGAAGCCAGGGACCCCCCGGGGCCAGGCCACCCCGGAGATCGGACTCCCTGGGCCCCCCCGGGCCGACGGCCGTCTCTCCTGGGCCGCCCGCAGCAACCCTCTCCTGGGCAGGGAATTCCTTGCTCAGCCTCCTCGGCTGGGAGCCCGACGCTGAGACTGCTCACAGGGAGAGCGTCGGTTTCCACACCTACCCCCTGAGCCAGAGAGCGGGCCGGGGCCAGGGCCAGGAGTTAAACCCTTTCCCCTGCCCCCAAAAGGTGAACATCCTTCTTACAAATGGGGTGCCGTGGGGAGGTGGGTCTGTTTTTTGGGGGGTTGGGATGCGGTCCAAAGCGTGCCCCTGAAAGGAAGAGGAAGTATTCTCCTAAAGAGGGAATAAATAGCTAAAAATATTAGCTATTAATAGTTCCTTACCTCCAAAAATAAAATCCCTTAGTGATACCAAAATAAGAAAGCAAAGGAAAGTCGGAGGTATTTGGCCTTCCTTTGAAAAAGGAAGCTAAAAATAACTATATATATATAAAAATCTCTCGTTTCTAGGGAAAGTCTCTGCCCCCGCATCCAGCTTGCACAGTTATATAAGAGTTGAACTATATTCCCCTTCTCCTCCGCGGCCGCTCACAAAGCGCTGAGAGCCGTAGCCAGATGGAGAAATGTTCCGTCAGGAAAGTTTAACTCAGCGGGGAAGCTGCAGCCAGTGGAGGACACGATTCTCTCGCTGAACTCTCCAAAAGCCTTGGAAATCTTACAGTTGTGTCATATGCTGGTTTGGGGAATGCTAGCAGTCCGGAGGCAGCCGCCAGCCCTCTCTTATTTATTTATTTATTTATTTCGCTTTGCACTGAGTTTAATTTGGGTAGCAGGATTCAGCATTTTTAAGTTGGAAAAAACTTGGTGGAAGAAGATATTTTAGGAAAACCCTGTCATGTGAACTAGCGGGAGCCGATCAAACTGAGCTATTAAAAGAAAGACATTGTATTTTTAAACGGCCCAGACTAGGGAAGCCAACCTGTGTGCCATAACCGCTGAGCTGTGACTGCTCCCCCCGTTATAGCTCAGCGTGGGAGGAGGCGAAGCTTTCCGTCGGGGTCGCCCATTCTCCGCTCGCTCTGGGATACCCTTTGGCAGAGCCCGGTGCCCTCAGCCCCCCCAGGTTGTGCGTGTGTCCCCCCCCTGCACCAGGCTGCTCGCCCTCAGCCCCCCTCCAGCTCTCACCTTCCCAGCCCTGCTTTAGTATTCCCCGTTGTCTAAAGCCCCTTGCCCAGCTCCTTTCCTCTGCATTTCTCAGTACAATTGTAACGAGTGGTGCTGGGGTGACCAGGCAGGGCCCCGATAAGGAGTGTGGGGTCATAGGGATGAAATGTTAATAATTAATAATTTATTATCAATTGCTTTGCTCTCCAAGCGAAGTAGCAGCCTCGGTTTCCCTTTAATAGAAATCAAGTACTTCTGACTTCACCTGATGCGAATAATGGGTCCAATCAAGCACGTCAATTAGCTCTGGCGTGACACCTGGGGTGGGCTCGGTCCCGCTCGGGTCCGCGGCCGGAGCAGCGCCGGGGGCTTTGCAGATCTCGCTCGTAAGCACTGAGCGTTCGAAGCGGCCTGTCATGAGCCAAAGCGCCCAGGTGCAGTCTGGGTGTTAGGAGCAGCTTTTCGGTGCTGCTTTGCAGCCCCGCTGCCTTGCGCACCTGGCGCTCCGGCGGGAAAACCTCGGCCAGAGCGATGGTGGCAAACGGCACCGCTGCGGGGGAAGCAGAGGGGTCCCGGTGCTCTGCCTTTGCGGGGACGAGCAGAAAAAGGCTTCCCTAAAAGCCGGCGAAGGTGTGAAGGGGGTCCTCACTGTGGGGGAGGCTGGTGCGGGGGGAGCTGAGGGGCGCGGGGTTACCGGGACGGGCCTTCACCAGCTTCGGGGGTCGGTGGCAGCTGGTTGCATAACGGGCCTGCGGGGCTGGGGGGGAGATATTTCCACCTCTGCACGTCCAAAAATGACCAAGGCTAGGAAAGTGAGGTGCGCTGAGTTTCCCTGGCCTGCCTGCAGTTGCTAGCCTGCAGGACAACAAACTCGAGAAGCAGAAAGTTTGATTGTGATACCTCCTTCAAGTCGATTTTGGGACTGAGGGAGTGAAAAATGGAAATGTCGCGCGGGTGCCAGCCAGCCCTCCGTGAGCTCCGGGCCAAGTCCCTGCGGTGACTCACTCCCCGCTGCTGCCCAGCGCTCCAGCTGACCCCGGCAGCCACCCCGGCTCCACATGTGCACGGCGGCGTTTGGTGGGGTTAGACACAAACACCGAGGGGCTGCAGAGCTCTCACGGTCCCCGATGAAGCATTTGATGCATGTGGACTCCTGATCTCTTCTGGAAAAAATATGTGTAAGTCCAGTTGCACGGAGGAGCTGAGCCCAGCACGGTATCAATAGCAAGATGCTTGAAAACTCACTAGTGAAAACTATACGTTGTAAGACAGCACACAGTTCATGACATCTCTGACTTTATTTTCCTGTTTTCTTTTGCTTTATTTTCCTGTTTATATATAGTACGTGTAAACACACCCGGGTTGTCTTGGTTTCGGAGGCTTCCTTGGCTATTTCATTCTTGCTAAGCTCCACGTGTATCAATGGAAATCCATGCATGGGGTTGCTCCTCTCCTAAATGCGTCTAAAAATAGAAACAGAGAGAGGTCTGTGAAATGCCACTAAACAAATTACCCGTTTCTTTTTTTTTTTTTTTTCTTTTCGTCTTCTGTATGAAGAGTTGAGCCAGTGGTAATTAGAAGCCAAAAACTGTGCCAGTAACAAGATGGGTATTAATAGGGTGCTGGCGAATTTTAAAGACATAAATATAAGCTAGGGACTTCGGTTTTCTGAATGATTTATTCAAAGGTAAAAGCAGCAGCAGTCCGAGCTTGTCTCTGCTGGGAAGAAGGAAAACTTCTGCACAGAAGCCCCGTTGCTTTGAAAGGCTTTGCAGTGCCTGCAAGTTTTGTTTAAAAAGCACACACTGGGATTTTTAACATCATCCATATTTCTTTCTTTCTCGCTCTCTAACTTTCTGCTCAACAATTAAGTGCTTGTGCTGCAGACTGAGAAAGCCGCAGAGCTGCTTTGGCCCGGAGCTTGGAGACGTCATGGATTCCTGAGTGTGAAGTTTGCAGGAAAGCCCTCAGTTTGGGAGATGGAGGCGATCCAGGGGTTTCCATGGCACTGGGATAAACAGGAGGAAACAGTGAGGGAATCCCGTTATTTTACAGCATTCAAAGACTATAAACACTCGGAGCAGGGAAGGAAGTGGCCTTTCCCTCTCTAGTAACCCTCATCTCAGAGCAGAGAACTGACTTCACTTCAGGAACAAGCTCAACCCAGTTCGGATCCCTCTTTGCACCTCCAAACGCTTTCGGAGGAGGCGAGCAAGAGGGGTTCCCTCTGTCCGGGAGGCACTGGTTGAACATGGTTTAAAGAAGATTTTTTTTTTCTTTTTCTTTTTTTTTTTTCGGCTATTGATTTTTTTTTTTTAATTCCTGATGCAGAGAGAAGCTGCCTGCAGGCTGGTACATTACCACCACATCATGAGGTCTATGGATCAAGGTAGGGTCTCACTCCTGCACTGTGTGTCTGTGTGCTGTGTATGCCCGGGGGGCTCTGCAGGTCACTCCGCGGGCCAGGTGGTTTATCCTGCCAGATTTAGCTCGCTCCAGGCAGCTCGGCTGGGTTGACAGGAAGGGTTCCATGGCGAGAAGGTCCCTTGGGAAAGAGACTGAACTGGGTTTAGGCTTGGTTTGAAGCGCTCCGCGAAGGCTATACAGATCTGTCTGGAGAAACCTTTGAACTTCAGCCAGAGGGACTCTCCTCTTCCAAGCCATCACCCCAGGAGTCTCGCTGACTAACCTCCCGGCCGCTTAACCCTTCCGCCGCCTGCCCAGGTCGGGGGCTCGGGCCGTCGCAGGCGACTTCCCCGGGCCCGGCGGAGCCTGCGGCAACTCTGGGCTGCGGGCGGCGGCTTCGCGGCCGCGCTGCCCTCGGGGATGCCCGCGGCTCCCGGCGGGCTCCGCACGCCTCTGAGGGGTGCGGGCGGGAGCGAGCCAGCCGTGCGCGGGGCTGGGGGCGGCTGCCGCGGTGTGCCGGTGCCGGTGGAGGCAAGAGTTAAGAGCGGCGAGAGGAGGGAGGAGTCTGCCCCGCTGTCAGCGCTCAGTGCGCGCCCGCGCCGCGGGTCCGCTCCGTTCCGAACCATCACCCGCCTCCGCAGCGACGATCTCCCTGCTGCTGTCCCGGCCCCATCGAGCGGGGGCAGCCGTCCATGAGGGGCTGCGGCATCCTCGGTTCCGACCCCCTCCACCCCCACCCCTCCCCCGCGGCGAGAGAGGCTTTGGGCCGCGGGGGAGGGCGCGGCGGCGGGAGCGGCCCCGTCGTGGGAAGGCAGAGGAGGCTGCGGGCACGGCAGCGGCTGTGCAATGCCGGCACGGAGCCGGAGGAAGGGTCATCTCTCCGGGCCATGTTAGGGGACAGGGAGGGGGGCTCCGGGCACAGCCATGCCTGATCTCTCGGGCTCGGCATGGCCGCCAGCGGCGGATCCAGGCGGAGGATGCTCCGAGCGCGGAATACCCTCGCCGCCCACAGTCCGGCTGTTGTTAAGCACCAGTGGACCGGTGAGCCCCGCTGCGCCCCCCAGGCCCTGCAGCCCCTGCCTAGGCTTGCCTGCCCGCTCCCCCGGGATGCTCGGCGCTGCGCCCCGCGGGCCGACCGGGAAGCGCAGGTGAGCTGCAATTTTTAGGTGTCGGCGGTGCTGCCGGTCCGGGAGTTGGAGAAAGGAAACTCTTTTCCATCGATTCGCTCCATTTAGATTCCCCCCCGCCCGCCGCCGCGTTATCCGCCCCTCCGCCCCGTCTCGGCCGCTGACTCAGAGCCGCCCCGGGTGCTCCCGGGGCCGGCGGAGGGGCTGTGCGGGCTGTGGAGGGGAATGAGGCGGGTATCGCAGGACTTCCTTTGAAGGGCCCTCAGTAGCGGCTATTTGTTTTCTCCTGCTGTCGCAAGCACCTGCCAAAACACACTCACTAACACGTACACCCAGAGGGGATCATCCGAGAGCTCCAATTCTCGGACAAGCCAATAGAAAGACTCGGAGTGGCTTTATACCGCCTTAGGATCAGGCCATTGCCCTGCCTCGTGTATCCTCAGCTTTCTCCAGACAAAACTCCCTCTCTCCTGAGCGCTTCAGCTGCTCTTAGTCACTCTCACAACACCGCGAAATTATTTTGCTGCAGAGACGGCAGGAAAGGGAAAGACAGGAAACTTCTTGGCCTTCTCAGTGCTGACAAGGTCTCACTCTCACCTGCTGTAGGGCAGCAGTGAATCAAAGCATAAGGCAGAGTGCTCTGACAGCAGCTACCACAGTCCCTTACATTGCTGGGCAGCTCTGCCTTCCCCAAGAGAAGATATTCCCCAGAGCCTTGCAGTCACAGAGCAAAATGAAAGGCACTGATTTTTCTTTTTTCCAGATCAAATACTTGAGACCATAGTAGCCAGATGAGCAGTTGCATGACACAGCCCAGAGATACTGCAGAAAGAATATGCTCCTGGGACCCAGAATATATTTTTCCCTTATGAAAAATGCTTGATCCTGCCAGTGGGTACGAGCACTGGGAGCAGACCCTGGCACCAACTTGCCCTCGTGTCATAAGTCTGCTCCTAGCCATTTCACAAAGAAAGAGCTTCATGAAACTGCTAGGGGCTGATAGCACACAGCACTTTTGGATCAGTTTCTGGCTTTGGGAGGATTTCTGCACCCACAACAAAGTGCAGTGTCTCATTACTGTAGGGTGTGTAAATGATGTGTTAATAATTTTGGGCCCTAGCCTCCTTTTATGATTAGAGCAGGCTCAGAATGAGGAATGAAGCCTAACACCCTGCTAGCAAAAAGATGCTTCTGCAGCTTTGCTCCCTGAGCTGTGCTGCTGCAAGTGTCAGTAAGACACTAGTCATGGCAGGAATCACATTCATAGATGAGACACTGACATAATTGGAGCACTCTTTTATAACATTCCAATAGATATTCTAACTTAATGTTTCATCATTCATTTTTTGAAAGTAGCCAAGGATAATAATATCCCAGAACTTCTTTTCCACTACTGGCTTAATCTATTTTTTTAAACTATGATATGTGCATTCCTTTGGTTTGCACAGCAGACTTCAGAACTTAATGGGAACATGGAGATAGGAGCAATTTTTCCATTGTCCTTTATTGCCAAACCACTTTAAGCCTGAAATTTGGGGGTAGTATCTCTGACTCAAACTGACCCCAAAATTGAATAGTAGCATGTGTGCCTCTCAAAGGAAGTATCAGAATATTCCTCCTCTCTCCCTTTTTTTTTCTCTAATAGCACTCCCCACACTCCAGACCAAGCAACTAGTCACTCACAGTCTGAGCTCATTTTTAAGAGTTTGGATTAACTCCATGTGCAAGTTTTAGTTGCCTGTTAAATTTCTAATGCCTGCCACATACACTATTAGAACACTTAGATTTTTAAGACAGCATTGATTTGTATTTTCTTTGGGTTTTAGCTGCTAAATATACATGCAGCATTTTTAATCCACTTTACCTTTTTTTTTTTTTAAAAGTTTAATACTAGGGTTATTACAGTGTTGCAGATCCAGTGTAAATTTCATGTCATGTGGGCCACAAAATAATTATCACAGTCATGTATTTCTGAGAAGATAATCTGAAACTTTATTCAGCTCAAAGCATCTCTGATCACTTGCATTGGTGAAGTTACTGGTACAGGGAATACAGTGGGAATACAGTGGGACAGTGTAAGTAGAAACTGAAAATAGTAAACGATAAATTACATCTGCAGTAAATTTAAACAGCAAGAAGTACGTTAAGTACTTTTAAAATCACAGTGTGTATTACTCTAGAAACTACTCTTTCTTAGTTTTGTTTTTGGATTCCTCATCCCCTAGTACCTAGGTAGTCCAGTATTCACATACTTTTAAAGTTTATTAAAGCAAAGCCCTGCCAAAGGCGAGCACTGATCCAACTATGTGGAAAAGGACTCCTTCCATTCTCCAGTTCCCTGAAATGGCAGCACAATGTATTTCCAGTTATGCTCTCAGTAGAGGCTGCTGCAAGTATACGTGGCTGCAATTTTTGTTAATGCTGCCAAGGACAGACTTTGCTTAAGTTCTTGAAACACCTTTTTGGCTCATGAAAACAGCTTTACAGAAAAAAAAAAAAAAAAAAAAGGAGTTAATGCTGACTCCCAGATCTCTACTGTGGGTGCTGTGTGCCAAAGCAGAATTGTCACCAGTGGCCAGGGGCTGTGGCCATGTTGGCTTTTTGCTCGTGGTAAAAGGAGAAATAAATGGAGGATCCTTATAGAAAGGAAATGTTTCTGATATGAAAAACACTGAGGTTTAGGGAAAAAACCCCTAGTATTTCTGGTCTTTGGGCACTGGATTCCAGCCCTTCACTCCAGCCCTAATGGAAAACAAGCACTGGGAAGTGTTTGTCACTTTTGGGTTTTTCCTTTGATTTGGAGTGGCTAGATGCTTTTTCTGAGTGTAGGTAGTGAGCTGAAGTGTTCACAGACTATTTAAATATAGCAGTTTCCCTGCCTTTTCTTCATCTCTAATTATTAATGACAGACTGTGGGCAGTATTTGTCACTTATGTAGCTGTAACAGCTAAAACATAAACCATTTATAATGCTTTATTCTCATTGTTGGCTTGAGAGCATGTTTGGGGTATAAACTGTACTATACTCAGCCCTTGGAGGTCTCCAAAAACTACAGCTGTCACTTGAGCTGGATTCTGCAGCTGCTTGCACCTAGTAATGGTTTTGTGCACCTCTAATATTTAGGCCAAATCAGTATTTTGTGGACTTGCACCATTTCTGCTCTAAATAACCTACTGCTAGGTTCTAACACAGCTCACAGAGTATAGTGTTAGAACTCACACCTCTGTGCACTCAAAGCTTGTGGGAACTGTTGTTCCTATACATTATGCCATAGTGGTCATATAGGACCAATGTCTTTATGTGCCCTTTGAGCTGCAGAAGGGAGCAGAGGGAAGCCAGTTGATTGTATACCTGGTGGCTATTGCTCCTTGACATCTGCCAAGTTATCCACTGGGCAAAAGAGTTGAATCCTATAAGCTGAGCTAATTCCTACATTGCTCTAACTCTTTTCTCATTGCTGTCTTGTCACTAATTCCTTGCCAGTGTCAGAGTTTATGATTACATGTATTACTGGTGAAACTATTTTGAATGATATGGGCATCTCGGAAAGTAAAAGGTACATTTTCCATTGGTGGAGTATTACTAATTCTGGGAGTAGCTGAGGATAAGTTTGAAACTTCATATGCTTAATGGATTGCAGGCAAGCTAGGAAATAAAGGCTAAGGGATCAGATAAAGATTTAGTAGAATTTGGGGCCATTTCCCCATGCTCTCCTGCCAATCACCCATATCTTACTTAAAAATGCCAATGTTATAGTTCGTGTCTTTTCTTTTTATGGCTAGCACAAATGATGCTATCCAATCATGCTCCATGTGGTGTTAGCTGCAAGGATGACAGATCTCTTTAGTGCTAAGCCAAGATCAGCAAGTATATTTGTTTTTTCTAATGAATTTTAAATAGAATGGCCAATGATAAAAGGCTAGCGCTCCAGCAAACAGTAAGCATCATTTTAGAACAGATATATCAATAGGCAAATTTAATATATGTTTCCTTCTCATTTAAACAACTCAGAATGAATCAAGCCCTCAGAGCAGCACATGTTCCCCAAGAGCCAGCAGCCTCTGTTCCCCATGTACATTCCTAAGTCTAAGAGCTCAATCCCATCTGCAGCTTCCTGGGGTGGCCTCATTTCTGAATGCTGGTAGCCAAGACCACTAATCACCAGCTTCCCCATCTGCCCAGTGGCAGCAGAGCCAGACACTAGGAAACTGCAGAAAGGAGGGACCTCGTGTAGTGCAAAGAATTGCTGCAGCAGATGAGGTAGACTTTAACTGTGGTCTTCTGCTCAACCACAGAGCAAGCACCGTGTCCTCTTCAAATGGGGTTCAGTGGTCCCTGCACTGAGCAAGGAGCCACATCGGGTCAGGCAGCAGCACCATGTGGCACAAGAGGAGACAGACACAGCCTGTGACCCTTTCACACCCCTTACACACGTGTGTGCATGTGCACACGTGCTGACTGTGTGGAAACCCAGCAAAGCGCCACTCCTGGTTGTTTTGGCAGTGTGTGCAGGAGAAAGTTCAAATACTTTAGTCCAAGGAAGCTATTGTGTTACTATATATATTGTGCATTAATGAGAAAAAATATTGTTCTTTCGGTCTCTGCTGAGTTAAGGTATGGGAATGACTGCAGGGAAATCACTCATTAATCTAGTGGCTGTGAATATGGAATAATGGCTTTTCTCTCTCCATGTAACTTGTACTCCAGTGGGAAATGTATAGGGAGAATACACCACTAGGCTTCCTGGTATTTCCAGCTAGCCATGTCCTGTAAATACCTCAGTAAAAACCCTGGCACATCCTGTCTGCATCATCACCTGTCCTTTCTGCAGCTCTGGTTTCCCTATCCCTTGCCACTTTCCAGCAACAAATCAATGCCATAAAGGCCTAATTCCAGTCCGATTGCTCCCCTCCTGCCTCGATGCAGCCACAGCAGGTTTTGCCGATCCCCTTCCTCCCCCTTCTCGCCCAGACGTGCTGTGTGCACTGTTTCTGCTCACCATTAGGTGCTTCCAACACCTCCCGGTCCCTGCTTTGGGTTGGCCGGCTCGCACAGTGCTCGCTGCTGGGGTTCTTCAGAAGCTCAGTGCAGAAACTCATTTCAAAGCACAGGGAAAGTCCAAGTTCTTGCACTCTGGACTGGTAAAGGATGGAGTAAAACGATGTGATGAGAAGGTGATTTGTCATTACTTGGCTGGCCATATTAATTATAAAGGTGACAGGGTATAAGTAGATATTCTGGTTCATGTGTGCTATGAAACAGACTTTCTGTGACCATAGAAAAGTAACTCAAGGTCAGATCTGTAATGTAGTTAATGCTGTCATGCAAACAGGCTTAACAAAACTGAATTGAAGTAAATACCAAAAAACTTTTTTAATGATCTTGGTCTCTCTGCCTTTGCCTCCCCTATCTACAGACTGAGCATTTTTCAAACTCAGAGACCTGGTGATAGCCACCCGTACACTAATAAAGGGGACCATACAAACAGGTAAGCGAGGGAACAGAGTCTTCTGACCACAGATGTTCTAAATACACAAAATTAGGATCTCCAGTTACCCACGAGTGAAGTCATTGCTGGTTGTAGCAGTAATTGGAGGGGTAGAAGGTTGTTGAGTGGCAGTGACCAGCACCCTATGAAGTACCTGGGGAAGATGCTGATGAAGAGACTCAGTGTGGTGAAGGTGGCTGAGGGTACCTGGGGAAGCTGGCAGCCCTGGCAGTGCAGGCAGCAGGGAAGGTGGCAAGAGCCCCCATCCTATGAAACACCCTTCATGAGTGGGGGCAGAGGAGAACAGAGGTCTTGTGTGTGGTGGACTTGACGTTTCTAGAGGTGTGCCAGTTAAGAGAGGCTGGCCCATGATTGTAGGAGACTCACCCAGAAATCTGACTGCTGCTGTGTTAGCAGCAGTCTGTGATGGGAGGCAGGAAGACATGGCAGGGGACACATGAAGCCTGGAGAAGGCAAAGGCAGCTCCTGGGCTGCCTGGCGCTGCTGGAGACCCTGGAAACCTCAACAGAAAGGGGCCCAACTACTGCAGAGGAGGCGGCTGCGTGCAAGACACGCTCAACCGAGGGTAACAGGTCAAGGACAGCTCACCGAATGGAGGCTGAATGAGGTTTCTGGAGGCTCCCATTCCTGTGCAAGTCCATTGCTTCACTCGCGACCCTCCTTTTCCCTTCTCCGTTCCACCTCTCCTTCTCTCAGGGCCTCGCTCCTCCGCGCCCCCACCCCGACCCCTGCAGGCATCCCCCTCCACCTCCCCCGGGGATTGCGGGACAGGGGCCGGTGCGGTGCGGCCCGGGCTCCTCCTCCCCGGGGGCGGCCCCGGCGGCAGGTGACAGTGGCTGCTCGGGAGCAGGAAGCTGCCACCGCTCGTCGCGCCTGTCCCCCTCGTGTGCTGCCGCCGCGGCTCCCCGCCCGCGCCCCCACGCCGTCGGGACAGCCGCTCCCACCTCAGCGACCCCCGGGAGATATTTTTGCTTGTTTTCCCCTTTCCCCCCCCTCTTTTTTCTCCCCTCTAATTCCTGTCCATTTGCACTTTGGAAGGATACCGACGAGTTCAGCGGCGGTTCTCGCACTTCGGGCTCCTCTCGGCAGCCGGCCGGCTCCGGGCGAGCCTCCTGCCCCGCCGCTGCCGCCCGGGCTCTGGCCGCGATGGACGCCGCCGCCCAAGCTCCGGAGCCCGACCCGCAGGAGGGGGGGCCCGGGCATGGCCCCGGCCCGGCCCAGGAGGGCAGCCCGCAGGAGGAGTTTGACTTCTCCATTCTCTTCGACTACGACTACCTGAAGCCGATCGAAGGTTGGTGAGGAGCCGCCTCAGGAGCAGCCGCTGCCGCGCCCCGACGGGGCGGTGGAGCCGCCTGTGCCCGACCGAGCGGCTCCGGGGGCTGGGCCGGGCGCTGGGTGCGCCCTCGGCAGCCCCTCGGAGGGCGGTGGAGCCCCGGGGTGCCGCCAGGCCCTTGCCCTGCCCCGGGCCCGCCTTGCCGGGGCTTGTGGCTGGGTCTGTGTGCCCGGTGGGCCTGCCCGAGACCGGCGGGGTGATGAATGTCGAGCCGTACGCTGCTTGGCGAGCTGTGCCCAGCGCTGGGCTTTCGGCTTTTGCGGTGCTGCTTTAGCCAGCGGGCGCTTGCGAACCGTCACTATCACTGGCAGAAAGTGGCTCGGTCCCCATCTGGTGATGGATCTGAAAGCGGCCATGGGACCTTCCTGTTATTTCCAAAGTTGTGCACCCGGGTGTCAGGGCATAGCTGTGAGAGACAAAGCAGAGCTTAGTTCGGTTGGGCTACTTGTGACCATCATCGTTGTGATGGTAGAGGGTGTTCTGGAACCCAAAAAGCCAGTTTGAGCACTGGGACTAGGAGCCCCAAGGAGTTAGTTACCTGAGAAGATTCTGACCATCCTGCTTGGATGGCAGGAGCTGGGGAGATCCACTTGCCAGTTTGGGTCGAAACATCCTGAGCTTAATTTAAATTAAGTAAAAAAAAACCACAAAAACGTTCCCTGACTTTTTCAATCAGTTGATTATTCTAAAAATCTATACTTCCTGTCACATAAAATACAGATTTGTGCAAACTAGACAAAGCCAAAAGAGACAGGACCCAGAGGAAAGAATTGCTGGGATATTGTTTCTAAGACACATTTGTTATGATTCTGCACAGTTGAGAGGTGGCATTTCTCTAGGGCATTTGAAGAAAGAGATGTTGTATTCCTAGAGGACAGTGCAGGAGGAGACCTATTAGGCCTGAATAGTGGTATCATAAGCAAAAGGGACAGTTGTTGCTGAGTTTTAGTCCTTGTATACTTGTTTAAATATACAGATGTGCACCAGCATCAAAGCTGAGTGTGCATGGTTAATGTAATAAAATGTACAAAGCTGAATTTTCTTTCAAGGTTTAATGTAGATCAAACCATGCTAAAATAAATCCACAATAGGGAGAGGTCAGTGATTTTTATGAAAATACATGAAATCTCAGTGAAGGCTTCAGATGCTTTTTTTTCCACATCTATACAGGAAAGAGTGCTGCTGTGAAGACTTAAGTGGGAAGTTCCACAGAATAGTACGTAGGTGGGGGGTAGAAAATTTAATCTTCTAACCACATAAATGCAGAGCAGTGTATGCTTGTAGTAGAAGTGACTTCCTTCTCGAGCCTGCTTTCTCCACATTTGGATGACTGGAAAACATAATTAGTAGTAATTTTGTTTGTTCCAAAGATGGAAATCATTAGCATAAAAAAAGAGATCATAACCCTATATACTAGCATTGTAATCTGGAGAACATTCTCCCTTTCTTTGAAAAGGCACCAGCTCGAGTCTGTAAGCAATCCAGTATACATCTGTGACATTTAATGTACTAAAGATTAAAGCATGTTTACAGGAGAACAGAAAATGCTCAAATTTTGGGAAAAAGCTTTATCCATATGCCGGTAGTTAAAGATTCTCGTTGTTCATGTGCAATTCTGGCCTCATCTGAACTGCAGTTGGGAAAGCAAGTCCTTTTCAGTGGAGGATTCAAAATGGAACTAAAACCATAGGAGCATCTGTGGATCCCAGCACTTCAGTCTGGTTCCTACATTCAAAGTCCATTTGAAAGAGGCTCTGGTTTCCTCAGAGTCTGGCCTGCTCCACCCACCACTCAGAAGTCCTCTAATAACAAATCTCTGTAAACATGCTAAAGTGATTTGGAAAAAAAAAGGGGGGGGGGAAGTAAATTTGGGGTCCTAGGAATGGATTGGGATGAAAAGTTTATTTCTGATAAACAATTTTTTAAGAGGTTGGAAGTTGACAGTATCCACCTAAGCTTGCATTTCAAAAGTAGGATCTATATCACAACTTGTTGCCATGGAAATGCCAGAAATATCCTTACTGAAAACAGCTGGCATCCAGTAGTGCTTCTGTGTGCCTGAGACAACAGGAACATGGGCTGTTGGAAAAGCAACAGGGGAAAAGGGTAAATAAAAATCCTACAGTCAGTATTATTAATATTAGATATTCCTCTCTAAACCAACCATTTCCATAAGCAGGAGTGCTTTACAAAGTGCCATTTTCCATGTGCCTTTTACTTTTACCCTTACTTGCCAGACTTTGTTTAGCTATCTTCTCAGGATTTGCTAACCAGAAACATCTGTGTTCAGCAGGCTGAAGGCAGAGATGTGCCCAGGTGAACAGGCTTTGGGAGGTTTGCATAAATTTAGTGTCCTGGGCTTTTAGGTTGAAATTGTGATTTCATTTGGGCACAGGGGATGTTTGTTTTTTTTCCTTTTAAAGAAATACATTAGGTGCATTCCCTTGAGAGATACATGTGGAGGTCTTGTAAGTGGTATTCCAAGTTTTAGTTTATTTCTAATTTGAATGGTGCATATCCTTGTTACCCAGTGGAGAAAATCAATGAGCATTTGAACTAACTTCTACAAACAGGACTCCCAGATGAGTAAGTTCTGATAACTGCTCTGTGTATTATTCCATAATTCCTGTTGTTTGCCACTAAGAGAGACAAAATACTGAAAAGTGAGACCACTGTTCTGCTTCAGCAGCTCACTTCGTGTATTTTTCTTCTGTGTTCACTGTGTGATGATGCACTGATAGGTAAAGCTGCCACAGTTTTTAATATTTGAGGTTAACCCTTCTGAGGGCTGATCCTCTGGGTGGTGTTTTGAAATTTAAAATCCGAACAAACCCCATCTTTAAATAGGATTCCAGACAAATCCCTGCCCTAAGACAACAGGTGAGAATGCAAATGGCAAAGAGTATTTTGTCATAGGCTCAAGCCTTTTCTGTAGCTTAGGAGACTCTACATTGCATATGGTGATACAAATGTACAATATCTATGTATGTATAACATAGAGAGGGGAAGCAAGGAGCATCTATAAACATGAATATTCTTCTAAATGCTTGTATGTAGGCAGGCTCCCTCCAGGGGCATTGCCACGCGTTGTAGCTGTCAAGCCCTGTATGATTTCCCTTGTTCCTTCATTTTATTCCCAATACAGAGCTATTAAAAGGAAAACAAACAAACAAAATCAAACAAAACCAGCCATGTGTGCAGCTCAGTCCTGGTGATTGGCTCAGTAACACAGGAGGCAGTGTTCAGCAGCAACCCTGCAGTGAAGAAACAAATATGCACATGTAATAGAGAATACCAGATTTCACTCAGGAAACCAACTTCCACTTTGAGCTTCCAAGCAGCGTGTGTAAATAACAGACAACTCAGCTTTTGAAAAACACAAAAAAAGCTATGGACTGGCCCCTTCAAATGACAATAAGAACATTAATTTTAAAAAATTGAATTCTTTTACTTATGCAAATAAGGAGCTCCATTGGAAGCCCAGAAGCAAGAGATAGTGAGGTCAGAACTGAACTTCTCCCCTTGCCCTGCATGCAGCTATCTGCAGCTTCGTTTAGAAGATGATTTGTATAAACCCATCATGGAATGCAGTTGCTGGGGTGATCTGTTATTCCCTAATTTCATGCTAATTGGCAAGGTCACATTTGGCTGATTGAATGGCTTTGAAGTTACTGCCTTGTTTAAAAAACAGCAGAGGGTGGGCCCTTGCAAAGCCATGTGTGCACACACTGCTGTGTCCAGTCCAGCTTGTCAACTCTGTGAACCCCAGCAGGACCCTCGGTGGATTTTCCTTTCTGCCTTTCAGAGGTGTGTGAAAAGGAGTTGTTTAAATCAAGGGTTAAATCTTTAGAAACTTAAATCCCATTATCTTTTTCACCTGTGTGTTAGCTCTTCCAGCTGATGAGTACCAGGGGCAGGCCTGAAGGTCCCCTCACCTGGGAAGGCTGCCCAGCTGCCAGTAGGTCTGGGTCGGTGGAGCTGCCTGCAGGGTTTGGGGGTCTGTCCATAGGAACTGCTTTGCTGTTTGTTTACAATAAGGTAGGATGCAGAGCTGTGCTTACCTTTTGTGGGAGTAGGAGAGATGCTGTTGTGAACTAGTAACTGGGTGAAGGCTATGGAAAAGAGGGGGGTGCAATAAGAGCTGGCAGCTTGGAGGCAGTTTGGGTGGGAGGCAGTTTGGGTGGGATCCAAGGGGGCTTTCAAGTAGGATTTCCCCAGTCATGAGCCTTGGGGGGTGCAGGGGAGTGTTGTCTGGGTGTGAAGCTCACTTTCTTTTAATCCCCTTTCAAAAAAAGAAGGATCTTTTAGTACTGAATCAGAGGATGATTCAGCAGTGAAACCTTGGGCTGGGAAATGCCTGAGTGAAGGGAGGTGGGGAAGCAGCTCTGTAGCTGCACATGCCAAGGGGTGTCAGGGGAGCTGCTGTGCTGGAGCTGCTTGCCGAGATGTCCATGAGAAAAGCAGTGGAGGGGATGGTCCTTTGCAGTATTTCAGTCTGTGTTTTGGGATGCAGGGACAGATGAACCCTTGAAGGTGGCACAACCGTGGGTGCAAAGCAGTACCTTTGGGGCATCTGCACAAAGGTTTCAAAGCTGCTTCAGTTTTTGAAAAATACCTTTGCTGAGCTGATCTGTTATATAATAATTCTCGTGTAAGAGGATGCAGTGGCCTCTCATTCCCTTGGGGAGCCCGACTGGTGGGTGGCTGGGCTGCTCCCTGCCATCTCTAGTGTGGCAGAGAGCCAGCAGTGTGAGGTTTGCTGTCCTGCCAACCTAACCAAGCTCACCTTGGCAGCTCAGGTATTGCGGGGTCCACCTGCCTGGAGCCATTCCCATGCCCTGGGCTTCTCCATGTTCCCACTGGTCTGCAAATGCAGAGAGAAAGAAGCAGGGCTACTGGGGAACAATCTCGCCCCATCTCCCACTGCCCCTCTCAAAGGCAGGAGCTTGATGTTGTTTACAAAACCAGGCTCCTGTGGTGCTTGCCTGGGGAAGCTGGGATGTTGGCTTGGGTCTGCCCCTTCCTCGAGTGGATTCCAAATCCTAGCTTGCCTTAGCCAAGTTGGCCGAGAGCAGGGTAGCTAGTCCCCTCCTACTGAAGCAAAAAGCAGAATTTCTTCTGATTTAGGTGGAAAAGCCGTTTACTTCCAGAGAGCAGCACTTGCTGCTTCACCCAACCACTCCTCCCTCCCCCGGTCAGAGCCTTGCGTGGTGGCATCACCGGCATTTCCATGGCGACAGACCGTGTAGTCACATGCGTGGGCAATAGCACCAGGACAGTGATTTCATTGTAACTCTGAAGTTATGCTGGGCTGGGACTCAGTCAGGAGATCTCCCCAAAGCCCCCAAGCCCCAGGTCTTGACGCAGCCGCGCCGATGAGTCAGGGCTGGCAGCCGCTCCCCTGCCCGAGACGCAGCATCAGCCCGGCCAGGTCCCCGGCACCCTGCAGATCAGCCAAGGTTTTCCTCTCTGCAGTCTTGCCCACATTCCTGTGCCTCTGCCTGCTCTATGATAATTTGCCATATGGGGGGGTGGGGGGGTGGTGGAACTAAATATTTTCGCTCTACAGAAGGCTGTGGGTGTTGTCTGCTTGGCAAAGGGCGCTGGGTGAGCGATCCCGGCTCAGCCCCCAAAGCCCTGCAGAGGAGTGCTCTGCTCCGTGCTCTGGGAAGGGACGGGCATGCTGCAGCCTGTTGTGTGTAAATGTTGTTGTTACTATCTAGAACGTAGATGTTCTTGGAGGGTGAATGCCAAGGGTGAAAGTGCTCGTTTAAACACAGTGTTTCAGGGAAAAGCAAAGAAAATTTAGGTTATCTATAACCTAATTTTTAATAGGCAGGAAGTGTGGGTGGTGGTGGCTGTTTGTAATTCAGAAGACTTTAAAAATTAACCTGGACATACAGATATATGTGTGCATTCCCCATACCCCTCAAGGAAAATCTACACCTGCTAGCTTTGCTGCTCAACATGTGTTTTGAGGAGTTGAAATTGTTCACCTTTTGTCTGTGTATCTGGCATAGATAATGGGGTTTAATGTGTGCAGGAGGGGCAGGTCTCACTGTAGGTGTGTTGAATGGGGAAATGAAACGGTGTCTGTTCCTTGATGTGAAGGTGTCTGGCCTGGAGAGCTCTTCTGTGCTCGCTGGTCACTGTACGAATCCTGCCTCAGGTCCTGGCATCAAGCCTCGCTCTGCCTGGTGCTGAGTCTGCTGCGTGGCATCACCTTGAATCAGAGTGGTTCTTCTGAAAGTGGTGGGAGTGATGTTTTGTGTGACTGTGGAGGGTGTGTTACTCTGAGTCCAAAAGAGTGATGAGTTTTCTTCAAAGAGAATCGTAGCATCAATATCTGGGCTTGATGCGTCAGAGTTTGAGTGGTGTGAATGACACACTAATCCTGTGAGTGCCAAAGCTCTGATATTCAAGTTCAATTATACTGAAAATGTTTGGCTCAAAATTCAGTTATTCATTCCTGTTTCCCCCATCCCCAAAACAGCTGTGTGTTGGGATTAAAAGCCAAAGGGAACCTTAAGAAATCTGCAAGCTGGACTCCCCCAGTTATCTTTCACCCCGTCACAGACATTCTGTGTGTTGGTTTGTTTGGTTGGCTGTCAGTGTTCCCCACTAAACATGAAGGCTCAGCATTTGTTCTTTTCATGGAGTTTTCTCTAGGTTGTGCAAAACATTGAGCACAAAAGGTAGCAAAAAATCAGTAGAGGATTTTGCTTTCACACTAAGAAGCATTTAAAACTGAAAATGAACAGAAACCCCTTGAAATTAAATCAGTGCATGCAGAAGTTTCACAACAATCTTATGCTGCTACTTTTGCAGAAAGCACAGACAGCTCCTACCTGGCTTTATGTACGATGTTATTTGCTGATGGGAAATGCTGCCTCATGTAGTGTAGGAGTTAGAGAAAATGCTGGAACAGTTATTTAAATATTTAAATGAAGCCCTCTTTGCCTACAACACACACTGATCTGTGCCCAGGGGTGAGCAGATTGTACAAATTAATCTCAAACTGTGGAGCTGTTTGAGGTGTTTCCTGCTGGATCCATTGAAATCTTTAAAAACTTATAAAAATCCTGATAGTGTTTTGCATGCTTTTGTGTAATGACAAATACTATTCAGCTCCCAGGCTGGGGAGGCTCCAGGAGCTGATGTTCATGGAGGGGTCTGCCCTGGCGTGACTCTTCTTGCTCAGATGCCACTGGCATTAAGCACCTGATGGGGTGCAGGGATGAGATCAGACCTGGGCTCAGGGTGGGGATTCTGTGTTGCCTAGATGCATCCCTGTACTCTGCAACCTGGGCATGGTTTGCAAGACTGAGAATCTCTGAAAACTGAGGATTTTTTGCACCAGGAAAAGGGGTTGCACTGAACACTTACCTGTTATCATGTATTTTATAATCCCTCTCAGGCCAAAATGTTCCTTGAGCTGATAGCGGAAAGTGATTGCCTGTAACCATGGGGCTGGATCCTTTCTCTCTCTCTCTTTTTTCTAATTAATATTTATTAATGTGTTTTCTGATAATCTGGTGCTTTCTCATGTGAAACCTGTAATCAAAACTTGTTGACATGATATGGAGCCAAACAAATCATCACACAGAAGTTATTTTTTAATGTAAGAGTTTGAGCTCAGCCTTGGTTTCACAAAGGCTTTTCCAGCTGGACTTTGTGGAAGAAAGGTTTTTCTCCTTTCACCAAAAGCTGTTCCCCAGCCTTTTGGTTTTACGTAGACCTATTTGGAAGTGGCTTTATGATGTGATGGTCTCAGTCCAGTTTCTAGCTGACAAAAGTTGACCAAAGTCACAACAACCCGATTGGCACTAAGGGCAGAAGGAGTGGGAAGGCCAGCACTGCAATGGGCAGAGATGTGGTGCTGACCCTTCTAGGTGATCCCTCTAGCTCAGAAAGCTGGAGCCTGGCTGGGTGGTGTGGAGGTGTCTGCAGTGCTTCTGTCCATGCTGCATCTGCCCTGAGCTCTTGAGATTCCCTGACTGTTAATCCAGTACTTTTCACAAGCATCAATTGCAGTTAAAAAGAATTAAACAAATATTTACCTAACATCAGATCACAACCAGTTTATAAATATGCATAATTTTTTTAATCCATGATTGCTCAGCTTCTGTAATAGTATTTATAGTCTTAAAGAGACCCTTCTTTTTCCAGAAGAACCGACTCCACATAAAACCAACAGCCCACCCTCTGGAGTTACATACGCTCATGATGTCTTGGACTGTGGCCTCAAGCCATGCCCCCTGCCTTTTTCTAGCCTTTCTGCAGATCCCATGGGCAGATATGGACAGCCAGATAGCATAGGGACAACACCTACACACCCTGCCAACGCTGCAGGGGCCTCTGCTCCAAGCCCTAGGATTGAAATTACTCCATATCATGAACTGATTCATTCAGGGGGTCCCTTCCGCAGCAGAGACACAGATGTTCTTTCGGTAGAACATCAGTCAAACTCAGCTACCACTAGCCCAAGGGTTACCCTGCCTGTCCCTGGCTTTGAGGGCTACAGAGAACCACTGTGTTTGAGCCCAGCTAGTAGCGGCTCCTCTGCAAGTTTCATTTCAGAGACAAATGTATCTCCTTGCACATCACCATGTGTTTCACCAAATAATGGTCCTAGTGATGACCTTTGTCCACAGTTTCAAAACATCCATACTCATTATTCTCCTAGAACCTCTCCAATAATGTCACCACGAACAAGCATCACGGAGGAAACCTGCTTGGGACGACATTCACCATCACCCTGTCCCAACTCAAGGTCTTCATCGCCAGGTGCAAAACGGAGGTACTCTTGCACTGAGCTCTACAGTGCTCAGCTGCCTTCCACTTCTCCACGACAGTCAAGGACCCCCTCTCCACAATCCTCTCCCCGCATCCCCTTGAGAGAAGACAACTCTTCAGTTACTTACACGCAGTTGCCCAGTGCTACTCTTTCCATGGATGCTATGAACAGCCTTCCTACGGATCCTTCCTGTGGTGTTCCCACGAAGATTTGGAAAACCAGCCCTGATCCTTCATCAATGCCTTCCCACAAAAACAGCATTCCATGTCACGTCTTTCAGACTGTTGACTTCCATGGGCCTTGCGAGCAGGAGGACAGGAGAAACTCAGCCCCAGAATCAATTTTGTTGGTACCTCCATCCTGGACAAAGCAACTGGTGCCTGCAATACCTATCTGCAGGTATGTAATGCTGCTTGTGATTGTGTTTTCTCTCATGGTGTGATGTTCCTTCTCATGCATAGTGATCCCTAGGGAGTGTTTCCTTGGGCAGATCCTGCTCAGACCAGAGCTAAGAGCTTGAGGACAGCACTGGTTAATGGCAGCCCAATCCATTACAATTCCGAGGGATGAAAAAATTCTGGGTTTGGAAGAAACATCATCAGAGTGGTTCATTGATAGCACAGCATACGACAAATTCAAATTTTTGAAGTATTTGTCTAAAAAAGCAGATTGCAGACAGCTTTTGACAAAGGCTAAACACTCTAGTTCCATCCTGCTGCTATTAAAATTGCCTGATGGCTTTTCCAAATTCAGAGAATGTCTCGCATAGAAATTTCCATCAAGGATGAAAATACTTTAAATATTTCCTGATGCAAAATAAAGCACGCTGCTCCAAGTCAGACTGAGCATTCGGTCAACCCCAAGTGACTTATTGTTAGTTGTTAATTTGTGAATTGTCATTTAACCCAAATCTCAGTTGTTGGCATTACCCTCCTCAGCCCCCTCCATTGTCTGGCACTGGCGTGTGGCAGGTCTGGACCCTGAGCCCTGCTCGCCTGCCAGGACGGAGGTTGCCAAATGTGTCACTCCACTTGCAGTCACCACTGGCACCCTGTCAGCCCTGCCAACCCACTCAGCAGAAAGGTTGTCCCCATGCTGACATTATCCCGTGCTGCTCCCGGCCTGCTGAACACAAATTGCAAGGCAAAAAATACAGGCTCTGACTTTCTTTGGCTTGTTGGATCAGTCCTAGCAGCAGTTCATACTAACAAAATTGGAGCTGCTTAAAATCCAGTGCAAATCTAGTTGTACATTTCAACGTATTCATTTCATATTAGAAACCTTTGTGTATTTTGATAACAGGAAAACTAGCATCAGGTAAGAATATTTAGGATTTATTAATGAGCATTTTTACAATTTCTGTAAATATTAATATTAATATTGTACACAAATGGTAAGTAATGGCAAAAGGAATTAATATTTCTGTGATTAATAGTTCTGTGATCAAAGTTTAAGGTGTAGAGCAAAAGCCTGATAAAAGGGGGGGGATCTCTGATAAAATATAACTTCTATTTCTTAAATAGGAGTATCTGTAGCAATATTCTAATCTCTTCTGCAAGGAGATGGGCCTGCAGAAATTATGATGTTAATCCTGAAGTTCAGCAGAGTTTAGAATCAAATATCAGCAGGGTGGCATGTTCTCATTGGAATTGATAGCAGACTCCTAGACATTTCAGAGAGAGCAGCCCCAGTGGGGCACCTGGAGAAAGGACGGATCAGGGCTTTGAGAAATAAAGTGCTAAAGAGTTTCAGCTGGTGTGGTCTCTCTCTGCCCAGTTTGCCTGTCCAGTCGCTCCCACCCCTTGAGTGGCCTCTCTCCAGCCAGTCGGGCTCCTACGAGCTGCGGATCGAGGTCCAGCCGAAGCCCCACCACCGGGCACACTACGAGACCGAGGGAAGCCGAGGGGCCGTCAAGGCGCCGACTGGAGGCCACCCTGTTGTGCAGGTAGGGGACTGGAGGGCACCTCCATAGGGGAAAAGTGGGGGGTGAGTGCAGGATGATTGGGGGGTGAAAGTCTTGCTGGGGGCTGACCCTGAAAGAGGGGGAGCGTGCGAACGTGGGTGTCCTTGTAGATGCGCATAAAGCGTCTGAAGTTTAACTGTGATGAAGTCCTGGATGTTTGGAAAGTTGGTTTGGACTAGGTTGTGAAAACTCGGAAACTTGGGTGAAATATTTGCCACCTTTTCTGTGCTACGTGTCCAACCTCCCATGATCCAACTCTGTCATAACATGTCCAGCTGCCCTGAATTCCAGCTGAGCCAGTTTTATCTTGAGAACAGACTCTTCTGTGTAAGATGGGGCTTTTTGTGAAGTTCAAAATGTACAAACATCAAGCCTGGCTTTCAAATTCAGAGTATCTCAGTGACCTACCAAACAGATTTAAAGTAACGAGTAGATCATGTTAGAACTGCAGTCCCAGGTCCTCCTGCCAGCAATGAGGGAGGGTTTTGAAGCTTAGCTCCCCCAGGTTCCTGCAGAGCAAGTCCACGCAGCAGAGAGGTGCTGCCCATGTTTCTGGCTGTGTCTAACCTCAGCCCCTCTCAGTTCATACGGCCAGACTATGAGACTCACATACATTCTCTTGAGACTTAAAGAAAAGCAAAGCAGCCTTCATTAACCTTGATGGGGCTGGATTAGGAAGGTATGGATGTTACACTGGGGTTTCCCCAGAGTTAATAGCTGCCTTTTGCTAGAAATGTCTTTCATGCATTTGCTTATTCCTTAGCAATTTTACACTTCCACCACCCCTCCCCTCTTCTCCCCTCCCCTCTGGTTACTTGGTAGAACTACTAATGTTAAGCTCATTTAAATTTAGGTCAGAATTTCACCTGTGTGTAATTCAAGCACTCAGTACATCCATTTCAATCTGGTGCCTGGTTGATATGTAACTTGCTGATGCTGTGTCCCACCTTGCACGCAGTCCTGCTTGCCATCTGTGGCAGTGCTGCCTTCTTTTTGTCCTGGATGTGCACCACCATGGGGAAACCTGTATTAGCTGTGTTAGCCATGTGGTAAGGAGGCAACAGAGCAAGGTAATTACATAGCAGTGGGGATGATTTTAATAAAAACTTGACCTTTATATAGCTGTAAATATAGAGAGGACTTGTTTATTAGCTTTACAATTTTATTGAGTAAAGGTGAATGAGTTTAGGCAGGAGCTCCCTCATGATTTGGGCTGATATCATTACAGAAACAAAATTTTGTATCTCTTTTGAGGTGTAATTTATATTGCCATAAAGAGTGCAGTTCTGGTCCTAGCTATGCTTGTGAGAAGGGAAGTCACCATGCTGAAACCAGTGAACAAAATCCAAGCTGATGGTGATGGAGGTAACAAATTTAGCCCCTTGCTGACCTGAGAGGTGGATAAGCTGAACCATGATTCTGTGGTGGAGGGTGAAGGGCTCTTCCTTCAACTTTCAAAGTCTAATGTAAAATAATGGCTGAGTAGCTGCACTGTAGCCATCTGGGCCCACAACAGCCTGTTTACTCATTTCCTCCTCATTTCAGGCAGTGCCATTCAGGAAGGAAAGCCAGATTTCTGGTCAGGGTTGTGAGGTGTCAGGGTGATACTCCTGATAACGATGGATGTGAACTGCACAAATCCTGCACAGCTACAACTTCCACTAGGAAAAGTTGGAGTGCATCCTACAGATTCTTTTGTCATCTTCAGGAATGGCTCTGGCAAGCGCAAACCAGGAAAATGTTGAAGTTTATGCTTAATTTTAAGCATGTGATCAATATCACTAATTTCACTGAGTTGATTGGTGCTTAACTTCAAACATATGTTAGATACTTCTATGTAGGCTCAGCCCCTTTTAAAAACCAAGCCATAAATTGTTAAATCAATGAATTTGTTTACTTCAGTTGAGCTGGACTTACATGTATGGACTGGATATCTGAGTAAAGGGTGCAGGGTAATAATAAATAGCAATCACATTTGACGTCCTTCAATATATGCAATCATTTTAGTTTATGAATCTGACAAACTGATAGCCCACTGTGGTGTGTTAGGGATGCACGAACTATATGGTCAATCAGCACTTGCTCTTTTCTGAGTTTGCTTACAAATGTAGTATCATTTACCTTCCCAAGATATTCCTATCAACCGGATGTTTATTGCAATGAAGGAGTTTCTCGTGACCTGGGGAAATATAAGCTCGTTGTTTCTTTCCTGTAATCAATATCAATCAAAGAGGGGTTTGTATTTTCTGTTGGAGACAGGAACTGATATTACTAGTTTTATTGTAATTTGCCATCAAGCTTAAGGATCTTAAACTATAAATTCAGAGATCCGCATTAGTTTTCCAAGCAGATGTGCTTCTGCACAGCTGTGCCTGCATATGGGGAAAATATGGACAGTTTCTTTATGAAGGTTTATTATAAACCTGGAAGTATTCATTGGATTTGTGTTGACTTTAATATAACAAGGTTCATCTGGGTGCAGAGCAATGAGATAGTTGCACCTGTATGGTTTATGACATCTGAAACTTGGGAAGGCTAGTAAAATCCAAAGCTTTCATCTCCTAAGTTATTTGGCTTCAAGGTTTTTGGGTTTGTTTTTTTTCCTCCTTTCCCCTCAGTGAATTTTAACTTTTGTGTTCTTGTCAAATGCAAACAGTACACAAACAGAGAAAATTAAACAGGAGGGGTTTTTAAAAGGTAGATGCTGCGTTGAGACAAGTTTGCATGAATTACAGGCAACTGGTTGCAAGGAAATGAAGTTGTTTCCAACAGGTTCTCCCTGTGTTTGGCCCCAGAGCAGGAAAGGCAGTGGTGACCAAGGGCTGACAGGGCTGGGGTTCTCCTGCAGGCCTGGCACTGGGGACCCACAGCACTTCTGAAATGACGGATGTGAACACGCTACCCTTGGGTTTTTTCGGGGGAACTAGCACCTCTCCATGGCAACTTTCTTGAATCCAGTGCTGTCTCTTGGACATTTGGACTTGAGTATTGAGAAGCCAAACTCACCCTGAGTGGGAGAAGCCCACCAAAGTGGTGGAATTTATACTAAGGCTGAATATCGCATTCATGTCCCAAACATTTTAAACCCCTTTTGATATACTGCTTTTCCACTATTTCAATTATCTTTTCTAAAATACAGTCTCTTTGAAAAAAATCTGATTAAACAAAAAAATTTGCATTAAATTAACCCTCCATGTGACTAATTATCCAGCTGAACCTTCTGGAGGAAGAGATGTAGTTTTTGCAGCATGGTGTTGGCCTGCAATATTTATTTTCTGAAAACTGCATTTTGCATGCAAGTTTCTTCTTTTGGGTGCTCTGAAACTATAGACCAGCAGACCTCACATCCTCCAGGCTGTATCTTGTGGTTTATCTTTCTGATGCTGCTTCCCCTTCTTCACGTGTCTAGCCCCGAGAGTTTGTGCACAAGGCTCTGCACCAGTTGTGCACTCCAAGTATGGCAGGAGAAGAGTCTGGTTAATGAAAACTTCTGGCTAGATGGGCCACACAGACGAGGGCATTCAATTTCAATTTCAGATGTGCATCTGCCATGGATAGTTGTGAGGCTAATGTTCACTATTTTGTTAAAAATCTGTTTATGAGAACTCAGCTAAGTCTTGGGCTCAAAGAGTAAATATACATTTTTGTTTTTCTTACTGTTTCTAATTTTTTCTCCAAGCACCTCTGTGTGTTTTGGGCTTACCTTTTTGTAAATAATCCTTGAAGAAGCTGGTGTTTTACATAGGTCTTCAGCAAAGTAATTTGTAGTCATATTCTCAAGGGAGTGTGCCTAACTGGCCTTTTTGTTTGGGTTTTTTTATTGCCATCTTAGCAAATCCTTCCCCTGATGTATTGCTTCTCTAATTTATCTTACAAAAGGCTCGAATATTTCTGAATGAAAACCAGCACATAAGTAATGAGTGACTCATTTTCATCTCACACTTTGTTTCTCCCACTTCCACCACATTATGAACTTAGTTCTTCACTGACAAACCTGCTGTTTTCCATTGCTTGTGTCAGGTAACTGAATCTGCTCAGCACAGCCCGAGGCTGCTGTGTTTGGAAAGCAGCTGAGGACGCTAGTCACTTGGGCTCCGGTTTCCCAAGGCAGCACCTTGCCCAGAGCACAACCTGCCATCGGTGGTCCCTGACTCCGGGTGGAGAAAAACTCATTCCTCAGCTAGCAAGTTTGCACCTCCCTGCAGCCGTAGGTTTCAGATGCTCGGGCAGCCCGGCACTGAGCCAGCTGAGCCTGTGTGTGGGGCGAGCCCTGCTCGGGACCTTTGCACGGAGCCGGCTGGCTGGTGGAGTCGCTGCCTCCCGCCTCAGGTCACAGCTCGGGGGTTTGGGCGCTTCCCCAGGAAGCGGGAGCCCCGTTCTCGGGCCCTCTGCTGCCGGCGGGGCTCAGCCCCAGCCACCCTGCACCCACGGGCAGCTTCTGCCCCCAGGACCCTGCTTCCCTGCAGACAGGGAGGAAGCAGCCCTGCGACCTGCCTCGGCTGCTGCTGGGTTCTGAGGTGTCTGTTTCGTTAACGCGGTGGGTTCAACTGGGTTACAGGGCTGGGAAAGAGGAGGGAATATTTCTTTCAAGTCAGAGCACCAGGGATTCCTCCTTTCACATCTCCTCCCCACAGCAGGAGGGGGAAACATCTCAAGACGACTGAGTCCCTGCCTGCTGCTGCTATCCTAAAATCACCTGGGACTTATATTTGATTTCTTTAACAAAAGCCCGGACAATGCAGATGTCTTGGACATCAGTGAGGTCTTCAGTCTCTTCTGTTCTTGGCACACACGACACCAAAAGCTGTTCACAGTTCCTCTGACAGAGGTTTGGGAGCAGTATCCTCCAGCATGGCAGCAACGGGCAAACCAGGCCCAAGTCCGCCTTCAGCTGGCAGCAGTGAACGTGCTCCCCCATGAGCTTAATTTCAAAAGGAAAGAGAAGGGGGTGATTCTGCTATGAGCTATCATCCTCCTGCCGTAATCACATCTCCTCTACTGGCTTGTTTGTAATGGTAAAACTTAAATATGTTACCCAGCTGATAGTGCCCTTCCAGTACCTGAAGGGGGCCTGCAAGAAGGCTGGGGAGGGACCTTTTACAAGAGCAGGTAGCAAGAGGACATGGGATAATGGCTTAAAACTGGAAGAGGGAAGATTTAGGTTAGACATTAGGAGAAAATTCTTCACTGTGAGGGTGGTGAGACACTGGAACAGGTTAACCAGAGAAGCTGTGGAGGCCTGACCCCTGGAAGTGTTCAAGGGCAGGTTGGATGGGGCTTGGAGCAACCTGGGCTAGTGGGAAGTGTCCCTGCCCATGCAGGGGGGTTGGATCTAGATTATCTTTAAGGTCCCTGCCAACCCGAACCATTCTATGATTCTATGAACATCCAAACATAGACCAGGTCTACAAATGGAGGGCATTGGAGGGCACAGGGTACCCCTGATCCATCACAGCCTGCATGTCCTGGTCTCCTCCTTGCTTCTCCTCTTCAATGCAGAAAAGCTATATGGAGACAGGCTCTTGTTCAGCACAGCTGACCCAAATTTCCCCAGGGATTTAGCTTTTAAAATTGTGGTGACTTTCACTGGCTTTTTTTTTTTTTATTTTATTTTGAAAAAGCTGGAATGGTAGAGTTGCTAATGGAGCTACACAGGAGCTGCTTACAATAACAAACGTATGTTCCACTTTCCTTTTATATTTGAGTTTTGCCATATGTATTTTCTTGTGGTTTCAAAGTCAAAGGAGGCATTGTTTTCTAGCCTAGGCTTCCCATGGGGCCCTGACTTCTTGTTGTATGTGACTTCCAACATTCAACCAATTCCTTTGCGTAGTAGTGAAACCAGAACCTTTGATGGAAACTCAAAACCAAATCACAGCTCATACTGTGATTCACACTCTCTCAAGTAGGGCTGGGCTGGAGATGTGCTCCTGCTGGAACCCAAACCAGCCTGATTTACTGTTGAGGGCATGTTGGAGGAGTTGTGTCCTTTTCTGCCCATATTCCCAACTCCCCATTTTTGGGGAAATCCAAGCTCCAGGCTGAAGCCCTGCATGTTTGCATTTCTGTGGGCAGGCTGTGCTGGACTTGCATGGTGGAGCTGATTTGTCCTGTGCAACATCTTTATACCATTCTCATGGCCTTTGCTTCCCTTTTCTAGTGAGCAGGAGCCTCACACAGGCTCTTGGCAGCTTTTGCCACTTCCAGGGATTTCTGTCCCCAACTCAAGAACAGCATATGACAGATTGACTGCACGGTTTACACCTGATTTACCTGCAGGACTACCAGGCTTGTTTGCACAACTGTGATGATCCCAGGTGCCTCTTGAGCTTTGAGCTTTTTGGTTGTGGATATATTCATTCTTGCTACATGTGCTAATGCAGGGATAGATGTGCAATGCCAGAAATGCAAATTTTAGGTACATCTGGGAAATTCTCTTTAAAACTAATATCCCATCAAATGTAAGGGTAGGTCAGTACCCCTCCCTCACACTATACTGCTAGAGTACTGATAGCATGGCTGTACCTTCAGATCTGTCTGAAAACTCAGTGAAGCCACTGAGGAAATGAAACAGTTTGATAAATCACAAGTAGTGTAGGCAAACAGATCTGCCTGAAATTTGCTTTGGTTTACATGTGAGACTGGACTGACAAACAGGGAACATAACATATATCTAATAAACTAAAATAAACTTCCTCTAAAATTAGAGGAAGAGCTGACCTGTACGCTTTCTCTAACTAATGCAAGAAGAGAACTGCTGGATAACAGTGAGGGTAACTAGCTTCTCCCTGTTTGAAAGGGTCACTGCCACCCAGATGTCCTGGCTGAGTGAGTGCAGCTTGCCCCTGAGAGAAGGACAGGCAGGGTCGCTCCATGGTGTAGCTGGGGTGCAGAGATGCAGGGCAGGTGATCAGTGAACCATGTACCTCGAGGGCCCAGTGGGATTTTCCCATGTGCCAACCTGCTTTGAGTTAGAGGTGGATGAAGAGCTCTCACTGAACTCTTGAGCCCAATTCGGAATAGATTGCTTTTGATGGAAAGTAATTTCGGCTGAGGTGAGGGGAAGGGGAGTACACCCGCTGGTTTGAGGGTGATTCCTGTGCTACGTAGAAGGCTTGGGTAATTCCTTGGATTCGAAACATGCTTGGATTAGACAGATGCAAGGTTTAGGCTACTCTTTCATGCATGTTCTCACTGCAGGACTGTACAAGGGGGAGGCAGTGTGCAGTAAACCAGAGTTTGAATTTCTGGCTGTTTGCCGCGAATGTCGGACGCTGGCAGTGCAGCAGTAATGCCGAGATAACTCATTCTGTTCAGGGCATGCTTGACTGTCCACAGGAGAAGTTCATGTGGGGTGGATAGTGTCCTGTTCACAGACAGTGAAGTCCAGCTAAGTCTCCACTTCCTTCCTTGCTCTTTCAAGACCAATGTATATGCAATTGGAAGAGCCTCATGCCAAGCGAGGACTCGCACCTGAGTCTCCCATGTCTGGGGGAGCATCATGCTCACCAGGCTAATGACTGCTCAGGGGGAAAGGGACTGGGTTCCTCTTGCCTGATGTTGCTTGGTGAAAATTTTTTAGGGTCCCTATTTAATTTTGAAACAACTGTTGAAACCCTGATGCTTCTAGCAGACCTGAGTTATTTTCTCTCTGAGCATGCCTCGTGTTGTGGGTTTCAGTATGAGAAAGAAGTTGGGGAGAAGGGAGGTTCATGGGGCTTGCTTTTTTTTCCTTTTCTCAAAAATGCTTTTTGGTCAAGATCCTTTAAAAAATCTGGGTAATGTTCAGTCAAACAGCTAGTGCCTAGCGAAGGTCCTGGTTGCTGGACCCCAAACCCACCTCACAGGAGGCCTGGCACTAAGCCCTGGCAGAGGGCCCAGCTCTGGGGATTTGGTTCTGTGCAGTCAGATCAATCATCTTGGGTTGAACCGAGTAACTTCAAGATGCTTTTGCTGCTACCACTGTCCCATCATGTCCCTTGTCAGCATGGTTGCTCTCAAGCTTTGTCCCACATCTTGGTTGCACAGTGTGATGCTTCTGAGGCTGCATCTGAAACATCGTTGCCTTGCCTGTCTGCTGGGAAGGACGAGCTGACTGTGGCAGAGGAAGCTGCAAGGTTAGGTGATAAGAAAGCATCTCCCCTTGCTACCCTCCATTCTGCTCCAGCAGGGCTGAGGTTGGTTTCCTCAGGGCCTCTGACAGCTGCCAAGGAAATTACTTCCCTTGCTGGTGGCAGAGCCCCGTGCTGAGGCACGCTCCTGTCAAAATTAGCAGATTTGCACCCTCTGATTTACTTATGGCAGAGAGAGTTTTGTCATGCTGGGAAAGTTTAAATCTTTTGTCATGAATGTGCATGGAAGCTCTTTAAGTACACAGCTGGTTTTCTCAGTAGGAAAAAAAATTCATATTTTCACCCAGCCATGAAAATCTGATCTCCAAATCCCCGAATCTGTACATGTGCAGAAGTTGGATGAATTGTGCCTCTTCTTATAAACTTTCAGCTCAGATAGTCAAAGCATCTTGAAAACAGGATCAGCTCTTCATAGAAGTAGGGAAACTGAGGCACAGAGAGGAAACAACTTGCTTACATTGCAGTGTAAGGTCAGTGTAAGGACAGTCAGGAACAAAAACCCCCAACTGCTTTCTCCTGCCATCTCTTTTCCAGACCTGTATTTTAACCCTGTGTGGAAGCAGAAATCCCAGTTAGACACTGGGAGTCTGGTTGTCATTTACTTTAAGGAGCAGTGTAGCAAATGAGATTCAGTCCTTGGAATTTTGACAAAATTGTCACCAAAATAAGAAACACTTAAAATTGAGTATAAGAAAAACTCATCATTTAGCAGAATCAGATGTTCAAAGGATTATCTTCGGCGGCCTTTTTAGACTGGTTTGGTAGGGACCAGAGAGAACTGAGGCAGAGATTTCCTTCTGGTTTGAGTTTTTTTGCTGTGTCCCAAGTACATTAAATTGAACAAAAACATGTGACAAGATTCAACTTTATTGCTCAATGTCAGCTCTAAGTGAAGCAGGCAGGCAAGCTGCTACATGATCCCATGTTTGGATGGGGTCTTTGTCTTAATTACTGACAGCTATTGATAAGTCACTCTCCACAAAAAAACACATTGAAATTTTCCATTTTGGTAGGAGTATTGTTGAGTAAAGACCCCTCCCCCCAAAATCATTGACATTGTTGCAGTCAAAGGGTATTAATTATGAGAATTAATGAACAAAGTTGAGTCCACCAGGAAGGGAGCTGAATGGGCGCAACAGAAGGGCAGTGCCAAGCAGGGGCTGTTCCAACAAGCACATCTTCCTCTTGTCCACTGCTGAGTGTATAAAACCACTTTCTGGCATGGGAAACAGCCTTGGCTCTGGTGAAGAGTCCGAGCAGGAAACAGTTTGTGGTGTCAGAAGGTTTGAGACACGGGTGTAACTCTGCAGCCTCTTACTGTTTCTGGAGGAAGGTGGGCATTGGGCGAGCTGGGGCTCCTTCCTAGGGCAGCCAATGCCACAACCACGTGCTGCTCCTGGCCAGCCTTTCAGGGCTTCCTTATCTTCTCGTGTACAGCAGGAAAAGGGAAGCAGTAGGAGGAAACGATTTCTCACGCAGCTTTGTATTTGCTTCTAATTAAATGTTGCCAGTCGAGCTCTGTTTTCCCACTTTTCACTACCGGTCGGGGACGGTCTATCTGAATCACCCGGGTGCTGCTCTCCAAGCTGACCACACACATGGGGGAAGCTAGAGTGACTTCCATGGGGAGATAGCAAGTGATATGCAGCAGTTAATGGACTAAGCCTCATGTTACTGTGAGCTGAAACAGGCAAGAAAGCTGATTGCTTTCAAGCAAATAAAATCACCAAGACTAGTGAATTTATTCTCCAATTTTATACTTTCCTTCTGGCAGTAGCTTATGTTGTCTAGACAGGAAGATGTGTGCAATCAGCTTTAAAGATGCAGCTTTAAACCTCCCAGGAGAGAAAGACCTGAAGTCCTGACAAGCAAAGCTCTGTTGGGATGAATGGGAAATGAATTATTCCCTTCTACTCTCTAAGGCAATCGGCATCTGTATCGCACAGGGCAACATTCTCACTGGGGCTCTTCAAAAAGTGCCCATAAGATTTGCAGATGCTCCTGTTTTGTCTCACAAAGCCCATCACAGTTTGCATGCAGACTTGCAGATGTGCACCATCCAAACTAGAAATCTCAGAAAATTTGGCTCTGAAATCCAGCAATTAAAAAGGCAAAGGCAGGAACATGCAATACTAGTGGAAATGGACGTGCTGCGGCTGGTGAGCTGTGTTAGCACACGTGCCATTTGTAGAACTAGGTTGGTCACCCCTGCAGCAAGGCAGGGTGCAGGGGGAGGGGGACCCTTGGGTTTCTCACTGTGCTTTGGCTGTTCATGCCCTGCAGGACCCAGCAAATCTCTGCACCTCTGTGCCCCAGCTTCCTCGTTTAAGAGTAAAGAAGTTATCTTACCTGTCTCCTGGGAATCCTCCATCCTTTTGCTAGCAATGTAATTCTATACAAAATATAATAATACTTAAACTCAAGCATGTCCAAGATTCAAAGATCTAAATCTTGAATCTCTCACTAAATTCCATCTGTATATGCATATATTTTATCTATAGGTGACCACCTACAGAATCTTTAAGGAATTTGCCTTTCTTTCTGACTCCACTGGCAATTTATCACTTGGTTACCAGACAGCATAACTAAGAGGTGTTGCAGGCATCACTTGTGCCAAGAGATCTACTCATGCAACACAGCAAAGCAGCTGTCTCTTTAAATCCCCACGGCCAGAGGCAATGCCAACTGCTTGGATGCAGGGTTTGGTTCATCTCAGTGCTGGGGTAGGGACTGATTTAGATGTGAATTTTAAACTCTGGGCTTAAGTGCCTTTATATTTGGAGCTGGTGTCTCGGTTTGTATGAAGACCTGAGTTTTTAAATAGTGCAGGAAGAAAACTGTGTTGTTCCATATGCCTAACGTGTGGTCTTGCTGGCTGCGGTTGCTGGTACCATCACAGGAATTGTGTTCAGGTGGGTGACTGCGCTGGTGATACACAGCAGCTAAAGGCACATCTGCTCATTTTTTGCATGCAGAATTACACATCCTTTCCTGAAAATGACACTTAAATACCCTCTTCTGCCAAATTTCACTGGTATTGATCCACAGATGGAGTGCAGAATGAATGAATTTTATTTATGCAAAGGTGAGACGATTATTTTAATCATGCTACATATTTCCGTTTTGTTTAGAAACCCAATCATAGCAGCAAACCAAACAAGAAAAGGCTCCTTGTTTTCTGAATGATGTTATTTGTTTATCTGCCAAAGTGCTTTGCATTTCCTCAGGTCACAGACCAGCCCATGTCTGGCTATGTTAATATTATAAGAGTTATGCAAAAGCAAAGTTTAAGAAAAATCTTTCAACTGAAAGAAATAGGATCTTAAAATCCCAAAATAGAGTATGGAAAGGTACACATCATGTCTGGCTTCTCTTTTCCCTTGTGGCAAATGTGACTCAAAGGAGTTGGGTTTTTTCCAGCTCGATCTGTATACAGTTTGGGGGAGTTTTATTGTGAATAGGTCACCATATAATACACAAAATTATTTCCTCCCAGAGTTCTGTATTCATAAATCTTTCTCAGTTCTCACTCTCTTGCAACTGAAATCCAGATGATGTAGTTTTCTTCACGGAAAGAAGAGTGAACAAGAATAAAGGAACACCTTGGTGTGGGGCTGGTCCTCTGTTCTTGTTTCTCCTGGAACTCTGGTTCCAGGGCACTGTGCCCTCCCCTTGGGCAACTGCAGGTTCTTTCCCAGGAGATAAGCAGCAGAGTAGGACTGAAAAACTATGACTTTTGAGAGACTTGGTTGTTGCCAAGGGAAGAAATCATTAATTTTGAAGTTATTATTTAAAACATGTTTTAAGTCTTCACTTTTTTGTAGGGTTTTTTAAGGGTCACTTTTACTCCTTCTTTGCATTATGGTTAAATATTAAAGCAGCTGCCTAGCATAGTGGAGGTGAGTGTTTATTGAGAGTAACAGTCTCTCATAGTTCAGTTTTGAGGAGAGACATACACCTGAATTGTAGCTTTAATGTATCCTTTCATTCCAGCTCACACTGAATTTTTCTATATAAAAATGAAGCACAGAACTTTAACTCATTTCTGTCCCTGCAAAACAGGGTTAGTATAATTGTTTCCCTGATACAGATCAACAGTGAGGTTATATGACATGGCTGAAGCTATGTAGTAAATTGGTGGCAGAGCTGGATGTAAAACTCTGATTTAAAAGTTCATGGAGCATTTCTATGGGCAGTCCATCTCCATTTTTTTATTCCTTAGTCATCCTGATGTGTTCTTAGCAGGTGAAAGGTAGATAGGAATTCTTATGGTAAATGATCACCTGTCTTACCCTTTAAAACATAATCAGTTAACTCTTTTGGGGATACTTGACACTTTTACATTAATTTTTCTCTTTGTATTTGCAATTGGTAATGGTAATTTGATTCTACAGTGATGTTATCCAAAAACATTGCCAAAATGCCATAAATTACTGTGGGGAACGGACTAATTATGTTACTTTCTTTCACTGATCAAACAATTTATTTAAAAAGCTGGTCCTGTGGAGGACCAGAAGGCCTTTTACTGTGTGCTGTGTACCCCCTTGTCCAGCAGATGATACAAACATTGCCATATGAACAGGCAATCAATTCCTTTCTTCTTTAAGTATGTATACATTTATACAGACACACACCAGGAGACATACATCTTATTAGAAGACCATGAATATTTTTGCCTTGGGAATTCATTCCATACATGAGCAAACATGAGTTAAAAATTACTTTTAAAGGTGGCCAGTATTAAAAAACCGTGTACGTAGCCAGTTCTGTTCCAGCTGCTACTGACTGTGCTCACCAGGGGCAAATTTTCTTTTGTAATTTATTATCTGTTTTCCTCCATTCCAGTCTCCCACCTATAACTCTAGGATTTTGTTTTGCCAGGATAGAGGGTAGAGAGAAAGCTGCTTTGCTGTCACTGTAATAACAGTTGCAGTCCAAAGGATGCTCTCATCATCTTAGCTGGATCCACAAAGAATTACTCTGTCAGGCATGACAATAACCATGCTCAGTACTTAAAAACTACTCTTCTCCTCTCCCTCTCCTCTTGTAAAGACAAGATGGCTTTTGGTCATACAATGGCTTTTCATTGAAGGCCAGGAAATAATGGATTTTGCAAGTACCATACTTAGGATGAGTTTCAGTACAGCTCCCACAGGACCTGGGCTTAATGGCCCTCCTGGATAAACGGGATGATTCCTACATTCATGCTTGTTCCCAGTAGAGCTATCGTTTTGACCTCTGTCACCTTTAATCTTCTATACACTCAATGCATTTCTAAATCTCCCCATGGCTGCCATCGTGTTTATCACATTCTTGGCAACACTGCTTCTCCAGTACCAACCCTTGTGCTTGGAGTCCAGCTCCACTCCTCCTCCACCTCACTCCCAGAGCCAACTAGCATGTTTGTGCAAAGCCTGGTGCCCTGTTTTCCTCCCTCACCATCTCCCAAAGCGCTTGTGCGAGTGAGCGATCGTAGCTGTCTGTGCTGTGCCTGGGCTGGGCTCTGTAATTCTTTCTTGCACAGCCCCTACTTAAGGCCTGTTGACTTCAATGGAGCTATTCATGTAAGTGGAGGCTGCAAATTCGGGCCCTTGGGTTGTAAGGTCTCTGGGGCATAGACCCCAGCTTTGTATGCCTTGCAAATATGTGCTAGATGAGTAATGATAGCTCAGAAGAGTGAGTGTCGCTTTACATTTGCCATACTGGAGGAAGGTTGCCAGGATTGCATTGATGCTGCTTGTGGTCCCCTTCCAGGGGGGAATTAATCCTTCCATGCCTCCTGCTGACTGGTGAAAAGAAAAAAGAAAAAAAACCCCACGGTTTGGCCATGAATACCATTAACTTAATCTTCCTTTTCTCTGATCTTCCAGTACTATTTGCTTTGTATGGCTTCATCAAGGTTTTGTATGTGGACAGAATAATTGAAAACAAATTTAGCGTGTCTCAGACCATAAAGTTCCCTTTCAGCTAGATCACTGGCTATGCGGTAGATAAATGTCTGGTTTTCATTTTTGGTTATGTGAGAAATTTAGAATGGTTTGATTTGTAATTCTGAATGTTAATAAAGAAGGAGAAATTTCCTAGTCTCCTGGCCTGCGGAGGCATTCTGGCTTTCTTGCTTCTCTTGCAGCAAATGCTATTTATCAACTATGTTATTTAGTATAGAAGAGTCTGTTTATGTTCTTGAACCCTAGAGGCCCCAGTCTCTAAGGTCTACTAAGACCTTGTGCCAGGTACTATTCAGAGCCAAAAATGCCATCTCTACCTGTACATAGTATTTTAGTGCCATGCAAGAGGAATGGCTAAAGGTGAATCGAGAGCTGGGGGAAGGGTGAGTTTCAAAAAGCAGTGAATCAACACTGGTCCACATAAGTGGGACCAGGAACATTTCCTAAGTGGAACTAAGAACATATTTCCTTTTATGACTATTGAATAATTCTGTAGACAGGGAGATTTGTAGGGTGGAGATGTAGATTTAAAAGGGAACATCCTCCCTGGAGGAAGAGGCTAATGGGCAGAAAAGAAAATGCTGTGAGTGTTTAAGAAGCTGATGCTGGTGTTTGGGGCTGGATTTGGGAAGTTTGGGAATAGGTGTTGATAACTGGGTAGAAAATGAGAAGTGAGAGGGCAAAGAGACAAGCAGAGCTTTGAAGAGCTTGCGGTGACATGAGGAAAGCAAGAGGTTGGCAGGACAGTCCTTCCAGTTGGGTTTGAAATGGATGTGAGCTGGACAAGAACGCACATTCCAAGGCCAGAGAAAGTGATAGTGACAGAGATAATTAATTTCTGAAATGTTTGTATGTCTGAAATATTGAGAATTCCATTTCTCAAAATTGCAGACACACTCACTAGATTCTTCCTAATTAGTGGGGGAAAAAGAAACAACTTTTTTTTAACTGCAGTGGAAGTAGGAATCACAAGCTGAGCTGAGACAAAGTCATTTTACTGAACATTAGGCTGGACATAAACTTCCATTAGCTTTGATAAGGTCTGGAGAAGGTGCATACACAGGAGTACCACATATATACCAAGTATATAAATCAAGTGAGAGACTTTCTTCTCTCCTTACTGTCTTTCCTGCTGACAGGAAGTAGGAAGCACTGCCCCAGCCTGCAGGTGCAGGGAGTCAGCTCTGCTTTGCAGCTTTATCCATCCCCTCATTTAGGAATCAGTCACTGAAAATTAAACCAGTGTACTAAAAAATCATAGAATGTACATTTTGAGAGGATTTAACAACCTTCTTTTGGAGATAACCAACAAATTTCTGGTAACGGAGAGCTTGTCTGGATTTTTTTCTTGATTTTTTTTTTTTCTTGATTTTTTTTTTCTTCTTTATATGTAGTATTAAAACCATTAATTGCATGTTTTTCATTAACTCCCTCCCCAGTGTATCATGGACTCCAGCAAATACTCTTCAGAGGATGTCTATGTCTCAGAGTAGGAAAGAGTCTATACTACGCACATGTTTATATATATCTCCTATCTGTATGTATGTCTGTAGATCTATTTGGTTTCCTGACATGAAGGCATTGCAAGCCTTGTGTGTGATAATAGGTTTTGAATGTCTTGACAGCTCCACGGTTACATGGAGAACAAACCCTTGGGTCTTCAGATCTTCATTGGGACAGCAGACGAACGGATACTTAAACCTCACGCTTTCTATCAAGTCCACCGTATTACAGGGAAAACTGTTACCACTACCAGCTATGAAAAAATCATTGGCAACACCAAAGTTTTAGAGATCCCACTGGAACCCAAAAACAACATGAAAGCAACGTAAGCATATTTCTTTTTATTAGCAAAGTTGAGGAGGATTAAATTAACATGTGAAGTTCTTTCTCATGTGGAGAAGTAGTTACTTAAATCAATAATGATGTCTGCTCTGGAGGGACTCCCCTTTCCAAAGCCTTGGGATGATAGATGAGTGTAAGACTCTTTTTACAAAAGCATGAGCAGCAGTTACAAACACCTGGGTTAAAGCTGCTTAAAGAGTTACCATCCATCAGCTGACGGTGCACGCATTTTTGCTCTTTACCCCAATTGCTGCGGTGACTATATTGTAATCATCTGTCATCTTAAAATCAGAATGGTTTTGTAGGGCACTAAGGAAAACAAGACTTGAATCTCAAGTCCTTATGCTGCAGCAATACAACGAGAAGCAAGGGGCAGTAGACAGCAGAGAAAAGGTGTGCAGTTCATTTTACAACATTTAATGGAATAGAAAACATCTCTCCTGAACTCAGCCAAGTGCTCTAGCCATGAAATTGCACTCTCTTGTTGTAATAGGTTGACAGAACAGCAAGTACAGGCACATCTTTTCTGTATTACTCCTTCCAGTTTTATGGAGGCAGAGGGATGAAGTGGGCACCAGTCTGAAACTTCAGACTTGACTGTGTGCCAGGCAGCAAGAGAGTGATTGCTCTGCAGAGGGAAGAGCTGTATCTCCATGCTTCAGAGGATACTGACAAATTGGCAGAGCAGCTATGTTTTTAAGTCTCCCTGCTTCATAGCAAAATCCACATTCTTTCTTTATAGATCTTTTTTCAGAAAATATACCTCATTCCTCCATTTCCTTCAAGCCTCTCCTTCCCTCTGCACCCGGGGAAATAAATAAAAGTCTGCATCTGAAGCTTAAGTAGCCAAGTGCTGAATGGAACATGATTGTCTGTTCCTAACAAGTAACCCTGGAGTAATAAACCCCTGCACACGTGCAATGGCAAGGAACAGTGTGGGTGTAGAAAACAGCTTGGGGTTTATGCCTCCCAAAATGTGATTTTAAGTCATATCAGAAGAAAAAAAGAAGTATGTATTTAAAACTGGTATTAAAATGGGTTGGCAGTGCCCATTTAATAGCAGTGTACCCTTCAAGGCCAAAGATACCAGATTCTGTGAATATTAATCAGCACAATCTCTTAACGTAGACAGGCATGTTTGCTAGGTTGCACTGGATTCTTAAGAAGTTAGCCTGCACTTACACCAATTTTAAGTTGGAATGTCCGTTTAGGGAATCCTAACCCTTTCATTGCTGCTCAGCCCCATCCTGCTCCCCACATACTCTCCCTGTGCAGGGACATGGTGGATGGGAGCAGAGAACCGTTTTCTGCACTGCCAGGCTATTGCCTTGGCTGGGGGCAACATCCCGGGGCTTTGGAGGATGACGTGGTGACCTGGGCCAGGGCTGAAGAGACCAGTTCTAGCAGAAGCAGCTAATTTGTCCAAAAGGAGTGGAGAGCAGTTTGGTTTCTGCTTTGGAGTTGAATTTGATGCTTGCACTACAAACTGTAGGGAAAACGTGCCTGGGTGGTGCTGCAATTAGTTGGTTTGACTGCTGGGATTCCCTGTGGAGCTGAACTAATTTGCCCACGTGCAGGCAATAGCAGTCTCTGGGCAGTGAGCTCTTTGGAGGCTTTGATGCTCTCTAGCTCACAGAGGTTATTGCTTGGCCCAGTGCATGCTTCTGGCTCTGGCTCACTCTCCCTGCCCTGGGTGGGCTCTGCCATGTGCATGCTGCTTCTTAGCACAGGACAGAAGTAAGGCTTGGGGTTATAATGTCTGGAGAGTGGCTTCTGCTGTCACCAGAATAAAGGCCACTCCAAGCCCTTGCCAGGGACACACTGAGCTACCAGGCCCAAACTCTCTGGGGAGGGGTCCAGCAGCACCCCTCACTTGCTGCATGCCTGGGATTTATTCCCCTCTAACTGCTGAAATGGTAATCTAGATCCTAAGCAGAACAACTATTTGGAGCTGCTTTTAACCCTGGAGATTGAAGCAAAACAGCTTATCCTCTTGACTGTCACCTGTTCCCAAGCTGTTTAAGAGCAGAAATGTTAAGCTAAATGGTGGGTGTGTGTTTGGCAGCATTGACTGTGCAGGGATTTTGAAGCTGAGGAACGCAGACATCGAGCTGCGCAAGGGAGAGACGGACATCGGCAGGAAGAATACCCGGGTCCGGCTCGTCTTCCGCGTGCACATCCCCGAGTCCAACGGCAGGATCATTTCTCTGCAAGCAGCATCAAACCCCATCGAATGCTGTAAGTATCCCAAGATTTGCTCCTGTTCCGTCCCTTGCAACAGTGATTGCCTTGTCCCTCTGCTCCTGGCCAGCAGTGACGTGCTCAGGTAGGCAGACACAGGGTGCTCTCCTCCTCCTGCGCTGGCTGGGTCTGGGACACCATTTGAGTGACCTGTGGCTCTTACCTATATGCACTCCCCTTCCTGAAAAGAGCTTTGGTAGCACGTGGCTCTTCACCATGCTTAGAGCTTGTGAGGACAGTGAGGGACTTGGGGCTTTTGCAAAGTTTATTTATTAGTGTGTTGCTGCTGGATCCTTTTGGCCAGCAGGTCAGGGAGCCAGCATGGGTTGCCTGTAGGGGTGTATGTACTTTCTCCATGTTTGTGCATGAGCGTGCAAGCTGCTGCCTTCCTGGGAGTGGTTTTCTTTTGAGTGGAGGTACAATCAGAACTTATCTGCAAGCTGACATGTGGTTGCAGGTTTTTAATTCAAACCTGGGCTAGATCCTAGCACTGTGGCCAGTCCTGCCTGCTGAAGGAGTGACCACAGTCCTCTGATCTGAGTTGTGGTAGGAACACAACTGCAATGGAGAAACAATGCTTTTGAGGCTCAAGAGCATCCTGGTAATTTTTTTTTCTAGATGTCAGTGCTCAGGGGTGTGCAGCGCAGGAGGCTGCAGCTGAAGCAGGGAAAGCCCAGCTTGTTCTGGTATTCCCCTGAGGGACAGAAGAAAACTTGCAGTTTTTATTTCTGGTGGGCAAATCCTATAAGCGTGTAAGCTGAGAAACCTGCACCTCCCACTCATTTTAACGTACTGAATCCTGAGAAGAAGAGGCCTCCTACAGGGTGCCCCCCGAGTCACAGTCATTTCTGGAAGGGCTCCACCCACTTTGCTGGTTCATGTGCATCCTGTGATGCGTTTTGTTGGCAAATGGTGCCTTTTCAGTGGTTTGGGGATTTCACAAATACATAATGAACAGTTTTCCTCTCCCTTTGCTGAATGACTCACCCCTTTAGCAGAACCTGTCTTGCCATAATTTATGTGAAGAAAGTCATTGAAGAGGTTCTCATGTGTGAGTTTTATTTCTCAAGATGCAGGCTTTACTTAAATAACAACTGCTTGCAATAAGAGAGGAGCTGATTTTGGATGGGAAATCAAGAGAAATTGTGGCTAGTGTGTTAGTGATGGCAGGTTTCAATAAAACAATGGAAATGAATAAACAAGGCAAGTCTGAGAAGAGCATGATGGATATGTATGGTATCTTGGCAATGTTTATGAGAAGATACCAACTATCTGGTCATTTTAGCTGCTTAGAGAAGTCACCATGGCACGGTGATGGGGAAGGGAGAATAGTGGGAGTAGCCATCACCTTTCTCTATAGGAAACAGTTAGGATTCCTTATGGGACCAGATGGCTTAAACAACAGTGGCCTCCACCCCAAAAGCATCCCTGCTGAAACAAAGGCCCATTTGTTAGAAGAGACATTCAGCAAACTGCAGCTTCTGTGGATAGGAAGGCAATTGTGGCAAATAATCACCTGGCTTCAACTTCTTTTCCAAGTAGAAACAGCCCATTGCTGCCTGCATTGGGGAGCTATTTGGGTGGGGAAACTCCAGGTAACTTGTAAATCCACTGTCCAGAAAAACAGCACGAGCCCAGAGCAGAGGATGGATGGTCCCCAAGTCATGCGGGGACCCCCACTTGTTCAAATTCTCCTCCACAAAAAGCCAGGTATTTCTACGAGCCTTCCACAATTGCACGTTGTATCTATGCCCATCACAAAAGACTGTTCAAGCAGAAATCCAGTCACGGTTTACAGCCTAAGATAGCATTGTATGTGCACACCTCATTTGGCTGCTATTTGCAGTGGCTTGTTTGAGGTGGCTAGGCATTTATGCCGAGTTGTGTTTGCTTTGATGAGCCTTAGGGGCATAAAAAAAGCCAAGAGTGGAGATACCAGTGCTTATTTTTATGTTTTTTTATACTTAAAATATGAAAATGTTGGCTGCATAGCAGACAGCAAGGTTCCTACAAGAAAAAATTTGTTCCCATTTTATTTTTGGAATACTGGATATACTGGCAATTTGGAGAGGTATGTTCAGGACTGTGCTTTTCTGAACTCCTGGAAACAGAGTATAAAGTGATCTGCAGTAATAAGCTTCTTCCATTTAGAATGTATACTGCATATTTAGCAATGGTTTTGCATTTTAGTAGCACTTCCTGATCTCAGCCCAGTTCTGGGAAGATGGCTAAAAGCATTAGTTGGTTCAGCCAGTTTTAGTGATGCAGACTAAGTCACACTGGAGATGATAATCTCAGTTTCTTCCAGACAATCAGCATGTGCTGCAGAGCTCACAGCCTCAGGCAAACTCTGGTGCCCTGCTGAGAGGGGACAAGCTGGGGCTCTGTGACATTTTCTCCTTGTGCCCAACCTTTGTGTGCTGCTGGGATTCTCGTTTCCTTTTTTTTTTTTTTGACATGGCCACCAGGGAACCCTTGTCCCTAGGGACTCTCCTTTAAGATCTCTCCTGTCTGGTAGCTGTTAATAATATCCCGCCGGGAAAGCCTTAGTAAGTAGCAGCTTTAAGATAACTGCCCCTTTCCCTACCAGTGGGGTTCCCCCGGGAGCACTGTTGCTACCAACAGAAAAGCTGAGTGCTATCCTCAGCAGGAGGCGATCCCGGCTGAAAAGTCCCACCAGTGTCAGCAGATCATTAGCTGCAATGAAGCAAGAACTGTGAAGTATCTGCTTTTCACGGGGCGATTTGGTTCCACCTCATCTGTGTCACATTCAGCACTTGACAGGTTTTAGGAGGGGATTTCACAGGTTCAAAGCATCATCCGGAGCAAGTTCCTCCCCAGGCAGCTGTGTGGGAGGACCAAGGAGGTGATATGTTGTTAAATGATCAGTTATGCCTCGAAATAGACTTCGTATCCAGACAGGCCTGCACATTCAGCAGCTTGCAGCTTTTTTCTCCTGTTGCCTGTTGATTAGTTCTGAAGCCACTGAGGAGGCAAAGGCATTTGAAAGCCCTCTGATAATTGTAGCAACAGGCCATCACTTACTTAGGGATAAAAAGCCACCATCTTGTAGGTGTGGTGCTGGAAAGGCGAGAAAAATCCCTTTTCCTAGGTGTTGCTCCCTGCCTGAAATGGCAGCAAGCCCCACAGGCACTATGTGGGATGTCCCCGGGCTCTCTGCCCACACACCCCTTCACACCTCGTTGTACTGCACTTGTGCAGGCCTGAATGTCCCTCCCTGCATGTGCAGGTCTGTGCTTTAGGCACAGGCAGGAGCCAGCTCCTGTAGGTGAGCTCCTGCTGGGCCAGGCAGGGCTGTCACAGAGCTACTGTCACAGAAAGTGGTGAAATCACAGACGTGAAGGGCTCCTGCATTAACTTGTCCCTTCAGATACAGCCCTGATAACAACACACCAGTTGGTGAATCACCCAAGGGAGGCTTTCGTATTTGCAGACCTGGTAATGATTTGCAAAATGTTAAGACAAATTCTATTAATTTGTGCTTTGATTTACCTTTCACTATGAGCTTGGTGAGTGACTGATCTCTGGAGTTGTGTTTCTGCTCCTTGGCTGGAGCATCCATGGAGCAGAGGAGCAGTATTGAAGGGGGATCAGAGCAGCCACATCAGCACCTGTGAGGCAGCTTGTTTTACTCCATGCTGTCAGCAGTCAAAAACTGCTGTATTCAAGTGTCTGCAAGATGGAAGTGTAAGGCTTAGGAGTATCATCAAATAGCCTGAAGTTGTGACAGGGGAGGTTTAGATTGGATATTAGGAAGAATTTCTGTACCTGAAAAGTGGTCAGGCACTGGAACAGCCTGCCCAGGGAGGTGGTTGAGTCACCGTCCCTGGAGGTGTTCAAAAGATGTGTACATTTGGTACTTCAGGACATGCTCTACTTGCCAAAGGTTGTGGGGTTTTTTGTGTTGAGGATTGGACTCTGTGATCTTGGACGTCCTTTCCAACCATAACGATTCTGTGATTCTATCATCCACGCTGTCACAGTTTTTATTCTAGTGGATCCTGGTTAAATCTTCCCAAAGTGTGTCACAGTTCTTGTTTCATATAATCCACGTTTGCTGATACTAAGCTGTGTTCATGAATCCCTTAAAATGCAAATTGTTGCACTTGGCATGAGAGAAAGGGTCTAAAACCTTGTTCTTATAATAGATATTCCGAGGTGGTAAAAAAACAAACAAAACTTATTGCTAAAGAACTATGTGTCCATCTGAGGAATTTAAATAGTTCCTATTATTGTCTGTATTTTGTTCCACTAAATCAGCTCAAATATCTTATTTCCCTTTAATCAATTTCCCTGGAAGTTTCCTTTATTTTTCTCTCCTTCTAGTAGATTTTCCCATAATATTAGACAATCTGAGCCTATGATATGTGACACATTAATAACTACAGAGGAAAGAGCTAGTCATGTAAAAGAATGTTGTCTTGGCAAGCCAGTGAGTGCTTTTCCTCGGCTGGGAGTTGTTCTGGTTGGAATACAGTGGCAGGCAAGAAGGAGCCCTAGTTCACTGAGATAAAAAAAGCAGAAATGAATGGTCTCCTTGCACTTGGGAGATACCCATTTGCAAGTTTAACCATAACCGTGATTATTATGAGAGTAGCCTGGTTTCCAGTTGAATTGTAGGAATTTTCCCTCTCATTTCAACTTTAAGGCAGTCACATCGTTTGCCAGCAATACAGCTGACCCAAAAACTGGTGCTTTTTCTTACGTAAAAAAATTCTCTCTCTTTAAGCACAGAATTTAAAAGCTAGTTCTAACAATGTTTGCCACTTTTAATGTGCAACCAAGATATTTCAGTCTGGGAAGTCTGAGTAAGACAGAAGGAAAATGCCTGCCCTTTTTGCAGGCTGCAAGCCTTGCTACGAGGATGAACTCCTGGGTTTTTTTTTTGTCTTTGCAATACTGCTGTTGGTAAAAGCAAGCACCCCAGTGTATTACACAGAACATGGATTTCTGAGCATAATTTAAGCTCAGCAGATCTCCTCCGCAAGGGATTGAAGGGAAATGCTGTGCATACCCACAGAGATGATCGACAGAGAAGTGAACCAAGGCCATGGTTTTCCTGTCATTAATCACAGGCTGGTTTGGTGAGCTGGCTGCAGTTCACAGAAAGTATACTTATCTGACACTGCTGCCATCAGTGCTTGTCACTCCTCCTTCACCAGGACATGATAAAATAAATTATGTGCAGAGAAGGAGGTGGAGAAAAATCCTCTATTTTTGGTGCTTTTTTCTTGGATGGCTCTGCACAAACTGCTGATTAAGTCTTGCTGGCAATAGATTGGAAACTGGTGTCATTCATACTGGGTTCTTCTTTTCATAGTGTTTGGATCACATTTTCAAGGTTTCCCATCTAATCATGAAGGTTGGAAATTTGGTTTATTTACTTGATTCTCACTGGCCCATACCCCTACCAGGAGGCAATTCATTCCATCCCTCTAATGAGAAGATTGCTGCTCTCTAGGGTGCCTCACTGATGTCTACCTGCCTGCTAAAGATGCCTCCTGCCCTTGGTCCTCCCCTGGCTCCCATGCTGCAGCTCTCCAGCCTTTGCCTCTCATCCCACTGAAGAGCTCAGGGTGCTTCAGTGTGAGGTGGATGGGATCAAAGTCTCTCAGGACATTAATGCATTGGATAAGCACTGGGCACAGGAGCTCTGCTCCTATCAACCCTACCATAGGCAGACAGCTTGTGGTAAATAAACACAGTGTGACAGGAGGAACGAAGTATTTACTTTGGCTCATTAAGGTTTGCATTGAGGTGGAAGAATTAATCCCACAACAAATTACGCCTCTGCTATTGCTTCCAGGGCTCAGGATTTTTTTAAGATGCCCAGTTCTATCTGCTGTTTTCAAATACAACAGAAATCAGTGGCTGGAGCCAGAAGGTTTGGAAAGACATTTCAGGAGTGGTGAGCCATGGCTTGAAGGCTTCCAGCATGCTGGGGTGAGCTGGGGCTGCCCCAGGCAGGGTAAGGATAGGGTCGTCCAAAGAGGGACCTGGGCATTTGGCCTGGGGAGACTGCTGCACTGGGGGTGCAGGTCATGATCCCACCTCTTGTAAGTAGCCACGTTTTTTTGTTTACGTGGCTTGTGACAGCAGCTAGAGGTAATTAGAAGTAACAGCAGCTTTGTCCTCAGGGAGCTGCAAGGGAGCCTCAAGCCATCTCCTTGTGATCACCCAGGATAAGATCTAAACTGTGGTCAGCTATGGGGATAACAGGTAAACCTAACACTGGATCCAGTGTTGCAGGTGGCAGAAACATGGCGCGGAGCAGACTTCACTCTAGCAGCTATTCTTTGGCCTCGGTTTATACAGATGTCTGCATAGAGGCCTCCAGCCACGCTGCAGAAGAGGGCATTGAGATAGTGCACTGATACACAGGGGCTGTAGAGTATCTCTACTCTGGAAGTGATGGTCAGACCCGTGCTGCTCTGTGCAGAGTTCACAGGCCCATTCCTCCCAAGAGGCAGATCATATTCATGTCTTTGCTTTGCCTACATTACCCAATTCAACCCTCACTCTTATTGCACATTTAGGAGAGAGATTGCAGAGACAGTTCCTCTTGGGAGGCTGTTAAGAGATATTTAGCTTCAGTTAAGAATCCTCATAAAACAAGTCAGCTTTTGGGCAGGACAAGGCAGCGTTTGGAAGTCCTCCAAGTCAGTGGAAGGAAACATGATGCTCAGACAGGGCTAGAACTGCTTGTCCCAGGAGATACATGCAGGACGAGAACTGATGGAGAGAGCTGGGTGGCACAGAGGGAAAGAGGCTCTCGGGTGGACCTGGGATCACCTAAGGAGCACAGCAGGGAAGACAACAGAGGTTGTCACTGAAGCTGCTAGCAGCTATGAGCAACACTCTCCTGGGGGAGATTTGGAACCACAACAGACTTCTCAAGGTAGTCAGCTGTCTCAAAATACCTTTTTTTTTTTTTTTTTCTTCCTAGAAACCCAGTAGCTTCTCTGATTAAAAAGGAATTATACCAGGTGCTGCAGGCAGGTGGGGAAGCAAGCAGCATCTTCACCCTGCCTTGGCATGCTTCTTTGAAGCCAGCCTCGAGGCTCATGCATCCCCTGTGAAGTGTTCAGCCTGCCAGCCCAGGCCTGAGGCAGTCTTAACCTTTCCTCTACCTGCTAGCTTAGGGAAGGCAATAAAGGCTCACCCCCCAGGCAGCACCCTGAGCCCCTGCAGTGGATGCAGGTGAGCCTGGGTGGGCTGTGGGCAGCAGTGGGCCTGAAGGCCAGGCAGGGGGGCAGAGTGGGGGCTGCTTCCCTCCCAGGTTGAGACCTGCTGGGCATGGTGCAGCTCTGAGACAGCAGCTCCCTTTCTCTCTTGCATCGCTGCGCGCTTTGTATTTCTTGGCACCATGTATCCATGACATCTTGATTTGCAGACAGTCAAATAAAATAGAAAAATAATGTCCCCTGTTAATAGGTTGACACACTGCTTCAGGCCAAGTGTGAGTATTTCTATAGCATTTGCTTTGCTGCCTTATGTCAGTAACTGTTGCTATTGAAAGTAAACACCCCAACTGGTTAAATCAACAGTGTTTTGTATATTCAAAGCTCATAAGCTCCAGTAGCTGTAGGTCACTTTATGAAGTGCCAACCCCTGAGGGAAGAGAAGGAATAGTGTGAAATTATTGCATGCAGTCCACCCATCATGAGCCTTAGAGGAAGGGGATTTATTGGCAATTAATATTTCTTGCAGAGGAAAAAAAAGGAATCCTATTGAGGCAGCTCCATGGTGAACCTTGAGCCTCCTTCCTGGTGGGAATGGGGAATGGGGTGAAATCTTCTTTTAGGTCTGGATTTAAAAAAAAAAAAAATCTTGGAAAATGGAGAGGTTTGCAAACTACCTAGCAGATGGAGAAGACTGCAGACAAAATGGGGCAGAGGAAACCTGGTGCTCAGCAGGTACTTGTATTCCTCTACCTTTCCCCTTAGCATGCTATCTGGAGTGACAAACTCAGCTGAAACGCTTCCAAACAGTATTATTCTGCAGCACGTATAAAGCACACATGGGTTTTGTAGACCTAGAGCATGACCAAGTCTGGGGCAGGGTGAAAGCAGTTTGGGAGATGCCTGTAGCCTGTTCATGCTGCAGCCATGCCCAAACATGGCTGTGTATCAGCCTGGCTGCTGCTGGCAGCTGCTCTGGGTGCCCACAGAGCACCTCTGCCCATCGCCAGCTTCCAGGCAGCGCTGCTGAGGCCGCCCCAGCTCAGCTGAGGGTGAGAAGGGTTTTTGGCACTTCCTAACTCCCTGTGAACCAGCTGTCCTCCCCAGCTCCCTGGTAGGTCGCCGCGTACACAAACACTGTGCTCTATGGAAGTTGGACAGAGCCTTGGTCTGCAGCAGCGATTTCCAACTTGCCGAGATCCAAATGTAATTAAGATGAGTCAGATGGTTATTTCCAGGCTAAAATTTGTCCTTTCTCCTCCTGAAAAAGCCTTGAGAACCACTGATTTGTGGGATGTCAGGTACAAAGCTCTCTCTTAACACACTGAAGTCTGAAAGAGACATAGGTTACTCTTGAATTTTGATGATCTGGGATGCTTTGGAAGTAAAATGTAGGGTTTGAATAGGAATAAATAATGGGAATAAAGTGTCCAGGGCAAATTCCTTTTCTCTTTACTATTGTAGATATGTTTTTGATGATAGCTATTTACTCTTAAACTTTTGAGGTTACAAATCTGTCAGTGATAAATCCAATTATGAACTAATTAAAAATTTGAATTATCTATATTTTTAACAGGAGTAAAATCTGTGTCATGACTGACAGGGTTCAGCCGAGTTTGTCCTTGCTAGAAAGTTGCTCTCCTCTTCTCCAGACACCAATCTGAAAGGCTTAATGCTTGTGTTTTCCCACCAAATAGCATTTTCTTCAAACAGTGAGAGGATCTGTACAGCTCTCACCACAGCCAAGACCTGTTGGGTTTTTGGCTTTCTGAAGGTTGCAGAGCAGTAACAAGGTGCCGGGAGCAGGTCACAGAAGGCACAGCCTTGAGCACAGCCCTGCTGGTGTGCGAGTGCAGGGCCAGTGCTGAACATACAGGATAACTTATTTCCTTGTTTTTGGCTCAGCAGCGAACGGTGTTCAGTGAAGGGAAGACACAAGTGCTCAGGGTCTCTTGGGAGCAGGCTCTTTGTCAGAGAAAGTTAAAATTCAGCCAAGACAGCTGTTAAATAAATGAGCGGCATCCTCTGGAGGCCTTTCCAGTTGGGGTGGATGAATCTGGAGGAGTTTAAGTGCAGGTCATGAACTCGCAGTTCACCAGACCCAAACTGCTGCCCACCTGGTCTGGTCACAGGGAAGCTCATGATATTTTCCAGCTGTTTGTGCTGTAGGGAACAACTCTCACATCTTCACTTTCTTCAGCTCTTACTGCTTGTTAGCAAACACTTGGAATGGGCTTGCAGGGATTGCGACCAGGATTCTCCAACACTTTTCTGACCATGCAAATGGCTGTTTTAATGGGATGAGAGGAAGGCAGGTGGCAAGATGGTGCTATCCTGCTTTTCTGGCTGGAGGAAGAGAGAATAACTTGCCGAAGTCACGCTTCAAGTTCATGGCCAAGAACAGTAAAGACCTTAGAAATCCTTGATCATGTACATGCCCGTCTCAATTCCACCGTAGTTTTCTTTCCTTGCCTTTTATAATTGAACTCAGTCTGCAACACAGGGTTCTGCTCCTCAGACATTCAGGCCTCTGCAAAACATGCCTGAAAAAAAGCCCAGGCTGCAGGAGAGTCCTGGTGTGACCCCTCCTGCTTGCAAACACAGCTTTGTGATGGCCCCTCTTGTTGCATGCACAAGGCTTGGTGCCTGGACATGGAGATGGTACTTTTGTTGGCAACTGGACTGTTCCAGGCCCAGTATAGTCTCTGTTCTGTAGGAGGCAGTGGGCTCTTGTAGAAAAGGTTTATTTTTTTTTCTGAAGGAATTCAGTGTTACTCAGTGGAATCCTCTCTGCAGGTGGAATTTTTGGGCTCCAGGGCTGTAGTATGCCTGCACTTGAAAATTTGGCCATTTATTTGGAAACAGAGATGGGCAAGTTCCAGCTCATTCATCCAAGCTGTCCTTTCTCAAGGACAAGGAGTAAGGCCAGCACAGCTGAAACACTGCAGCCAGCTCCTGATGTTTCCAAATAAAATGCCTTGAGTAAGTTTATTTTTCCCTCTCAAACCTAAATTTAGCACCGTGGAGAAGCTGCTTTGGCAGTCAACAGATGGTAACGATGACAAGATCTATCTATGGATAGTTCTGGGAAGATTTGGAAAGTCCTGGTAAAACAGAGTTGGTTTCATTCATGTCTACAATTTGTCCACAGCCCAAAGGTCTGCTCATGAACTTCCAATGGTTGAAAGACAAGACATCGATAGTTGCCTTGTTTATGGAGGACAACAGATGATCCTGACTGGACAAAATTTCACAGCAGAGTCCAAGGTGGTGTTCACAGAGAAAACATCAGGTAAGGCAGGTTTTTTTCCTAACTGTCCCTAACAGCATAAGGCAAATCTGTAGTGCTGTTGTGTCTCATGATGTCATCCTAAGATTTGTGCTTATGAGTAACTCTACTCAAGTGAGTAACCCCATTCAAGTTAATGTAAGTAAATTGCTTGACTTAACCATGTTAGTAAAATTAGACTTGGGAGCAAATATTTGTATTATTCACTTTTCAGGCACTTTTGAAGAGTAAATCAAAGCTATGTCATGGGGAAAGTTCACAAGAATACAGATGCTGGGTATCAGCAGGAACAGAATGTTTTAGCAAAGAAATGGGATGACTGTTACGTGTTCCTCTGAGTTCTTTGAGTCTTATGTTTAGGGAATGAACTATGGACGAAGATTGTGTTCTCTTTAGAAGTCTATGGGGGAAAAATGTGCATAATGTGTATCTTTATACACATACTGAGATACAAGAAAGCATCACTTCATCTTCCACATTTTTTCAGGTATTTTTACGTAGGCTCAGGCTGTAGCAAAACAAATACATTTCAATTCAAAGATAAAACTATCCTGTTACAGCCCAATGCCTTTTTTTCTCCTAGAGCTGCTTCTTTTAAAACATATTTTGCTGAAGTTTTCAGATAATCTTGCTAGCTCTTGAGCAACCATCAAGGGGAAATGAGTGGCAGATTGTAGGTTCTCTCTTTTCATCTTGTCTGCGTATTTGCTTGACTTGCACAGAGTCAGTACAAGATGGTTCCAAGCCCCAACTGGTGTTGGATGAATATAAAGAATAGGAATAAAGAATGGTTACAGGGATTTACTTAGTTGCCAAGCATCACCTTTACTGCCTTTGCTGAGGTCTCTATTGTATTTTCATAATGTCATGCTATAATAATCATCACTTGATTTCTAACTCAAAGATTACCTGACCCCAGAAAATATGCTTAGCATGATCTAATAGTTAAGGTGGGCAGCAGAGATCCAGGTTTTCTTGTTTGCAGGAGGAAATGCAAACAAATGAATTCTGCTGTAGTTAGTTACCTGTTCTTTCAGAGCTGAATTTTCTTTTCTAATATCATACACATGCAGGCATTTCTTCTCACCTCACTAAGCAACATGTGTATTTTATTGGATTTTCTAAGACTTTTGCAAATGAACTTTTATTTCTTTGTAAATGGTCAGGACCTGTTTAATTTGCCCTTCATTAAGCTTGATTTTTATATTCTGAATAATGTGTTCTGCAAGGATAACAACAATGTCCAGGGATCAAAAAAAGTATTCTGCAACCATGAAGGGCTAGACTGTGCCATCCCTTACTCCTGTTGATTTCAGCGAGACAAAGGACTCTACAGTATGAAAAAGCAGCAGGTTGTTTTATGTAAACTTTGTGTTCCCTTTGTGCTGTTAAGGAAACATGGTTCTCCTAAGTTTTCTGTCAGTACTCTATGGTAGAGGCAGCTTAAGAGATATATCCAGTTACTTGCAAGGGATTTAAGAAATTACATTGCCCAAGTGAATAGCATGTGCGTGATTTATGGGGTAATGCCTTTGGCAAAAAGTAAGAATTGAGCTAAAAATTAACTTATGTGGGTATCAGCTGGTGACATGGGGGGGAAAAAAAGCATGCTGTAAGGCCTAGTTTCTTCCCACACCACCAGCAAGCCATGCTGTTTTACACCAAGCATGAAAGGCTCTGGGCCTCTGAACTGTGAAGGTTCAGATGAGCCTGTGCAGTCAGAGCAATTTTCTTGGCACCCTGTATTTCCTTTTAAGCCCATGTATTAATTCCTTCCCACTGTGCCACTGTTCCGTGGATGTCAGCGAATCATGAAGGGTGCATGGGAACATGCTTGGCAGCCCACGATGGTACCTGTCCCAAGAATGTTTTGCAGTAACTAAAGGAGATGATAAACTCAAAGGAGGTAGCTCTTAATGCCACTTCGAGGAAACATCCAAAACGCCCTGCCCCTATTTCCATATAAGAGCAGAGATGGCTCTGGCTGGAATAGATGTTAGAAAGTAAAAAGAACAACAACATTTTCCACACTAAATCTAAAGCTTTTCTTCACTGCCGGGGAAACTCTGATTTTTTTTCTTCTTATTTTACCTCCTGGTAGTGGAGAGACATGACTTATCCCAGCCCAGTCTGGAGCAGGGATTTGCATGCTGGTTTTCCATATCCTGCCTCTCCCACTGCCCCTCAGCCTCTGCAGGCAGTCTAAGTCTGCTGGACTTTGAATAATTGATTGGCAGAGGGGGAATTTAGCAGATGGAAGGCCCAGAGTTGTATCTTTAGTCTGAATTAGAAGTCTGTGTAGTTTGCAGTGGGTTATCTGGGGGACTATGCTCTGTGCTGAAGATGAGCTTGTTTGCTGTGTACCCATGCTCTGTTTTGTAATACAGCAGCACCTCGTACAGTTATGCCCTGAAGTGCTTTTAAGGTGAAGATGTCCTTCTTTAATAAGTATATCTTAAGGTGTGGAAAGTTAAAGAGCTGAGCTTGGTACGCAGATCCTGCAGGGGCTGATCTGACTGGCTGACTGCAGCAGATTGAGAATTAAGCCTTTGTGCTTGGGTTGTCAGAGGTTAATGAGTGTCCCAGCCTGCCTGAAAATTAGGATCTTATGCACCTGTGACTTTCGGCTTCCCTCTTCATAAACTGCAGACAATCTTAATTTTTATTACTGTGTTGATGCTTAGCTGTTGTTGCATTAGGCTCCATGAAGACAGAACAAAAAGGCCTACTTCTGCAGCCCTGTTTGTCAATTAGAAATGTCACTGGGTGGAAGGAGGAGGTGGATCCTGAGCTCGCCCATGAGCTCGCTCACTGCAGATCCGATCTGCACAGCACCTTGCAAAAAGTGCTGATAAGCCTCTGAGAGGCAAAGCAAGCCACAATGAACATGCCAGGAGGTGGATAGTGCATCGCTGGTGTGACCCTGTCATTGTTGCGCCCTCTTCTTTCTGTGACAGAATCGCACCTTTGTGAAGGCAGGAAGATAGTGCTAGCTTGCAGAGGAAATGTGGTTTTCTTTGAGTTTCATTTTAACACCTCACAAGCCTTGTCTGTGCTAGCAAGTGGTATTCCATTTCCCTCTTTTGCCACCAGTTTTTTTTGCCAGTTTTAGCTCTACTAATCACAAGGGTGAGAGCAGCAGTGTAGATTGCCATGTAATAGCTATCAGCACGTTGTATTCCATAGAGCTCCTTGGCTTGGCTTGTTTGTCCAGTGTTTTAAGTTGAGAGTAGAAAGATCCTTTTTCCCAAAAACCTTTGTGCAGGTATATTTGTGCAGTGAAATAGTCTCCTGTTGACTCTTTCATAGACCCCAAAATCTGAGTGTACGTTGAATCGGGCCTGAATCAGGTCTGCAGTGGATGGGGTGCTGGGAAGGTGACAGGCAGCATGCCTTACAAAACTGAGGAAACTGCTGTTGGGGCTCACAATTGTCAGTTAGATTTTAGCCCTCAAGCAGACACTCATTTTGAACCTATTTCAATTTCCTCTGGATCTTGCAGGCAATTCTTCACTTGGTACTAGCAACACAGAGAAATGTAGAGCTGTTCATATTTGTGACCAAAACACAACATGCTTCTAAGAATAATGATAGTTTTTACTTCTCTGTTACACAGCACTACAGATATATTTTCCCCTAATAATACCTGGAAAATAAAGAATATTCCCCAAATTATGCTGGGAAGTCATTATGAAAAATAACAGCCCTGTTGTATTATGTGAAATCTAAACTATTGCAATGAGCTCACCAATGAGAAGTCTGTAAAAGTCTCTCATTTTAGGCTTGTGACAGGAAATGGCAGCAGGAAGTGAATGAAGGGGCTGGAGCTCAGTGGTCTGTGTGTGAGCGAGGGAACTTTTGAAATAAAGTACGTTTGAAATGAGAAAGTGAAATGCTGATGCATAAATAGCATTCTTTTTCTTAATTATAAGGTTTCCCAACAAGCAAGCTTTATAGGTTTGAGTTCTTTTCTAGGTTATCTGTTCCTGATGAAAGATTGTAATCTGTAGCTGCTGTAAACCAGAGGAACTCATTAATTTGGTAGTAGGTCCAGCACACAAAAGCAGAGTTTGGCTGAAGGAGTTTCAAGATCTAAACTCAGAGACACAAAACTGAGTGCAGCAGAATAAAAATAGGTCCGAGAAAGCAACTAGATTGGATTGATTAGATAGAAATTTTTGAAATGCATTTTGATCTGGAAGAGAGAGCTTGAAAAGCAGTCTTATGGCTATCAAGGATTTGGAATACTGTAAAGGTCAAGGGTGTTAGTGTTTGGTCAGAGCCCAGATTTTACAATGCAGTTAAAAAAAATAAAAAGGTTTGGAATTCCCCTTTTTATTTGTTTTAATTGTCATGTAATAGTTTGCAAGTCAGATGTTGTTGGTTGCATTGTGTTTACTCCCATTTGTGTACTGGTTACTGCTGCTGTACCGTGAGTGATAGAGGAGTTTCGTGTTTCTCTGGGAGAAAAGTGCAAATGGACTCTGCTTTCCTTTGCCAAACTCTTATGGTGGCCACATGGACATCATGAATCATTGCTTGGACAATGTGGGTGGTGGAGGAACAACCCAAGCAGAAAGCCTACATCTTTGGAGTGGATCCACCATAAATCTTTTAATTGAGCACTGCACTGTAAAGTGAGGAGGTGGTGCTCCCTGTGCCTTTTGAACTGATGCAGCTGTCAAGACCTCTGAAACATGGATGCTCAAAGTCCATTTGACAAAAAATCTTTTCACCTCTAGAAACACCCAGGGTCACGTATCTTTTTTACCTGTTTTATCCCAGTATAGTAATTTACATCCTTTGCTGGGGCTTGCTTCTCACTGGAATAACAACGTTAATAACTATTCTGATGGTAGCTGCACTACTTCACAGCTCTGATTTCCAACACTTTTGTACATCTCTCACTGCAGACACGTGCTTTGCTGTAACTCTGGGCAAATCACTTCATTTCTTTGAAACATATTACTTTCACTTTTAGAAGCAAACAAGCAGGCTCTAGAGTGACTTTGTTCTCACGTGCACTTTTCAGTATTCCCACTGCATCGCAAGCTAGCAATTAAGCAAAGCAGCCTTTTCTGGTTTTGGAATGCCCAGTTTCTAGAAAAAGTATTGTTTATAAAGCACAGTAAGTTGAACCTGATGATGCTACCAATCTTCCTGTACCTCTCCCTGCAAAAGTTAAAGGGAAATCACAGCTCCCTAGAAAGGTTTTTCTATTCACAGCTGAGAGCTGGCAATAGTGATTATTTGTTAAATATATATTTAGATACAGTTAAAAAGTACAATAGATTAAAAAAATACATAAAACTCAGAATTTAGTTTCTTACATCCCTCCCTTCTGCTCTGCAGCTGTAGCAAGTGCTCAGTAGTTCTGGGTGTTTGGGTATGGGACTTGCTTATGAAAAGCAGCAAGAGAGTTTAGTGAAATGGAGGAAATGCTTTGGTAACGGGGTATGGGAGTCCTCAAGAATCAGTTCTAGGGCCACAACAGGAAGAATGGGGCAGCCTTGACAAGTAAGGAGTTAAAAGGGACAATGTTTTACTTTGAGCCAAAGCTCCTGGGGAGCTGAGTCCACAGTAAGTGTTGCCCCAGAACCGTGAATGCCAACGCACTTACTGGCTGACATTTTATCTCAAGTAAAGCTACTGTTGCAAGTGCTTTTCTATGCAGTAGATGCTTTTTTACAGCCCATATGTATATTAATTGTGTAAGGTGATCCAAATGTGCTCAAAATCAGCCAAATTACTTGAAAAATGAAATGGTCTTCTGGCCAGGACAATTCACTATAGAAAATTGTGATGGGATGGCAATATGGCATGTGTAATGTGAATAGAATGTGGCTTGTGTATTGGTTTTGATGATTGTAAAGAACCAGGGCTGAAGATCATGGTCCTTTGTGGGACATGTGAAAGGAAATTGTAAGACTTGTCTACAGCAGTGTTCCCCTTTCCTGTTGTGTCAGGTCTGAAGTTTCTCACTGTGCCCCAAACAGGGGACTAAAAGCCTGTCAGCCTGACAGTTTTATGAATGATCAAAAAACTCCCAGGGAATGCAAAAAATAGAAAACTATTTTCAATAATTATTTCTTTGAACTTAATGATGCAAAATTAATGTTGCAATTTTCTCAGGCAAATTAAAGATAAAAAAAGACACCAACGTTTTTGTAATAAACTTTCAATTTTTTCCCCAGATCCATCCAACAGAGATGTTTGCTATCTGACCCCAGCACACAGTACTCTCACTGACTTCCTAAATTAGTGAACTGCAATAGAGTTTAAGTTATGGAGAATTATGGGGAGCAGGACATGTCCTAGAACTAGGATCATAACTCAGCCACAGGCACAGTCCACTGCCCATGCATTATAATGTAGGTTTTTAAGGTGTCTTAACCTGAGACAAAAGCTCAGCATCTGGGCAAGAAAAATGAACTGTTGTTTCTTGTTTTTAATAGGAAAGGCTAAGGAAAAAAGCACGAATATCTGGGGTTAGTTACAGCATTGGCAAAACTGAGAGTGGTACTGTAATCTAACATGAGTCTCTTTGTTTGCATCAAGTGAGGTTCTGCAGAGAGTATATGAAATACATTTACTATCTTGCTATTTTCTTGCCAGTCTAGAAAAAGCACACAAGCACTAGCACTTTCTCTGCTCCATGCAGTCTGTGGCTGCAGTCCAGCATTTAAAGCTGGATGCACATCTCCACTGCAAATCTGTGGAGCAATAGGATGAACCAGGGAGATAAATTATAGATGTCTTTGTTGGGAGGCCCACCTGGTTTTTGCATTAGCTAAAGGTGATCACTTTCCAGGTTAATCTCCCCACTTCACACCTTGTGGTGCAATGAAGTAAGGTGGCTGCAAAGTGGTGCACTGGTCCTGCTCAGTGGTTCTCTGTGCAAAACTATGTCAGAACTGGGAAAGATCAGGGAGGTTTTGTTCTCTGGGTTTCTGTTTTGCTTGTTCTAAGTAAAAAAGGAAGGCATTTCAGCAAATCCCACCATTTGTGAACACTGTATGAATCAGGAGGTTTAGAGTTTTCCCATTTTTTGCTGTGCAGGTTTCAAAGTTTCAGGATAAATGAGACACATTGTGCTTTTCCTTGCTGTTATAGCTGTTGAAAACCCAGCAAACTTCCTCCCCACAGGTTAAACTCTTGGCTGAAATGTGTTGCCTGTCCAGGTGCTCTTTTAATCCCATGGGGCAATTGTCAGATGGTAAACTGGGCATCCCAGAAAAACACTGCAAAACAGGAAAAAATCTAAGGATCACACACACAAAAATGCAAAAGAGTGTGGCTGCAGAAACTGAGTTGCCATAGCTGTTAGTGGCTCAGCGAGACAGGGTGGAATCCAGTGTTTTGGAAGGTTTCCCTGTATGACACAAGATTTTGGAATTTTACAGCTGGTAAATCCTTATTAACACAGGCAGCCACTACTGGCCTGGATTCCCTGGCTCACTGTTTACTATGGGGGTGCCTGGTGGAAGTATGCCTGGTCCTGATTATTCAGCTTTGAATCTTAATTGTTTAAAGAAAATATTAAAAAATATTTTTTGGAATAAACAAAAGGCAGAGAGAGAAGCTTCCATCACCTGTTGACAGAAAATTGATCATGTAAAAAGCTGGCACAGGGAGTGGAATTCCCTATTCTCCCGCTTAGTCATCACATCCTGGTGTGACTCATTTTATTACATGGAGGTTCCCAGTGGTTTTATTTTGAGAGGAGCTTTTGTTTAATAATTTATATACACACACACAAATACACGTATAATCTTAAAAAAACAACAAATTTACTTCAGTGAATTAGCATAAGGGACCATTTGGAAGAGCTCTGGAATGGCAGACTGCCCCTGCTGCTTTACTACTCAACTACTGTATTAATGTTTTATTTTAGCATTAATTGAATTTCTCAACAATAGATGGGGAGAAATCTCCTCTAGACTTGTTCTTACTGTGCAAAATGTCAGATTTAGGGCTGGGCAGGATGGCAGATGACTAATCCATTGGCCTTTTACCTCCCAGACCTTGACTTGTATCTTTGGCCTTGGTGACTCAAACTTAGGCCCTCAGTGAAATGAAGGCACTGGCCTCAGCTCATCATAAACAATTTCATTAACTGCAGTGGGCAGTCTTCCTTCAGAAAGAAAAAGAAATCCATGGAAACCAAGCTCAGTGAAAAATTCAATAGCTCTAAGCTCTACTTTGGTGAGTTTTAAATTCATTCATGCTGTGTTTGCTCAAAAGTTTGAAAACGATTCTGAAGTAATAGCTTAGAAGGAGACAACTGCTTAGGACCAGATGCTGAGCAAGCTTGCACTGACATGAAGCAGAGTAACTTCCCAGCTGAAATCAGAATTAAACCCTGAAGAGTGCAGCATAGACTTTGTGTGAATTTTCCCCTACCCATGAAGTTTCCTCATCCCAGAAGTGGTGTCTGTTCTGCTGGAAACTGTTCATTGTTCTTTACTTTGTTCTTGGGGTGGCTCTAGAAAACCTCAACTGTTTTCCAGAGCTGCCTGTCATCTGCTGATAAAAGCTGACAGAGATAATAATTGTGCTTTTTTGGAAGACCTTCCAAGAAACACACTGAATTGGGACAATTCATTGCAAGCCTAAAGTGAACTCTGCAGAAATGTGTTGTCAAGGCAGCTGCCCCACTAGCTACCAGGCTCTATTTCTTTGGGGAACTAGTGTGGTTTGCTGCCTGGGAAAAAGGTAACAGGTTGTTCATTAAGTAATTTGTGTAATGCTTGACTGAAAAGCAATGTACATTTTCAAGCATGAAATCACATGCAGGCACAGAATCACATACTGAATTGGCACAATAGTATACTTAGTCTTCAACTGGAGACAACTGCAAAGAAAATTTCCTGAACTTCTCACTCCATCAGTCATGCTTGTTCAAATAAAGCAGTAAGTTTGTTTCTCTGCTAGTTACTGACCCCAAAGTTATGAGTAAGATATCTTGAATAATGTGTAAAGGCTGTAACTGGTTCAGAAAACCTTTAATTGGCTAATTAAAAAAAGTCCTATAAGGGGCTGCAGAGAATCACCCAAAATGTTCCTAATGCAGACTGACGTTTTGATTTTCCCCAAAGTTTGAAGCAGGACTTTTGGTATGATCACAGTTTGAGTTAGGGTAGAATTACTTGCTTCCAACAACTCATTCATTCCTCCAAAGAGTGCTGACACAATCAGATCTCTCATCAGGGTTTAATGCTAAGTCTTATAGCCCTGAAGCAGCACAAAAATCTCTATTTCCTGAACATTTCACTGACCTGTGGTGTTAAAGAGTTGCCAACTAAGACAAACCATTAAATGAGCAGGGAACCACAACAGTAAAAATATTGCATGAGGCAGCCAGGGCTGGTAAGACCTCAGGGTCTAAATCCAAAAATATTTTATCATCTTTTGTGGAACTACTGCTCTTTTTCAGAAGTGTGGATTGAATTCCCCATTGTGGAGGTTGAATTTGAGAGACACCACACACGTGGTCCTGGCACCGAGCTCCTGTGTGATCCACACACGTACTGGGCCATCCTCGCAGTGCTCTGGCTGGCACGTGTTGCTGCCAGGACAGCCCAGCTCTGACTGCCACTTGCAGAGCACACACTCACTGCATCTGTGTGCTCATGCTCTTACAATACTTCAGAAATAATGATACTACTGCTCTTTGTGCAGTTTTCTGACTCCCCACTGTCAAAGCAGGTTTAATTATACACAATAAACAGCTATCTGTACTTGGAGACTTTAAATTAGCTATCGGTCAAGCTGGATCTTAATTTTCTTGGTTCACAAGCAAGGAGAGGACCAGTTATTTGTCCTGTTTGTGGTACGGCAGAGTTACAGGGTAATTAAGGCCCTTGGGAGGTCATTGAGCCCAACCTCCTGCCCAAAGCAAAATGTGTCTGCACTGTTTAGGCACCACCTGGGTTGCAACACTGCAACTGGAGAAAAGGGCCTACTTCTGAGCGCTTAGGTTGACACAGGTTTTGTATTTAAGACTGTGGACAACACCATCATATCAGCATTATGATTTTTAGCACATCCTTACAATAAAAATCCCATTTTTGCTGATGACTTTTAAAAAAACATCCACTTTTCATTTCCTACTCAAAAAATTCTCCTGTAAGAGAGATTATTCTAAAGGTGATGAATGTGTTAACAGTTTGAAGCAAGTTTTCTCAGTTCAGAATTTGCTCAAATTGTCTTTAGATGCACCTTAGACTTCTCAGTTTATTCCTCCTTCTCTCCATTAACTTTCTCAGTGTACATAATAAAAAGATTTCTTTTCATTACCAGCAAAAAAGGTTAGGTTAAAGCAGAGAGATTTCTGAGTGTGGTTGTATTTATGATTTTATTCATGGCCTCCCTCTTCCTTTTGCCAAAAGCTCACTGTAATGTGCGTATCCAGCGGGGTTAAAGGAAAAGCAAATATTGATTGTCTCAAACTGAAATTTGTACATTTGCAGCTATAAAAGTGAAGCAGTGAGACAGATGGAGATATTTAAGCATAAAGGTCAGGGAATGAGCTGCAGAATGGTTATATTCAACAGGGCTTTGGTGCTTAAAGAACAGGGATTGGCACTGCTGATAGATTTTTTAGAAACCTGTCTAGCTACCACGAGCATGAATATATCAAAACAGAAGCATTTATCACCAGTAGAATGATAACCCCAAATACATTTATTTTGTGTTTGGTTGGGTTTATTCTCATTCTTACCCTTAATCACCACAGACTTTGGACTCAGCTTAAACATAATTTGATTTTTATGGTTGGCTTCATTAGCTTTTAGGGTAATTTTGGTGGCTTGGTTACTAATTAAAATCCACTGTGATTGTGGCTGCATATGCTTCACAGGCTTCTTGAGTATGGCAGATGACTTGAAGACCCGTTTCTCCTTTATTTTATGCATTTTGGACCAACAAATCCTTTTGATTTCTACCTTCTTTGTGAAGTTAGTGCTGTTGTATCTGCACAGACTGTTTGAATTTAGCAGTACAGAAACAAAGATGAAAACATTCTGCCTGGAGGAAAACTAGAGTCAGATATTTCCTCTTGGCTCTCCTTGTTGTCAAGACATCTTCAAATTGCCTTGCTTAGACAGCTCCCAATGTGTGTTTCTATGAGAGCTCTTAGGACGTATTTTGTTGTTTCCTTTTCCCTCCTTTTTTCCTCGAAGAACTATAAAAATTTATCAGGTTGTTTTCTTTTGTTTGTTTGTTTGTTTTTTTGGGGGGACAGGGTATAGGGAGGTTCCTTAACACATATGATCATAGTATCTTTTTACCAAGATCACCTAGAAGAGGAATTAAGTATTTACTGCCTTGTCATCAGACAATGCCTTTAGTATTTGCTAGATTAAACCCTGGTATTTGCTGGCTTCCCCTTTCCCTGAGCTATTTACAATTTCAACCACAGTAAAGCATCAGCTGCATTAATAGGGTTATAGATTTAACCTGCAACAGTCCAGAGCCGTGGCCAAAGTGAATGTTTATTGTTAAATAATGGAGTATTTTCCATTCCTTTGCACAGCGGTCCTTCAGGATGTGAGGGCTAAACAGCAAATCAGGCGGGAACCTTGCAGCTCTAGTTACACAGCTTGTTTGGGCCTTCTCCACTCAGGCAGCCCGTCACTACTCCATGTGTTAGCATGGAAAGGCAACTGACTCATTGTGGAGGAACTTGAAACCCTTAAAAAAAAAAAAAAGAAGAAGAAGAAGAAAAGAAAAGAGTCAGAATTATTTAGCATTTTCTCTTTGCACCCGAATGTCACGGCAGTAGTGGTGTGAGGTGTTGGAGGCCTGGGCTTGCTCTCCTCTCTCTCCCCCCGTGAAGCTCTTCCTCACAGGTAACCAACAAACAGAGCCATTCTTCCAGCTTTTCCTCTGTTGCCTCCAGTTTCTCAGTGGGAAGGATCAGGGGTGAGGAGGCCCAGCCAGCTCTGTGTGCCCATCCTGCCCCACCACAAGCCAGGCACCCTGCCCAAACACCCTGGGGAGCTGTCCCATCCTGAGGGAGGAAGGGGCATGCTGTTGGTGATGGACTCAGGGAAAACCTTTCTCTCCTTTGCGTGTGATTAGAGGCCAAAAGATAGCAGAGATATCTCAGGTGCAGGGTGCTGGGGGAGGTGAGGTTCTCCCCAGTGCAGCTGGAATGACCCCGGGGCTGAAGGACACAGAGCTGGGGCAGGCAGGGCCCTCCCTGGGGCTGTGGCCTGGCCATGGAGCGCAGCTCGGGTCCTCTTGGGAGGAGGCTGCCTGGAGAGCCCAGCACATCTGTCGGTTCATTGTCTGTGCAGAGCAGAGAACAAAGAGGAAAACAACAGAAAAAAATGCAAAATGCATTTAAAAATACTCTTTCATTTCCCTTTTTGCCAGAAGCAGAAGTACTTAAATAACAGAGGACAAAAGCAGCTCTTGCAGAATTTCCAAGAATTGGGAAAAATGAAAACTCCTGTGGATAGGACTGTTTTTAGGAGACTTTTACCCCTGGCCTGCCAGACCTGAGTGTGCAGTCTGGGGAACCCCCACAGAAATGCGCCCAGGAGCTGCCTCCCCCTCTCCAAAGCAAACACCAGCCTTGTGGCTGCAGTATTTCAAGTCATGTTGGTTCATTTTAAAATCAAGCTTTCTGAAAGGTATGAGGGTTGTTGTTTTGGGGTTTTTTTCCCCATTGGTATTTTTCTTTTGCAAATTGCTTGGCTAAAAGGCTCAGCAGAATATACAAGTCAAAGGGGTAAAGATTAAACTCTTAAAAAAAGTAACAAGGGAGGCATTGCTAAAAGATGTTTCTGGGAAGCGTGGGCAACAGTAGATGTAAGAAATATCTGTAAGTAGATGGAGCACTGAGTTTCTGTACAAACAGCCTGTCACTACTGCTGTACTCTTACAGCACGGGGGTTGCTGTGGTGGTATTCTGTACAAGGGGATCAGATTTTATTTTCCTATAAATACAATTTTGTGTAACAGAACAGAGATGAGCTGCATGGATGTAATTAAGAGCAGAAAGATTTCCAGTGGTTCAGAGGTAGAGGCTGTCGCAGATGCTTTTACACTGAGTGTGGTGAATATTTGGTGCTTTATAGTGACTCTGTCACAGCCCACAGTGGTGGCCGTGCTAAGGCACAGATCTGCTGAGGGAGATTCATTGACCAGAGATGTGTTGCTTGATAACGTGCTGAGTTTTCATATCGCACATATAAGAAACAAGTTACAATAGTAAGAACACATGCATAACACTAATCGAGCACCCTGTATAGCTGGTTTCCCACTTACAGTGAGGATCTGTCCCCGTTGAACTACTTCTAGAAAAACCTACGTTCCCGTGAGAATTCAGAGCATCTGCCAGTTTCACTGTGCAGCACCTCTAAAAGTCAGCCCTGAAGTGGTTCACTTTTCTTGCTTCCATCTCCATGCATCCCATATGAGATTTTTAGCTAGTCCTTCTTCCACCTCCTTGCTCATTCTGCCCCTTACCACACTGGTGGGGAGCCATGTGGTCTTAGCTTAAAATAACGGAAAGTATGCTGAGCTGCTGACTGAATGTGACCATTAACAAGTTATCTGACCTTCTGGTGGCCTCCATCCGTCAAGCTGGCTGAAATCAAGTCTGGTAAAAAGCAGATGTTGCACCTGTGCTAAATATTTCATTCCTCAGTTTGGCTAATTTCTAAATAAACATTTAATTTTAATATGTATGTAAGCTTTTTCCTGGCGAGAGAAGTGTTCAATGATGTGTTTAAATTAAAAGCTGTAGCTTTTGGTTAGGACTGGGAAGGTTCTTGAAATTAAGTCTATTTTGAGAGCTTTGCTAACTTAATGCCCTTAATTTGTTTCCTTTTTTTAAGTCAAGCTTTATGATAAAAAAAAAATACAGTGAGGTTAATACTGTGATATTCTTCTAGATGGGCAGCAGATCTGGGAAATGGAGGCAACAGTGGACAAGGATAAGAGCCAGCCTGTAAGTATGCAAAACATTGGATGTCCTCTCCTTGAGCTCCTCAGACAGCAAGTTGTATTCAAGGGATAGTTTTCAAAGAGCGCCTCAAAAGCAGAAACAGCAGCTATCTTATTGCTGTGATGAACAAATGTCAAATGCTTCAGCAGTAAATGTGTTGCAAAAAGAAACTATTCATTTAGCAGTAACCCACAGCAAATTGAATAACTGCTAGATTTTATGTTCTTGCAGAAGACTCTATTGTATCAGCCCAGTCCTCTGCAGGATGCTGGCTGTCCTGACTTCCTTTTGCCTGTATGGAAGTCTTGGGTGCTCTGTACTTTGCGGGACAAGATTTGCACTATAGTATTTAAAAATGAACATTTATCTTTCAAGGGAATGAGCCTCTTTGTTCACTTTGCTTAATGGGACCTTACTGTAGTTGTTCAGTGCATTTAGGAGCTAGCACTTATATTGCCATGGGCCATGCCTGCCCTTGCGGAAGAGAATGGGACACTTGCTGTTAATTTCCATGGAAGCCAGATCTGGCTGTCTATAAGTAAAAAGCCTATGGAATAATCAAGTTTATTCTAACAAAAAGAGGGAATTCTGCAATACGTACTTGTTTATCAAGCATATTGTGATTAACAGTGCTGCCACATTTCTCACCATTCTGTGTGTTTTATTTGTAGCTGAGACTTCTCTCTCCAAGTTCAGGCCAACATCAAGAGAGGATACACATAAACCAGCTTCCTAGCGCTAAGAATCTTCTGGTCTTTCACCATCTGCCCTTTCTTTCCTTTCTTCTTCTCATACCCTTCCTCATAGATATGAAGAGGTTTTTCTTCCTTTATATGCCTGGACGCATAACAGGGGAGACCCACACAAGAGTCTGCAGTCAGCCTCAGTTGCTAATTCTATATTGTCACTTTTTGTTGTTTCAGAGCATGCTTTTTGTAGAAATACCAGAGTACCGGAACAAGCACATTCGCACACCTGTGAAGGTGAATTTCTATGTCATCAATGGGAAAAGAAAAAGGAGCCAACCCCAGCATTTTACCTATCACCCAGGTAACTCTTAAGGACAGAGCAAATTGTTGCCTAGTTCTTATGAGCCAGATTTTATTTTCTGCTGTGCTGTTTTCTTGCCGTTATTTGAGGATCTAAATTTTACTAATTTAATTCAGCTCAGTGCAGCTAAGCACTCGACAACTGTTTGGTTTAAAGGATGCTATGTGATTTATGATCAGGAATTTCCCATAAATTTAAGGGGACAGTTATCTTGGCAATGAGCTGATGCTGCCCTATTCACTTGATGGAAGTTTGCCAACAGCCTCAGTGGGAGCAGACTCAGGCTGTGACATGACATGACCCTGTGAAAACCATGAGCTGACATGTATGACAGTAAGATAGCATCAGATCTGGGAAAGTAACAAAGACTTGGTATAGAGGAAGACAAGCAATATATACTCCTCAGTGTGAGGCCAGCTAAGGAAAATATGAATGCTTTTCTGATGTTCTCTCACTTGGGAATTGGTGAGCCATGTCACAATAAATGCAATAGGATTGCTAATGAGATTCCCAGAATTTCTTAGCTTTGGCTGGGAGAAGAATCTTGTGAGAAAATCAGAGTATTGTGTTTGTGGAAACCAGAAAGCATAAAATAACTACCAGATTTTATGCAAGCTTCAAAATTATGTCTTAATTTGACTGGTTTCTAAGGACAGGCAAACATTCATTCTCATTCTTATTTTGGTCTCCTCCAGCCTGAAAATCTCTGGTCCTCTCTCTGAATTTATGAACTGTATAGGGTATCACCAGTGTGAAGATTTTGTATAGTTGCTAAATTCTTCTGCTATGGAATAGTATTGAGAAATACAATAATATCTTAATATGATCCCTAAAATAGACCACTGCAGAGAATTTACACTTCCAAAAAATGACCCTGTTGTTGTGACCATTACGCGGTTTCCATTGGATGGTATTTCTGTACTGATTTTTGGGGAAGATTTGAATAAAAAAAAACCCCTAACATTAGAAATGTGAGAATATGTTTGTACAGGACCATAATTTATCCGCACCAAGATTCACACAAGTCTTGCTAAATCATGTTTTTTTAAATGATGGAAGTACTACATGAAACACCTCTCTATGGCTTCTTATTTTGCTTACATGCCCTAATGGCCCTTAAATTAATTAAAAAATAAGCTAAAGTATGGAATTTCTCAATTTTTAGAAATTTGGGGTTAAACAGATCATTAAAGATTTTTGATAATGTCTTAGCACAGAGTGCTTTTGAGAGAGACTCTGCCATGATTGCATATGGGTGATTTATTAAATTCAATGCCTGTGAGATACCAGCTCTCACATGCAAATCTTGTAAAGAGCTTACGTTCCTTATGACTTCAAGGAAAACCTCTCTGTTTCTCATCCGCTTGTTACAAATAATGTCCTTTGCATGCTTTGTTCTAGTACCATCAATCAAAACAGAGCCCATTGATGACTATGATCCAGCCTTAATCTGCAATACAGTACACAGTGGTCTGGGAACAGTAACACAGCCTTACTATTCACAGCACACAATGGTCACCGAATCCCCTTCCTGTCTTGTGGCCACTATGGCTCCTTGCCAGCAGTTGCGCTCAGGCCTTTCTTCTCCTGATTCTCGGTATCATCAGCAGAATCCAGCAGCTGTCATATACCAAAGAAGCAAGAGCCTTAGCCCAAGCCAACTGGGCTACCAGCAATCCAATTTGATGGCTACACCAGTTGCTATTTCAGATGCCCATAGGTCAGTGCTGGTGCACGCTGGTTCTCCAGGTCAAACTTCAGCGGTGCTCCACCACTCTCCAGGCAACCAGCAGTCTTCCCCAGTGATTCATTATTCTCCAACCAACCAGCAGCTGAGGTGTGGAAGTCACCAAGAATTTCAGCACATTATGTGCTGTGAAAATTTTACTTCAAATGTTACAAGATCCAGCCAGCCCCAGGTCAGTCAAGCACAAAGGTTGAGTCCGACTTCATACCCTACTGTGATTCAGCAGCAGACAGCCCCTGGCCAACGGGCAGCAAAAAATGGACCACCAGTGAGTGACCAGAAAGAAGCATTACCAGCTGGAGTCACTATTAAACAGGAACAGAATCTGGACCAAGCATATCTGGACGACGGTAAGCACCACTCTTCTCTTGTATGGCTTGGTTTGTTGGAGGGAAGGAGAAAGTTTAGGGCTTATAAATCCCACCTGTTCCTCAGCACAAAACCAACATGGCCTCCTTTTGATGGGTGTGGATATTTGCTTATGCTGCATTTTGGTCTTTCATCAGCTGCATTTTTGGTAGATGGCAATGCACTTTGGCAACTGAGCAAAAAGTGCAGCGTTCTGCAGAAATCCTCTGTCTTGCTTCATGCCATGGAGTGAGCTGTCAGGTTCAAGCTGTTCCCATTTTGTTTCCATTTGCCAAAGGTTACTTTCAAAAATGGAGGGTCTGAAACAAAACGCACATTTAAATTATTTTTTTATTATTCATATCAGGGAAAAGCCCACTTTGTAAAATGCTTTTGTACATTTTGTACCAAAAAAAAAAAAAAAAGCCCATTGAACAGTCTATCAAGGCCTGTAATGAATGGGGTAGTGCTGCAGGCAAAACTATCACAGATGTCCTAGATGAACAGTAAGACATTGATAAGTAAAACAATGCTGTTTCTTTGTTGTGATCCCAGCAGATTTAGCCTCAGGAATGAATATAATTTGTTAGAGTAAAGCTTTCTTTGAACATACCCTGCTTGTTCTTAGGTAGGCAGCTACTGGCATTCTGGTTGATTGGTTCTTTTATTAAAGATGTTCCTTGCAAGAGGAAATCAGTGCAAAGTTAACAGTGCAGCTGGACACTGCAATCATAAAGGCCAGTTGCAAAACTGGCATTAATTTAGTGGGAGCAGAGTGAGCTTGCTGGATGTATTGCTGCAAATATAGGGTGTTGTTATGCATGAAGTACAGACCTAACTTTCACATATATCCACTGCTGCTGTCCTCTCAGTCTAGGCAGTTGCATGCATGGTTTGATCTTGTGCACCATTATTTGCTTTGTTAGCACTCAATAGGTTGGGATTTTTCCTGCAGTTACTCACCTAGAGTTGTGAAATTGGGCCCATGAAAGTTTTACTTTCTTCAACTTAGGTACTCGGTGCTCAGTGGCTGTATTCTGTACAGTCCTTGTTGCTGCTTTTGTGGGCAGAGTAGAGTTTGGATGGTTTTCTCCATTAGTCTGTGTTTGAAATGTGGTTGAAATAGCTTTGGTTCCATCACAGTAATATCTGGAGAGTTCTTACTGGTCCCCTTGTCTGAAAAGGAGTGTTGAATTGGGTTTTAGTAGTGAATTTGGCTTAGGAGGTTTGGATCTGCAAGAAGATAGCTAAGTTAAATCCACTTCCCGTTCAGGGAATGGGGCATGATAACAAAGTGAGATAATCTTTCTCATAGTAAAACTGCACACTATGTTTTAGGGTACTTTTAATATGAGAAGCTGAGATTCTTCCATGTTTCTGAAAACGCTTGGTACAAACCTTGTAAAAGAAATAAAAAAGAAAGAATTGTGAAGTTAAAGCTAGCAAACTTCAGAGTCAAGCCACAGTCCACTTAAATGAACTCCCAAAATGGAATGCAAAATTAATTTCACTGGGTTTAGAATCAAGCCAGTAACATCTAACTATAGCATAGCTCACAAGGGATGCAGCTGACCTCCGTGCTAAGAGGAGCCATTAGGCAGAATAGCAGCAAGTTAGTAACGAAATTCCAGGCTTCTGCTTGGCTGACTGGATCATCCTGAATTAATTTCAACTAGATATTAATTTATCAGTTATGGCACCCAGATCAAGCCAGGCGAGATCAGCCACATGCAGTCTCTTTCCTGACCTCAGTGAGTTTACATTAGTTAGAGGTGTGACTTAGAGAACTGTGATTTACTTTAGGACTTTGTAAAACATTTCATTTTGAAACGTTCAGGACTTGAATTGAAAAGCTGCTTTCTTTGCTGCTGGGGAAAAGTGACTCAGAGCATAACAAAAGCCATATTCTTCCTGACTAGAAAGTTTATTTTTGTGCTTTATAGTATTAAAAGAAAGCAAACCCAAAGGATTATGGAGGCTTTAGCCTTAAATCCCTTTTATCCAGAAAGCCCTTCTGAGATAAAGTGAGCTGTTAGGTCTTGCTGAGATTTTTCATGGATAGATACTGAGATGATGGTTCTCCAGCTGGCTTGGCGGGAGTGCCTTGCACTGCCACTGAGGCACAGACTCTTGGGCAATTGCTGTTTCAATGTCTCTCACTTCCCTACACTCCTCTTCCCCTCCCCCATCTTCCTCCTCCCTCTTATTTCTTCTTCTTTCTCTGTTTTTCTGCTGACAGTCCAGCTTTCGTCCCTTTCTATGGTTGTGACCTCTTACCAACTCTTGTCCTCTGCCTTCATGGTTAATGCACATCCTTGGTGTTCCTGACTGCTTCTATTCTGAGCTTTGACATGAACTTCTTGAGTGACTTGGGACAAGCCCCACTCTGTTGGTTCCTCATTCCCTCAGAGTGGGCATGCCTTCCCAGTCTTTGAGCTCTCCTGGAAGTGTCCTTTACACGTAACACAATTGCTGTTTCTCTTTACCTCTTGTAGCTTCCTGCTGCCACTGCTGGCACAACCCTTTGTTCTTTTCTTATCTTCCCTGCTGTAAAAAAAGTATTTGTACTTCTTCCTGAGACCATGGTTTGTTCTTTGCTCAGAGTCTTACTGCTCCACACTGCACATAATACTGGGGACTTAGCTCACTTAACCTCTCTTTACCTCCTGCCTTGTGAAGATAAAAGCTGGTTCCACCTTCGTAGTAGATTACAGTCAAATATGTGACCATAGCTCACAAAGCTGTAAGCACCAACAGTCTAGCCAAAACAGCATGGTCCTTAAGGCAGGTGATGGCAAGTATTTACCTTCTCAGATGGATTTTGCCATGTGCAGGGGCCTCTTTGTGCAGTAGCTGTACAACAGGTACTATCCATACTGGCTACCTTATTGGTGACTTAACGTGTCTGTAGCTCCTTTCAGACCATACTGCCAAGGTAGACACCTGCCACGTGCTTTCTTGGGAGGAGACATTTCCCCCTATTCTCATCTTAGCAGTGCTGCCTCAGAACAAGAGGTGCCCAGCCCAGTCTATGCAGCCCCCTTGCAACTTCTCAGCCTTCCCCTCCCAGCCAGAATTACAAAACACAAGGTTACTGACAGGCTCCAGCTAGCAAGTCATGTAGGTTGGCTTTGGAACTGCAGCCATTAGGGAGACTGATGCAGGTTAGGCATTGCCACACACACATGTACCTTCACATACATATTCCTCCATATTTGTGGAAAAAAACAAACCCAAACAGCTTTAACTTTTTGACAGCAAACAGTGTAAAGATTAATTCCCAAAGGAAAGGATTATTAATGAAAAATTGGCAGATAAACCTTTGTTACACACCTCTGCCTTGGAGATTCATTACTGTTGGAAACAGTTCGGGAGTGAAGATAAGCCAAGGTCAGGAGATCCTTCAGGATGCATCTGGTGTCCAGGCTAATGCTGGCAAGCAGTGATTAGCTTCAAATGCAAGTGAAAGTCATGTGAGAGTGCTTAGAGCGTTTCAGCTAGGACCTCTTCTTAATATTGTTCATAACCAAAACCACCAACAATGGTAAAAGTTACAGGAACAACCACAGAAATAAGTTGACAAATAGAATTTAGTTCTTCCAGGACCTTCAGAGCAATCAGGTTTGCTACTGAAAGCACAAGCCCAGTTAAAAAATAAGTGATTTGCAGCACTGTCCAAAATCCAGTAGTGGCACAGGATCAAAAGAGAGGGTAACCCAGGCCTTGGGATGCTGGTTGTGCCCTAGACTGCCCACGCTCATGCTGCAGAGCCAGAGGTTTTTAGTGTAGCCCTGGGGAAGCCACTCAGCTTCCATGTGCCCCATCTGCAACACAGATACATGAGGATTGTGTGACTACAGCAACAGGAGGATAAATGCATCAAAGACTCTAAAGCACTCGGATGTGACAGGATCTACACGTGCCTTGCAGAGACTGAGTGTCAAGGATGGTGTTGGGTTCTTTCCATGTACAAATATCGGACGTGTAGCTGCTGTCTTGAATGTTATCAACTTGCTTGACTTAGATTTAGTTCTTTTTGGTTCAGCTGTCAAGTTGTGTGCTTTTTACTATACAAAGAAAAATGATTGTCATTATTTAAACAGTTACTATCTAACCACATCTGACACTCAGAACTGTCTGCTTGATAGAGCAGCTCTAAATTATTTTTGGTGCACCAGTAATCTTTAACAGGGAGGAGAAAAGCAAGGCAGATGCTTGTGTAGTGGTTTATCAGACTGTCAATCAGCAGAGATCTTTTATAGGAAGCTCATGTATTTCACAGAAAATTTCAGACCCAGCAGATACTTCTTTAGAAACTGGATCTGCAGGGTGTGCTGTGTGGTGCTTGAAAATCCCTCAGCACTTTTGATCACCTCCCCTACAAGCAATCTGTTAGTTTGTGCAGTTTTACTCCCCACCACAGTAACCATTGCCCTAACCATGGGTCCCAGACCATTCCGACTGTGTTAGGTCCCTGTGTTTTCTTTTTGTGTTCTTTTATTCAACAAAAAAATCTGCAGTCTGTGGCTGAAATGAAATTAAAACCCCTTCTTTCCTCCGCGTTCAGGAAGAATCTTTCTATTCTGACCAGCTTTTTTTCCACTTGGGCCAGTAGCTGTTAGGCACAAGCCTAGGAAGGGTGTACCTCCAGGAAGCCCCGGGTCTCCTGGGGACCCAAGAAGCAAAGCTACTGTGTCAGCCCTGAGTAAGCGGCAGTGCGGGACTGAGCTCTTTCCTGCAGCTTTGCTCTCTGGCCGCCCTCGCTGCAGTGCGCAGTCCACCGTGCATCCGCGCTGCTTCCGCGGGCTCCTTGGGGACACCGGCGGGTGTGTGCGGATGAAAGGAGAGGGTCAGTACAGCCAGGAGGGAAGGCAGGAGACAGCCCCCCCCCCCCACCCCCGCAGCCAGCGTGGTCCCTAGGGCTTTGGCTGGGGTGCTAGCACCTTGTGAGCATCCTGCTCGCCCTCCGCAGCCCCCGCACGGCGGATGGAGGAGGGGGTGGCCCGGGGCCAGCTCTGTCAGCTCGCTGCCAGCTGGGGATTTCCCTGTGCCGGGGGAACCTCCGCTGCACGGTGAAGGCAGCTTTAAGCCCTCCGTGCATCAGAGCAGCCGAGCTCCCCCAGCAGGGGCCAGGGGTCCGGCCGTCCTCCTGGCTGTAGAGAAGCTGCTTTTCTCTCTTAACACTGTATTGATTTCATCCTCAGAAAGTACAGAAGGTGGGGGCTTTAGGAACATGTTTGAGTTTGGTTTGTAGTTGTTTTCACCATGTGTCCATGCACAGAGTAAAATAGCAGTACAGGGCAGAGGGGGAAATGTTCCTGCTGACTGGCATTTTAGATGGGAATGAATTTGAATGTTGCAAATGGGCTGTGGTTCAGTTAGAGCAACAATTTGCATGAAGAAAAAGCTATGTTCTGTTTTTAATTGGAACTACTTTTCATAGAAGGTGTGGTCATTTCTGTTCAGGCAGTTTGACTAAGAGTGAAGCGTGTACATTCTCCAAAACATTTCACTCAAACACTATAGCAAATCTATGTATTCATCAGGCTCATTCTTGAAGCTCTGACTCACATTATTCCAGATTTTCTGTTCTCTTTTGGGACTTTACAGCACTCCGTGGGTAACCTACATGCTTTATTTTTGGATCACTGCTGTTGTGGGGTTGTGTTGCATTAGGATCTAAGTGCCCCAGTCATACACCAGGCTTGCTTTTCTAGAGGCAATATTAGAAGAGAACAAAAACGTGGTTCTGCTCTAAAAACCTCTTGTCTGTTGGCAGGAAGGAGAAAGATCAGTATATCAGTCTTCTGGATTGTATCTGAGCTTGGCCTTTCAGCAGAGTATTGAACTTCCCTGTACCTCAGTTTACCATTATTAAAAAGTATCTTGTTATCCTTCCTTCTAGTACAGTTAAACATTTCATTCGTTCATGTTACTAAAACTGACATGGATTCTCAGAGAAGAAAAAAATATATATACCTGAATAAGAACTAAGTATTTGTATCGTTATGGCAGACTGGCATCTATGTTCTTCTTCACCTCTAGAAACAATTTGCTATTCAAACATTCAAATAAATCCAGCCCCTTAGCCAGACTGCTGTTTCCCCAGCAGCCTTTCTGAGCAGCTGTCCTGCTGCCTAAAACATGCAAAACAAAACAAAGCAAGAAAAAGAAAAACCCATGCATCCAAAATCAGCAGTGGAGGAAGGAAGAAAATGAATCAAGTGATTAAAACCATAGTTCCACTGGCACCTCTTTGTTCTCCAGCTCAGGAATCTTTAATTGGTGCAGTAAGTGCCCACAGGCAAGCTGTGTTACAAAGCGTTTCCTGTTCAAAAGAACATGCAGACTCCATTAGGAGACCACGGGCACTGCTGCCAAGAACTGACACTGCAGGATGGGTACGTGAACACTCGCTTGGTGCCTCCATGGGCAGGGTCCCACCACCAACTGATGCACCAAGACTATAAACCCCAATTCTAGCGATTTGCTGGTGGAAGGCATTCCACTCTTTGAAGGCTTAAACCAGTGGACTGTTATCAGCAGAAAGCGCTCAGTTTTCAGAAGGCATCAAACAATTTTCAATGATAGTTTTGAAATCCTGGCAAAGAGTTACTTGAAAAAAAGAACTTGTTCATGCAGTTGGGAATTGAAAGCTTCTAAACCACAATAAAGTCCTTTCCCAGACTTGCTGTCCATTTACTCCATGCTCATGGCATTCCTTAGACTGTCTGAATCACAGACAGCAGACAGCTCTTATAAAGAAGACCATAGACACCCATCTGTTGGAAGACATCTGCCAAAATAGACCATACATTTACTTTTATTCCTTCAATCCACTTTCAATTTAAAGGGATAACAACAATAACATTTTTCAGTCCAGTGACACTATTCATCCAGTACAGAGAATCAGTAATGAATTAAAATAATTTCACTGCAGAAAGAAGCAGACAGGCTTTTCCCCCTTCTATAGATGAGTGAAGTGGGTCACAGAGCTTTTAGGTCACTTGCCTGAGCTGGTGCAAAAAGTCCCTGGTAAAAGTGTAACTTGCCTGGGTGATCCCACACTACCAGGACCCCCAGCCTCATCCCTCACTCAGAGTACCAAAGGCATGTGAAGCTGTTGCCTGGGTTTGCAGGAGCTGGGGCAGCACTGGCCATGCCATAGGTTGTTAAAACATGTGTTGCACTACAGGGAGGGATTGGCAGAGCTACTCTCTCCTTTCCCTGTCTTTCCACCAGTCTCACACCTTTCTTACTGTATGTATCAAAGAATACTGCCTGTTTTCTATTCTAGAAGTGAATGATTGCTGCCAAGTAATATGCTACCTGTCACTGACAGCAGGTGTGTCTATTAGGAACAGGCTCATTTCTTGGAGCAAAGTCTGGAGACAGAGTGAAGCTGTTGTATGAGCAAGCATAAGATGTAAGGAAAATGAATCAGTGGTCTTCCTGCCTGTTAAGGGTGACACAGGGTGTTTTAGGCAGATGTTCTTTCAATTCAGTCAAAATCATTACTGTTTTGACAACACTTTTTAAAAATGGGGGATTTGGAGATGAGAAGCAAGAAATGTGTGGCTAGGAAATGGTTTATAACAAAACTTTTAATGCAGGAAGGGAGTTAAATTCCTTTTAGAGCTAAATTCACCATTTTGCATTGAACCAGAGAAATACTCTCTGGAAACCTTTAACAAGGCTTGTTTTACACTCAGGCAGCTCAACCACATAACTGTGCTGGTTAAGGTGGTTGAAATATTTTTTTTTTTGCTAACACAGCTATTATGGTAAAAGCCCTTGTATAGACACAGCTCTGTTGGTATAAAAATGCTGGAATCAGCACAGTTAATGCCAGGTCAGGGAACCACCAACAGCTGTTTCACTGAAAGGCTTTGTTCTGGGATGAGTATGTCTGCAATGGAAGAAGAATTTCACCAGCAGTGCCAGTGCCATGAAACTGGCTAAACTGGTAGGGGAAGCTACAGCATATGTAATATAAGGGATTTTCACATGGGCAATAATTGCACAAGCTCAGCCTGCTTGCTTTTTATGTTGACCACCTCAAAACAAATCCTAGTGTTAGTAACTTCAGCAAAAATGATGCAACATGCTAGATTCATTTATTAGAAAGACACTTTGCTGAGGGCAGTTGTACCCTTCCTGACAACTATATATGGAACCTGCAGCTAGGTATGTATTTGTCCTCTCAGTTTATCCTGTTATCTCCCCTTTATGATTAGCACAATGTAATTAAATAATTATAACCAGTGAACTGGCTTACATCCACAGGCAAGCTCAAAGCTTTTGCTGATACTTTGCAATTTTGTTGTGCCTCTTGGAATATTTATAGCAATTTCAAAGTCCATGTGCAGGTGACTGCAGCAAAACACGAGAGTTATTTTTTTCTCAGTGATCTTTTCAAGTTCGAACTAAAAATACGAACCTTAATGTTTTGGTGTTTCAAAATCCAGGCAGCCAAAAATGATGCAATTTGGGGGCAGGGGGTTGATTGCATGATTTTAAAACCAATCTTGTGAATATTAGAGGCCTGACTCATGAACCCTGAGTTTGGCATTGCGGCTCTTCACAGTTTCATTTGTTAAAAATTGTGTTGATGTTAAGAATGTGCAAAGATGGGAAAAGGGTAGGGTCTTTTCTCCTCTTAAAGCACAGTATAAACCTGGAAGCCTGTTGCAAAGGCTGGTGAAAAGGCACATTCAAACTGCACTTCTGAAATGTTGCAAGCAGCTGCAAAGGGCCCTGCTGCTTTGAAAAATTTGGACAACATCTGCACAATTCTTTAACTATTGTGAAATAAAATGCCTGGCAAGAGTAACCATCTTAAAGATACACAGTCAGTTTATGGTGCAAACTGAAAGCCAGTTATAAAGGCTACTATAGAAAATGGCTGGATTCTCAGTGTTACTCACACAAGCAGAACCTTTTTAGTTAAGGTCATAACCTGCAAGGCAGCATGGACAGTTGGGGGACTTTTTGTCTGTATAGATCTTTTCTCTCAAAAGAATGAAGAACTATAGGTGATTAGTTTAAAACACACTTTTCTTCCACCTGCTTTTCATACTTTGAAAAAATGAATATATTATTACTATTATAATAATTATTATTTTATCCATGATAATTTTAAAATAAAAATAAATGAGGATGAACAATCTGAATTTCCCATCAAAGTTAGTTTTCTTACAAGAACTCCAAATAGTGTGAGCCACTTTTCTGCCCAGCAGAAGTTGGTACGGCCTTATGGCCTGGTCATTTTATAGTGCTACTTACTCACCAATTCCAAGAGACTTCTGTGCTGTAATTTGGATGAAGTATGTTTTTAGAGGAATTTTAAAAGCAGACTGGACAAATGTACAAGAACACAATCCTGCACTGGCTGCAAGAGGTACTAGATGACCTAGCAGGTCATTCCAGCTTCTCTGATTTGAAAAACAAGCAGCACATCTGTAGTCGTGCCAGCATGAGAGGCAGAGATAGGGGAAGAAGAGCAAATACTGAAGACCATAAAATTCCCTTGTAGTATATTAGCTCCTAATTTGAATTTTCAACAAACTTACACACTCATTCTCATTTTGTAACATAACTTTTTCTATGTTTACCAAGAAGAAACCAGAGGAAGATTAAAAGCCAACCTAAAACATATAAACAATATACTTGTGTCTGAATCATCACTTCAAGTCCTCGCGCTTCAGTTTTGCAAGCACAGAAATCTGGGCGTATGTCCAGCTGTGAATTTCACAGATGGATCCTCTCCCTAAAAGGGGTCTACTCAAAAACCCTAATCCAGGTACTCCAAACTTTGCAAATATTCATATTCTCCAGTTTAAGTGTGCATCTATTAGAAATACTGCAGTCAGTTTGGCAATCAAACCTCTGATCTCTCTATATTCACATGACTAATGATCTGATAATAATGACTTTGAAAACTTGGTGTTAAGTTGGATTTGACCAGTGTTAGGTATAAAAGAGTTAAATATTCAGCTACTGTTAACTAGGATAAAACCAATGGGATCAAAGTGCTTCAACAGTGATGCCCATGTGAATCAGAAAAGCAGCACTAACTTGCTCAGTGAGAAACTGGTCTAATACTCCCCATCGTCCTACAGGTTCTCCTAATCCACACAGTTCCCATTTTAATCACACTTTGTCCATTTGTGGGTTTTTAATTTGGAAACTTTGCACTCCAAAACACAGGCTCTGTCCTTAGCTGAACAAACATGGTTTCTTAGAATGAAATTGTAGCTGAACTAGATTTAGTGAGAAGAGTCTTACTGACTTCTGCCCATGGACACTGAAGTGAGTGGTAGGTTTGCATCTGAGGGAGAGTTTTTCCCCATGGATAATTAATTGTCAGGTGTTGAAATAAAGGTCAGAGTGGACTGTCCCTTGCTTCCACCCAGCTGTGTGCATTTGGGCATGCTTTGACTCTTGGGTGGTGGGAGGGTGCTGGCAGTGTGGTGGTTGTGTGCCAGACCTGTTTGTGCACCAAAGCCGTGTGCTCTGCATGACCAGAAAACCTTGAGGCTCTGCAGAAATAGTCAGATGATATCCCAGCAAAGTGACAGCACAGTTTAGTCCTTTTTCAGTGCTTACATGTTGACTCACTCTGCATTTGTGCAAGGACTCTGAATCTTCGCTTTTAATGTGCAAAAAATAATCTGGGTAAGGGTGAAAGCAGCAGTAAATTAGAGGAGTGTGAGTTTGCAATAATTGCCTCTGATCATCTCTGCCAGGGGAGCCTAGTCAAAGATTCCCAAATTGTGGTGTGGGTTGGTTTGGTTTCTTAATGATGAATGACTTCATCATCTGTGAATGAATTGAGTCAAATGTAGGACAAATAGTGAGACACATGAATGAATCTTATGACATTTGCAGTGTCTCAATCTCTTCTGGTTTATTTAGGTGGTTTCTAAGTTTCTTTGGAAAGAGTGAGAATGACTAAATGAAGAGGGAGCCACTTCAGAAGTATGGGAGTCAATGGTGAAAGTATTGTGACAGTTAAACCTCCTTGGCTTGAAGATCTGTCATTATGAGCAACACAGTGTCAGTTATTCTGTCAGAGCTCAGACTCTGCAGCCACAAGGCCAGAGGAAGCTGGATCATGTACCAGACATTGCATTCTCTTTACGGACAAATACCTCCCAGAGCTTGTGCTGGGTCTTCACCAGCCTGTGTTTGGGTTTCTGATTCTTACCTGGAGACAGCAGAGCAGTTCTCCAAAAGTGTCTGTGAAGGTCCTGACTTGGAAAGGCACCTGCCTTCAGGTGCTCTGGGTGGTTGTGGTGCATCCAGCCTGCTCACAGGCCATGCCTTTGGCTGCTGCTTTCCAGGAGAAGGGGCACTGCTGGGGCTGAATGAAAGCATGTCCTCATGCTTTCATCACGTTTCACAGGTCTGCTGAAGCCACTTAAAAATAAGGCCCAGCATTTCTATAGGTGAATGGTCACCAGCCTCAGCAACTGTCCTTAGGACTTGGGCAAGTCCCCCAGTCCAAGTCACTGGATATGAATATGAAGTAATTATAATTTTGTACAAATTGATGCTTGGGAAGGCTGGAAGTTTTGCAAAGGCCTAGAACTGAGGCATATCAGAGGAGGACTTTTAGGAGCTGTATTTTTTAATTACATTGTGTTTTGTGGGTCTTTTTTCCCCTTAAAATCATATTTAATTTTTTTCTCTGGTTTCTCCTTCACACATATGCATTTGCTTTGAGTGGAGTGCTATCCTCTTCCTTGGAATGTGTCCCAAGGTACTGATTTCCAGCAGGCAAACCCTAGGGTGAGATTTTCAGCTAGGCTGAAACCCAGGAGGCTGGGTTACATGAGAGCTCTTCTGCTGAGGTCATCCTACAGCTTCATGTCTTCTAATAATTTCTACTACGTTTTCAGATATGTTTCCTTTTAAAAAAAGTAAACAACACCATTGATTTTAATACAGATTTTTCTTCAGTGTAAATTTTATAGGCTGAGAGCACAGAGAACTATTGTTCTGTCTGTTTTAGAAATTAGTACCTGTGGAGCTTTGTTTTATACTTGATTACATTTCATAAGTCCTTCCCATCTTCAAAGCTAGTGCAAGTTTTAGGTCAAGATTAAGACTTTCCAAAAGTTCAGGCTGTTCTGATAATAGTCTTGGTTTAGATGTAGGATTAAATGCTCCTCAGACGCTTTTTGTCATGCAGAAAAACATCTCTGCTTTTCAGAAACCACTGCTGAGCACCAGTGTCTTTGCAAAGAGGCTGGAAGAAACCTCTCCCACGTGTGGCATTCCAGCGCAGCTCTCAGGGAGCGTGCTCCATCCGTGCAAATAATCCAGCCCTTAACCACAGTTGGACTGTAATATTTACTAGCGTTTCAACAGAGTGTGGTCAATATAACAAGACATTCGTTTCCTCCCATGTATGCACCCAGAGATGCACGCCGTGGATGGCTGGTTTGTGACAGGAAGCCCGTGTTGCCGCACACAGGCGCTGAGGCAGCTGAGCTGGGGAGGAGCAGAGGCTGAGCACGGAGAGCCCTTCGCCTCGGGCACCCTCTCCCCCAGCCTCTGCAGCACAGGTTACTGGCACTGTGCAATGTACGCAGACCAAAACCTCTCAAGGATTTTACTTTTCAAGATGTGTGCTGCATTCAGCTGACAGGCAGATGCGCTAGTCAGCTGGGGAGTCCCTGTCTGTGGCACCTAGACAAAAACGCTTTAGCAGACAAATAAGTGAGGAAATCAGTTTTCTTGTCTTTAGAAAACAGTTCGAGCCATCGTGCCTGGATAGGTTTAATTTGTTATGATAGCAAAACAAGTTCTATGGAAACCATTGTGAACCCTGGAGTGAGGCTGCCCAGGAGAGTTGGGGAAAGCCGCTTTTGTTTGTTGTGCTTGGCATCATTTTCCTCTGGATGAAGATGCTTTAATTTTGTGGGGAGACCCAAGAGAGCATTCCTTTTTTTCCATACCAGAAAGCCTTCCAAGCTGGCATAAAGGTCCCCTCTTTCCAGCTGCTCCTTTCCAAACACACTGTGCCTCCTAAAGATAGTCTTTACAGTGGCTGGGGCTGGTGGAAAACATGAAGCCTGCATGGATTAGTGCAGGAATTCATTTGGGCTGACGAATTGGGTTTCCCTCTATAAACAGCACTAGTGTTTTCATCTTCTGGACAGCACAGCAAACTTCACGTCCTCTAGCTCCTCTCCCTGCCTCTCCCACGCTGTGAAGAGCCTGCATCCAGGCTAGCCATGATAAAATACACACTAAGGCTTGCTTATGGGGGATGGAAAACAGCACATGTACAAGGAGGTGTTTTCAACTATCTCCCTTCACAGACATTTTTTTCCAACCCTTTAAAGAGGTGGTGGGGTTTATTTTGTTTTTTTTCAGTTTATTTTTCTTTCCAGGTAAAAGGGAAATTAGAGTAATGCCTTCTCTACTGGTCTAGTGACCTTACAACCAGCCCACGCTATGTATTTTCTTTTCTTCTTTCTTTAACCTCAGCTACTTTGTGGTTATCATCTGCAAAATTTAGAGATTATCTAAAGAAGATTTTTGTTTGCCCCTTTTTTGTTTACCCCTTTCTCCCTGGGGTTTTGGGCACGCACAGGCTGGGTTGCAGGAGCACAGCCCTGCACTCTGTCACTGCCTCTGGGGACTGTCCTACCCCTGCTGGGGAAGCACCCCCCAGCACGCCCCTGAATGCCTCTGCTGCAGCAAATTCACTTTTGTTATCACTTATACTTTCTTTTATGGCTTACTTGATAAATACAATCATCAGGGGTTATTAATCACCCAACATTGTTTCCATCATCGCTTGGGAGGGGAGAGACACGTAAAGGCCAGTTACGTGATCAGGCTACATGGAGTGGTGGTTTGTATTTACTTGACTATTCAGTAATGGATGATTTTGTCTGTCACTGACTGAGCATGGAATTAGAGTTGTGAGGATAAAAATGGGGGACTTGGGATTCAGCTGTCAAATGGAAGAAGTATCTAAGTAATAAAGCCCTGTCCCTTAATTTTACTTATTCACCATGTTTTTCACATGTGTAACCCCACTCCCTGTTAAAAGTTTGTTCCTTGGAAATGAGTCTCAGCAAACCCCCACCTCCTCATAACTCTCTGTAGTCTCTCCTGCCCTTTCAAGGCACTCTGGATCCAGCCATTCTCTAACTCTAGCAGGGGTGCCTGCTCTGGGGTAGGGGGAAAGATGAGGGGGTTATCGTGGCCAAGAGAGAGAACAGGCAACTGAATTGGCATGGGAGAAGCATGCTGGAAGGAAAGGGTGCTGGGGTAAAGGCATTACCTGCAGTCTGGATAACCTGCTCTAATGCTGAATCATGGTCTTTTTCCAGATAACATAGATTATACTCCTGGCAATATGGGATTTTATAAAAAAAAAACTATACAAAAAAGCAGAAAACTTGAAAGTGGATAGCACTGCCGTAGTGTTTTGGAAGTTTATCAATTTACAGTGTGTTTATTGTGCTGCAGTTCAAGGTTTAAGCACTGCCATGCTTTCAGAAGGAGTGGAAGTTGGGGTCAGGATGCTGCTGGCTGCAGCTAAAATATTTTCTCTGCCACGTCAGTTGATATAGTTACTTATTTGTGTATTTCCTGATCACCACACTCTCATCTGGTGTGGCTGCGGTGGAATTAAGCATTGTTCCCATTAGAGTGATGAGAAGGCTGCCCCCAGGACCCAAGGGGAGCCCGAGGGTGCTCCCAGGAGAGGAGTTGCTGGCCAGGACACGGACTTTCATGTATAGTTGCTTTAAGCAGACTCACTGGCTGCCAAGGGTTTTGCAGCTGGAGCATCAGCCACACTTGAACCACATGAGGAAAACAAAACCCAGCAGATTTCCAAAATACTAACAGCTGGATGCAGATGACATTTCTGAATCAAGAGGAAAAAAAAAAAAGCCCAAACCAGCCACTCTTGTGTTGCTCTCTGCCCCCCTCCTGATGCTGCCTCATGCAGCAGCAGGGTCAGGCTGAGCGCCTTGCACAAGTGGGTGAAGAAGAAATGCAGCTGGGGGATGTTTTTGGGGCACCTAGCACAGGTAAGGAGAAGGGGGAAAGTGCTCACTGGAGGTGGTTAGCATCTTGAACCATAAAAATTGCCTCTGTCTTTGCAGCCAAAAGGCTGCAGCCCTCTCGCTCCTGATCATCCTTCAGATCTCAGCCAGGGTCAGCAGTGACCAAACCATCTCTGGAGATTCTGCTGGCTGTCAGTATTAACAGTGGTGGTTTCCAGCCCAAATATAAACCATGCTATTATTTTTAGTGTTGGTTGCAGTCATGTTGAGGGGACCACTGGAGAGGACAGCCCCATTGTGTCACCCGTGGCACAGCTGGGACAGAGCATGCTCCCACCCCACCCTCCATGCTGATGGGCCCTGCAGGGATGTTTGATGCTGGCTTGGCTGTGAAATGGGACTCTCCCAAGGTCACTGGTCACTGTGAATACAAAATGGGGGAGTTTTCAGTTCTACAGTGCTCCTTCTGCCCTCTCCCAGCACCCACTGTACCATGAGCCTGCTCTGAAGTCACTATGGCGTAACCATCTGATTAAACTTGAGCACATTTTAACTTCTTGGCTGAAAATGGGGAAGACCCAGCCTCTTGGATAATTTATCTTTTCCCATCAGTAAGTTACTCTCATTTTTTACGTCTCTTGATGTGGCATTTTCATAATACCTAGAATATTCCCACCCCTTTACCAGGCACCTGCTTGTTCTGCTGCTGCTGGGCTCAGCAATGCCATGGCCAATTAGTACTTCCAGTGTGGGCTGAAGCACCCACATTCACTGCCAGACTGTTCTGCAGTGCCAAGGAATGTTGCAGGAGCCAGAGCTGGCTGGGACAGGCTTTGCAGCATGTGCTACAGCCCACAGCCAAGTCTCTGAGCTTCATGAGTTACAGGGGAGCACAGGTTAGGATGGACAACTGTCCTGTGGATTCAGCTGGGTTTCTATCCACCATGGCTACTCTGCTCTCCTTCCCCTCCATGTTGACCCTGGGGCAAAGCACAGCAGCTGGTGGTAGTCAGCCATCAGAGCTGTTCCTGTGTCCTAGAGAAGAGATTATGGCAGGACTGTGCAGTGTCACTCCATAGTGGGGATGATGGTGAAGTCACCCATGGTGCTGTACAGACACACTGTGAGCCTTCCTCATGATGATGCTGCAAAAAATTATACAAGGAGTCAGCATTACCTCCCCACCAGTGACTCAGCTCTTACTAGTACAAAAACCTTCCCATCTCTACTTGGCATCCCAAAGGGCAACCCCCAGTTCCTATCGTAATCGATCCTCTACTGGTGTTCCCCAGCACTTGGTCCATCTCATCTGTCAGAGAAATGTTGGGTACAGTCTGAGCCAGATTCTGAGGGCTGCTGCTTATTTGTCTCTGTGTATTTGATTTTTAACAAAGTGGCTAGATGTCTAATCCACAGTGATTTAGTTGAGAGCTACCAAAATACTTTTAAAAATCGGGCCTTGTGGAAGCTATCCAGTGGCTTCATACATTTTCATTACACTGTGTGTTTTAGCTGGGGCATTTCATTCTTGTTGGCAGTCACTGTCCTTCCAAGACTGCTCAGAAAGAGTTATGGTGATCTTGGCCTTCAACTTTGCTACTACTGTGTCTTCCAGCTGTCTGTGGCTAGTTGGGACTGCAGGACAAACAGTATTCCCATTCAGTCCATGTTGCTAGCCGAGGGGACAGCCTGCCAATTGCTTCTGAATGTGTTCTGTAGTCAGATGAGATCATATCAAGCGTAAGCAAGTTTTATCTTTATTTTAGGCAAGAGGGTGTTTTATCACAATGTGGTTCCAAAGCCTTTGTTAGTTGGTTGGAATTCACCCAGGAAGGGTAGCAGTGGGTGGTTAAATGCAAAGTAATAGGTTCAGTATGAGTTACAAATGCAGAGCTGGTGAGCTGGCTGTGCAAACTCATGGATAAAGTAGATTGTTGTCACACAGCTGATGAGAACTTGGGAGTGAGTAGGATGCTCTTGCTAGGTACTTGCAGCATCTTGCAGCATCTTGCAGCATGCCCCTGAGATCCTGCAAGGAGAGTAGTATTTTGCTTCCCACTCTCAGACCTCACAGCTGGAAAATTTGGGATGGGTCATCATTAATTCCCAGGAAGAATTTCCTGGGGCAGTCTCTTTGGGTGGTTGTTCCTACATCTTGATCTGGAATTGGTATGGGAGGTCTGCAAATAATTGAGGGCTAATTTCTGAACAAATGTAGGTTATTGGTATTGTGGTGAGGTTGGGAATTGCCCAACCTCAATAGTGCTGGCTGCACTTCAGCTAAAGACAGTCACCTCGACAGCTATTGGACATCAAGGAGCTTAGTTCTGTTTCTGGTAATTTATATCTCCCCTTTTCATACTGAGAATAAAAGTTTTCTCGTTTGTGCCACTGACTGAAATTGAAAGTTTGAAGTCTTTGGATGATGCATGTACCTTTTTCTTAGTCTCCCAAGCTATCTAGTGTCAGATGTTCCTGGCCTTCTTGAGGTGAAATGCAAAGTCAGCTACAGTTTCTGCTCCCCATAGTCTTTTGCATTCCTTTTTCTAGTTATAGGTGTCTTTTATAATTAGCTCTCTCTCTCTGTTCATAATAGTATTTGATTTATACATATTCTCCATAGTATTATGTAGTATTTTTATTATTACATTATTTTCTGTTAGAAACCCCTCTGTGGCAGATGCTGTGTTGACTCCAAAGGAAAGAAAAAAAAAAAGCAGTTTCTGCCTCAAAGGACTTATAGTCAAAGTGCAGAATAAAAACAAACAGAGGGATGTGGACAGACACATAGTGTCTTGTATGTGGCACCTCCTTGACATTGTTATATGTGCATTGTAACACTGTCAAATAACCACTTAAATCTTTAATGGTCTGGAGTCTTTCCAGCTAACTGGGGACTGGTAACTGTAGCCCCAAAGTCAGGCGCTCTGCTCTTCTGGACTCTGATTGCTAAGACCCCTCCCACCTCTCCAATGGTGCCCATCCCTTTCCATCACCTGCAGAGGCAAGTCCTGATACCACTATTCTGTGCCTTATGTGAAGGGGGGAAGAATCTGGCCCCAAACATTCATTTGCTGAAGGATGTAGAGTCATGAGAGAAAAAGAATCTATGCAAAAGTGATTTTGTGTGTTCCTGTGCTCAGTGTTTTTCATGATGAACAGTGTGCCTACTGCCCATAATCCTCTTTAAAATAAGGGACATAAGAAACATATGCCGCCTTTGCGCTCGCTGTTCCAAAGTTTGTGGAAGCAGGGTAATTGCAAGCAGAAGGTTGTTTGCATGCCTGTTCCAGAGGGGAGCTTGGTTTGTCTGGCAAGATTGTTCCTAGGCTACTTGTGCATCTTCCCTGTTACCCTGGGACAGTGATTTTCTGCTGGCTGTTTTTGCACGAGAACCAGGCTCAAAATTCTGTTCAGACATGTTTGGAGGGAAACCCAGTTTGCTGGAGAGGCCTGAATTCTGCAAGAATCCACAAGCCCTTCAACATGCAAAATTAAGGCACAGCAGAAGATAAGATGCCAGAGAATTAGAGCCAGTAAATAGTTTTGTGGATTAATAGACATAAGCGCTAGTGCTCAGGGGAAGAAAATAGATTACATTATTGACTGTTCATCCCCTGTAAAACTGCCTAAAGGGGAGGGTAATATGGTTTGTTTCCCCTTAATTAAATATTTGTTAAATGGTTTGTTTCCCCTCAATTCAATATTTGTTCTGGTCATTTCTTTGTGACAGAAATGAAAAAAGCAGCATTGCCAGTTCTCGTTACTTTCAGCTAGTTGTGAGCACTGTTCTTTGGTTCCTACCCCCCAATTATTTCCTGTAAAAAAAAAAATAGCTTTCTCCCATCCATTCTCTTTTCTCTCTGTTTTTGAAACACTTCTCTGACTCATATCGCCTCTTAGTAAACAGGTTAAGTCTAGGAGAGTGATGAAGCTGCAAAGTGACATGAATAAATAGTGCTATCGCTTGTGTGCTTTTCCTGCTAGCAGTTACTATTTTAGAGGCATTGTGGTATTTATTACCAATTTCATTAGCTTTTAAACTATGAGGTGCAAGCTACTGTAGGAAAAAATCAACATCAACCTCCTTTGGTTTTGCCGTTCTTAATCTAAAAGAAATTCATCTCAATACCGAACGGCACTACTTCTCTTAGAAGTTGTGTAGCAAATTCATAAGGTCCAAACCATGCACACAAAAATAGATATGAGCACAGCTCACCCTTGTGCTTTGCAGCAGCTGCAGCTGCTGCAGAGTTAGATCAAGAGTTAGGAGTAAAAAAGTGAAGATTCTTGCCTCGTGTCTCTTAAGCTGCAGCCCAACAACCTAATACTTCTGTGTCGGCTTAGCCAACTAATGTGGTTTAAGGAAATGAGCTCCATACCCTTCTGGTATAAATTTTTGTATATTTATTTATTATATGCATATTCTACTTGGAATATTTTACTCGGTTTCATTGCATGTTAACTGAAATACAAACTTAATCTTTCCTCAGTAACTTGCTAACTATCAACTAGAGAGAGCCAACTGCATGACTCAAACACGTGTCCCTTCCCTTACAATTTCAGCCAAAACTATCTGGCATCAGAGTACTGCAGAATGAAAGTCATATCTAAATATATGTGAGCAGAAAGAAAGCCAGTTAAAAAAAGACTTTGTTATGGAAAGCTACTACAAACCAAATCCACGGTGGCCTGGAGTTCCTCATCACACCCAGGCTGATCTAGTTTTCCAGTTCCAAGGTGCACTTCCCGAAGTGGCTGCTGACACTCATAGAACTGCACAAAGCTATTGCACCTTGTTGCAGTCCCTCTATGCCTTCTGTGGGGTGACTAAACAGACTTACAGGGTTTATCTAACAAACAAACAGGATATTTATCATAGTCTTAGCAAATTTAATAATACAAGAGTTTTTGCCTCATATTCACGTAGTTCCCAGCAGTGTCAGCCTTAATATTCAGAGCCAGCCTTTTTCCAAGTAATGTGTGAATGAGCTTGGCAGTGCCTGGCACTGGGTGCCACCCTGAACACCACCCCTAGGGTTCGATTTCATTATGTGCAGCACTGAGGACCAGGCAGAAAAAGGGTTGTGAAAATGAGATTAAAAGAAACACCCCAGTTTGATAGTGTGTCTTTCCCCTTATACTCATGCAGTGACTAAGATGCAAATCCTCTAAATTTAGTTTAATTATTTGTTTTTACACCAGTGTAACTGGCCCTGTAGATGAGCTCCAAGGGCTCTCTGTAGTGATATGCTGAAGGCCTTAGGGCAGGAGGGAAAGGGCATGATGTGGTGGGTGAAGGTGCACTTTCCAGATTGCCAGCTGATACAGATTCTTCCTCCAGTCAGTGTGTAGGCAGGGTTTGCACCTCTCTTAGAATCTGCTGATAAAAAATTGACCACTAAGTACTGAAATCCATCAAGCAAACAGGAAATCACACTCTGGAGCAAAAATTGCCCTTTCTCTTGCTGTTCCAGTCAACAAGCCAGGATGAAACAGTTCATGCGTGTGTGCATGTGTGTCCTGCAAATACCACATAACCCCAGTTTCCTGGTTCATGGAGAAGGTGCCTAAAAAACTTAACTCATTGATTTCCAGTAGATTCAAACAGGGATCAAATTGATTAACTAACTGAAAGCACCACAAATGGCACCTGCTCAGCCTTAGAATTCCACCATTGAGCTCACTTAGGGCAACATTTGGCATCTGTTTCTCCAGAAGAATATGTCATTTGTAAGCAGTATAATTCTCCCATATATTGTTTGCAATAGATTCAGATTTCAGTCCTCTTGCTACAGGGTCTCAATAAACTGGTCTTGCAGGGAATTAAACAACCAGTTAACACCCAGTTCTTTTCTTAACTGATTAACTGTGTGAAAGTCCTCTGGACATGGAAGTGTAATGATTTTTTTACTAATCACTTACAGGTTCAGGTGCAACTTATTACTGATTTACAAGGTTGTAACCATTTGTGTAACAAGGTGAAGTGAAGTGTGGCAGGATAAGACAGGCACCCAACAGCTCTGTGCGTGGCAGGTAGTACAGGGAGAGCAGCACCCGTTTCACATTAGCTCCACTGCTGCAAACTGCTGTTTCCCTTCCCTTGTAACTGGTCACTTAGCTTTGTATCTCTGAGGAGAACTTGGCTGGAGGGAACTGCAGAGAGGATAATGCATGAATAAACAAAAGCAAAGGGTTGCTTGTCTGAAAGAAATTATTCAGCCTACTGAACTGTCTGGGGATACCAGTCCCAGACTGCCCACGCAGTCAGTTGAGAGAGCATCTGTGCAGCTTCTCACAGATGGTCTCCCAGGACAAGGCATCCCCAGGACTAAGGGGTGCTCCTCAGTCTCCTGACTTCAGATGCTATACAGCAGAGTGAGAACAGGTAATTAATTGTCTTGCAAGTGCTCCCCATTACCTGTGTTGGCTCCATTTCCTATGAGAAATGCTTAGGTGCTAACTTTTAGAGGGATTGAGCACTCCAATGTTGACTGACATAGGTTTAAAGGTTTTAGGTTAGTAACTTAAATTGTTGCCTGTTAGGATTTCTAGAGTGCCTAAGTGAGCTCAGCACCTCATGCCTTTTGTAGTTAGAGATCTAAAGTACCTAAGCACTTGAAAACATCCCTGTAGGGACTTTTGAAAATTATTGCTCTCTACTACAGCCACACACTTAGTGCAGGCTCTTTCCATGCAGGTCATCATCATTTCAGGCTCTTTTCTGTTAGCTAGGCATGCATTATTTAAGTTCCCTGTGTGTGACCTTCAGTCTTTCTGCATTTTTCAGACCAAAGCAAACCTGTAATAAATCTGGTCCTTCAGAGATACTTTGGAATTGGCTAGGGCCATAGGGCAAAGATGATGATACAGCTCTGGAGTCCCACTATCCAAGCTTCTGCTCTAACTACTGGTCACACATTTTCCTGACAATTTTACCACGCTTGGTTTGCAGTGGCAGGCTATTGATCTTTTCTGGAAGCCCACTGACAGTACTTAGAAAATCCTTGCAATTTCTAAGGTAGTGTCCCAGACAGATTTGTGTTTCAATATTGATAGTTTTGATGTTTAGTGTGTTTAGGGCACTGATTTTTAATTTTTTTTTTAGCAGAAATATTATCTTTATTTTCTGCTGTTTTCTCAGAGGCCCACACAGCTTTCTGTTAAAGATTTTGGGTAGGGTAGTACCAGAGATACTCATTGTTTTAATTTTGCACTCCACTCTGGAACTATATTGAAATATAAGGGCAGGATATTTAAATGTTATGAGTGAAATCCAGATCCTGTGAATCACAAGGAGTTTAGATATTGATTTCAGTTGGGACAGGCTTCAGCCAAAAATATGCATTTTATTTAGATTCTGTTTTTCATCAGATAATCTATATTATGATGTTAAATTCATGGAAAGATGCCCGTGGGTTTTGAGTCTATTGAAACTATTATAGCAAAAATGCATCATGGGACTTTAATTGCCACCTAGTTGGACATCAAGAACTTCTTCCAAGAGTTTGTTTAATTAATGGAGATGACCTGATTGCTGTTGGGCTGGATGATGTTGAAGAGGTTTATAGGTTACACAGATCACATAGATTAGAAACAAGAAAGGAAGAAAAGTTGCAGGGTGAATCTATTGGCATTATTTCAATAAGGAGTACAACATTTTTTTAATATGTAATTCAAGTAAAGCTTTACAGCTAAGAACCTCTTAGTTGTTATATGTCCCCAATTTCCAGGAAAAAAAGCCTTTTATTGCTGTTGATTTATAAAACAGCCTTCCTGACCCTGCCCCCCTCCCCCCCTGGTATTTTTTCCCCAACACAATTTCTTGGGTTTGGGCTCCTTGTGCCTGATACACCTAAGTTTGCATTTACCAGTCAATTAGTTGCTCTGTTTGCATCTGCACAAGCTGATTTTCCAGGATGCAGAATACAAAATAGGCTGTGTATGAAGTGGTAGGTTCCAGTCCACGATACGTGGCTGCACAATCTTAGGGAGCCAAGTAAAATATTTCTTCTCTATATATAGTCACTTGAAATCCAGCAGTAAAGACACTTCTGAATCTTGCACTCAAAACTAACTTAGTTTTTAAGAAGCACTTTTTCCTCCTTAATATTGCAATTTTTTTAGAATTTATACAGTTTTGTAGAAGTGCCAAATGCTTTCTTGATGAGTTCAACAGAAATCTTACAAAGATCAGACAGAAAAAAAATTACACAGAATTTTAGATATTGCCATTTTATGAGAAAAAAAAGAAGACCTTATTTGTGTTTGAAGCAAAGACTGTAACTCTTATAATTGCTTTGCACACATCTGTCCTGTTCTTTACAATTAAGGCAAAGTCTAATTTACACAGCCATTGTGGTTAGATCTCTTTATTTAAAAATGACTTTTGATCTGGCATAAAAAGTGTCATGTTTTGGGCCACTAAGATGATCATTTAACTGAATTCTGCAAAAGGCAATGACTAGTCTTTGACCTGACTTATAACACCTCCTGTGCCTCTGAAGGCTCAGATCAAATTATCAGCATTTTATATATGTTTTGTGATCAATTTAGGTGTGTAATTTTTTGCATACTTATTTTTATATACCAGTAAAGAAAAAAGTAGGGGGAAAATGTAAAATCTAGTGCTGGATCTGAGCAAACAGAAAGGTCAGCGGTTAAGTTCTGCCTTATGTATTGTATATGCTGAAATGTCCTTTTAATAAATTAAACCACAAAATGAAAGAGTAGATGAAAACTGTAACATTTGGCCTTGCAACATAGGTCAAAAGTTACTTTTTTTTTCTCAAAAATGGTTTTGCAAATCTTTTTCAGAGCTGATAGATACACACCTTAGCTGGATACAAAACATTATATGAAAAAGAATGACTGTGATCTTTGATCCAAGCAATCAAAAAGAAAGGTAATTGGTATTTTTCTGCCTTTTCTCCAGCTGTGTGTTTCTCTTAACCTTTATTTATTTATTTTTTCAATTAAAAAGTCATGCCCCTTTTTAGTTGGCTTAGAGGGTTTAAAAACTTATTTAATTTAATTCATTTATTTTTTCATTCTTTTTCTTCCGCACTTGGGTACCACAAAGCTGTCCTGAAGTAGTTGGGGCCTGGTGGGCAGGGAAGGAGAGATGGGGTTGTGCATGCTGGGCTAAAGCATCCTCTGGTTCCCAGGCAGCAGCTAGAACCATGTTAGGACCATGGTTTGCCTGGTCATGTTTTGAGGGCACACTGAAAATTCAGGATTCAGCTTTCCTCGCCAGGCCCTGTTATGCCAACAGTTTCCTCCTTGTGTGGCTTGTGTTGGCTTTGCATGTAAAATGCCTCTTGGCTGCGTCAGCAGAGCAAACATGGGACGTGCAGGATCCCTGCCTGGTGCAGGGAGCTGCCCACTGGAGCTGAGCTTTGTCTCCTCTGTTGAGACCCTCATGCTTGCAGGGTCTCTTGAAGGGCAGAAGATCCCTGCCACTGCCACAGGTGTAGTGATGGGACAGGGGTGTTACTGCAGACACACGGAATAGTGCTACTGAAGTTGTATTTCTGATGCGTGTGTGCACATGTGAGTGTGTGTGTGTGTATGTGAGAGAGTGTGTGTGTGTGTAATCCATGACATGGAGCCTGAATCATTGCCAGCCCAACTGGAGACTCTTTGCTGTCTCTGGACTGCTAGCTGAAGGTTGGTATTTAATACAACCCACTATCACCCCGCAAGGGAATACACTCCAGATTTCTTTCTGAGAGGATGTGAATTAGAGTCTTAAATGTAACGGAGCCTGAGAGACTGACTCAAATCCATCAAGCTGAGTGATTAGAAGAACACAGACATTCTCCCATGTTTTCAGCCAGCCTCATGCATTCAGCTGACATGGAGATCTCCAACCACCAGGGCTGTTATAATACTTGTACAACAGCAGTATCTTAACAGAGGATATGCTGAAGAGATTCAGGCCTAACTAGGCATTTCTTTGGTCTAGATGGGTGATGTCAGCTGTAATTTCAATATTTTTTTATTATTATTTAATCTTTTATTACCTCATGACCCCATTTAATCAGCTCTCTCTCATTAAATGGATCAATACCAGAGTGCTTCAGAGCTGCCACATGCCAGGAACTTAAATAACAGTATTTTATTTATTAATCACATAATCTCCATTTCCTCTTGGCTAGAAATGAGCAAATAATGAGAACTGATGCTTGACATACATTTTAACCATGCTACCAAAAAAAAAAAAAAGATAGCTGGGAGTTCAGACTATCAAGTTCAGCACATGATCTCAGCTTCCTCTGAAGTTTAGATCTGTCTCAGTTTGCTCATTCTGCCCAACTTACTATTGAAACCCAAGTCACTGAGAATGACACCTGGATCTGGATCCATATGCTCCCAAATCTAGAGCATATCATCAAAGATGCATGATTTCACTAAACTCAGTCTGGAAGTGACTCCAAGCTGGGAGAGAGATACTTGCCTTTGGGTCCATATATCTTCATTAGATTTAGGGGCTTTGGTTGCAGAGTAGAAATTTTTGTGCTGGGACAATCATTGACTTACACATCCTTCCCTTAGAGTTCCCAGACTAGTGCTGCCCAGCCTTAAACTGCACCTAATCCCCTTGCCACGTGGATTTAAGTGAAATTTAGCGTGACATTCAGACCAACTGATAACACGAAGCTCTCTTGTTACTCAGATGTGTACAACAAATACCCCATTTGCTGCCTGTGAGAGCTCACACAGACAGAGCCCAACAGCGCCCCAGCACTGCCCCACAGCCGGGCTGTGGGGTTAATGCTTCAGGCTGCTCCCTTGCAACCGTGTAGCTCTTTTCAGACTGTAATCCCCCTATAACCTCAGGCCACAAAACCCACTGCTGACCTCCTGTGCAGCAAGCAGAGGGAAAGTGAAGTTTGCAGACTGAGTAAACCCTTCACCACACTGTCCAACCTGCCCGGCGCCGGCGAGCAGAGGTCCCTGCACTGGCCAGGCTCTGGGCTCCTGAGTTCACTTTGCCTGAAGCTCCAGCTAGGAAACAGAACCAGAAATTAATTCCTCAAAAGACTGTAGGTTTAATAATCTCCATTTAATTATCTGCTCACTTTTCACTTGATCTTTAACCCTTTCCTAGACAAAGCTGACTGTTGGCTCTGATATTTCCACAAGTGGTGCTTTATTAACTGAAACGAAACTCATACGTGGTATTTTTTGTTACGGTGGCTGCTCCAACGACCGTGTGGATAAATAAATCGGCCTGCAGTCTCAGCCCACTTGTTTTTAGAAAGGAAATGACCCTGTAAGAGTGGGTGCCCACTTCTTTTACCTCACTGCTATTTTTAGCTGAGGCTATGAAAAATTTCCATTGAAGACCTGCTCCTCTCATTTCCTGGGTAGAGCAAACAGGAAACTCTAACTGAGCTGAAGGAGGTTTGTTTTTTTAGTTTGCCTGCATGTGGACCAACCTCACCTCCCACTGGTTGCTTGCTTGCACTGCAGAGCAGCAACTCGCCAAATACTCCACGTATGTGCTTCATTTATGAGAAGTCACCCAAAAGGCTGGTAGAAGCCAGCAGGTGACAGTGGCAGGTAGACAGTTGGGCAGGAGGAGGGGAGTTGTCAGCCATATTTTTTTTCCCTCTCCAAGAGTCACCAGTCTGGTTGAAATCAGGCATTTCCTGGCTGGAATTAGAAAGAGTGAAACTCTGGGCTGTTAACAGTGAGGTTTTTGAGCACAGAGGAGTGGAGACTGCCTTGTGTGGCACAGGGGTCCCTTCAGGAGAATTTACTGAATCAGGTTGGAAGGGACCTCAAGGATCATCTGGTCCAACCTTTCTAATGTACCTGGATATGCAGAGGGCTGCTCCCTGCTCCTCCTGACAAGTGCTCTGTGCAAATAGTCCTTGAGGATATCGTAGAGCCAACCGCAGGAGACATCCACGCAGTAATAAGATGGAGCTTTGTGTAAAAAACAGATTTTACTTTCTCAGCAGTAAATTCCATTGCATGTAGAGTTAAGGGAGCTTTAAAACTACTGTCATAACTACTAAAAATTAATACCTGTGTTCCCCTTCCCAAAGACAAGAGATAGAGCACAATTTTTATTTTCTTTTTAATTGTTGGGAATTGATGAAATACTATGTTAAAATTTTTCATAAACTTTTGCTAGAAATGGACCTAAGTAAGGGGGAGTCTTACAGCTGCATACCTGAGGATTAACCAGTCTTTGATGAGGGTCTTCTGTGTTTTGAATTAGTCCTTAGCTCTTAAATATAAATGGGAAGAAATAATTTAGATCTGGGGTCTGAAACCTTAGAAAATTTGGTCTTTTGGTTTTAAGGCACATCTGTCAACATAGATAAACTGTTACCAAATCATGTATCCCCTTGGTGAATACAGTGCCAAGGAGCTGCATGTGAAATGGAGCTCCAAAACAGGCAGTTTTGCACCAAAACATTCATGTTTTAGTCTCTCCTAATGAAAGTGCAGCCCAGAGAAAGTTGTTATTCCAGAAGGTATCAAAGGCAAATAAGTGTGAACAGTAGACAGGAGAGAATGGCTGTTGTATTTAACATGTAATAGTTGTTCTGATTTATTTTTTTAAACAGAGAACAAAGATCTTCAGTATCTTCTCTTGAGCTTTGTTAACAAGCCTGTCCCAGCCTCATAGTGGTGCATGGAAGTTTGGTTATGCTACAATCTACAGACAAACCATAACAAAAAATGTAAATAGAGTTTTCAGTGAAATTAAAAAAAAACCAAAAAGCAACAACACACAAAAAAAGCCAACACTTTTTCACCTGAATTGCAATTCCTGTGTTGTCAGCACTGTCCACTACACTTCGTCCAAATGTGGCCTTTCTCTTTTCAAAATATTCTTATTTCAGCCTAGTGGAAATGCTAAAATGCTGACGGATTATTATTTTTAACCCAGGTAAAGGAAATGTCTGTGAAAGAGGGCAAGTGTTGTTACGTAAGGGATGTAGCATGTACTGGGCATGGGGTACAACTTGTCAGTTGTGTTTTTATGGTGCTTTAAGCATGCTAAGCATGGTGTAAACCCCCTTCTCTCCAATCCTTCCCCCTTGCCTCTCAAATATATGTAGTTTGGGTAATTAGGCTTAAAGTTTTAAATGTTAATCAAGTTATGTAATGAATACAGAGAGAACATTTTGAGCTTAACAGCAAACTGCCCAAGGATTGCTTTTACTTCTTGTGATTTTTTGAAAGTGTTCTAGCATTTCTTCTTCTTTTCTTTCACAGTTAACGAAATTATCAGGAAGGAATTTTCTGGACTCCCTGCCAGAAATCAGACATAGAAGAAGAGATTTGTGAGACAACTTTTACCGAATCCTTCCATAACTGACCTCTTAGATCCTTCCAATGCCCCTGCATCCTCCTGCTTCCTTAACTGTTCATCTCAAGGCACCAATTCAATGCAAGGAACAATGTATTGGCATCAAGCTGACAGCCTTGACTAAGCAGCTCGCCACCTCTCTCTGTAAACATCGAGAAGGACACCCTTCCTTTCGTCCAAAGATCGCATTGTTCTCATGTGACAGAGCATCTGTCTGAGGAAACTCTTCAAGCCTGCTGCAAAGTATCTGTCTATGGATCGATCCATCTTACCAAGAAGTGAGATGTCACTCCTGACCATCACACAACACCAGGGAGGTTAAATATTAGTGCTTATTTGGGTGGGGTGGGAAATGGGGGAAGAAAGAGTAATATATTCCCTAAAAGACTAGCAACATTTTGCGGTTCACTAACAATTACTTGCCCCCCAGGTCTCAAAGCCCTTCTGAGAAATTTTATTGTTGGAGGAACCGAGGCAACCCAAGCTTGCTCAGCCTCTATCTGACCTGGGCTTAAAAAGCCATTTTTTTTGTCCTGACTCTGAGCACTGTGATCAGTAGTTCAAACAGTAGATGTCAGCTGAATCCAGGATTTTTCTTCATTTTTCTTGTCAGACTAGATAGGAGTTTGAAGGAGAAGGATGCTCACAGAGAAGCAATGAAAAGAGCAGTTCAGCAGTTGTAACACCAAGGTAAAATAAATCCAGAGATTAATATATACGAGTCAAAGTAAATCCCAAGATTTTATGATTGATCCTTATTAATATTTAGTCAGTGTATGAACACATCTTAGATATTTTCTCTCTTAACAAATTGGTGCTGTTTCTTTTCATATAGAACCTGCTATTGGCTCGTAACTTATCTCATTTAACCACACAAGCTGCAGAGGGAAATAATTGCATCTTACAGAAACCGTATATTCCAGAAAAAGTACACACTTACTTACACTTACCTTGTCTCTTTAGCTTTGCAAAGCTACCAGCAATTCCTGGAAAGGTTACAGTTCCATATGAGGTTGTATTTTTGTTAGGTTTGCTTCATGTGTAAGAATATACTGCACTGACACAGGCTTATCATGGTAAGAGATAACCACTGTCATCTGCAGTTGTACAGCTAGCAAGTTTTTAATATTTTGGTGTGTCATTGCTACCACAGGGTGATAAAAAGGCATCATGAGCAGATAATCAATGTACAGTAAAAGATAGCCTCAATATTGTAGGGAAAACATAGTAATCTTTTCTGGTTTTATAAATTAGGAACTCTGATATATTTAAGAGTGCAGAGCCTGAGTTCTGTTCTAGAAAACACAGTGAATCCATCCTGTTCTCAGTTGTTTCACAGTGAATTGCTGAATACCAACATATCCACATGCTGACAGCAGGAATTAGGTTACATGGATACAGCAGACTAGCAGAGTCGCTGCTCAACTGGTTCCCCAATAGTGCAAGAAAGACCTTGCACAAACCCTGCAGAGTGTGTGCTCAGTTCAAGAGATATCTTTTCAGGAGTATTGAAAAGGATTTCTTTTCTGCCACTAAAAGCTGGCACTTGAACTCTGCAAGGTCTTGAGTTCTAGAATTAGAGATAGAAGCTGACTTCTCAGAACACCTGACCTAGGTCTTGCCCATCATCTTGGCTCTTGAACTGCAGTCTGAATTTCACTGGAGCAGCTCTAAGCTCTGGATTCAGCCAAGCCCAGGGCCGGAACCAGAGCAGAGCCCTTCCTGACTGCAAACCCCAGACTGGTATTAACAAGACCCCTCAGGGCGTTTGCTTCTTGTTCCCCTTGAAGTACCACTAACACACCGGCAGCGCCAGCGAGGCAGTGAGTGCTGGCAGGCGTGAGGCCTCTGTGTGAGCTCCAAAGCCTTTGTCACCAAATGAGTCCCCTGGAGCCCATCTCAGCAACACCAGAGTCTCTGGCTGAGGATGCCTCATTCTGGTGCTCAAATTGTGAGCTCCACATGTCGCATCAGCACGAATGTCAACAGAGCCAAGGCTCAGCCTGTTGCCTGCAGAGGTGAAAAGGGCCTTTTTTATTACTGACTTTTACAGAACCAGAACTGAGGTTTGGACTAGCTGAAATGAATTCTGCACAGGGGAATTACTGATCATTAAACAGCACTTGTACAGTACTTTGACTGGCTCACATGCCTCAAATAAGCTATTTTAGATTGGTTTTAAACTGCCAGAATTCAACATACATTATAGCTTTGTTGTTGTGTTTTGTTTTTTTTTTAATGCAATCTGATGTTTTGGACAATTTTGTAAACTTCCTCAGGTCCAAAAGTTGCCTGTGAGAAGTTCTTTGCTGCAACTGAGTAAAAGAACAGACCAAATGTGTCTCACAGAATTCCTTCTTGGACATACCAAAAATGACCATCAGTTTTCCCTCATCCAAGGTGTAAAGTAGAAGAGAAATTTATAAAACAAACCAAAACCACAAAGTCCCCAAAAGTAACTGTTGAAAACTTTTTTCTTACTGGACTTTAAATATCAAAGAAGAACATGAACTGCTTTTCAAACCTGTAGATGCACTGACGTAGTCTAACAATGTTGCTGCTGATTTGCTGCTTGTCTGTAGCAACTGCTTGTCCATGGTCCTCTGCAGGCAGCAGACTGGCTGGTCTCAGGGGCAGATAAGGTGCTCCCACTCCATGAGCAACTTCCCCTGCAAAGAGCCATTGCAGTATGCATGTTCATCATGTGGATTGATCCTGATTTTTATGTTTTGCCACTGTCCCCCATTGATCATTTAAAGTATCCCTCTCTTCCTTCCACTATAATGCATACATGTATAAAGCAGACAAGAAAAGTGCAGACTCAGAGCAAAGCCTTTTCAGCCTTCAAAGGGAGCTGGGCAGGCAGACCCCTGAGCCCCCACAGGGATCCACTGAAGCTGCTTTGCAGAATGTACCCATGAACCACGTGCCCTTTAACTGAAAGACAAGATTTCTACTGCTCTTATGTGTTCTTTCAGGTGCTTTGCTACAGAGAAAGGGAGAGGATTTTTTTTAAATGGGCTACAAGTTCTTATGCTTCCATTAGCTGTATTTCTTCCTCATTTTTAATACATAGATACTAATCTGTATGTGTGTTTGTGTAGGAGCAAATATATGTCTATTTATATAATATAACCATATATATATTTATGGATATATTATATAGATATGATTGTATATGCACACCACCACCCCCCATGACAAACTTGGGTCACGATCCTATAACTGACTCCAGTCAGCCTGAGCTATGCAGGCACATGGATTGAGGGTTCATAAGATGTATATAGTATATACATTTTATTGTTCTATTTACAGCTACATGAGGTCAGGCTGTGCTAGTCTATCTGCTTTTACATGCAACTGTTAGTTAAATAATACAGCTTTAAACAACTTTATATTTATTTCCGGAGAAAAAGAGTATCCTCAGACATAGCTTTAGGCATTGTTGTCTCTTTTTTAAAAGAAAACACCTATGTTAAAATTATCTAGCTAGGCTGAAGAACTTCAAAATATACCAGACTAAATTATTTCCTGTTCTTGCTGAGCAGTGTTTTTCCAGTATTAATATTTTGTTACTTAATACAACTTGCTCTTGCTGTAGAAGCAGTAGCTTAGCCTTGGAAGAGTTAATACCATTTAGTGAGTAATTTGTTCTCACTTTATCTGGAAGATAGCCATATTTGCACATGAGGAAATTCTGTCTTTCCTCAGTTATCTGAATGTTTCACCACAGTGCCTTCCTGCCATTGTACCAAAGGCCACCAAAATATATTGTCTACAGGGTGAACAACTCAAATGCATTTTCCATCAAAGTTGTACCATGCGAAGTACATGGGGCTCATTGGAACTCAAAAGTTCATCTCTTTCATTTTTGTGTGTGTGTGCAGTGTTTTTACTTCCATTTTTCCATCCAAGCTTTGGCTGCAAATACAGGATGAGCTTCTATAAACTTCTGCATCAAATATATGAATACATAGAATAAACTCATCATTCATGATATGTAAACAGTCTGAGAGTGGAATGGGAGTGGACAGATATCAGGAAGATTTTTTTTGGTCAGTTATGAGTGTTGGAAGTAGTTTGGCAGGAGAGTAATTGCTCGTGAAGATACTTACAATGAAATATGAAGTTCTGTTTTGTTTTTCTCCATGAGAATGAGCAAAATGTAAGACCTGAACAACAGCGATGGAATGAAAGTGTCTAATGTATGTGTTTTTATTGGTAGAAAGAATGTAGAAGAGCCATGGTTTTTGCACTTGCTTTGTTTGTATCCATGTAAATATGTATCACTTCCATTCTTCTTGCAGGAATACAGCATTTTCTGAATGTAGAATATTTCCAAAACCAGCACTATGTTATTCTCTATTGTATAAAATGCTGCTGCTTAATAACATATCTAAAACAGTTCTCAAATTAGCTAGCATGTTTTTGAAGTATATTTTATAATCCGTATCTTTACAAAAAAGTGTCTATGCTTTTTGTCTGACCAAATATGCAACAACTTTTGGATTAAGGATAGTATTTATGAAGGATGAATTTTCGTTTTCTGAGTGTATTAATTTTCTATGCAATTGTTGTTGAATTGTTATTGTCCTAAAAAGATGTATTTGATAAATTTTCCAAAAACTTCAAAGACAGCTTTAAACACTCCAGAAATATGTTTCTAAATATTTCAATGTGAGTTTTTCCCCTGCATTTCTTTCCAAATTGCTACTTAATAGGGAACAATTATCTGCCAGATGGGATTCAAGAAAATGACTGTCTTCATCTCAAATCTTGAATTGATTCAGATCTTCATAAATTTTGCACCACTTAAAATCATCTGATGTTCCAGTTCAGCTGCAGTTCTGAGTGTCTGTTATTTATATGACATATTCCTGTGCAATAGGAAGAGATGCCAGTGTTGGATTTAGAATGGGTGAATTGCAAGTTCTCCAGAAATCAACTGTTTTTTCTCCTTATCGTTTACATTTCAGTGGTTTCTGGCCTGTAAAGTAAGGCATCTATCTGCTCTCACACGTGCAAAGTTCTAAGTCTTTATTCATCTCAGTTCAGAATGAATAATTCACCTATTTGAATGTTTGACATAAGATTGACATCTGTCTTTTTTAATGTCTGCTACTTTATAACTGCAACAGCTGATAGTAATTTGTTTAACGACCAATCAGTATCTATGGTCTGTTTAAGATTTGTTTAGTCATTTTCATTGTTCCTGGTCTACAAAAAAAAAATTGGTACCTGACCCACATTGCAATAAATTTCAAATTATGGTGCTGGTACTGTAAAATATCATAGAGGCTGCAAATTAGTGGTTATCTGGGGAAATGTTAGTGTTTTGAGTTTGTTTTTAATAACTCATAAAGTAGCAAAATTGGGTAGAAAGTTTTAGACTGACTGAGTCACAATAAATGATTTTGTGTTTGTAATAGCCCAGAAATCCACAGATGTGTTACTGGACTAATTGGTTATTCCAGGATTAAACTGCCATCATTTCACTGCTGCCGATCAGTTCCTTACTACACAAGTAGTGTGGTGAGACCTGGGGACAGAGAATCAAGGCACAGATCAGTCTTAATAATGGTGGCCTAATCAGGACTTACATATTTGTGTCTGTGTGTGTATGAGTGTGTGTATGAGTGTGTGTAATTCTGAAGTGATCCCTCCCCCTGCCCTGAAGTCCAAGCCTCCTTGCTGAAGCCCTACCCTGTATGTTCAGGTAAAACTGTATGTTAATAAATACACGAGTGAGCAATAATCACTCAGATCATCCTATAAGATGTCTTTTAAATCAAACTATTTGTTCAAAAGCCTAACTTCAAGAATTGGAAAGGGGTTTATATCATTCACATTCCTATAACAACATTGTTAGCCTCCAATGTAATGATTTTTTTTGCTATCTGTAAAATATTTTTATATATTGCCTGTACTACGGTAGTTTAGCAATAAATGAAAGGCTATCATCTGCTGCATGAGTGTTTGGTCTATTCTTAAATACCTTTTTGCCTCTAACAACCTAATATCAAGTGGGTGAGTCACCCACTCAATAGTCCTCTTGTCCTCATCACCCTGCTAAATACTCACAAACTGAACATGTGTAAGGATTTCAGAGGATGGAGTAGTGCCCGGTACCCCTTGGCATCAAGCACCCATTCAGTTTCTGAATATGAGATGAGATAGATTGATTCATACAGTGACAAATATTATTAACTACTTGATTTTCTCTTATTGTCTGTTTTCCCTCATTTAATTTTTGATTCCCACCAGAACAATCCCAATAAAAACCACTAAACAATCCACATCAACAGGTACTCCAACAAAGGTTTCACTTCTATACAGCATTAATTTCCATCTGTGTAAATGTCCTTCTTCATCATTATATGTTTTTTAAGAGACTGGGGACGTTTTCAATTTAATTTTTGCTCATCTAAATCTTAATTCTGCATTTCTCAGCTGGCGACACTAAAAAATACATTTTCATACTGCTGTGCTGGAAGACTGCCCAGAGCCCATTATGTCACCGTAAGAGTCGAGTTTATATAGCGTACAATTAAAGACATTTACCTTAACAAAATCAATATTATCCTTTGTATTTAAAAACAGAGAATTCAAACCACATTTGATGCGTTAGTTGGACACAGAGCAAGCACTTTGCTTTGCTTAGTCACAAAAGCCTCAGAGCGAGCGCCATGTGGAAGTTCTTAGCTCCCAGTACACTGCACAAAGGCCGGGAAGCTCATAAACCAGACAGGCCTCGCCAACAAAGAAGCTGTTCCTGGCTAGGAGAGAATGTTTTATGATGAGCAAACACATGGCACACAGGATTTTAGCTGTATTCAGCAACAGGAATATTGAAGGTTAAGTTAAACCTGGAAATTCCACAGCTAAGGGCTGAGAACTTGAGCACCTGACCTGATACTCTGGCTTTCATTTACAACTTGGGTCCAAATTAAAAGACTACATCAGTACCCCAGATTTTTGGTCTTTAAAAGGAAATTTCCTGGATGTGGTAGACTACTCACATCTTTAATCCCCTTCAATATAGCTGACTTTTGTTCCCCAGTTTTACTTTTCATGGTAGCAGCAAAGAAGAAAAAAAAAAAAAATCATGTTTCTAATGAACATCTGGGTTTCGTATGAGAACCCACTTGCTCCATTGTGTAAATATGTGATTTACAAGTTCCCTTTTTTCAAAATACAAATGTAATTTACTCAATTTAGGAAGCTGCCTTTCAGCTTTGTACCAGATTCTTTTCTAAATATATCATCACTGGCCTGCTCAGGTGGCCACATTCAACAGGGCTGCTGCTAAGGGAGGTTTGCAGGAAAGATGAGCTCCCACTGACACTGTCCCCATTCTCCCTAGCCCTGCTCACCTCCTGTGCCTTCCTTGGACCATCTGAAAGCAGCTGTTGGCTCAGCAAACTCGCGTTGCAGAGGGTCTTGAATAATTCTTTAGAGAAGAGACGGTCACAGCACAGGATCTGAGCACCTGCTAAACCAAGGACGAGATTGCTGGCACAGCAAAATTGCTGAGGTTGTGAGGATCCACTTAACCTAAAGGCCCAGGGAAGGAGGTGGCAGAAGCACCTGGCAGGCCCTGCATGGCACAAAGGTCAGCCCAGCTGAGGCACTGGAGGTGACTGCAGCATAAAGGCACCTCTTTACTCCATAGACAGCAGGAAGGTGTAGCTGAACTCAAGTGGGAGAGCACAGAGACAGACCAGAGCAAGGAAGGCAGGCACATAAAATAATCCAATCTCTATCTGCCACTCAGATACAGAGAAGTATAAACAGTCAAAGGATTTTATTTTTTTTTTCTTAGCATTGCAGTCTCTTAGCTCTCTAACAACCTGTGAGAGCTCAGCTCTGCTCAGGGATTTTGGATGAAATGGGCTTACAGGCCAGGGCTGGGGAATGAGGAGCCAGGATTCACTGTACCAGCCTCGTTTTCATCAGAAACCAAGTTAAAAACCTTAACAAACCTTCCTTGGCCAACTGCAGCAGTTACGTACAACTGTGTGCAATTAAAGTTATTTCTCCATGATATTAAGTGCTCTAAGGCAGCCCCTTGGGCACTCTTAATTGTGCCTGGCAGTAAGAAACCACAGCTTAACTCCTCAGGCCTCTGGGCTTGACATGGGACAGATCCTGGCTCTCTGCCTCCAGTGGAGGTGAGACAGCCAAGTCCATGCCAGCCCCACGTGGGGAGCCCCACTGCTGCCCCCAGCCCACTCCTCCAGCAGCACACTGAGGAAAGAGCAAAGGAAATGGGACTCAGACTTCCCCCCGGGAACAGGCTGGTCCATCCACCACCTCTAGCTGAGAGCAGCAACTGAGAATGCCTATTCCAAAATACTGCTGAAGATTCAGAGTGGATTGAGAGGTCTGATTTCGAGAATCTCCCTCCAGCCTGCGCCCGTGTGCCCTCCCAGCCTTGGTGGGAGCCATCAGCAGCACGACCAAGGGGAAAATACTACAGCCTCTGTCCTGCAGAGCAGAGCAGAGATGGATGCTGTGATTTCGTGGCAGGCCTTTAATGATAGCCTAGGAGTAAGCACAGAAAGAGTCAAGTTTGGGTTGTATTAGTTTTGACATATAACATCAATGATTTTTTGCTAGCTATGTGCTTCCCCCCTAACCCCCAATTTACCTTTTTTTTTCCTCTGTCAGAAGTTGTCACAAACCCATATGCCTTAACATTCCACACCAGCTGAACTCAAGGTATCAAAAGCCATCAAAGTCAGAAGTATGTATTGTCTTCCACCCAACCTTATGACAACAGACCTCCTCACATCTTACTGCCTGACTCCTGGCAATGTTTGCCCTATACTACTGCATCTGAAGCCACTTAAATACTGCCCATTATCTACCAAAATACATATCTTCTTGCCATGGTTTGACAAGCTGAAAAAAAACCCAAACAAACTGGTGAAGTGAAGGAGCTGAACTAAGTTTTCATCTGTTCATGCATGTGCAGGAAGGATGACTCTGCACTGCAGGCTTACTGCAACTACCACCAAACTCCCCATCCCAAATTAAAACTAAAGGGTTTCCAGCACAAGAAAAACATCCATGGGAAACGGGGCTTCATTAGTGCAATTTACTTACAGTGAAAGCCACAGAGTGTGTTACTATTAATTCCCAAAGCTTTCCAGGCTTATTTATAAAGTGTCTTCACAGCACAGGCATTTCTGTCTCCAGCCAGCAGCACTGCAGGCTGCTCGGGTGTCGTACGGGGCCCTCAGCAGCAGCACAGCTGTTGGGCCCCACAAACTGTGGTAGATCACAGAATCACACAGAACTACCAAGGCTGGAAAAGACCTTTAAGATCATCAAGTCCAGCCTACATTGGCCACACTAGCTCTGCTCTGTGCTAGGTAAGAGCACGTGAACATGACAGTGATGGAAATTCATGGATTTTTCTATGCCACTGGCTACCATTCAGTCAAAGTGAAGATTCATTGACTGGCAGGTTATTTCCTCCTAAGAGTGATACTAAGGCCTCAGCTTTGACTGTTCCCTGTGGACACCCTTAACATATCAAATACTTGGTAAGGCTAGATCATGGGTGAGACAAATAGTCCTGAAGGTTTAAGTTGGCCTGAGTAATTTTTTCAGGGTTCCTTTATATAACCTTATTGAAAGACAAGTAGTATCATGAAAGCCTTCTTAGATGCCTGATTACAGCAGTATGAGCAAGGCACTGAAATTTAAGCCCAACAGATGTTTAATTTCTAAGGTTTTTCATGTTAGGCTTCACTGAGGAAAAGAGAGGGAGAGACCTTTCTTTTTTGTGTTTAAGTCTCCAGTGAGTAGCTCAGTCAAGCTCAGGAGTGCCTCTTTCCTTACACTTTTTCCCAGTTCTAAACTCAAACAAGTCTATAAATCAGGATTCATGCTGGCTGCTTATACAGGGCTCTTCCAAGAAACCATTTTGGCCTCATTTACCTTTAAAAAGGTCATATAATATAAGAAACAAATGGAAGGAATAAATATAACTGAACCATGCCCACATATCCTATATTTTCTAGACTTTTTTATGGGAATGAGCTACGTAATACTTTGCCTCACAATGCCACTGCTCTGTCTAGGCTGCAGGATGGAGCCAAAGCAAAGTTTATCCACAATTTGCTCTTTAGCCTGCCTGGAGAGTTGGGATTTTATTGTTTTTTTGTTTTTTCTTCCCATTAGCAAGAAAAAAGTATGGAGAAATACAGCAAAGGGTTTGCTGCAGCACAGAATATCACTGCCATCTGCAGGGGAGGTGCACTCGCCGCTGCTGCACTGATCCTGCAACCCTCTGGCGGCAGAGCTCGTGCCCCGTTGCAGCCTGCAGCCTCACACAGGGTTCCCTCGCACACACAGACCCTGGCAACCTGCACCCCGCTGCCTCAGCCTGCCCATCACAGCCTCGCACGGTGCCCTCTCGGCCCGTGGCCCGGCTGTGTTTGCTGGCAGAGGAGTTTGCTGGCACCCCTAATCCTCCCCACGCCAACAGCAAAAGACAGCAAGTGCTGCGAGGGCGAGCAGTCCCCCCCCAACAGACAGGCAGACACACGGACTTTCCCAAGCACGGGGTGACTTGGCTGGCCTTTCTGAGACCAAGACAATGGCAGCAGACACCTCCACCCTCCCCTCCGGAGCTTCCCAGCATCTCTCCTCAGCTCTGGCAGGGCTATGCCAAGACTAGGAAACGTTTAATGGCTGTGAAAACTGTTCTGTCTGGAAAACCTTGCTTTCCCAGCCTTCCATACAGCTTAGTTCACCTTGTACTGCCTAGTCCTAGTTCCCCCACAAGAAAGCAGGGAGTTTTGGTGGGCTAATCTCTGCCACCATGTATCACGCACCGGACAGTGGGTGACAATCACAGATGACACCTTTTCTATTGGTCACAGCAGCTCTGTATGACCAGTCTTTGCTCAGCTGCTGCAGTGGCTACATGACTTCCCAGCCTTTTCTCCATTCCCTGACCCAGTGCACTCCTGGCAGGCTCCAAGAGCCAATTGCCCCATTTCACACCTGGGAAAACCACACTGAACCTCCCCAGCAAACAGCAGCTGGCCACCTTACCCATTCCACCTGGCCATCACTGTCCCCAGAGCATTTTTCAGTGGTGAAAGAATCCAAGAGAAATAGAAGAGTACCAAAATAACATCTGTAGGGACACCAGTGGAAGAATCGCTGCAGGTTAAGATGTCTCCTTTGAAGAACTATGTGCAGTCACATGCTCAAGACCAATGAGTGGGACAGTCCATGGGGTTGTGCTTTTGAAGACATGATATTTTTCTAGCCAGTAAAATCCCACAAATTAGTAAACCCAGTTACCGACATGGGAACCTAAGCCAGAAGACCCCTGGCGTTCACTGTCAGTCACAGAGAAAGCAAAACATTCTAAAATTTTAAATAATTTAAAATCACAAACTTCCTTGGTTTTAGCCCATGTTTTTTCACCCACACAGCACAAATTTCTTGAGGAAATATTTTAACCTTGTTTGTACAGACGGTGAAACTGAGGCACAGGGAAGGGACTCATCCAAAGACCCAGCTCCAGCAACAGTGATGGTAACTGGGGGCAGAATCCACTTACCAAAGTCAGAGCCCAGATCAATACCCACGGTGCCACTTCCCCAAATTCATGGTTTGAGGTGGCTGTTGGCATCCCTGAGGAATGATCCCGAAGGAAGACTGGGTGCTGGCAGGTGAGGGCTGGCTCTGTGCACTGGGAGGAAAGCACTCAGGTCCCATGGAATCATCTGGCACGGAAACCACAGATCACATCGACATTGTTGCTGTTGGCAACAGGTATCTGGTGCGCTAGAAGGAGAAACACCACCCTGTTATTCTGCTGTCCTTTGTTTCTGATTTATGGATCCCTCTAAAGTACAACCAAAAGGCATTAACTTCGTTTATGGTATGTGGTAGCAGGTGGGATCTCAAGAATGGCAAAAATACCTTCTAAATTTGTTGCAAAGACAGCAAATTCCACATTTATTTCCAGTGGGTATAAAATTTGCATACTAATGAAGAAGTCACTGGGTAGTTGTTATGAGTAGAAATTCAAGGTATATTTTCCAGCCTGCAATAATATGGTTTCAATAATCAATGTTCAATCCCAGATCTCGTTATTTTAGAGGCTGGGATTGCACTCCATGTATATTGACTTTATACCTGGCTGATTGAACTGCTTCTCCTGCTCCTCCCACCGGTTTGGGGGTTACTTATTTCTTCTACATTTCCTTCAGCAGGATTAAAGCTATCCAAATAGCATGAACCCAATAGGGGAGATGCTTCTCAAGTCTCTCATTTGGGTTCCATAACACAAACCCCATATTTAAGGGAGCAGCGAGTACCCCATCAGACTGGCACACATGCAGTGATAGGCAACATGCATTAGGGAGTAAATCCATATTGGTGGGCTGATCTGGGCAAGACACGTCCTTATACAGGCTTCCTGATTCTGATCTGGTCCATTTGCTGTATTTCACATTAGAATTTAATCTGTCCTAATAATGCTCCATAACAGGCATTTTACACTTCTCCCTCTGCAGTATTGCAGCTGACCAAGGTGCAAAATCTGTTGATCTGGATGCTTGAGTTAAAAATTGTATTAATTACGGGGGCTTATTTATTAGTTGAATTGGTTTCTGACTCTTCACATGCCTGATGCCATCTCTTGGTTGTTACTTGCCTCTACACTTGTTCTAAGGGAGAGCACAGGCGTTGTCTCAGTCCCAACATTTTAGCCATTCTGTTGCCATGAACTCACTCACACATTTTTAATCTGATTTAATTTTACTTCAGGCTTAACCATTTGAAGATTTTTCTTTTCTCCCCAATTATATTGTGGACATTAGTCCAGTCCTAAATGAAGAAACTTGAATGGCACCAATAGGTCAGTAATATCAGATGGCAGCAATTGCAGGAGCCTTGGCAGCAAATACCCAAAAGTGGGGAGTCCCGGTGGTGAGGTTCCACAAGCCTCTCACCCTGTTCTAGATCCAGCTCAAAACCTACAAGCACTGCAGGCATATTGAATTTTGCCCAATTTAGGATAAGGAGCTGGGTCCAGCTGTGTTTCCACTGTGGGAAGGAGAAGAGAAGGCTGAGATGACATGACAGGGAGTCCAGCAGTGGAGCTGGCTGTGTCACCAAGGCTCTAGCACAGACACTGGGGCACTGGACACTGCCTTGCTTGGCTCTGCCCATGCCCAGGACAAGTCCTGCCCAAAACCATCAGTAAGAGAGTCACTGGCACAGAGCCATCCACATGCCAGGTAAGCTTCTCTCTCTGGTTGTCAGGCTGGGACCCCTCATCTGCACTGGCTTTCTTAGAGCAGTGTTTGAAGCCTAGTTCATTAACCTGTCCCATATTTTTCTGTTTGTGCAATTTTAAGTATCACTCCCTAGAGCACTGAGTGTCTGAGATGTACAAACCCCAGATGAATAGTCAATGCTGTCTCTGCAGTCATGGTCTTGCACAGAATCAGCCTGCTGGTAGCACTGGGCCAGTGTTTTCCCAAACCGTTTTTTACCCTTAGCTGTTAAAAGAGAAAAGAGAAGAGGGAGGGGAGTTCATCCCATGAAGCATATTTCTTGGTTGCTGAGAGACTTCAAATCTCCCTAATGAATAAACACAGTACTCTTAATTTTGTTTATGAAAACAGACTTATTGTGATGGCAAAAAGCATGAGTCAGTGCCCTGAGTGAAGGGTTGTGCAGCAGCTGGAGACACTCACCGAAAAGCAACGCCTTGGAAACCAGAACAACTCTCATCTCGGCCAGTGCCAAGAGATGCAATTTCTTCTTTAACAAAAACCACCAAGATACAGGAAGCAGGAGAAGGCATCCTCGTGGCCTGGTAATTGGCTGTTGAGCGAGTATTGCCAATGCTAGGAAAAAGCTGAGAATTTGTGAATGAGGAGCTGACACTGGGCACCCCACACCCAGCCCAGCAGCATCCTAATGATGCTCTGGAGTAGTTGGCCTGAGCCTGGCTTATGGATTTGGGCTTTTGGGCTTCTGGGTAACAACTTCAGAGCTGCTACTGGTCCCCCACTGAAATACAGCAGAGAGACAGCAGGGAAGGTATATGTGAGCCCTTCAAGCAGGATGAATTGCTGACTTCAAGAAGCACATTCTCCATTTATCTCTGCATCCCCTCTGGTATTTGTTGGTATTTATTTTGCTTGGACAAAATGAGCAAAGTGGGATTTGAAACTATCACCGTGGCTTCCTGGCCTGGTGAAGGTCCTGAGGCTTCAAATAAACAAGTGCAACAGGAACACTATTTCCTTTGACTGATTTCACTCTCTGTACTCACTGTTAGGCTGACTTCCCATACGCATGCCCCATCTTCCGAGGCGGAGAGTCTAGTGTGCAAAATGTACACCACGACATGCCTGTAAGAAGCCTCGAGTTGCTAAACATGTTGTCCTCCTCACTGCAGCACTGGTGGTGCATCACCCTGCCACCAGCACCCTTACAGAGCAAGGGTGCTTAGATCTTCATCTAGTCCTCATCACGTTACTGGCACTTCATAAATAACACCAGCCCTTCCTTCAGCTCATGGGCCTTTTGTTTTTCTTCCTCAGTTTCACTGATGTAAATCTGCTATGTGTGCACGAGGCCATGCCATGGTGATGAATGACCCTGAATAAGGACCCACTTAGCCAATTCTCACTGTACAGAGTTTCATTGTGCACAGGATGGTTAACACACAGGGCTCTGTTCAAACAAAATGAGGTAAACAGAAGTTCAACGCTTTTCCTTCCTTCCTTCCTTCACCCCCCCAAAAAAAAGCCATTTTCTGAAGGCCAAGCATGGAGGAAGGAAAGAAATTTCAATTCAAAACCTAAAATTGCTCATTCTACATTGATGTCTAGGTCAGATAAGCAGGCAAATATACCGGACATAAGCACAAACCATAGCAAGAGGCAGATGTTGGGGTGTCGCAGGGAAGACAGCAACAAATGGCACTGTGGGCACCACGGGAGTCAGATCAAGCTATCCAACCTCCCTAAAAATGCCCCCAAAGACTGAAACAGGTAGCAATTAACCAACTCAAAATTCTGTGGGTTCTACTTTCCCCATAAGGCAGAGCAGAACCTGTCACTCTGTGTGACAGTGCCAGCCCCAAGCACACACACACAGCCACGGCTCTGGGCAGCACCGACGGGGGCACCCAGCTCCCCTCTGTGCTTAACACCCCTACAAACGAGGCTGCCAACCTTCACCAGCTGGCTGGAGAAACAAAAACACTGCAGCTGCATACTCAGCCTCCAACTATTATACATTTTTAAACATCTAGTCCACTGGGTCTGAGCCAGAAAATGGAAGGTAGGTGCTAAACTAGCAGGTTTTCCATACAGACCTGTAGTTAATATCTTGGTTGGCTAAAAGACAATTATCCAGAAAAAAATTATTATTTTGGCTCTGATATGTCCATTACTAAGGGACCTTTCAGCTTTTGCCATACAGCAGAAGAAAGTATGGGCTGCTGAAGGTTGTACTTTGCCCTACAACCACACAGTCATTTAGTATTTTCAACCCTTTAAACAGGTTCTCTAACAAGCCAAAACTGCTGCAGCAAACCCATCACACCTGCTAGCAGAGGAAGGCAGAGGAGGGATGGGACTCATCACTAAAGTCTGCACCTTTAGTCAAAAAATCAACAGCCACAGAAAATATGCATAAAACAATAACTTAAAAAAATAGTATAACTTCTTCAGGCTGAAAGGTCAAATTAATCCTATGGAAAGGACACAGCTAGAAGGAGCAAGCCCATACGGATGTCGTGGCCACAGGTGCACAGCCCACTGGAAAGCCTCCAGCTCCCTGACACTGCCTCATTCCTAACGTTGTGCCACGTTACTGAGTCTGCACAGGCTCAGGGTCTCAGCAATACAGTGTCTGAGACCCTGCAAAGTGCCTCAGGCTTTCAGTGCCATGCTGGTGTGGTCCCAGAGGTTACCATGTACAAACAGGATGATTGAGGTAGATATTTGCACTGATGTCCACCAAAATACAGGTACAAAGCACTGAGATGTGAGTGTTCATGGTTCACAGTACTACTGTTGCCTTGTATTTGTTGCTTTTACCCCTCATATTTGTGCTTTGTCAGTATGACTAATTTGCTCTCTTCCTCATCCAGCCAGTGCCCCCACCCACTTTTCCCCATGTTACGAGGAAATTGTAGTTTTGGAGAGTTATTTGTTCAACATCTTTCAAGAGTAACTGCATGTTCAGCTTAAAAATTTCTATTATAAGTGCTTTATGTATCAAATGGAGTCTTGGATAAATAAAGGCCAGCAAGCAACACTAGAAGCTCTTCTGTAGACTGTACTAGTCGCAGGTCAGTGCTTTCTATTACTGTAATTCACAGAAAAATTACCATAAAAAAATGAAAACCCTGATCCAAGACCTTTTCCTCATTTTGTTCCCCAAAGCTCAAGATGGTTGAATCACAGATGGAACCTTTTCCAGTTCCTTTGAAATTTCTGATTAAACAGTGACTTTTCATGTGTCTTCAATGTAAAACCAATTCTTCATCTGCCATAACAGCAGCAAATGGAAGAGGATGTGACACCAGCCTAAACAAAATGCCAGACATTTCATGCAAAACCTGTGGAAATTCCTCCTATAATTCTCACAAAAATCAAACTTTTCTGATCTTCTGGCTCCAGAGCACAAAGCTGGAGGCATCCACCTCCCCAACAGCATCCCTGACACCACAAGGGTCTGGGGATGTGGTTTGCCATTTTGTTGTGTGCTGTAATGCACCTGGCAAAGAAAGGTCTTGGCCCTTTCTAACAGTCACACACAAGATACTAATAATGGTGAATAATAATTTTCCCATCAGATTCATTTGAAATAGTCTGTATCCAAAAGTACTTATAATTCAGGAGAAAAAAAAAAATCTATTAAAAAATAGTTCTGTGGTACTAGACTTGGCTCAAACCAGCCCCTTAAAAACAAACGAAAAAACCTTAAGCACTGTAGATTAGTTGGCTTCTCGCCAACCAAATCTTGATTGAAAATGAAATGCAGATGTGAACAGAAAAAAAGCAGCAATTTCAGCTCTCTCAGCAGCCCCTTGTTGCTGGCACGCTCCAGAAAAATATCAGTGCAAACTGGTACCGTCTGGACCACGCTGTAGCTTTCGTGGCAATTATGTGGCCAGAGTGTTCTTGCTGTCCTCATTAAGATAAACAGTGCTTTCCACAGCAAAGAGAAAGAAAGGATTAAGACAAGCAAAAGAAAAAAAGACTCAGATGGGAAGGGGTATGTGTGCAACTCAGTGCTAGGAGTGAAAGCGTAAGCTAAGAAATTCATCCTCTGGCTTGTCACTGACAAAGCCTGGATCCGAAGAGTCCTCCTGCACAGGGCAAATGGAGGCTCCATCAGCCCAAATTGTAATCACCAGCCAGCCTTCCCCCATGGAAAAGGGGATGACAAGAACACTAAGCAGTTTTGAACTCCTTAAATTTAAAAAAGAAAAGAAGAAGAAAGAGAGAGTGTGATGATAAAAGATGTTTTGTGCTGTACTGGCAGAGGAGCAGAATTGATGATGTGATGAGTCAGTTCCCTCTCAAGCATTAACAATCCTCAACATGCATCTTCCAAAAGCAGCCTCTGTTTGGGGTCCTGGACTCTAACTTTGGCAATACTTTCCTTGGGACAAGGATCTGTCTTCTCTCAAACTTAACCCTTCTTTTGGGGTACAGAAAACTACCATTGCACCATTACGAATTCCTCCAGGGGCAGAGGGGTTGCTTGAGTTGCTGGTTGTCTTCAGGCCAAGAGAGAACATTTTGTATCAAAATTAATTTCATGTGAATGATCCTATTTATTGTAGAAAGTCCAGCCTATTCTAGCTTGCCATACCCAGAAATCTGAAAAAGTTAAACTTGAGAAATTGACAATCATATCCATTTCCATGTGCAGAATTGAACTTTGCAGGGTTATTTTTTTTTTTTAAAGCTCATGCCACTGGATACACTGCCCTGCACTCCCAAACACTCACTCCCTTGTGCAGGATGTCACACAAATGACACACTGTCTGTTGGCAACAAGATGTGCAAAATGAGACTTGACTCAGGAACCTGCCCACCAACAGCAGCAAAAATTCCCCGCAGACTTTCCTACAGAAGCAGAGCCAGAAGGTAACTCTCTTCCTTGAATAATTCTCTCTGGAGAGTGAGAACTTGGAATAGCTCTGCAATACTGTGTAGTAGTGAATTTTTAAAAAGAAAATAATTAAGTTTGTAATAATAGATAGCCCCAGAAGGATCAGTTTTCTTACTTTTGTCTCAGTTCTCTACAGCAAAATAATCTGAGAACAGAAATACCATTGAAGTAGAGAGAGTGGAAATAGAATCCTTGCGTTAGAAAACCCTTCATCAATATGTCCACAGATAAAATATCAGCTCTGCTTCATCACTCATCTTTGAATCAAGAACTGTTTCAATACCACAGTACTTTAAATGTTATGTGGTCATGATAAATAGCAACAGGCAATTGAATTAACATCCTCAACGTGCAATACTTCATGAAGGAAAGCTCTCCACCTAGCCATCTGCTTTCTTGTTTCTTTATCATCTTGTATTCCAACCTCCTTTTTTGCCCAAGATCCAACTCCAAAAAGCACTCACAACACTGCAGAACCAATTTTGAAAGAAATGTGGAGATATTCTATGAATTTTATGGGAACAGCTTTCATACTCATGCAGCAGTAGACGCTGCATTTTTCTCATTATAAAGAAAATCTTTAAAGCTATTGCTATATTGTTCAGCCCTCACTGTTATCAGCTCCAGCAAAAGAAGAACAAAGATAGTGCTAGTTATTTGCTCTGTCACTCTGATACCAAAATTTTTCTCTGTTTTACACTCTGGTATCTCCTGGAATATCCTCCGCAAGAGCCCTGGCTCCTATTGGTGGATCCTGCAGCTACCAAAGCAAATCTGACTCCTTTATGTACTCAAATCCCACCTTGAAACTTCCTTCCCTTTATTGTTCACCCACAGAAGGTGAACAATAAATGAATTGAGCTCAGAGCTGCTGAGGTGGGGATAGGCCATTGACAGGATGTGCAGGCTGATGGAAGCAGAGCTGCCAAGGTGACCAGCCATCCTCCTCTGCACCCTTCCACTCAACTCTGCCTGCAGGCTTTGGGCACTGCAGGCAGAAACTCAGTACTGTGTGGTCCATATTGCTCCTTCTACCAGCAAGGAAACATGCTGACTTCTCTCTTTTAATAAAAATAACTGTTCTGACACTGCTCAACAAGCACAATCTTGCTACTGAGAACAGTTGCTAAACCAGCTTTAGATCTTTACAGGCCTGCAATCTTGAAAGGAAAAAGAGAGTGAGTTCAATTTGCAGCTAGGGATCTATGAATACTCCATTTCTATTCTGCTGGGGAGTCTTGCAGGACACTGTCCCAGGGAGAAAAGCTCCATGAGTGCAGTGAGGAGGTACTGCTGGATCAGGGCAGAGGTGGTTCACTTGGGCTGCAGTTCAAAGCAAAATGTGTCAGAATGAAAAATAAAGAAATGGACTTTTTTTTTTTTTTTTTTACCTGATAACTCTTCAGTGCCGAGTTCCTTCTCTAATTTGCATGTAAAAACTTACAGATATCCAATGTTAATATAAGATTTATCACCACAAGCAGCCCAAAACACAGCCACTATGGCAACGTTCATCTGTGGGCCTGGAAGTTCTACATAAATATTATTTCACCTGCAGTAACACATCTTAGTTATTTGATCTCAATGAGATAGAATGGTGCCATCCATTTTGAGGACGAAATTAGTGTATCAGTAGGCAAGCCACTAACAAGGCCCGTTAGCACAAACTAATTAAAGCCAGGAATTCTGGCTCATAGTCCTTCCTCTCCCAACTGGAATCTCTGCCTATTCAGGCTCTTTCCCCCATCCTGACACCAGAGTATTGGAGATCTTTCCCTGCCCTGTAAGTAACCATTATTGCATGAGAACCAGATTCTTTCTGTCCTATTCACTTTCTTTGTGTCTGGGGTCTATTCAGACTATCGCAGGGAAATACCCCCCTGCAGCAGGGGCCTCTCTCTGATCCATCCCTGAAGCTCAGGCAAAGTGGCAGTGTCTCACAGGTATCCCCCCAGAGACCCAGGGGTTTAAACTGTCATAGAAAGGTAAGTCAGGATTTCTAGTCCTGCAGATTATGAGAAAAATCTCCTCCCTCAGAAGATGACCCAAGAGGGCTTGATCTCCGAGCCTGCCTGCAGCCAGAGGCCATGTGTGTGGTGAGCACAGACACGTGGGGACAAGCTCCATGACACGCAAATTTCTGTCCATTTGGTTAGCTACTGGCCTGGTGGTAATTTGGGTCTGGTGTACATACAGAGCATTCCAATTCAAGTTTGGGATTTGTGCCGGAAAACTCAACTCCTGTATGGACAGCCCTGTTTTTGTCTGATCCCCCCAGGCTGCACTGATGAGAGCCTGGGTCTGTACAAAGACACCCATTTTGCTCAAATTCTTCTCCCTCGAAACAGCTGGAGCTGGCCTTGAGCCTGTGCCAGAGCGTGTGTAAAAGCATGCTGCTCATGGGCAAGGTCTGGGCTTGGAAATGAACTTGAGCATATGGTCCAGTAGCAGCATAAGCATATCCCAAAAGCTGGGCGATGTGGCTCTCCTGAGCTTGATGGCTGTTGACCCTGAAAACCTACAGATCTACCATGAGTTCAAAGGCAGTAACATTAGTAGAGCCTTACAGCTTCTCTGAGCTAGATTTTCAGCCTTTCTCCTGTTGCCAGAAAGGACTTAGGTGCATCTGCTAAGCCCCAAAGCCTTTCATTTCCTTTGCTGTGGAGCCCTGTCCTGCACGGGGCTAGCCTGAGCCAGAAACCACTTGCCAACTCCTCTAGCATGGCTGGGGCCCCCACCCAGAGAGATTTAGATAATTTTCTGCAACATCTGCCAGTTCTTACACCTTTTCTTTTAGACTCCAAGTATCTCTCAAGCTCTATGGCTCCACCATTTACCTACCATGATTCAAAGCATGCATCCAGATGGAAGCACCTGCTGTATTCCTGATACCAGGTTCACTGTGAGAACGTGTCTGGGATAGTGCTGTTTCAGCATCAGGCCTTATCAGTGGTAACCACTTGGGTGACACCTCTACCTCCCATAGAGGGCTGCGTTGAGCACGTTGCTCCATCATTCTCTAAGGGAATTCATAACATCTGCAATGCATTACAGTCTTTTCAAAGAAATGTTGTCTACATTAAGTAGAAGTATTTAATTAGCACTTCATTTAGAGCATGTGGTATAGCTCACAGTTCCATTTTGAGCCCGAGATGATTTTGGAGGGTGGGTGGAAAACAGCAGAAAATGCCAGGAGGCCAGTGCAGTTTGCAACAGCTACTCACCACTTACTTGTGTTTTCACATTACTGCAGATCTTGCAGGGAAGCTGCCCTAGTTTGTAGCCCTCGTGAACTGAAAGCAGACCCTGAAAGGAAATAGACACACACAGAGAAAAAAAAAATCAGAGGAAAGACTTTTACAAATGCCATGTTTCACCTCGGTCCTGCTGCTCACCTGTGGCTGCTCTACAGGAGCCTCCTCCTTCAGGAGAGGGATTGCTCCTGGGGCTGCAGATCTGAGGAACTGGAAGCTCCTTCTCCATCCATCCCCTCTGCCCGGCCCTGCAGCAGGGCTGTGTGCCGAGCCCTGCCTCGCCCCGGGGAAGCCCCGGTGATTCAGACACCCTCTGAGCCACCAACTCCCCCGGCAGAGCTCACGTGTTGCTGTTCCTAATGCCTGGGCTGTGGGCAGCACGTGTAGGGCTGGTGTCCCCCCATCCCCAGGTTCCTTACTCCCCTCTGAGATGTCCAGCCTGTGAGTCCCACATGCACAACCTAGTTCGAAGTGATTTCAAAACCAAAACTCTCCAGGATCATGAAATGTAACTTGCCCATAATTTTATTAGTTCTTGCAAGGACTCAGAGATTCAAGTGTCCATGTTGGCCTAAATATTCCTCCTTGGAAGGGAGTCAAAGCCTCAAATGTGAGCTTCTTACTAAGCTCAAGAGCAAGTTGAAAGACATCTTATGGACAGACACGAGCAAAATAATTGCACTAGAACTAGTGATCCAGCTACATATTTCACACTTCTCAAGCTGAAATCTTGATCTGAACAAGTCTCAGATTCTTCCATCTGCTTGAGCCCCAAAACCCAGCTACGCATTACCTTCCTGGTACCTACAAAAAATCCCAAATAAACACAAAAAGCCTTGGTACATGTAGCAAATATACCATAATATTATCAGAATACACCTCTATCAGAATTTTTAAACGTTGTAGCAAAAGGACAAGACTGAGCAGCTGTGGTTTTATATGTAAATGCACACACGCATCTATCTATTCATATAGAGACATGTTAATTTTTATATATATACACACATACAATTAAAAATCTTCCTTGGTTGTGTACGTACAACTGCTATTAAAGTCAATGTGACTGTGGTGAATACACATATACAATTGTTGATCATCACTGGCATATTTTATGTGCAGTGCTTCAACAAATTTCTATACTGTAGCAACGTACTATTCCACCTCTGCAAAAGTCTTCACTGCTGGAAGTGACACTGGTAATGTAATTTTTAAATGTAATTTTGTGAGTATCATTCCTTCAAGTATCAAACTCTACACTGGGGATAATAAATGACAGTGCATGGACAAGCAGGACTGCTGTTATTTTGATGATGAGAGATTCACACACAAAATTTAAATTTTAATACTAGATGGAATGCAATCCACATCTCTGGAACAGATTTCTGATTTCCAAAATACAGCTAACAGAATAGGAAAGCTGCTGCAAAATCTACAGCTCAGGCTATAAAACAACCTTCTGAGGCTCGTATTTTATACTCTGGCCCTCACTGCCAAACATCTTATAACTGTCTCCATCCTGCATGTGCCTAGCATGCTCTTCTGAAACCCTGGAGTTGCATTTACAAAGTGGACACACTGCAGCCTTCCTTTTGTTGTTCACATGGGCTGGTCTATATGTAGCTAGACAGACTTTCTCTGGTAGGAAGTTCAACACATTATTATGGGCACAAACCTGGATTTCCTTTGAAAATGGAGTCTATTATGTTTCATGAGGTAGAACTTTTAATATTGTACCTAACACTGGGAAGCTTTGTTCTCTGCAACAGTATTTGAGCTCATGCCTCTTCGAAGGCTGTTGCATAAAGGAGCTGTTCTGTGTCTCGTGGGCTTATATATCTCATAGCAGCATGTAATTTAGTCACTCTGCTCCAGTCAGTTATAAAGCCCATGTCAGACTCTAGTCAGACATGGTGCCATGAACAATGTATGCCAGCAGGACAGCTCTCCTGGGGTCCCTTAGCAAATTAAAAGTTTGGTCGCAGTTTGACAAAATGTGAATGCAAAAGGTGCTTGTCCTGGTATTTGCAATTACTGTGACTACGTGTCTGCCACAGCAACAGCAGTTGGAAAAGGCTACATTTGCTTTTCAGAATTACATAATTCAAATTATGTAGACACACTCCTGGGAACAGCATGGCTGCTCGGCTCCAGCCTGCTCTTGCAGAACTCAATAACTGAGTATGAATGTTAGCAGATGCAGGATCAGCACTTCAGCACTGAGCATCTCTGTAGCTGCTGCTTTGCAACTGCAGGGCAGGGAGGAGTTGAGTGCTGGGGAGAAGCAGCACATGGAGCTGTCTTCTTGGAGCAGCAAGGATGAGGAAAGTGAATACAAGGGCAAGGGGTCTCATGGGAAAGAAACTTTGATTTACATTCTCTGAGAAATAGAGATAGGACATAATGAGGGGAGAGGAAAGACATCTTAAGCCATGATTCTGCTGGCTTCCCTTCTCCTCTCTGCTTATTCCCTGGAAGTTTTCCTGGTGGCACAATCTGCTTCATGTGTATCTTGTTTATTTTTGGCCTGGATAACTTCCTTTGGAGCCAGCCCAGCCCCTTTTGGGAACATAAGATAAATCTGGATATATTTGAAACTCCCTTTTGGAATAGGCAGGGATGTCCTTGTCAACATGTCAGATTAGGAATGCTCCATTTGGTTTAATGGAGCTGGCCTTTGGTTTAATCCAAAAGGCTCCATAAACTTCCATTGTCATTTATGCTCCAAAACTTGCAGCCTTCAGAATCACAGATTTCTTTTTTTTCTCTCCATTTTTTTTTTGAAAGTAGTGGCTTCCTTGTTAAATTGTATTCCTTTGCTGTTTGATTCGCTAGTAAATCAAGTCAATGTATCCACCAGAGATGCTTCATTTATTCTGGCATAAGGAAGTAGTTTTATCAATCTGAAAATGATACAATTTTAATGAACTGCAAAGTTTAAAAATGAAATTTTAATGAAGGGTACCTGAAAATGACTGCAGCACAGAGTGGAACCAGAATTAATTCTTCTAACATAGACTTCTCAGGTATTATTGGCAAATCACTTCAGACATGTGCTGTAACAGCCACTTTTGAAAAGTTGCTCTAATTGTTACTCTCTTACCTCATAGAAGGCTAAAGGAGGTAGCATGGGGTAGTGAGAATAGTCTTCTACAATAGTAACTGTACAGTTCTCTCATCACTTTATGGCAGCCAAAATGTTCTAAATACTGAATCAATCAGAAAGCCTTCCTGGATTTTTGTAAGGATGGGTAACTATGAATTTAGTGGGGTGGGCTGGCACTCAGGACATCTGGGTTTAAATCCCATCCCTGGCATCTACAGCATCTGGCACCCACCCATCTATTGTGTGACTTTCAATGAGTAACTGTCTTCCATTTCTCAGTCTATGGAACAGGGATAATGCCCCTTCCTCACACTCCCATTTTGTCTGCCTAATCCAGTTATGTGAGAAATTCATCAGAGCAGAGCCTGTCCTTTCACAGACACTAACCAGCCCATGTGACCAGTCAAGTGGGATCTGGGCAGGTCGGGACTTTGTGTCAACGTGATTCGTCCAACAGAACATGTCTTTCAGAGACTGCTCAACCCTTTTGGAGAGGGCATTTTGCTCCAGTTTGAGACCCTATAAACCGACATTTGTCATGCAAAGGGCTTGCTACCAGTTGTGTCACACTGGAAAGGCAATTTCTGATGGGGATGCTGCTGCATCTCTACCAGTGTCCAAGTCAAGCTGCCATAGTGTGAGGAAATTACGGTTCTGAGAAAAAGTGGTTTGTATGATGACAAATCCAGGAAAATATAAAAATTTCTTAAGTTTATCCAGAACCTCAGCCCTATGTACAATTATCATAGAAAACAACAGTGTAAACAGAAAAGGGTTGGTTTTTGTCCTGTTTTCTAGTTGCAGGTAGGTGGTTCCCATCAGTGTCAATTTTTTTAGTCCTAGGTATTTAAAATTTGTAAATGCTGAGTTCTAGGTAGTCTGACCTAATTTTCCTTCATAAATAGTAGCCTCTGAGTTCCTGGGGTGCTGATTCTGTACTGCCCAGCTGATGGGCTGCAAGGCAGAAATGTTTCTTTTCCTTTTCTATGTACATAAGTAATTACTAGGAACCGAACCAAATCCAAAGAAACCTGACTGCATCATGACAGACACTTCTATCCTGACTGGCCACAGATAACACTAGTTGGTAAATTTAGCATAATATATATTGTGACCTCAGTGTGAGCTGTGTCCAAAACTCAAGAGCAATGTGAAAAATCAGAATAATCCCTACAGAACAATAGAATACAGAAGAGGTTTCTATCTCTTTCTCAGTTCCTTGAGCCTGATACTTACACTGACATCAACAAAAAAAGCACAGAAAAAAAACCTCAACACAAATATGCATTTCAAATTAAATGCTCCTATGATGGGCTCTCCAACAGACCAGTGTTCAGCTAATGGTATTAATTTAGTCTTGACTGGTCAATTAGGTGGCAAAATCATGTTTTGGTCTTATGTAAAGATCGCTTCAACACAAGCAAAAGCAAATAATAGAAAGTAATTAGAAGGAGATTAAAAAATTGTAAAATTACATACTTTTCCTACAGTGTGAAGCTCTGTAGGCAACTTAGAATTTGTAAATTAAACGCCTTAGTAAGAGCAGCAAGACCACTGATCATCTGCTTTCATTATTGCAGAGGGGCCCAGAGGAAAAGGTATACATTTAGAAGTGAAATGCAAAAGGACTTATTAAATCCTTCCAGGTCAAATACACAAATTGCAAAGTTACTGGTAAGGTAAGAAATCAGGGAAGGTTATTAGGAAAACATTATCCTTAACTTCACTTTTAAGAAATCCAGTTCCTAAAAAGATCTCTACTGGAAAATTACTTGGTCATTAGCTATGGCAATGACACAGGTTGTCACAGAGCCCCTAAACCCCACAGTGCTGCAGTTTGTTGGCTGCTGCTTCTGTTGGGGCCCATGGGCTGCATCTGCAGGGCAGTGCACCCAGCTCTGCCCAACAGGTGCAGCCCCATGTCAGGCTGAACATCCTTTTTTCCTATTCAGCACTTGAGTGATGCTGAGAAAGCTCAGCACATTCAAGAAAAGGTTCACCCATAATCTTCAGAGCTGGAACAAATAAAGCTGTCATACATTTTTAATATTTCTCAGCTATTTAGAATGTGAATATTCATCATTCTTGCAAACCAGGGCCTAATTAGGTTCATAAATTATTATTGCTTAAATGTAGAGCAGAAAGAAGCATGCATTTCTGAAGCTCATTACACCCAGAGGAGCTCTAGCTATCTTATGCACAAGAATGAGATAGAACACTCACAATTTTCACTCTTTGTAAAGCATTAAGAGGCAAATACAAACCTGAACCTCACAAACCACACCAGCCTTCAGCCTCCCTGCGTCCCAGGCAGCAGCTCCATTGCAGCCACAGGCATCTTGGTGTCTCTTCCCCCAATTCCTGCTCAGGTTTTGGCTAACACATGGCTCATGCTAAGGCCTGAGGTGTGCTGGGGGCAGCACCACTGGGTCAAACCAAGACCAACACGTGAGCAGGACACAATGGAGATGGATAAAGTTTATCACGCAGCTGCCAACACCTCCTGTAGTCATCTCTTCCTGCATCCCTGCATGTTAATTGTCTGGAAGTTTCTTCAGAACCCATTAACTTATGAAAATGGTATAGACCAAGCTTCCAAGATGGAAGGTTTAAACACATCGTCTTACTTTTTAAAAAAAAAATTAAAAATAAAGCTTTTGAAGTGGATGCTGAGTGACAGGAATGGGTGGGAAGGGATCTGCTCTGCAAAGGCTGGTCTGTGTATGAACTCTTCCCTCCACAGAGCAAGGAAAGACCACAGACCTCATTTTAACCTCTCACATCATCAAAGGCTGCAGATTCCTCTTTTCAGTGGTGATTAGAGAACTCTGCAAGTTGCTTCTTAAAAAAATAAAATCTGTAAAGGCTCTGAAAAGCTCTTAATCTGGATGGCAGGGGATTAACTTTGCAGCTCTGGGTGGTGAGCTGCAAACTGCACAGACAGAGCCCTCAAGTGTCCTTCACTCCTCCTGGAGTGTTGGCTGAGATCAGGCTGAGAGTCCACAGGCAGCAAGCTGAAACTGCCTTGGCTGAATGTATTTGTTTATCAGAGGGAAGAATAAATAGTTGGCTATGCTGTGGTTATAGCTTCATCTCCTGAGAAGCCCTCAGCGTAGCTAAGGACATGCATAATGCATGTGGGCTAAACACATCCTATCAATTTGAGGATATTTCCAGCTCCAAAAGCTGCAGATTTTTTCTGTTTTGAAAATGAACAGGAACACTCAGTTGCACAGCAGGGCTGACCTCAGCTCCAGAAAGACACCAATGGAAGTCCAAATAATATCAATGGTACAAAATGGCACCACACAGAAGGTGGCCAAACACAGGACACAAAACCAGAGCAACCTGTATTCTCATCAGATATAAGAAATTATACTTACAGAAGTGCTGGGACTTCTTCTCTTCTTGTCCTAACTCATAGTTTGATTCCATTTCCATGTCCTTTTGAACAGATCTACTCAACATAGGGAAAATGACAGGTTTTAGTTCCACCAGCTAATAATTAAAAGTGAACAGTTCTACTATATGTGCCAAAGCAGTGGGCCAATTAATAACAATTTAAAGATAATTTATGGCTATTAAATAATGATAATAATCATAATGCAAACCTGAAAATAATAAGTGCTCTCAATAGAAAAATCTACTTTAGAAATCAAAAAGGAATTGTTTATATTTGTATTTCATTACATAAAAGACTTCCCATTTTAGCTTCTTCATAGCATAAAAATAGCACCAGGGTTAAAACTAAAATCTAAATCTGTTCTATTATATTTGTATTAACAACAGTTCTTATTTCAGGCTGCCTTTTTCCTGAGCTATATTTTTCTATATTTCCTTTTGAGAGCTGTCCAAGATCATAGCCTTGAATCCAAAACTTTTACTGTTTTCTCGTAGATCCAGTTCATATCCCAGGATCAAATTATTTCCTGGAATTGAAGTGTCTCTACAATAGATGAAATACAGAATCAAGGGAAAAAAGCATATTATTTAATGTGTGTTTCATTTTAAAATAAGCACATTTTAAAAGTAAATCTGAAATAATAACTTACATTGAGGCATAAATTTAACATCAGCTATTTTCATTTTTATACACATTTTTATGAACTTTTCCAATAGCACATCTTTGCTGCTGATATTGTAAAGAAAGAGAAACAAGTGGCCTGAAGGAAGTTACTCTCCCAGAAGCTGGCCAGTTAAATGAGTAGTAATTGTTTCTCCTGTAGGAACACAGAAAAAAACCCAATTCAGTGGATTTGCATTTCCGTATCTGTGTTCACTGAGGTCACCCAACATTGAGAAACCAGCTACAAGTTGAAAAAGGAAGAAAGTTTGTTTTCTTCCAACTTGTACATACAAATGAGGTGCAGGAGGCTGAGTCCAGTTAGCTCCAAAACTCTGGCAGATACATAGACAACAAACAAGTGTTTCAGCTTACTGACTTAGGGAAAAACTTGCCTTTGCTCATAAATACATTCATGTTAATTACCAAACGTACTCGTGTAGACTTACTACTTTTCTTTCTGATGCACCCAAAGTATTTAAAGACAGCTTCTAACTAATCATTTTGAGCTGCTGCTTTTGTGAGTTTTAAATTAGATTTCAGGTTTTATTCAAAGCAGTTTCATACCAACTGGAAATACAATAATCCATCCTGCATATTTCTAACATAATAAAAATAGAATAACTGATAATCTGAATGAATGCTCACTGAGGTACAGAACAGTTTAAACATTTATCTAGGTCTTCACTCCAAGAGTAGACTTTATAGAGCAAAATTAATCCAACACATAAAAAAATCAACATTTACTAAGGATTTTAAAAGTACAAATGGAAAAACAGCTTTAAATCCAGTCTTTAAATCTAATGTCTCTGACTGTTGAGATAGATCATGACATAGTTTAAATAATCTAAATTAGTTCCCCTCCAAATACGTCCCTTTACCCCCAAGTAAACACAGCAGCTATTGAAGAGGCAGCTAAAAGACTGCTACAACACACCAGAAGAGGCAAAGGGAAAGATTACTGGAATTTTATAACTTATTTACAGTTCTCTGTAACTAAGAAAGTAGAGAACATAGCGCAGAAAATGTCATTTTCTGACGCGGCCACAAGAGGGGAGCCTTTTCCTTCCGTAACCCAGGGAAGGTATGTTAATAAATCATTGCAGGAGAAAAAGTCAGCTCCTTTTATTTAGCAAAAAAGTTTGGCATCGTTTTCAAAGTCAATAAATACTTACATACAGTCAACTAAAAAGAAACCAGCCAACTTATAACCACACTAATTATTTATATATGCATGTTGAAGACTCGTATTTCTAGAGCTTTTATGTGAAAAATTAATTTGTACTGAAGTCTGCAGTGCTTTTCCTTCCTCATGTGAGAGTGTGTGTAAAAACCAGGCTGTTATTCAGTGCATTATGGTCACTGGGGGAATCCATGGGCTTCTGCTGAAAGGCCAAATAACGTGAAGTCAAATCTTCAGTGACAAAGGACGGACTTGTTGTAGACTGGGAGCTCATTAATTGTAGGCTCAAATGTCATGCCTGCTATCAAACCTCAGCACTTTATTGTGTATGTTCTTCTCCTCTCATCATTTAGGGAGTGAGACTTCCACTTAGCAGGCACAGGCAGGTGTTTTTCTCTTGTTTGGTGTTACTGAGTCAGGGCTGGATACATACCAATCAGGGTCACCTAAATCTTTCCGTTGGACCAGACCTCAGCTGACCACCACCATGGGTGAGCTCCCAGGCACTGAGCCCCAGCATCGTGGCCTTTGCTGGCAGCATTAGCCAGCAAATGTTGTGCCTGCCCTGGACCCCATGAAGGTGTTGCAGTGCTGCTTTGGAAAGAGAACAGGTGGCAAAGAAAGTCCAGCTAAAACCAGCATAGGTTCAAAGCCAAAACATGAGGTTCAGGTTAGAGGAAGCCTTGCAATGATGGGAACTAGACACACAAGTGTCACTCTGCTATTATCTGCAAACTCATCTTTTTTTAAAAAAACACCCACTTGTTATAGGAAGCCTCAGGAAATTCCTGCCTAACTTCATCTAGCAGGCAGCACAGCCTGTCTGTGTGAGCCTTCCCTGCTGCAGGGCCAATATCCTCATCTAGAGGGAGGTGAAGAAGGATTACATGGTGACTGCTGGCTGCCCAGGAGAATGTGAAACTAAGGCCCAAGATGAGAGATGGAAGATGCTCCAAGGTGTGAAAAGAAAACACTGAGCATTAAAGAAGAAAAGTGTGAGCTATATTGTTTTTCTAATTCAATAAATAGACTGGAACTCAGATATGTCTTTATTTTCTGAATAGACGGTGGTACAGCTTGACATTTATATTCCCCAAAAATTGTGTCTGTCACTCTGAACAATCCTAAGCTCAGTCTGTCAGGATGAAGAGCAGCAAGAGTCTGATCCTGTACTGGGTAGCAGTCCCACTGCAAATGTGTTACTTTCCAGCTACAAAAGAGTAGTCTATTTTCCTTGAAAACTGAAACCCTCAGATCAAATCAAGTGCTGCAGGAGCAGGCTCCCATGCAGCAGAGGCAGCAGCAGGGCCAGCAAGTACTGCCCTGCCATGCAGCCCAGAGCTGCCTCTTCCCTTGAAGGTCTGCACCATCCACAGGAGTTCAGTCAAGGGTGGGACAATCTGCCTCCCACTGTTGGTGCACCCAGCCATCCTCTGTGGAACTAGGCAGAGGTTAATGTGGCAGAGCCAGGACCATTATCCTCTCAAAAGGTCTAGGGAGGCTCTGGGCAACATGGACCAGTTTGCTGCCTCTGGTTGTACTGGGGCTGAATCTGGTCTGTAGTGTTCTCACTCCAGTTGTCTCTCTAATGGGATTACCTGCTGGCTGTTCAAGAGGCCTAGTTGTGAGTATCTGGATTTTATATCCTTTTATTCTACTTACAATTCAATCTCTTGATTTCAAAGACAGCTTTTCTCTCTGCTCCCACTTCCCCCCTCCCTCCCGAAGTTGCAGAGCCAGAGAGCAGTTATGTTACCATAACATTTGATAAGATCAGTAAAAAAATTAGAGAACATGCAGTACCAGGAGGGATACAATGGGATTTTCATCTACCCCTCTGCCTTTGTACGAGGCTATTATCTACAGAGCACTGATCTAGCACTAATGGGTATCTCCCCAGTAGCCTTAATGAAGCTGTGACAGTTTACAGGTGGTGCTGCCTCCACCATGACTATCTACACAAAGCCCATTACCTTTTCACATACACTGCTGGCTGCTAGAAAGACCAAGGTAAGGTATGGCTGGCTGTCAGTGGTGAGACCCCTAGTTTTCACTGGCTGAAACTTCAAGAGCATAAATTATCTGAAGTAGCTTGAGCAGTCTTTAGAAAGCCAGCTCCTTGCAAAAGCCAACTCTTTCTGACAGCTTTCCAACCTCTCACTGGGAACCCCGTTGTCTTCTTACCACAGCATCATTTTTATATAGCAAATGGGTGTTGGACATCATTCTAGCTGTGCACTGCACATGTACAACCCTTTGTGCAGTATAAACCATAAGCCTATGGAAGAAGAAACAAGCCTTGATTGCTGGGTTGTCAGAATTCATGGATTAAAGCTTACCCAAAGGAAGAACCATTTTTTATTACCAGTGGACCTTGTTTTCAGCAAAGAAACTGCATATAACAAAAGGCCTTTGCTTAAAACAGGTCCGTAGAAGAGAAAAATAATTGAGATCGTGTTCTTTATTTATTACTAGAAAGGGATGGGGTTTTAAAGTGGTTTTATTCTTCTTTATAGCTGCTATCAATTCTGACCTTCCTGTATAACTCATCAGCAGTCTCTGATTTGGGGTTTTATTTCTCCTTCTTTAAACAAAGGGAAGGAAGTAATGAATTTTAACAAAAACATCTTATGCCTCAGAGTTTCTCAAAAGTCTGAGTTAAAGTAGGACTAAGAAAAACCAAAGAGCTTCAGGTAGTTTGAAGAAGTTGCTCTCCTTACCATGGATCAGCCTTTATTTGCACAGTATTTCTCACTTCATCATCCTAGTAGTTCTCTAGGTATAAGAGACCTGATAAAAAAAACCACAAAGAGAAGGAATTTAACAAGTTAAAATATTTGAGGCTTCTTTTAAAAAGTATGGTAAGGTAGTAATGAAATTAGAAGAAAAAAGCAAAAAGTTCACACACTTTTCACCCATGTGGAATCCACCTCATTAAGAGAAATGTCTTTGCTGGGAATGACTGAACTTTTTCTGGTTTTATAGATAGCATTTTTTCTTTACTGTGATACCCCCTATTTCCTACAACCTTACCTATGAGATAACTGAGGAGTGATCCAGCTCCAGAGAAACTCAAACAGAAATAACTGGTTTGAACACAAATATGCTGGTCATAAACTGATTTACCTCTGAAAACCAGCTCTCCTTTTAGAGGGACGACAGAGCTTTATTTAGAAGTGTAACTTTATTTAACTCCCATTATGGAAACCTCATCCCTAAGACTTTGCCCACCTTGCAATGCTGCACATTCCTGGTGACCAGCTTCCAGCTGCTCTCCTGCAGCACCTCTCACCCCAAGTGGCCACAATTCTGAGTGACTCCTTTAGTGAGTTACTTGGGTGACAACAAGTTCAAGCCATTGCCTAGTGAGACAAGGTTAATCTGCTGTTAGATATCAATCCTTCTGCATAATTAGTGACTGCCTCTTGATGATATAAATAGCATTATTAATTACACTGATATTAATCTTGCCACTAACATTGTAAGGTTTCATTATGGATACAAATTGAGTTTGCTCCAGGATCACAAGTCATTAACAGAAGGAATTTGCAAATCAACCTTCTCTGCTTCCCTAAGCAGGACACAGAAATGTGTTCTAATTTTCAGTCCACCAGCACTTTCTTTCCCTGGGCAAAGGCTCTGGGCAGCCCAACATTCAGATGTTATGCCCCACCACCACTGTAAGAGGCTGCAGCTTATCTCTGTTAACCTGCTAGAATCCAGTGAGAGAAGGGTGTACTCAACACAAACTATAAGACATTAGGAAAAAACAGAGTGCCAAATACCCAGTAGCTTTTTACATGCATTGCTAACTTGAGAGTCTATTTAATTTGCCCTCAAGACACTTGGTCCTATTTATTTGAGCAAACGGGCCAGCAGCTGGTATGGCAGAATCTCCCTAGATCATTCCTTCCCTTTGTCCATTTCCATACATTTAAATTCCCCTGATAAGTTGGTTAGACACTGGAAAACTGTATGCTTGGCTTTACTACTTAAGCAAAGCAATGTCAGAGTTTCTGTTTGCATAAATACCCAAAAGTAAAGCTAACTCTACCTCCTCTTTGGTCACCTCAAGAAAAAAGAAATCCCATTATGGTTGCTGATTTGTCACAGTCAGGTCAGGAGTTCCTGCTTCTAACAATATTTCACTGTATTTACCAGTTTCTGCCTGCAGCCCTAATGGAACCAGGCACAAAGTAAACAAACTCTTTGGCAGAGATTGGTGGGGTGGGAGAAACTGCCCACCCTCAGAGGGAAACAAAAGAAATCTCATTAATACCTGTGTCTGCAGGGAGACTGGGGTTCTGTTTCTTCGGATTTAGTAATTAATCTGTTTTTATTACTTTCATTAATATTGTCATCCCTGCCTCTGCTACTTTATACTTCACCAAATTAATTAATGCTAAAGATTAAATGCAGCTGCGTAAAACATCTTAGTAGGATTCAAGGCGAGAATGAGATTCTAGAAATAAATTTTATGAAAGAACCAGTTCTGAAAGAACTGGTTGAGCAACATTCCTAGCTGTCAGAAGTGAGCAGACCTTCAAGAAGAACTGTGCTCTCCACATTTTCTCATTTGTAAGGCAGATTAAATAAAGAAAAAACTTGCAGATCTCTTTCTCTGGTTCAAAAATGTTTAAATAATATCCATACTTGGAGACAGTATTTTATCTGGGGACACAAATACACAAAGGCCCCCAGACCAGCATGCAATAAACAGATTCTTTGCCTTCTGCCTAGGAATAACAGACCCCAAAGCAAAATCCCAGGGGCCCCACATGGCTGAGCTGGCTGGAAATTACATCTAGAGCTCCCAGCCCCAGGTTGCTGCTGGCTCCCATCCCAGCTGAGATTGATCA